>VZSR01003803.1:56053030-56181799 GCA_013398615.1 Brachypodius melanocephalos
GTTGGTAATGCAACAACTCCTGTTAGTTAAAATACCACCTAAAGAGTCAAAACAATGTAATTTTGTACATGATTGCCATAATAAGCACGTGCTATAAATATTGAATAAAGTTTTGTGAGGAAACAATTCCCTCGGTATATGGATCTCTGAGTCACGCCTCTACGTTTAACAGTAAATTAAGTGAAAGGAAGGGCTGGCTAGCCATCGAAAACAGTGTTGGGAGTGAGTAGTTTCTATATCTGGTCCAGTTACCAGTTCACTCTGAACTTCAGAAGAATGGCTTCAAGTCTCAGTATCTGTAAAATCAGAGATGTGCTAATATTTTCTGTCCTCCTGGGACTGCAGAGGGTTTTTTGAAAAATCCACAACACACTGACATACATGTAAATCACAACTGTTGAATAACAGTGATCAGCATGGGAATGGACCTATGAAGACCTGAAGTAAGTTGGCCATTAACCACATTTCAGTCAACTATCTCTGTCTACTCAGAGACCATTCTGCTTAAAGAGGTTTGAAGAGTGTGTTTCAACCAGGGTGTTTGCTCCCAGCTGAAAGGCTGTGTGGTCAGCCAGGTGATGTACTGCTCTTATCTCTTCCAACCCACCTGAAGGGAGACTGGACATCTGCAGTCAGCTTCAACCCCCAGCCCCCACCCCATTCTCCCCACCTGCTTTCTGCTGCCCAACAGATGTATGGTTAAGCTGAAGGATGAATATTAGAAGTTCAGAGAGGCTGACTCTCTTTAACTTTAGCTTAGACATGCTGTTGCAGCTTGATGAAGTTTAATTCCTACCAGTGGCTCCTAAAGTTTCCAGCTGCAGGATTTCCCTCAACATTTTTTTCCTGGGCAGAACATAACCTACCTATTTTTACCTTTAAAGGCTAAGGAGGAACAACCAAGAAGAAAAGTACCCATCCATCCATCCATCCATCCATCCATCCATCCATCCATCCATCCATCTTAGTTACGAAGATACTACTTATGGCTCAGCTTGTTCCCTAGCTGCTAATGACTAGAAGATATGAGAGTGTGTCAGAGAACAACGGCTGCATTTTTTGGCTTTGTAATTTTTCCTAAACATCTGCTATTAGTCATCATCAGAAGCAAGAGTCTGGAGGGATGTTGGTATTATCCAGTATGACCATTCTTACATTTTGATGTTATGTTCTGATAATTTGGCCTTACACAGCCTCAGAACACCAAGACATGGTAATATCTGGGCAAAAGGGCATGAATCAAACATTGCTGTCAAAGCCCATTCACTAATATTTTGGAATGAGCACATAATAAAAATGATGAAGAATCCACCCTTCAGCTTGGCTGTTTGCTGCAAATATTATAAGGGTATTAAACTAAACAATGGCTTGTACTCATCTGGCTCTCCAGATGTTTTCTATGACTCTTATTTTCTATCAATCAGTTAACCACGGTTTTTGCTTTCCTTAGCAACGTATTTCCAAATCACAATCAAAGAAACTAACGGCAAATAATAAGGGCTAGATTGTATTTGATTGCTGCTAGTTGCTCATGGGAAAGGAAACTACAAGAAGCGCTGCCAATCCTTCACACTGGCAGACCAGCCAGGAACATTTCCAGCCCCGCTGACTGCCCCCGCAGTGCGCTCTGTGCCAAAGGGGCCGAGCAGCGGTCGCGCCGGATGGGGAGACCCTATGGCTAGCAGTGGAGGGAGACGTGCCTGATTGCAATATGGGACAGGAGATACAGAATAATTTATTTCTCTTTCCACTCAGTCCTTCAGTACAGCCTGCTCAACTCACTCAGAGACACAGCAGGGTTCAATCATTTGGAGTTTATCAGTGGGTGTTTTTAGCCTGGCTCCATGAGGAAGCACAGCTCATATAATTGCTCTGTGTGTGCATGTGTGTGCACAGTTGTCTAAAAACTTTTGTACTTTTGTACCCATTGGGTAATTTTAGCTGAACCTGGCAGAAAGGTAGAGGTTCCAAGAGATAATCAAGTTGGTAAGTTTTTGTGAATATAGAAAACTGAAGAGTTTTTCTACTGATGGAAAGGCTGCAGCCCACGCTTGGTTCTCATTTGACACAGAGAGAATCCACCTGGGAAAGAGGCTGGATGTATGTGAAGGAAAGCTTCAGTCAGAGCTTATACCTTATTAGATATAAGGGAATCCAGTCTGCAGCCAAGGCTTCTCTCCCCTATGGATTCTCCAGTGTCTGATAAGAGCAGAATTCACAGTGCAGCAATAGTATAATTCATTTAAAATGTCAGTCAGCCATGAAACACTAACTCCATTGGAAACTAGACGTCCGGAATAATTCTGGTATTCATGGAAATACTTGTTCCCTCACATACTGCAAAGCTCCAGGAGGAATTATGGGTGTTTCTCCATCGCTTCCAGTCTCCAAGCTAGCTCTCTCAGAACTATCTCTGCCCAACAGTAGACTGGGTCTTTCTAGCGCCCACAGCCTCTGGAGGTTTCAGAGAGGAAAGCTGTACTTCACTTCTTCCCTCAGAGCCAGGCTCATCAAGCATAACTTGTCTGAAGAACTTTATTCACAAAAGAGCTCCCCGTTCCCTTTTAGGCAGAGGAGGGTAAAAAAAAAAAAAAAAAAAAAAAAAAGGCCAGCTTTCTCAATGGCTTCCTGGCCAGAAAGAATTGCTGGCTGCTGAGCACTTGTGGAAAAATGCTCTATTGAGAAGTGTAAATGAGAATGGAATCTTTCTGAAAATCTGGATCCAACAGGGACTATTGGCACTTGAAAGTTTGGCCCTCATTTCTTTTGAAATACGTAGTTCTTAAATGAGCAAAATCAGAAGTGATTTTTCAAAAGTCTGCTGCCTTTATTTCCCCTTATTCCCAGGTAGCACTGAGAATACTTGCGGTATTGATGTCAGGCATTATGTTCAAACCAGGAATAAAAGAAAAGGACACATTTCAGTTGTCTGAGAGCTCAGGATTCCTCTAGATACTGTTTTAATAACAGATTCATTAGGAAATTCCCCAATTATTTGTATTGTCTTCCCATGTTAAAAGACAGAATGTGATTTCTTAATTTCAATATTATTATTGAATAGGAATAGCTATTCCCTGCAGGATGAATGGATTATTCCAATCCACTCAGGGATCAGCATTATTTCTGACTGCTACATTTCCCTGGGAATGCATGCTAATGTCATGATAGGTATTTGACAGTGGTATTAAAAAAGTAAGAAAGTAGAGAGACATATCAAGTCATTCGATTAGTGATAAAGAGCGAGTGGGAGATCAGCACCTGGAAACACACGCAACTTCTCCCATCAGAGAGAATCCCATGTAAAATGTAACAATTCTGACACCTGATCTTGGCAGAATGTAAGTCAGTGCTGATTTGTCACAGATCTGCATGAGAACAGGGCTTCAATGACAAAGAAAGCAAAATTTACTTTCCATATAGCTGCACGGTGCTGTTTGACTTCAATACCTATTACGAATACATGCTGGGAGTTAGACTCTGGCTCTGCTAAAAGTTCAGGTTTGCAGGAGATTGTACTGAGATTGTAGGCAGGACAGATCAGATATTACACAAGCAAGAAGGAAATACAAACCTTGCCGAATTAACATATATTGTCACATTCCATTAAGGTTTTCTGTAGGGCTAGATCAGATTAAATGCATCGAATCACAGTCATCTTACAGCATATGAAAATATTGTCATGGATTGAATTTTTCATTAGTGAATAAAATGCAGAATAATGAACAGTAGACAAAAAAGAGAGAAGATGTAAAGCCAATCAAAGGAAGGGCAGATGTTTAAAAAGTCTTTTGCTATTCAGGATTGTGATCCAACAAAAGCAATTATGTTTCTGCTTTCTCAATTTCAAAACAGCAGAAAAGAGCTTTGAGGTTTTTCCAGTGCTTATGGTCTATCTCCACACCGTTAACTGAACAGAAGGTAACATAATACCAAACATAGCCAAAGGCAACTGATTCCATGCAAAGCTTATAATTTGGGACATCCAGTGAGTTAAAGGGGATCATAATCAAGAAGGAGATAGATATATATATTCAAAAATTGCCAAAGAAATCTATAAGAAGCCTAATTAAACTCTCTTATAAATCTGGAAGAGGAATCATAAAAAGAAAACTAAATCAGTGCCTACAGGTGGAAATTTCACTTGGTAGCTGCCCTCTGTACTTGTGAGAAAGATAATGTGTGGAATTTTGTTGAGTAATGACTGGCATGTGATTGCAGAAAATCAATAGATTCTCTTGGCAAAATACTGAAAATTATTTTTGCTCAAAATGTTATTGTGTTATTTTTGAATGGATAAGTATCTGAGCTGTAATTATAAATACAGTCCACCACACTTCTTCTCCAGTATCCTTAGCCATGCACGTAAACAAAAGTAAGTGAGGCTGAATATGGCAATATTCACTGAACACAGTATATGTATGGGCTAATATGCAATAGGAGAGAGAGGAACATGAGAGAATAGCAAGGGAAAAGATTAAATGCCAGTCATTCTATACTGGGAGAGAAAAACTTTCTTAATAATACAACACTCTTCCTGTATTACTTGATGTAGGTCTGACGTAAAGAGATACTGCTTGCTAGTCAGAGTAACACCCCAATAAAAGTGGTGAAAGTTTCATTTCACCCTTTGCAGTAGTCATACAACTTATTAAAACTGTGCTATTGAAAGTGGTCTGTGGTGAGATACAAACAGGTGCAGCCATAGAATAGAAAGTTGTTGTAAGTCTGTGAAATTTTTGCCAGGGACTTTGGTGGGGCTGAGATTTTTCCCACACAGTTTGTCTCCTCTTTCTCTGATTCATGTTCTGCTGTGCTATTGAAACAACACAGAATATTTTCCTTTCCTTGGCTCTCTCACCAAGGGAGGAAAAAGAGGCATAAAATCTCCTTTTTGCAGGTAAGTGAGTAGAACTTCTTTAAGGCACCATAAGATGAACCTGAGCATGATCCCAAACAGCCTCTTACATGCCTAAAATACAACTTAGGCAAAATGTAGGTGCATACTGAAGGTCACACAGAAATTCCTGCCAATCTTGACTAGGTGTTTCCCAAGCATGTACGACTTCTTTAGGTGCCCAGCACAATCCTACTGAGTGTGTCCAGCCCCTCCCACCCACAGCCAGCTCAAGTAAACAGGAGTGTGACCCTCCTGCAGGCAGAGGAGTTGGAGGCCTGCTTTCCTATGTAGCAGGAAGTGCTAAGGTACAGTGAAAGCAAGGACAAAGCCTGGAGCAGGTCCTGAGGGTTCAGGAGAACAAGACTCTCAGTCTTGCCAGAGGAATAAAGAATGAGAGGCACCAATTGTTGCCCCAAGACACGGGCTTCTGCCTTATTTTTCTGGTCTCTGTCTAAAGCAAAGTAGTGCTATCCTGTTTTTGTTTGGTTTGGGTTGGATTTGGTGGTGGGGTTTTTTTTGTTGTGTTTTTTTGTTGGTTTTGTTTGTTTGTTTTTTTTTTTTTTCCCCAACATGTGGCAGAAAAAGCAACAGCCTGCTTCTTTTACATTTTGAACCCCTGCTACAAGGTTACATAGTTAAACTATTCCTATTTGCTTCCACAAGCTGGGCCTCCCTACTTTATACCCTGTTGGGTCAGAACCTACTGAGTTTGGCCCAAAGGTCCACAGGACCATAACATAGGACTGTTCTGGGTTTTGACGGCAACTGAGAGCCCTCCTGCTTGTTTTTTGGGGCACATGGTGCTAACTAGAAGCTTTTGAACATGAAGGGGTGTCATTTCATTACTCAGGATCAGCTTACAGTAAAGCAGTTCCCCATCTGGCTTGGAAAAAGGACAAAACAGGCTCACCTCCATCTGCAAAAGACCATGTCAGCATAGTCTCATATACTCTTGGTCTCAGCGTTCTCAGCCGCTTCCTTGCAAACACAACCACTGTCTGCCCTCTGTGCAATTGCCTGGCAGCTTGAATGCTTTGGGAAACAAAAATTTTCAGTTCTCTTGATTTTGAAGGTCCCTTAAGGAGATTGTCACTGAGAAAGAGGAGGTAGTTGGGAAGAGGACCACATCTTACTTTACACTGAAATGAGCAGCAGTGCAGTCAAGAAGTCTATAGTTGCAGAGCTAAATAGAGCAAAGGTGAGGCACTGTTTTAACATCGCTTGTAGATAGGGAGGGACAAACTTCAGGATTCAAAGCTTCTCATTGTCAGTGGGAATACTTATTACCTGCACCACTCGTGGCACTCCTTTCTGCTCCCTCTGGCTCTATGGTCTGTGCTTTCTGCTGCATAGTCATGCAGATAGCAGAGAAAACAGAAACATTCTCTCTTCTCTGTTCCCATTCTCATCTATATCCTTCTAATGAAACTACTATCTCTACATTTTCGCAGAGTCTGCTGAGATAGGGCTCAAGTCCCACTTCTGGGGCTCATATTCAACTGGTTATTAGCTAAGAGTGGTATCACCATGAACCTCATCCTTAAGGAGAAAAGAAACAAACTACCTGCCTTCAAATGTGGAAGTGAGATAGCTAAACACAGGACAGCTTGGTTCAGAAGCTGACATTCAAAGGCACAGTTAACTGCAGCTCTGATGTGGAGCAAAACTCTCCTTACTGGGATTTCTATTGCCTTCTGTGACATAGCTGTTAGCTTGACTTAGCTTGCTGTGCCCATGCTTACGGTATATTTACATTGGTGAGTATAGACAGACATGTCTGCTCCATCTGTGACTCTGGGCAAATGAATATATGGCATTATCATCCCAGAGATTAGTCTTGTGAGCTTAAGTCCAGAACTGTAGCTGTATGGGTACCCACAGGAGCAGCCAGAGGTCTCACTGTACCCATCAAATAGCTGCTTTTTAAGTGCTAGATTTCGCCAGTCAGTGTCAAGAGAATTTAAGCTTTTTCTACTTGCATGTTGCCCATACCTTAGTCCGTGCTTGTGACCTAACCCAGGAATTTACCCACTGCTGATATCTAAAGTCAGAATGACACTCCCTAGGCTGGATCTTCAAACTGTTGGGCCTGTGGAGACCTTGTGTGGGCAGCTTGTGTGGACACACTCGAATTCTGTTGAGGGCCAGCTGTTAGCACAAGCAGAGAGTGAGTGGTAGTTTAGACTGACCTTTGCCCAGGTTATAATGGGCTATTATAATAGCCATTTAACCTGTGTCCTATGTCCTTGAAAGCCAGGCTCTGTGATGACACAAAGTGAGAGGTCAGAGTGGGCATCAAGGAACCTGCTGCTCTTCCAAGGATCAGCAGTCATCCCCACAGTTAGCCAGTGACAGCAGCATCCAACTATGGCTCTCTGACATGTTTTACTTCTTCCCCTCCCTTCTTATAGCTTGAAAAGCCCTGGGGACTTGATCTTCTTTCTCTTCCTTGAGGCAACAAAGCTGGATTCCAGGACACCACAAGGCACCTTGGTTTGTCCCATGCATGGTGCAGTATCCTGTCACACTCCAAATGTGCCAGTCATTCAAAAACTTGAGCTGAGGGACAGAAGCAAATACCTGAATGGTGGTGGTAAAAAACCCACAAAGAAACAGCAGATCGAGACTCCCCCTTAGCACATAGTCACCACCTCATGGCTGAGATAGATTTACCCTGCTTCCTCACCAGCGTGCCTGATGGCTCACTGAGAAGGACATGTTCCTCCTGACAGTGTAACAAGTGGCACCAGGTGACAAGTGGTTTAAAAAGCCATTCCTTACTACCTCTCAGATAATAGTTGGTGCCTTCAAGCAGAGAAACCTGCCAGAGTACCTGCCATTTGGATCACAGCGTCAGGAGAGTCACAAAGCTCATCAGGACAAATCCATAGGCAAACATCCAGTGTACACAGAGCTTTAAGGGTCTTGCTCAGCACTGTGAATTTTGATTCAAGAGCTAAGCACCCCTTTCCAGGTATCACACAGCTGGCTGAGGACTGCTATTAGATGAGATTTTCTGCTGATCAGGGAAAGAGGTGGTTGCACTCAGTTGTGTCCAGAAGTTTGCCCCCCTTCCCCTCTTTCCTCTTTCCCCAGATGTTACAGCCCAATCGGTTTTGCAACTTAACTCTGTCTGATTGCATCTTGACTTCCAAAAAATATTCAGGTTTAAAGAGAAGACCCTTTGGAGCTGGTCTTTTCTGCGTGACTTCTTGGATTATCCCAGGCAAATTCCACTGGATAAAACTTAGAGGAACAGCTAGAGAGCTCTTTTTAGCTTTTTGTTTCTGGGATTCATGTTGTACTGTAACAGGTTAGCTATTGCCTCCATGAGGGTCTTGAAAAGGGAAAGGAGAATATAGAAATACCTCAATTGCACCTCTGCTCTGCCTCCACTAGGCTCTTCTAAATGGTTTCTGTAGGAACAGATGGCAAAGGAATTGGCTCTGTCAGCTTTGTACGAGCTAGGAACTCCCTCGTGCCAAGGGAATCCTTGAATGGGGAGATTCAGCAGCTCCCCAGCTCTTTCAAAGTGAGTCAAAATGATTTAAGAATCTTGCCCGTTGCAGCCTCATTTCCTCTGAAAATCGTACCAAATTGAGGGGGTGATGGGGTGGTGAGAAGACAGAGAATAAAATTTCAAAGAGGATCAAAATATGCCATTTTAGCTTTTGTATGTATAAACATGCATAATATGACATTTTGTTTAGACAGTTATTTAAAAAGAAACTTACAATCTTTTTAATTAACACAAATGCAAAGGAATAGGCTATAAATATGAACACAGGAAGGTAGGAGTTGACAGCACACAGCCTTCTAGACAACCTTTTTTTCAGTTGTTATGGGGTATAATAAAATTTTGTTTTCCTTTGCAAATTTTCCATAATGATTATGTTTGCTTTAGGTAACAAATTAACGGTAGGTGACATTTTTTTCCCATGTATTATGTCATGTGTCAGAAGCCCTCACCTTACAGCTAGAGTGGGAACAGTGAATGAGATTAAAGGATGAAAGAGAAAGAGAGAGCAAGATCACCATATGGGTAGACCATACCTGAATGGTGGATGTGATATACCATTTAATTTACGGTGCTGCTGCTATTAAAACATCTCTGGCTCCAAGTCTCATTACCTTACCTCACCTTACCTCTGCCGTTCCTCTGCTGCCCACTTCGCTTTACCTCTGCTGCCTGTCTGCCTGACTCGTGAAATGCTAAACAATTTTGATATTTACCTGTTTATGATTAAATTGCAAAATGATCTGTTCAGTTCTGTTCTAAATTAAGGTCTACATTAAATGTCATAGCATTTATCTTTCATAAAACGAGACAGCAAGGACACTAATTTCCCAGGCACTCAATCACTGCCCGGTGCCACCGGAGAGAGTGGCTGTGGAGGCACGTGCCCGCCATTCACAGCCGGTTTGACAGCGCCCGGGCGGAATCATAAAAGTCAATTAATCATTAAAAGCTGTTACCAACCCGTATTGAACTGCTGTGGCACAAAATGTTAATCAGCCTCACATCAATACCATAAATTCCTGCAAATTGGAGCGGTCGATACCGCCGAGGCCCGGCAGGTCGATGGGAGGGCGCGAGGCCTCTCTGCCAACATGGTGGCTGGGCCGCTGCCCTGTCGTGTGCTGGCCCGCTGGGGCTGAGCAGGTGCCAATGCATCACTGCTCCTGATGGGTCTGTCAATAACACTGAGCAGGGGAGGGCAGCCCGCACGATTTAATCGCTTGAGGCGCCGTGTGTCGCTGCATATGTGGCAGCTTAAAAGCAGGGCCAGGTCAGTTGCTGCCCAGGGACGGGACAGGGCGGCTGGCGCCATGTGCCATTAACCCGGGTGCTGCTGTGGAAGGAGTCACCTGGAGCTCCCTGGCTTAGGAAACCGTTCCCTGCTGAGTTATAATGTTACTCATGAATGGTTGTGGAGTTGTTCATTAATTCCCTGCGAGCCCAGGGACAGTGTGTTTTATTAGCCTCTGGTACACCGCTGCCAGGCACCCATGAAATGGGGCACACGGAGGTGTGGGCGAAAGGGGAAGGTCGCTTCTGTCTTGGCACCTGCCTAACACTTTTCCCCACGTAACTATTGCTGCTGTGGAAGTGTGAGCAGTACAAGTGAGCTGCTCTTGAAGAAGAGAGCTGCCCCTGTGGAGAGGCCACTTAGGGCCTCTCCTTCTCAAAGCAACCCTGTGTCTTCCAGCGTTGGCTGCACCAAAGACTTCACATGGCTTCCTCGCTTCCTTGCCACCCTCATTCCCAGGGCCAAGGAGGACTCCTGGCCTTCCAACCCAGACACGCAGAACAGACTGGGAAATGCAGAAGACCCTCTAGAAGAGAAGTGAGTGCCATGGAAAGGACTACATCCCAAGGGAGAAGGACTGTGAGGGCATCACAGCAATGCCCCTGCTGCCTTCTGCTGCTGCTTCTCCTGGGAGGGGAAGAGATCCCTGCCTAACATCCACAGCGCTGCCAAAGGCTCGGCTGAGCCAAATCCATTTATCTCCTGTTACTGTTATTAAATCTGACCTGAAGTGGAGGGAAAATAGCATTTTTAGGATTGTAGGATATTAAGAAACCTCTTTAGAGATGAAAGAAATGCCCGGTACCATTACTCTAGGGAAGGATTGTGTTCCACTGGTTTCATTGTCATTTAACTTAGAACATAAAGGTTAATGCTGAATAAAATAATGCTCATGTTGATTATTTTAATAGTCTCAAAGTATACCTTTTTACCTGGACTGCAGTTATCTAATCCATGTGCTGTACATGCACCAGCAGTATTTTGTACTTTTCCACGGCACAGATATGATGGTTCCATTAAGTTCAGGCTGAGAAGCTATTGTGTGTATCTCTAATACAATCATTCCATACTCTATGGAAAATGGAAAATATACGGATCTACAGACATGCTAATTCCCAAGATTTGTACATTTTTAAAGATTAATAAAAAAGTCCATCTTATTATAATCTGAGTTATAGGAAACATCAAAATAAATTAAGAATCCTGCTGCAAAGAAATCCCCTATTCAACATATCAAGACAGGATGATGTTATGAGTGTTCAGACAAAGGTAATACAGTCCCTTTATTTAATTGCCCTGACACCTTGCTCAGTTCCTCCAGCTATACCCTGAGAGCTAAAAAATCCATCTCATTGTTATTAATTGTATTCCTTTTTAAATGTAATGCCATATTGCTGTAGACTGAGCTAATGAAACATACTCATATTACCAAAATAGGTATATTTCTTCTTGTACAACACATTCTATCAAAACTGTCTGCTAAAGACATTGTGTTAAAGACCTTTCACAGAGCTTTATAACGAATATCTCAGCTACTCCAACATTTCTATTACATGATCATTAAAATGCCCAAGAGAACTAAACAATATAGTGTGGATCCAGTTATCATATAAGACTTTAGAAATATTATTAATTCCTGCCACTGATTTATGTTAATACTAATGCTAGATTACATGCTATGGCTACTAAACAGCCACTGAATACCAATTCACAAAGACCAATTCACAAATACCAATTCACAAAGACAGTCCCTGTCCTCTCTGTGAAAGCTGCACTCTCCTGTTATAATGAGAACCTGAATTATTTATCTCTCTTTATCCTACAGTAGTTCACTTGACCACAATCACTTTTCTCCCCCTGTTTCTACCACACATAAATGCATGTAAACATGACATAATAACAACTACTATCTTTGCCTGTTTCAGCCATATGAGATCAGTCAGGATGGAAGCAAAAATATTGCCCAGTGCTGAGCAGGAACATGGTATAAGGTCGCCTAAATGACATCTCTACCTGAGTGGCCTTCCGTATTTTTAAATGCAGGTCCAGTGTAAATCACAAACTGAGCAGTACAGAAGACTTCCTTGCTGATGGTTTCCACTGCTGGCAGCTTGTCTCAGGTGCCCACTGCTTTTCACAGCTCTAGCTGGGTGTGAACAGCTCCTCCGCAGCACGTGCACAGGCTCTGCTCACTCTGAATGAGACTCCAGGCAAAGCCAGCAGCGTGGGCAGGATCAACTACTGGTCCATTTGGGATATTCAGGCCAGAAATCAATTGCAGAATATTCTGAGTCACAGAATATTCTTAGTTGGGAGGCACCCACAAAGACCATTGAGTCCAGCTCTTCAGTGAGTGATACAGGGATCAAACCCACAGCCATGGCATTTTTGGAACCATGCTCTAACCAGTTGAGCTCATCTTTTTCCTAATCAAGAACAGAGATGTGGCCAAAGCTTTAGACATGAGGCGTGAGTACTGCATCCACAATGTTGCTGAGCAGTCCGTGGCATTTCTGTGGGAGTACTTTTAATCTGTCTTGAACACCTGTTCTGTAGTCTTTAGTGCTGACTTTATGCATTATTGGTCAGAATGCATTTTGCTCCCTTCATACATGGCACATGTAAGTTGAATTCCAGCTGGGATATTTGTATGCTGCAGACCCACTACCTGCTGGCTCACTGCACTTTGACTGGCCTTGGCTTATCCAGAAGGTAGGAATCCAGCTCTGCTGAATTAGTTCTGAGAACCCTTCTGGAGAATTCTTTGGGGAGGATCTGTTTTCCTGTTTCCAAACTAAAGAAGCTCACACTGCATCTAGGACATTACTTTAGCAGTAGGATACTGACACATCACACCAGCTCTTCCATGTCTTTTGCAAGCAGCAGTGAAAGGATGAAATTGGTCATGGCAGCCATCCCACAAGCATTGATGTGGAGGCATGCAGATTCCCATTGGGCACTTACTGACCCAGGCTCCAAACAGAGTTCACACTTGCATGTTTCTTCCCATAAGGAGTTGCAGAATGCCATTTTACCTGGTGACAGGACAGGTAGGAACTTGATCTCAGCTGCTAAGGATCCATAATGGCAACAGAGTGGCATGGTGTAAATGGAGGATGGTCAGCTATAGAAAGGGCAAAAAAACCCCATTCATGGAAATTTGAACCACAGGTCAGCTGGTGAGGAAGACGACTATTGTTATTCTCAGGAGATGCTGAGGAAGGGGTTGAAAAGGTTATTTAGAAATGTACAACCCAAATTCCTCTTGCTAGACAGTTTGAAATAGGAATAATGGAAAACAGAAAGATAGTTCACAAGGTAGCATGTGCCATTTGGAAGACTTTGGTACTCCACTTGTAGGCATTGGGTGTGCAAAGCTTGGACTCTACCAGGACTGTTAGAGGACCTATATCAGAATTTTTGGTATTCTTGACCTCTCAGTTACAAATTAGTTGAGAGGCATATTTTTCCACTGTGCATTTAACTGTCGTTCACTGCACTGTTTCACTGCCAGTGCCACTCAGCTAATAGGACATCCCATGATGGGTTTTTCCACAGCCCTTGATTGTCCAAGGCTCTGCAAAGTGCCTCAGTTGTCCTCAGTGCCTTGATAGGCAGGTAAACCTATCAAGATCAACAGAACTATCATGTTAGCCACTATCCATCTTAGTGACTATTTTGCTGCTGATTTCAGCCACCATCTAGAGCATTTTCACCAGAAAAAAAAAACTGTGGAGTAGAAATAGAAGGGTGATATTTATATCAACACTCCATCTCCCACTTCTTTTCAAGAGATTGATTAAGCAGACTAATTTGTGAGTAAGTATGACTGTGTGGATGTTTGAAACCACAGAAGTGGGTATATGTGTGTTGTTAAAAGCCAGGGGTCACTGTAAGGGCCTGAATTTCAACAAGAACTCTCGTGGTGAGCTCTGAAATACTTCCTCCACTGGAAGGATGTGAACGGGGCATTTGCTGTTGGGCCACAGGAGAGGGGCCTCAGAGTCCAGCTGCGGAATGTGAAGATGGAGAGACTGTTTGGCTGTGCTGCTGACCCACACTAGCTCTATCTTCATTTCTTCCTGCGTCTAGTTTACTCTGCACACATTTTTTTGGTAAGGTAATGATGTCTGCTGGCAAATGACCTGCACGCTCTTGAAACTGAAAAGGAGGGACATCACTGACAGAGGGGCAGAAATGAGTGAGGATGGAGGAGCAGAAGTGGCCCACAAAGAGTATGGGATCTTGAGCCTGTGTGCATGGGGAGCTTTGGAAGCAATGTTGACCACTTACTGTGAACCAACTCTCTTTTTTAACCAAGGAAGCTTAGCCCTGCACTATTCAGTGGTGTTATTGATATGGTACCTCAGAGGTAGACTCTGAATTCTAATTAGTTGTAATAATTAGTAAAGTTCAGTACCCCAAAGATGGTATTTTAATTTAGGAAAACAGAAGGTCAGATTTTATGTGTTATAAATTAACTCCAACCCTTCAGTACTGCACTATAATTTCTACTATCTGATATACTGGTTATGGTTGCAGTGGCTACCAAGACAAACCATTTTTCTTTTGGGGAGCAAAGGTGTAGAGGTAGACTTGAACCTTTTATGGCAGTCTAAACGTAGAGTAATTCTATTGAGATTGAAGGATTTACACCAGATTGACAGTGTACGAAATGAGGTCAGAATCAAGACAGTAAAACAGTGCTATTTAGCATCTATCAGAGTTGATGAGGGCTTACCTTGTAATATTTAAAACCATGGGTATTTTAGTCAGATAGGGAAATGCACTTTCAGAGTCCAATTTAACAAAGTCTAATTTCAAAAACTGAAGCCCTGTTCTCCTAATCTGAGTGACTTTAGATACATATGGGAATATCAAAACATGATTGCCCTGAAACTCAATCTTCTTCTTTTTAATTAAAGAAAGAATCCTATCTTAGTCACTTGAGAATCTGAAAGATAGTCTAAGTATTTGACACTCAGAAAAACTTTTAACAGATAAATTATGATGGCAAGAGACAAAAACTACCATCAATAGTAAAAGCAAATTTAAAATAAAACTAAAGATGCTCTAATAATTTAGAAAAAAAAACCCTAATCAATCCTGATCTTAAAATTCTTCCTTCAAGCCAAAAATAAATGTCTTGCAGGAATTAATTTAAGTTATAGAGAGCCGTGACTAGATCTCAATTGTTGTAAGTCAGCAAAGCTCCACTGATTTCAATGGAACTCCACTAAGATAGGTTAGATAGGAATCTGACCCTCAATTGCTTTGTAATTTTTTCCTAATCAACAAACAAAACACAGTTTTTATGTTAATGTAGAGTCCTAGAACAGTCTGTGTTGGAAGAGACCCTTGAAGGTCATCTGGTACAACCTCCTTGCAATGAGGAGGCATCTTCAAATAGCCCAGGTCACTCAGAGCCGTGTTCAACCAGACTTTGAATGTTTTCAGGGATGGAGCATCTATAAATCTGCTCCAGTGTTTCACCACTTTCATCATGCAAAGCGTCTTCCTTATATCCACTCTGAATCTATCCCCCTTGAGGTTAAAACCATTACCCCTTGCCCTATAGCAACAGGCCCTGCTAAAAAGCCTGTTCTCCTCTTTCTCATACATCCCCTTTAAATACACAAAGACTGCAATCAGATCTCCCTGGAGCCTTATCTTCACCAGGCTGCTCCACCTCAGTTCTCTCAGTCTTTCTTCACAGGAAAGGCGTTCCAGCTCTCTAATCATGTTGTGAGCAGGGTGTCATTGCAGGGGAGTAGAGAGGGAGAATCACCTCCCTCAATCTGCTGGCCACACTTCTTTTGATGCAGCCTAGGACATCACTGGTTTTCTGAGTTGCCAGCTCCTGTCCAGCTCGTCATCCATGAAACATCTGTCTTAAGCCCTTGCTTTTCCTCAGTCACAACCTGGTGTTTGTTTTGCACCAGATCTCTGTTTCTCTGTTTTAACAGTTTTAGGAGTAAGAAAAATCTTTGAGAAAACACCTTATTTAAATCAATACTGCAACCTTGTCAAAGTATGTGTCTTTTACAACACATTGCACCACCTTCTCCTAACTTTGAAGGAAGAACTAGGCAATGCTAAAAGATTAATCTCCTGGCATAATTTTTCTGGTGTCATTCAGGCTAACATACATGGAGTGCACATGCAGTCACATCCCCTATATTTCTTGACCGGCTTTTGTTAGAAAAGTTTTACTGGGCACATCCTGCTTTTCCATTTTTAAAGTGTGTTCATCCCCAGGAATGTTGTACTGAAAAAGTAGAAATTGAATACAGCTAAGATAAATAGATCACACTAATACTAACACTCCTCTGATCCTTGCAGGCAAAAGCTGAAAAAGCATTTCATGCTCTGGGCTGGTGCTGTGAGTGCTGTGCAGAGACTTGTGCTTCCAAGGAGCAGCGACTGGTGCAGGCTGTGGTTCCTCAAGTGGTCCTTCAGTGCCAGGACTGGAGTTCTGGGCAATGCTGGCAAATCTTCCTTCACAGCCAAAAAATGAACAAGGTGGGGGATGCAAGAGCAGCTTTTCCCACCAGATGAATTCCCTGAACTGCTGTACTTCATGGCCACATAAACACCTGGCTAAGCAAAGCATTGCAATGATGTGGAGCTGGAAATGAGTAGTCGAGGGCTGGAGGGTCAAGAGCTACCTAAGGCCATCTAAATAACACCAAATTTGTCACCAAATAAGAAGCCACACAATCTGCTACACAATCTGCCACACCATACCACACTAAACTTTCAAGAGCCGTTCCACAGCCTGAATCACAGACGAGAAGCAAACAGGAAGCATAGACAAATGGTGGAGCTCTGGCATCCTATGCCAAACCAATTAAGCAGTCAGGCCCATGGGTAAAATCGTCTGGAAAGAAAACAGCTTTGTGCCCTTCCTGAGTACAGCACAAAGAGAACTGGGAATACTGCGGGGCTGGAAGGAGACCCAAGCCAACCAGCAAATTGCAGAGTGGTGGCTACACTGAGTTCTGTCCCCTCAGTGCCTTTGGTTTTACAGGTGTAGAGGTCCCCAGATCACTTCCTAAAAACTTTTCACTGAATGCAATTAAAATGAAACCCATGTAGTTTTTCTCTCGTTGACAGTGAAGCTTTTAAAACTTGGGCATATAGATATGCAATCTTATTTTGTGCTGTGTTCTTTTCCATTTGCAAGTCTGGTTTATGATCATAACAATGGTAGGAGAAGGATAGAATGTCCCTTATATTTTAACCATCAGGTTGCCATTGTGAACATTAAACAGCATCCTGACTGCCTCAAAATAAAAAGCACCAGCAAATATTTACTGCTACACAAAAATTAGAAAAGTCTGGAATTGTCTCTCATTTGCTAACCTTAATCACATCAACCTGTTCACATACATGAGTGTATCAAATGCCAAAAGCCTGCTGGGAACTCATCCCTTTGCCAGCTGGTATGCACTGTATTTTATCAGGACTCTTTTTTGTATGGGAAGAAATGAAAGAGCATCCACAGCCATTTGACAGAAAAAGATGAAAACCAGCAAACCCAACTGGAATTTTCTGAGAACAAGCACACACACTGTGTGTTCATTCATTTTCCCACAAACAGGGAAATAGACAAGAGGATGCAGCCTGTGAAAGCCATGCTTATCTAGGACAATATCACTGGGACATAATATATTACTGCAGAGAAAGCACATATACTTCCAGTTTTCACCAGGAAGAGAAGTTAACAGTTAGTCTGAGTACATGGAGCAAGCCACATAGATTGACAAGGAATTTTGTTACCAAATGTTCATGAGCCCTTGAAGATGTTATGTGCTTCGCTGCACAGTGGTATGATTTTTTTCCCCACAGAAAGTGGAAAGAAATTCAAGACACTGGAGGAGCAGATCAGCAAGCAAGGGGGCCAGAGTTATGCCTACAAATGTCCTCTGCAGCCCTTCAGAGAGAAGAGGGAAAGGGGACTTGTTATTCCTGCCTCTCTCATTAAATGTGCTCTGGGCCATCCTATTGAGTGCCTTTCCTTCCTGCAGCTGAATAATTTTTTGACTGAAAAAGGAGTAAATTTTGCACTAGAAACGTTCTCTTAAAATACAACATTGGTGAAAGACAAGTGGGAGGATACATGTTATTATTAGTCTTTTAGACTAAGATTGAATTTAAACTCATGGGCTTAAATTTTCTTCTCACTTTACTGGTCTTGCTGCTTTCAGCCTTGCTCGCTGTTTGTGCTCCTGACCAATATGCCAGCAGCTGTTTCCCTTCTATTGCTGTTTTTCCCTGGGTAGGTAAAGTGAAGTCTCTCTTAGCACCGAATTCTGCACTAAATAAAATCCTGCCTTTTTAATAACGAATCCTTCCCATTGTCTCAGGGGCCACACACACAATTAAGAACAATATGAAATTTAATTAACACATGATAATAATAACGGTATTAATGTCACAGGGAACTCTGAATACAGACCCCCTACAGTAAATGATTTGGGAACTAGAGTGAAAGCCAGCTGCTAACATTCAGGTCCCAGATACCCAAGTGGCATTTCAACACCTGACCTCAAGTATCAAGGTACTGGAGGGAAAGAAAAGAAGACTGCCAAGCAATTAAAACCCAAGTGTTACAGATCTGTATAGGGTAATGCTGTAACAGGGAGTCATACTCATGGGTGGTGATGGAGCGACTGAAGCCTGGGCACTGAGAGCTCTCACTGCCTGCAGCCTGCCCGAGGCACTGCCTGTGGAGGCACCACAGGTCACATTAAAGAGACATTTCTCAAAGGGCACTCCTGTGCTAGTCACTATGATGGTCACAAGTCTGTCCTTTAAACTGCAAAACCAATTCTGGTCACAGAAGGCGTTATCTGTTTTGCCATGTGTGTCTACACCCAGAGAGTATTCTGCAGTCCTGGAGTACCTTCATTGTTTGGGAACACCAAAGAGAACACGTTAAGTAGCATCACAAGTACAATTCTTATTACTAAACCAAAGAGGCTACTACAAGATAAAAGGGTAGTGGGTAGAGAAAGGAAAGAAACAATTACTGTAGGCAGCATTTTCATTGGGGGAAAACACTCGCTTGCTAAGATTTAGATAAATCTTCATTACAAAATCCAAGCGCAAAGGTAGACATCTCAAATGTGGTTAAAGTATTTCCATCCTCTTGCTTCTCCTGTCTTTTTCCCTTTCCCCAAAGAGCCAACACAGCTCTGGCAGTGCACACTGGCTGAGAAATGGGCTTCTATTCCTTAGACTGCAGTCATGTGCGTGTGTCTTCTCATTTAAGCTCTTCCATTCTGTTTCTTTCAGAGGCTGAGAAATCTGCTTTTGGGGAGAAGATAAAAAAAAAAAAAGAAGTGGGGAAGCTCATTAGCAATTTGTTTAGAATTTGAATGTCAGCATAGTCACTTATGTCTAAGTGACTAAAAAATGTATGCAAGTACTCTGACTTTCAGCAAGAGATACAGCGTTCTAACATCAGAATGAACAATATAATTACTGTGTGTATGAAGACATATTGGTCTCCGTATAATGAGGTATTCAAATCTGCTCCACTTGAATCAGATCACAGAGATATATTAAACACACATGGCGAAAGAATTCAGTGTAAGGGTAACCATGTGTTCTGCCAAGTCTTTCTATGCATGAATGGGCTGCCAGGGCACCATAGGCTACAGACAAAGTACAGGAGAGCTGTGTTCAGAGGTAGGAAAGTGAGGTTGCAAAGGTATTTCCTCTTCATTCCCTTGAACAAGTGAGTGTCTCCCATTTCTCTTCCTCTTTCACAGGCTGGTGCACCTCAAAAGCAATTCCACCAGAATGTACTGTAACATTACTGTATCATGGTTCCTCGGTACAATTTATTACTGTGTATTTACAGCACCCAAGGGTGAGCTGGCTGCATGAGAGGGGTAGTGATCACAAAGGCTATTCTCAGTTTCGGTTGCAGAATTGTTTTCACAAGTTTGTGACATTCTGGAAAACATTCTCCAGTGCCATTGCAGCTATTTTCAAGGGAAGGTGCTGAACCTGCTGGCTGGCAGCAGCGTGTGTGTGCATGATAGGTGCTGAGGATTGATTGACACACTGGGAAGCCAAGGCTTGGGCCCCTTGCTGTGCCTGAGATCATGAGTACGATCAGGAGCAATCATTGTCAAAGCATAAAATGTCAATTTTTTGGCAGTGTTATTTCAACATCTAGATACTATGAAAAACATGGTAAGATGAAAACAGTAGCTGTTTTGCTTACTGGTAGAATTGTTTAAGCGTGGATACCATAGCAGATTGAGTTACACCCAGCTGCCAAAACAGACACAGAGAATGTTTCTGTGGGTCACAGAAAAGACTGAGCATGGGTGGCTGAGCTACTGCAGAGACCTCAGTGTGACAGATCAGAAAAACACAAATTAATCAAGGCCGGGATTTCAGCCTCTGCCACTCACAAGTAAGCCTGTGGTTAGACGGACAAGTTTCTCTGCTCAGAGTGTTGACTGATTTTAAAGGAAATTTTGTCTTGCTTTTTGTTTCCAGGGAATGTGTGATATTTATGATGTACTAAAAATGCATTTCTTTGGGTACAGCTGCTCATATGTCTGTTGGGTACATGGGCATTATCAGAGGATGCTTCTCTTTTCCATATGTTGATGAAGGCAGAATTTCAGGGTGGCAGGAGCAAGCTGGGAAGGCAGGAGGAGTCCTTGCTCCTCTCTTGGCAGACACTGTGTCAGCATTCTGCAGAGCACTTATCAAGATGAGGATGGCAACTCATACAGAACAGAGGTTCTGGGGAGAAAACATCAGTTCACATGGCTGCCAGTGATGCAAACATAGTAAGAGAATTATCAGGAGAAGCCTGTCCATTTTTCAGAAGTGAAAACTCACTGGTTTGAAGCAGAAAAGAGAGTGAGACCTATCTATCTCTTCGGGGAACCGCAGCTGCCAGAAGGAAAGGTGTCAGATGGGGTTACCAAACCCTATTCTTTTAGAGCCTTCAGTGGTATCTGGGAAAGGAGAAGAGTCAAAAAGATTTAACGGGGGTAGCATGTGTACATGTGTACAACATCTCTTAGAATAAAGCTCAGACCTTGTACTTTATTTCACTTAAAGATGTACTACAGAGTTTATTTGTGCAGAACTCGTGAGGTAAAGCTGCAGTTTTGGAAAGAGCAAACTATGGATGGTTCCTATCCTTTTTTTGTTTCATACAACTCTTTGCAGTCTATGTGATGTTTCAAATACTAAACTGGGATTCAGATCCCAAGCTCAGTTTTTAAGGCACATTTGAGTTAATAGCTCAAATGTGTAGAGCTAGACTACTGAAAACCTTTCTTCATAGCAATATTTTAATACTGATATCAGCTATAACCCTATACTGCAACTCCATTGAAAGGAAAACCTACACTGTGCTTTAGTCTGAAAACAAGAGACACATTCTTGCTTTTTAAAAGCAAATGTATTTAGCACAACGATAGATTTCTTCTTTCCAGGGCACAAGTCTGCCTTTTAGTTTCATCAGCTGTATCTGAAGGGTGTGGAAAATCAAAAAGGGACGAATAAGCAGACAGTTAAGCTGGATGGATAGACTGACTTCACCAGACAGTGTTTGTCTGGCTAAAAGCTCCCTTTCATCATTAGAAGAGTTAGTTCATAGCCTCACCCTGTGGAAGTGGTTAGCTTTTAATTCATTCAAGAGATGCTATCAAAAAAGAAGGAGGTATTTTTTACAATCCCAGCCCCAAAATAATACTGCTAAACAATACATTATTCATATCTCTTCAGAATTCTGAATGTGGTCAGAAATAAATAGCAGCACAGGCATTTAAGAGCTATTCTCATTGAAAAAATGTAATTAATTGGTGTCATGCACAAAATATTTCTTTGAGGGGGGGAGCAGCATTGCTTTAATTACAAGTAATTGTTCTCAAAATCATGCAGCTCATAAGTTTTTCAGGCTAGACAGTGATTATGCATCAATACACTAATCTATCACCTTCATTATTTTAGTCATCTGGGTGTGATCATCAGATTTTGGAGTGTAACCCAGACAAGAAACCAGACAGATCTCATGCTTATGTTCTTTCCAAATCAGTTTGTTTTAGAAGCAGTTTGCACTGGTCATGCAAATTGCAATGCTTTTGTTTCAAATAAAGATGGTAACTTAAATTAAATTCTCCTTTGTATAATATTAGATGATGACAATGGAAAAGATATTCTTGTGACTGCTTAATGGCCTGGAGGGCATTCAGGAGACCCCGATATTTCTACATTTTGCCACAGATTGTCTTTGTAGACAGGAGATTCTGCTTTATTGATTTTGTTCAAATTGCTCAGTGAACATACAGGGAATCAGCTATGGGACAAGAAGGCCGACCAGCTCATTGCTCTCTATCTTAGACATCATACTGGGGTGATCCCCATACTGTTCATCTTTAGGTGCTCTGTTACCCCGGGAAAATGACCCAAACCTCCTCCCAACTCAGGAATGCAGAGAGCCTTAAATTATTAGTGTTAGTACAGCTTACTATTTGATCTATTTAAATGAAAGTATCTACCTAGTCACAAATTATTGTTGTTACTGTTATTGCTATTAACATTACTAGATGAATGCAGAGCTGTACCTGTTATTAATTGAGGCAGGGCTCATCTCAGCCTTTAGTCACCCCTATCTGAGATAGCACATAAGCACCCATGTAAATCAAAGTTAAGTAGAGGATTAAGTGCTGTCCTGCATAAAGATGGTTTAAGTACATGTTTCCTGAATTGGAGCATAAGCTGTTATTTTACTACTGTCTCTGCAGTACTGCTTTTTCTACCTCATTAGAATGAGAAGATGTTTGCATAAATTCCTCATATTGACACACAAGACTATGCCTGTCTCCCTGAGAATTTGGAGATTTCTTTCCCTTTCCCCCAAATTAATAAGTGCTGTCACCTGCATCGCTAAATACCAATTTGCTGCTTACCGCTAACAAGACCTCCACGTAATGTAGCTAACACTAGTATTTCAAAAATAGAGCTCTCCTGTTCCCAGCATGTCTGACAAGAATACATTAGAGGCACCTGTCTCTGGCACCAATATTTTATTTTCTCTTTATCTACCTGGGAAGAAAGAAGTCTAAAGCAGTGAAATTTGCCTTGAAAACAAAGCTAATGTGAGCATGGGAATCTGTTTCCCCATCCTGCATCCCCTGTCTCAGCCCTCTCCAATCGGATAGAGATTATAGAAAGTAAGTAAACACTAAAATCATATCTGTTTGAATGAAAAACTAAAATTACCTATTTTTTAATAATTTTCATTTGAAAACAATCAGGGAGCAGGAAATCTTGTAATTATGTTTGAAACTGTGATACTAGCTCTGTGCTCACCAAGTCAAAGACATAAATACTGCATTGTACTGCAAATATACTGAAAATATCATCAAGCTTAAAACAATTTCATCATACCCATTATTTATCTGGGTCAACATCATTAACAATAGTACAGTAGAAACTCAGAACTGTAAAATCTAGATATTCCTCACCCCAAAGGATGTGAAATGGCACAATACGCTTCTATATCCTTTCTTTGTATTGCAAGAGTAGTTCTTGTCCTGGATTAAACTTGGATAGAGTTAACTTTCTTCCTCATAGCTCTTATAATGGGCTGTGGTATGGATTCCTTCAATCCTTAGTTTCAGACATTTGTCCTGTATACTTTGACACCACAGGGAGATGCCTGGGATCCCTTCAATATCTGTAGAGGAAAATCAGTGTTCTGAAACTCGATTCATCTAGTCAGATGTAGATGTCAGCCCTAGGAGGTGCTGAGTAGGTACTGCCTAAAAATGCCTGTTCCTATGTATTTACTTCAAATGGAGCCTTAAGTGATGTAAACATCTGGATGGAAATAATTATGTTTAGTTAGATGAATCTCAGGATTCTGGGAGCTCAGACTTCACAGGTCTGCTCAGCTGCTTTTATTAGGCTCTACTTCTGTCCATTGGTATTAGTTTTATTTGGATATCTTCTATTTGAAAACAACAGATTTGTTCTTTTATCCCTTTGACAATGACACTGTAAGCTGACAAAGTACTTTCACTACCTTCACATAGATGTCTGTCCTATCTAGGATGGTTTGTGAATTCCTTTCAGCTTTCCCTAGCACTGAGCAGCAGATTTGAATAATCTTAGACATGGATTTGATGCTAGATTTGATTCAGTGGTGTTCAGTGGTATTAAAAATATCAAAAATATATCTATTGACCAACAAGGAACTTGTGTTGGGTCTCTTCACTGTGCTGGAACAAAGACAGCCAAGGCAGCAATATAAATCAATAATATTCATTTCAATGGAATCCATTGACAATAGTTGGGAATATAGATGTAAAACTGTTTCCTTTCTTATTCATCTGAGAAATTTTACATGCTATAAGAAAGGAGTACCCAAAAATACATTTGGGGGAGGGGGGGTTATCCTATAATCTTTTGGTTTTTCTGTCATGTGAAAAGACGGCCTCCTCATTCTCCTTATGATTTATATGGTGTTTCAAGTAGGATCTCTTATTTAATGTTCACTCTTATCCCAATTTGATGTTTGAATAATGACCATCTGTAAAAAGAAGCAGCAAAATATATTGACTAATCAAATCTTAAAAAAAGTTTGTTTAACACTTGTTGCATCTAATTACTAATTAATTATACATGTCTCTGCTCAGCTTTCTAGTAGGATTTTCAGACACGTGGTTTTCAAGAACCTGGCAGTTCTAAGACAAATTTTGGAGAAGTAGTTCCGATAAATCTTTGTAAGGTAAATATGTAACAGAATGACCTCAGACTGAAGTTTCCTTCTTGCCCGTTTTCTTGAGTAAGGATCTAAGTTTGAAAAAGCTGCCTTGTTTAAATGAGGAGTTCACTTTATAAATAATAAGGTTGCATTCATTTTCTTTTACCAAGTTAGTCATCTTTTGACCATTCCATCTCCTCCTAGATCATGTAGCAAAAAGGAATAAAGATAGTTTATGGACCTAATTTTTCAAACACTTACCTCACTGTACACCAGAAGCACTCCCTTGTAGTCGTTAGGTCTGATTTCTCTCATACTTCATTCCTGCATGGCTTCCAAAAAAACATGGGGCATGGGAAGAGGTTGGGGAGCTCCTCTGCCCCTCTCCTCGGGTCTTTTCAAGTTGTGGCTTACAACAGTGTTGCCATCCTCTAGGCTCACACAGGTGGAACACGGCACCCAGCATAAGGAGCCCCAATACTTGGAGAGGCCCTTTTTGGAATTACAAACGTTTTACAGTTAAAGTCTCATTGTGAGGAAAAGAACTTCACACATTGAAACTGGCCCTGTTTCTGTCCATAATCTTTTGTGTTCACAGTTGTTAAAGAAAACAGGTCGAGTCTTCACAAAAATTTAAATTTGCTGAGAAAAGAAAAGGCTGCAGCGAAGTGACACTTTGATTATAATTAAAAACTTTTCAGTTAACAGTTGACTTCAGGCATTTTTGTAAACTGTGGAAATAGCAGTGCTTTTAAGATAATGAACATTGTATGATTGCTAATGAAATCCACATATGCATACATATATATATATATGAGACAAATACATACACATACTATATGTGTACATGTATGTATATATGTGGTCTTTATGCTATACATTAAGCTGTCTACCATGTAGATATAGAGTCCTCTTAAGTTTACTTAAAAGAAATCAAATGTGAGGGAAAGCATATTTTTCAAATATGACTCTAACTGTCTTTTGCGAATGTTCTATAGATCATTACTGATTGTTTACAAACCTTGTGTGGAATGGCTTTATGGCAATAGAGAGGGTAACACACCTTCATTGTTTATAAAATGACAGCTCTTAATGGACCGTATTAGCTTTAACACAAACTATTAAATCCTTTTCATTAAATTATTCTGTGCTTTATTTTGGAATCTTGTTAGCTCTGGGAAGTAGGTGCAAACTCCTAAGGAAACATGAGCACACATTGAGACTATTATAGATAATGTTTATTAAATAAGCCTCTGAGGATGTTTTTCTTGGGTTGCTCTCAAGCATTTTGAAGGAGTCGTGTTCCATGTTTGAGGTCCCATGTTTCTTCCTCTTAAACTATGAGCAGCTGTAGCACATGACCTACTTCTGTAGAACCCTGTAATGATTTCCTTCCTTCAGTGGCTTCAGGAGTCCCTCTTCTGCCCTGTGAAAAAAAAGGGACAAATATTTTAATCCAAGCAAAATGCTAAAGCAAGTTTTGTTGGTTTCAGGGAAGAAACTCAATACAGCTACATCACCGAGCGTAGGCCTCAAATTGGAACCATCTGGCCTGCAGAAGCACCATGAGATCGTTGGGAAAGGCATGGATATTTTTGCCTTGGGCTGTAACACATACACCTGCAGAATGGGTAGACATGTTAGCAGGCAAGCTGGACTTGTGTAGCAATACAAGCCTTTCCTCACAGCGCTGTGGCAGTGCTGGAGTTTGGAAATTACCCTGATATGTTTAATAAATGCAATCACTGTACTGCATGCTCTCCGGATAGCAAGTATTTATCTGTGCTTGCCATTGAGTTAATTCAGACAGGTCTGCACTCCAAGGCCTGTGTCTTTTTGCCCTTCTTGCACAGATAGCTTCTTTGAAGACAAAATAAGGACAAGGGAAGGAAGACAGTAAGCACAAAATCATGCACTACATCTTAAGGCTGCCTCTTGCAGGAGGTAGCCTCATGTGACATTCATGTGAACTGGATTAGATTGAGAAGAGATTTGTGTTGGTAAATATTACATCTCTTGGAGAACACAAAAGAATGCAGGAGTCAGTGTAATCTCTCCCCCTTGGTGGGAGAATTGTAAAATCTCTAAGTTGGATACAGAAGGAACAAGAAGCCACACACAGACTCTAAAGGTCATGACTCCAGAAATTGTCAGAAAGACTCAGTGTCCGAGCCCATCCAAAAAATGAAAATGCATCTCACAGAAGCAGAAGGTGATATATCCTTCAACTGGGATGTTATTAAACAATTAAGATCACAGGTTTTACCAGAGCTCTCCACAGTGCCCGCTTTTCTGCCTGCAGGCTAGCGGATGGCAAGCAAAGACCAGAATATGGCATTTGCACCTTAATGATCTGCACAGTTGCAAAGACCATTTGGCACCTGCAAATTTGTGCCCTGCCCCTACAGGCACTCTTCAGACAAAACTCTGAGCAGTCTCTTGGGGCTAAAAGGTTAAGGCCTGTAATAGCTGGACATTAATACTATGTTATTCTTCTTTCAGCAGTATAATGTGTACAACATCCAAGGCAGAATATCTACTGCTGGGTGAGAGAGTGTGGTTTCTTATGTTATGCAGTAAATACACTGAAGGGGAACAGGTTTCCCCCAGATTTCTCACTCCACCTAGAAATCACACTGACTGTATCAAACTTTCAATGGGGAAAGTTTACACCCTGAATCTCAATCTGTACTTTCCCATACTCCTGAAGAAGTCCAAAGAGAACATTTGGCCCAGCTCTGCTTTCAATGTGCTCTATATTGCTAGCATCTGGAGTCACGTACGTGGGCTATCCCAGCCCTGAGCCAGGGAATAAAATAGACAGAATGTGTGCAAGATTGCAGTCTAGTCCTTCGCAACGCAGAATTCTGAGCACTGCTAGTTCCCTAGTTGTCTTCTCTTTAGGAGATGCTGAAGTGTTTTCAGAGATAAATCCTCAAGGTGACTTTTTAATTGTTTCACTGAGAGTTAAACTCAGGAAGAGATAAACCAAGATTGTGTCCACTGTGTTAATATCAAGTTCAAAATCTCTAGCTCTCTTCTCCTTCACTCCTCTGTAAATGTGAAACAGCTCTACAAAAACCTACAGAACAGTGCCAGGGTAAAACAGATGATGGAGAGAGCAAAATATTTTTTTCTGAGATCTGTGGAAACATTACAGAGGTTTTGTGGACAGTCAAATATAACAGGAATAAAGGTGGAGCTATCTCAAAGGATAGTGCTCTGAAATGGTTTTGTCAGTTTCCAACTTATTCTCGCCTGGTTTTGGAAAGGAAATCTGATGTGATGTATTGACACATAAGAAAGGTGGGGTATAGCACATACTAGCATAGACAAACTTTCTTCTGGACTTATATTTCATTTCCTTTTGCTTTTCACCATACCTTGGTTCACCTCACCTCACAGCAGCTCCTCACTGCTGTCCACACAAGCCAAGGCAGTTTTGCCTAATATACATCTCCAACAGTTCCCAGTGCTGTTTCAGCAACAAGATGAGAGTTAATGAGGCTCAACACACTTCCTACCATACTTTATGGGGAAAACCCCTTGAGTGAGAGCAGGAAATCCATCTTGTAAGAATTACAACGTGGTCTCAGTTCCTCAACTGGAAGCTGAAGAGAATACTGATATTTTTCAAAATACCAAATACTAAGAGTGGGGGTTCCCAGCCAAATATCCCTTTGGTACAATAGGACAATTTTTCATTGTGGTGTCATTTAAATTTCTGAAATAATTTATTATATACTTGAAGAATGTTGAAAATTTCCCTACCCCAGATTCTACTACCTCCATTTATGCAGGCTATGTAAAGGCAGTCCCACTGCTGACAGGAATAAAAGGTGTTGTTTGCTATGAGCGAAGGAGGGCAGAATTCAACCCTTCTTCAAAGCCTTTTGAAAGATGGAGAAAAGCAAGAGGGCCCAGGTTTCACTAAGTCCATTTTGACAAATAACCAAACTGCCTTGGGATCTCAACCAGTAAATCAGGCAGGCCTACCACAGCCTTGCTGAACGCCTTTAAAAAAACAGAAATTCCTCCATCACATTCTGGGAATAACAACAACAAATAAGAAATCTTTAGGAGAGAAAAGCAAATGCACCTGTGAACTCGGGGACCAGGTAAAAAGGATTTGCAAGGGTATAAAGAGAAAAGTACTTTTGCTTATCAATTTTTTTCCAGCCATCTGGCTCTTCCCGCTCTCCCTTCCCCAGTCCTGGGGGTGATGCTCCTTGCAGCACACTTTTCTAGACACACACCAACCCCACACATGGGCTGCAGCCGCAAGCCAAATGTCTGCTTCCAGATGTGCCTGCTGGCCCCAGCAGAGCTGCTCCCCCATCACACAGCTCGTGACCCCGGGCTGGCAGCTAAACTTTCCCGGGGTACCAAACAAATAAGTGACTGCCCAAATCCTGACCCTTCCTTAGCTCTGCCTCTGCTCTCGTTTCAAACAAACATGGGAGAGGTGCTCCCTGCTTGCCTCCTTCATGTTTCACAGCACTGGCTGTCCCCTTTCTGTCTAGACACAGGCATTCTCTTCCTGTGGAAACCACAGCATAGGACAGAAGGAGGATCCATCTGAGCACAGGTCTCATCCCTGCACACAGCCAGATGTTGCCAGAATCAGCATCTGCATCCAGAAGCTGATGAGCACTTGTGGCCCCATGATTTAAGTGTTGTTCAAGTGCTGCTAGAAGAGTCATGTATACGCAGTTTACAGAAATGGAGCTTTTTTTATGAGACAATTTTCCCTTTCCATCAGTAAAGGCAGTAGAGAGTTCTTTCTCCTCTGGAGTTCCAGGCCTTGGAGTTCATTTTGAAATGTTCACATTTGAGTTTGACGGAGTTCCAGCTATTGATTTTCTTGACTTGTTCATAGATTAATATTTACCGTAAATATCTTGTTGAGAAAAGGAAAAGAAAAAACACATTTTCAAAACAGCAGAAGCTGGTGAGATAATGAACCAGACACAACTCTAAACAAGATATTTTAAGAATCATTATACATTCTTCCCCTTTTTAAAATTAGTGGTAAAAAGTAAAAATTAAAAACAAGTGCCCCCAAACCACAAGGGTGAGAGGCAGTTTTTATTGTTGAGTTCATTCTGTGGTTATTTTGAGAGAGAAGACATTTTTCTCCTTATTTATGAGCCAGACATGAGCTTTTTGAAGGCTGTAGTAAAAAGACCTCCTTAAAAAGGACTGCAAGAAGATGACTTTGCTAGAAAATTCTGGCTAGTTCAACCATATCCAGAAGCCTGAGAAGCTTGATCATGGCTTGACTAACTCTCACTTACCCTCATCAAAGAACAGCCAAGACTAGGATTTCCTAGGAGCAAGCATCCTACCAGGAGCAGCACAGCAAGTGCAGGTCCTTATGGCTGGAGCACCATAAGCAAATGCAATGGCTTTGGCTGTGAGGAAAGGTTGTGCTGCTGCAGCCCAGCTGATTGTTAATGCAGGGCCCTGGCTTGCTCCCTTCCAACCTGCAGAAACTGGAGCTCAGCTTGTAGCCTCAGTATGGATTTTGCTAGTCTGCTGGTCTGGAGTCCAACACTTGCTTGTCACCATCTCCCCTGGAAATGGCAGCAAACCTCACTCACCCCCTTCCCATATCCCCAGCCCCTTGCTGGGGAGACCTGCCGACAAACTCACCGACAGGGAGGGCAATGCATGAAAGAAAACACAGAGCCGACAGAAAAACAAAACGCACATGGCAGGGAATAATATTTCATTTGTGCAGTAGCAGCCCTGCTCAAGCAGTGTAAATAAAGCAGGTTACTGAGATGTGAATATACCACTGTTTATAAATACTAGCCCTTCTGCCCAGAGACGTGCGTGAGGAGAGCTGGACACTCGTGAGGTCACCCCACCACATTTTATGATTTACATAAATCATGTCAACACCGTGAGCAGGAACGGCGGGCGAATGGCGCTGCATGAAGCGAACCATTCAGCCTCCTGTCACAGATCTTAAAACAGGTAGAAGCTGTTAACGGGCCCACCAAATCTCTTAAAATGCAGAGAGGATGAGGGATAATCCAGTCAAGGAAACAAGGCATTCACCCACCCCATGGATCTCAGCTGACAGAAACCTTCCTGAGCTCTGAGGAAGAGAAAGCCAGCCAAAAATAGGGTGGTAGCAAAGCCCAGGAGCTAAACTAGTGATTAATATTCACCTTCACAGAGGGTAGTGTGTCCCACTCTAATGAAGAAAATGCCTGCACGCCTGGCAAAGGTGAAGAAAACGCGCCAGGTTTTGCTGCGTGCGGGACACTTCCTCGCCTTATTTACAAAGCACATCGAAAAAGTGATTTTTCTGCCAGAGGAATCAATATTCTGCGACTAAACGGAAGCCCCTCTGTAGGTTTGCCTTGCATCCAAATACCTGTGGTTTGGGTGCCAGAGATGAAGGCAGTGGGGACGGATGCAGGAAAGCAGTGTGCAGCTTCCCATGAATCTCCTTCAACTCCCCATGAGCGCTGTGCCTAACTGGGATCACATCATACAAGGCCAAAGCTGCAGCTAAGGATAAAAGCGGCAGTGACAAACAATTTCCCTTTCCTTGCCACTTCACAGTCATGTATCTCTCTGGGGTTGCTCTAATTTCAGTGGACAGTAGTCCTTTTTGGTCCAATTTGCCTGTCTCAGGAGACAGATGATGCCATCCGGGTGGGTGCCTGAAACACTGAGGATCTGGCTTGCAGTCTTTAACTGTGCCCAAATTTCAGCTCTAATAACATGTAATTATGTAAAATAATTGTAAAAATTACAATCACACATGAATCGTGTATAATTATGCAAAAGGAATGTAAAAAATGTAAAAGCGGTACAAAATCCTTATGATACATTGCTGGTATATGGACATGTGCTATTCACTACTCTTAAATACAAGTTGATTTAAAAATATTATTTTGACCATAAATCAACCGTGTTCTATGCGATTCCTGTTGATCTACAGCTGTGACACATTCTCAGAGAAGAACAGATGTAAATATTAGGCAAAATTAGGAAGTGTTCTGCAAAGTGTTTTTCATTGGAAGATGTGGATTTGTCAAAAGCAAAACCTTAGGGAGGAGATGGGATTTTTAAAATGGAAATTCCATATTCAAATACAATTGGAAAATGTTTTTAAAAATGACCAGAATATCCTCTTTCTATAACTTTCAAAAGGAAAGACGTAATTTTCAGACTGAAAGTAAGTTTTTGTTTTGAAATCTAAGTAAGATTAGACCAAAAACATCAGGAAAAAATCCTTAAGTCAAAACACTTCAAGGTTTACCAAAAACCAAATTGCAGAATTTTTAAACCAATCTAAATTTTTGCATTTTACTCTTTAAATTCTTTTTTTTTTTCAAGATTTTCACTTCTGCACATGCAAAAAGTGATAAGTGCATAAACCCATCCTTTTTTCATCTCTGCAGATCTATAAAAAATGTGTTTACAGCAGATTACAGACAGAGCACACAAGCTTCAGTATCTTTTCCAGAGAAGGTTCACCCATCGAGAAGGCATTGCAGGGAATCTCAATCCTTCAGCCCTGGGGAATATAATTTCTACTCTGCTTCCCCAGTCTCATTCTGGACCCCAGCAAAAGCTTTTTTTCCCCAAGGAGAAATGCAGAGGTGCCTTGCTGCTGGTGCCTTCCCCCTCTACATAGAGGTGGCACCGCAGTGTGATCCTTTCTTGCACAGGTGGGCGACCTCTGTGTTCTAGCCTGGTCAAGGTCCCCGCTTGGAGAAGCAGATATCTGCTACCTGAAATGAAGCTCTGAATGGAAACGAAAAGATTTGGGGTTTGATACTGTGCCTTCTTGACAGTGATGTCTTTTCAGGGGCAATTAAATGCTAAGCATCGGTCTGTTAAATTTAGTGGCAATTTCAGTTGTATGCGGCATCAAGTCAAGGACAATTTCAGTTTCAGGGCAGCTTTTATTCCATGTTTTGGAACTGCAAGTGCTTTTTATTCAATAGTAGCTTTTGTTTGAAATAATACAGCCTAGCTGTTTCTCTGTGGTCCTTATCCCGCATCTCAGAAAGCACCTCACTCACAGCCAGAATCCTACTGATAATCAGATATTTTCAGCAGGGAGACTGAAGGGCCCTAAGCACAGGCTGGGGCCTGTTGTGTATGTCTGTCTTAGTGTGGAGGTGGTTTTAAAGATCCAGGGGTTTTCTCCCTCTAAGGCCCTCAACTCACCTGTTGGCAAAACTCTTTGGGAGAAGAATCATCTGCAGGACTTGATTTCAGATGCAGACCTAGATCAGAGGTTTGCAATGGCACTTGATTCAGGCATATCATTGGGTTCTTGGTAGGAGAGGGTTTGTGTAGCCACTCATTCATGTCTGCACAGCCATACTTCATCTGTCTACAGGCAACAGCTTCCCTGAGTTGCCTTCCTTAAGACTCAGGTTTTATATTACCAGGTAAATTTCCTTTCAGTTTTATTTGCATGGAGCAAGAGTGACATTCTGTGGCCAGTTAGATTTATGGCAGCATTTTCTCACTCTTTTTTCCATCCCATAAATACCTCAGGGTATAAACCATCCTCTTTTGTTTCGTTTGTGGCTTCTATCACAGTTTGTGAGAAATAAATATAGAGGAATTCTCAAACACATTTCTGTGGCATAGAATCCTTAGGGACTGCTTTACCTTGAATTCCTGACAAATTCAGATGTCTATGTACTCATTACTATTTTATGAGAGCAGTGCTTGATTTATATAATGTAAGATACCAGAAGCATGAAGAGACTCTGACATGTTCCTCGGGCTCCACTCTAGCTGGCTCAGCCTGTTGTACTTGGAAGCAATGAGGAAACCGTGTTCCAAAACCCCATAAAAAAATAAAGCGGAGTGCTGTTTAAAACAAAGCAGTGGGCTTTTTAGGCATTTATGTGCTCCAGATAATACACCAATGACACTAAATTGAACTCATTTAGCTGTAAACCTTATATTACATTTGACAGCTTCCAGTGGTAAGATACTAGACAGTCCATGCTGAAGAGAGAAGAAACAATATGGAAGGAGAAAAACTCATCAAAAAAGAAGTCACAAAAGCGCCAACAGGGGAAAAAAAATACCCCCAAAACCCCCAGTATTTTTCAGTGGTTACAGTCATAACTCAGCACAGACACGCATGGTACCAAAAGCAACCTGCCCAGTTTAAACAGCGGAGAGCAGGCACTGGAGTTTATGTTGTTCCCCTGTTTATTAAAAACGGATGGGAGCACTTGACAGAAAAATCAAACTTCTGGTCATGGCTCATTAATCTCTGTTGTATCTGTCAGATATGTGTGTCTAGAGTTTCAACAAGGCTCTAGAATCAAGATTACTGCTGAGCTGTGTTGTTTTCTCTAATTTTGAATGAGGGGAAATGCTGCCAATCACCCTAGGCAAGAGGCAAGCACAGGGCCATGGCTGCAACACTTTGCAGCCAGCATCTCTCTGCCCAGTGGTTTGGATCGCATTTCAGAGGCAGCAACTTCTCTTTCCCTTTCTCACCACAGCCAATTTTGGCTGGCTGCCTCCCTTCCCTTTCCCCTGAAAATCAGACTCATTGCCCACCACCAAAGCACATGCCTGTCAGTGTTATGGTGATGACGAGCTTGATCTGAGGGAGTGGTGGATGCTCCTTCACCCCTGAATTCTGGTCTCATACACAAAGTGTTAATCACATTAATCCACTGAAGACAGTGGAGCTCCTCCTGTGTAAAACCAGGGTAAGTGATGGGCTCAGCAGGCCTAGAGTGGGCTCAGCAGGTCTGAGACGAATATGGTATGAAACAATTAGCTGCAGATGGTATAGGAATCTCGTTTTCTGGAAATACAGATTTTGCCTGGAGATCTTTCTATATATATTGGATTTGTCAAACTGATAATGACTTGAACATTTGGAGAGAGAGGATAACCCACCGCAGGGCCAGATGCAGCTGTGATGGGGAGGATGGAGGATGTATATTAGCCTCAAAATGTGTCTGTCTTCCCATTACATTCCTATGCCAGTCTGTGGCGGTGGGAGGATGGATGAGGCCCTGAGCAGAGCAGGGCAGAGGAGCTCACCCGCTGCCTCCCCTTATGCCATTACTTTCCTTATTTGCTTTGGACATTGCTCATTTCTTCACTCATTCTTTTCTTCCCCCCTTTCCTCCCTTTTAAAATGTCAGTGTTGCTGTTTCCAGAGACAGAAAAACTGATGGGCACTTAGAGGATGAGGCACAAGATTTAGCTGCTGCTTCACTTAAGTGCAAAACAGAGGCAGTGGTGAGAGGAGGTTTCCAGATCTGTGTGCCAGAGGACAGGCTGGGGATTCCTTTCAATCCTGATACCACAAGCACTGTTCTTCAGGTAGGAACAGTGGACTCACATAACACAAATACAGACACAGACAGAAAAACAGCAAAGAAAATATTGTGTTTTACAACTGCAGGTACACTGCAAGCAGGCAGCCTGACCCTCATTGCTCACCAACTATAAATGGCAGTAGCAAGACTGTGTAAAAGCCATGTTTGCCAGCTCCCTTTTCAATGAAACACATGGAGGTTCCCTCCAGGGGATGTCTCTCCTGCTTGCCAAAGTCTGCCCTCAAGATCAGCCCTGCCTGCTGCGCCAACTGCAGGATTGCAGGCACGGCTGCTGCATGGTGTTTCAGATCATATGGAAAGCCATATTCCTGGGGATGTTCAGACAAGCCAGAGAGCCTGTCTGCATGGCACTCAGCTGGACTGGGAATGGGCACTAGGCAAATGGCAAAGAGCAGCACCTACCCTTTGTGCTGCAGCTCGCTGTTTCTGAGAAGCACAGGCATAGCCCCGTGTTTCAGCCTTAGCAGAGTTTGCCCATGCAGAACACGTCCCAAGATCATTTTGAAGACCAGATTTATAAAGCTAGACTTATTAACAAACAGAATGTCTTACTAGATCTTATCAGACAGGGTGAATCCACTTGCTTGTTGATCTGCCTGCAGTGTGGTGGTCCCTTCTAATCCCAAGAGTAAATTCCCATTGTTTTAATGGTAGGTCCTATAATTTAAAACATTTTTCCAGTGGGTTTTTGGGAATCTGGGTTATTGAGACAAGAAATCTGGGCCTCTTGACCTGTTTATTCTTGCAGATGTGTGAGTGGCTATACTAGTTGGTATAACTTGCTATTGCTCAGAGAAGATTCTGCATCTCTGTCTCTCTATACACACATATATATTTGCAGCATTTCTGAAGCTTCTCTAGTTAACACTTAATTTTTTTCAATAAAGCATATATGATGTAGGAGCCATTTTCAACAGCCACATCAGCACTTAAGCCTGGATCCTTTAAGCTATTCAAGTACTTACATATATATATATCAGTGGAAATGTTTCAGACATCTCAGCAGGTTAGATGAGTAGCTTCCACTGAAATCTGCCCCCAGTTCCAGCTTCCCCTCTGTTGCTTAAGTTGTTCTTCTGGGATTTAGATACTGAGATGACAGGTACCTAAAATATGCAATAGCTGGATAACACGCATAAGGTAAAGACAGGTGTTTGAATATTGTAGGATGCAGGATCATCTTTAGCTGAAGGAGAGCTTAGGAAAAGGCCACGTGGCCCTCCTAGGTATGTTCTGGTCACCAATAGCCCTAGAGTAAAACTGTCAGGCAGTAAATGCTGACAGGTATCTTTTACATGCTTGGGTACGTGAAATTTCTTGTGCAGATGCGGAAGGCACGGCACAGGGAAAATCTCCTTGCTAGCCAGCTTATAGCTTATAGTCATAGCAGTGAGCCTCTCTATTGAGGGCAGTGCAGGTCAGCTTGGGTGTAACTGAGAGGAAAGAAGGGACCCACACATCAACCTGGCAGAAATAAGGGTTTGTTTCATTGAAATAGTGGGGGCATTTTTAATGGCAACCTGTCAGGAAGCTATACTGTATTCTTCAAAAAGCAGTTTCAACTGCTGCCAGAAAGGCAATAGCTGAGTGGGCTTGTTGGGCCATATTGCCTCCTGACTTTGTGCACACAAAGTCACTAACTACGAACCCAGGATTTGTTACCTTCTTCCACCCTTTTGAGTGTTAATTTTTTTTCTAGGAGACATAGGAAAACCTGAGGTAACAGACCTGCTCCAACTCTAGTCCTATCTCCAGGATATAGATGATACAGCAGTCCTTGGTGTCCTTTACTGCATGGCATGACAGCAGCATTCCCTTTATTGTCAAAAACACTTTGTGTCTCTTTGGAGAGAATCACAGAATCATAGAAGGGTTTGGTTGCAAAGAACCTTAAAAGGTCATCTAGTTCAATTCCCTGCAATGAGAAATCAGGAGGTTCCCTTGGGTGATGTAATTTGGTACTGCTGTGTACCAAGAATAACATTTTTAAGCAGCCACCACGTCCTTTGCCTTCACAGTTTCCTTTCTGCTCTCTATTGCTGGTAATTTTTTTGCATGCATCTGTTATTTGAACAAAATAAAATGTTTTCAAGTGAGTAAGTATATAAAATCAAGTTCCTTGTAGTTTGCTGGGAAGGTTAGTGGAAGGCAATTACAAATGTTTTTATGCTTAGCAAAATACAGCTGAAGATGTTATTTGCTTTGAACTGCAAAACCTGAAAGCACAAACCCTTTTGTTACTTGAGATGTGTCACTGAAAGAATCTTTTTATAAAGGGAAAGCTAAAAAACCCGACAGTATTATATTCAGCTACTCTGAAACTGCAACCTTTCCCTCTGCATCTCTGTTTCTACCATCAGCCATAAAAAGCCCTTCTTCTTACCACAGAATGTATCAACTGCAGGTCTCCAGTTAACTCATGTGTGAAATGTGCTTGATACCAAATGAATGGATGATCATAAAAACAGCGTTCCTTTTTCCTGGAAACAAAAAGCAGTGGTGATACATATTGCTTCTGTTTTCAGCCAAAGACTATAGTACCAGATGGCTAACACAACCGTAACAGCTAGCTGCATCTGGATTAAAAAGTTTGAAGGGTGTGAGCTAATCTTTAAAAAATGCCAGATAACTTTTATCTCTTTAAATCATGCTACTGCTCACACCATCCTAGGACTGCTCAAACATGCCTTAGTCATGTTCATTAAGCATAATTAAACTGAACAAAAGGCTAGTATCTGTCTTTGTCAAGTCAGAGGCCATCTTTTGGCATATGGTCCAAGATCCACTGAAGGCAAGTGAAGATATCTCACTGATTTTTGTGGCCTTGAAGTAGGAGCCTAGTGGCTATCTCTCCTTTCCCACATTGATTGTAGTTGCAGATGAAACTTATACTAGTTAAGGTTCTTTTCCAACTTGTTTCTTTGTATGACAAGACTTGGCTTTTCAAACTCAAATGTACTTTTTCCCATAAAAGCAAGATGTTCGGATAACAACCGTTGTAGTGAGAATTCTGATGAGATAGAAAAGAAATATATCTTTTTGCTCTATACGATTATGAGGTATCTGAAACAATAACTTGTAGTGAGACCCTGGGCTTAGCTACAGATACTTGCATTGCAACAGTCAGGTACCATTTCAAATTACTTTTATTTCAATATCTCTCATAATCAGCTAGAAATGAAATTAATACACTGTTGGACAGGACAGTTGTTTGAAATGGCATTAAGGAAAAAAGCATTTTTATTCTGTGAACAGCAAGGCTGAAATGTGTGGATGATGGACTAGATACAGAGCCACTGTTTTTTCTTTCCAAAGGCTACCAAAGTTCTGAATGCTAGCTCTTGGGTTGGTTTTGCTTTTCTTCCCTCTCCCATTTTCTTTCCTGTAATAGTAGCAACATACCTTAAAATTCCACAATTTCCACTCTAATCTTTGCTATATTGTCAGACACTCAACGGGAAGAGTTTCACAATTGCTCAGTGTTTCATGGTGTTAAAATGTCATTTTAATTCAAGCATTCAAGTATTTCTTAATGTGAAAATATCTACAAAACTTCATGACTCACTCTACCAGGACAGAGAAAGAGAACAGCCTTGCAATACATCATGCCATTTCTAAAATGTTGGCTATCTTAATGGGGTCAGCACTGACATTTGTCTTGAAAGCCACCCAGTTACAGCAAGAAGTTCTCACACAGTCTTCCTCACAGATGGTGAGACCTGCCAGCAGTTTTACGGCTGAGCAGTGAATGGCTCTGCAGCTGTACAGGCATACCTGCTGCAAGGCTGCCCAAGTGATACAGACAACGCGTGCGGCAAAAAACCCCAGCGCCACTGGTGCCTTCCTTTGTTTAATATTCCTCTAGCAAACAAAAAGTGACACGGCTTCAAAACAATGGGAAAGAGGGAGAAAAACAAGGGGAGAGGGTGCTACTGAAAGATTTAGTTAAAGTCTATTCTTCTCTGGTATTTCTCAGAGTTGGGGTCAATGGTTTAAGTACAACAGGCTTGATTCACTGCCTGGATGAAGCAGATGGGGCAGATCGCCAGGCAGCAGCTTCCAAATAAAAGCTGTGGAAGGCAGCTTTAACTTTCCCTGCAGAGCAAAGGACCATTATAACAGTGAGAAAGAGGGACCTGACCTGACTGAGCCTTCACTTCCATCTGCTCTGAAGAATCCTTCATACAGCAGTTTGGGTCAGCAGAACGACCTGAACTATCCCTCTTCTCCTCCACCAGCATCTTGGAGATCCAGTAAAGGAACTGACTGACAATCTGCACGGTGGAATACAGTGATTGCCTAAGACAATCAGCCCCAGTGTGTTGATTTATACTCTCACCTGGAGCCCAGAGTTTACTGCAAGAAAAGATGCTGAATCAGCAACTCACAAAAGGTCCTCTTGCCTGAAAGAGGAGAGAGTCTAAGAATGAAACAAGAAACAGCATTGGGAACACAGACACTTAGAGGGAAACACAAAGAAAGAGAGAGCTGACACTGTTCAGCATCATGGCCAGCAGCCCGACTGTTGCTGTATGTGTTGCAGGCCTTGAGATGCTTTTAAGGCAGGGAATGAGGTAAGTTTACAGACATCTGCCGGGAATTCTTCCCATGAGAAAGAGGAGCGAAGGGGTGAAAGTACTTATTTGGAAGTGCAATAAGTGGGTAATAACTGTAGTTTCATAGGACAAGGATGCAAGATTCAAAACAATACTAGACAGTGAAGATCCAAGAAACTGCAAACAAGCAGTTTATATCAGGAACCAAGATGGAAATCAGAACAGAGAAGCAAAAGCATTAAGTCAATATGCAGCCTAGAAAAATTATTGTTTTCAGTAGAAGTCAAAATATGTTTTTGTAGCACTCAGTTTTCCATGATTTGGCTATGATGCTTATAGCTATTTTCTAAGGCTCCTTTCCCTTCTCAAACCTGAAACAGACCCTAAGAAATCCCTCAGTGATCTGATGGAGGAGTACCTGGAATTAACGCACACAGACAGCTACTTCTTATTGTGTTTTTCAGCATTGGTGGTCTGAGCATCACCATCAGTCTACAGAGGACTCTCCATTTTATACTTCTAGACTTTTAGAGACCCTGACTTTGAGCTCCTAGCACCCACATTGTTTCCCAAGCTTTTGCAAAGCTTGAGTTATGAGTGTGCATAGTGATACATAGCTCTGATGAAAGGGTATTGTACAGATTCCTATCCCATGTATGGAAATGTGTGGATAAATTTTTCCATGTCTCTTTGGGCTTATGTATTATTAGCAGATAGTCTGAAAGACAAATAGTTAAAAATAAACCATTCAACATATTATATGTCCAGAATATTCTACTGTCAGTAAAGTAATACATATTTCTATAATATCTTTTTTTTAATTTGCTGATTCATAATTTTTTTCAGTTCTTTCACACCAACGTCTGTTTGTTTCTGAAGGCTTTAAACAAGCACAGCATAATTGCTTTTCATATGTCCAATATCTACCACTGCCTTGTCTTTCAGCCACAAAGTTTCCTAGACACCAAAACAAAGCATTCTTCAATACATGCTCAAGAGCTTTGCTCTCATACATCACTAACTGGGCATTCAGTTCCCACATAGTTCAGTGCTCTACTAATACTGAAGAAAACTACTCTTCCCCAATTCCAAAAGGATTTTAATTTGGAATTCCTGTTTTCCATGGGAGTTATGTATGGACCAGGCTACAGTTCTTCAGCCACAATGAGGAAAAATGTGCAGTCTACATGTACAGGAGAAGAGAACAATGATCGAGGAGTTCGATTCCATGGTCCTGGGACAACAGGAATACTAGAACTAGGTAAAGTCATAATTTCTACCTTCTTCCCCGTCCCTGCACATTATCATCAGCATGTAATTCTTCAATTACCCCTGGATTGCAGTGATGAAACTTCGACTATTTTGACTTCAATGGATTTTGAAGAACTGGGTCAGAATGCATGTATGACAGATAATAAGCCTTAACTATAAAAGCAATAAAAATGCAGAAGGTGCTATCTGTGTAATATACTCCCATTAACATATCACACTTGAAATCTTAATTTTGGAATTTCCTGAGGTAATTTTAACTATGCAGTCTTCACTTTACATTAAGAGTCCTCCTTGTATAACACCCAGGGTGGCACAGCAAGTGTAGCAGGAACTGAAACGTGGGTTTCTGAGCTTAGTGACTTCAACCTCTGCTGCTTGAGCTTAAAGATGGCAGTCAGGAGAGACATTGAGTGCCAGCGTGGGTTACAGTAGCATATTCTTTAGTTTTCTGCTACTCACACCCTTGTTTTCACAGCAGAAAAGGAAGATCAACAGGCCTGAAGGAAATTGGATGGAAGTGTTCCTAGACTCAAAATAAAATAGTAAGATTTATTTTGAGTATTAAGACACATATGCATATATGGGGGTTGGGAGTGAGGAAAAGAAAAATACTCAGCATGGGTGTTAAGGAGAGAAAAACAGTCTCTGCTTTGACAGTTAGTATTTGGTGCCCTCTTCTGCACCCGTCTGTATTTTTAAAGTTCTTTAGAATGAGGAGAAGAGCATCTGTCTGTCGTCCATTTCTACATAGCAGTGCTTTGCTGCGAGGGGCAGGGGGTCACCCTAGCAGATGTCAGCCATCGTGGTGATGGGAAAAGTAGAATCTTTTTTTAGGTGAGAGGAATGAGTGTGTTAATAGAGAATAAAAGGCTGCGAATAGAAACTAAAAAATATTTAACTGAGATTTCAGTTATGACATCTAGATCATTACATTAATAAAAGAAGGTTGTATTTTGATTGTGACTGAAAAAGAAGGATACCATGTATATAAGGTATATAATCAGTTTAATCATATGCTGATCCCAGGACAATCTCATCCCAAAATTACAAATAATATATAACACACACAATTCTTCATAGTAATTTAAATGTCGCTTTGCTAAATGAACTTGAAGATAGATTTGCACTTCTTGAATGCAGAATCATTTCAATACTAATTTCTATCTTTTCCATTACTGAAAGATAATTTTATGCTAGAATTTCAAATACTTAAAACCAAAAGGTTCACTAATTCTGGTCTCAGCTTTGAGTTTCAGTTTGAGTTTCAAATTCAATTGGAAAGTTTCCTAACTACCTTCTTCTGTTTACCTTGAACTTCATTTTATCCTCAGATGCACAAAGCATTGCAAACGTCTTACAGCATTCTCTACCAGTCTGCCACAGCCTGGGCAGCTCTTGTTTCCTGCAAGATTATTCATTTATTTTGAAGAGGAATGATATGGAGGTTATAATTGTGCCAGCTCACAGCTCTTCCACTGAGAACTAAAGAGAGCAGTATCTAAATTATAGACATTGTTATGAAAAGGACAAGCCTCAGGTTCCTGAACAAACAGTTCACCTGAGCTCCTGACCCCGGGCAGGGTTGTTCAGAAACATCATGTGAGCAAGAAATAGCAGACTGAGGTCTGGTTTTACCCTTCCAGGTATCTTTCTGCTCCTGTTTATTGCTGGTTGACTTCATGAGAAGAAATCCATTTGACATTTTAAGATTTTCTTTCTTGGATTCATAGGTTTGAGCAGCTGCTGCTAACCTCCCCTACAGTTTTGAAGCCAGTTTGTTTTCAGTCAAGTTAAACCTTAGAGCCAAAACTGTCAAACTTGGGTGACTACATTCCACAGAGAGACATGAAAGCAATCGGCCAGATTTTTGAGGATGGAAAACATTCTGAATTTGGATCAACTTAGCACCTCCAAAGTCAGGCCATTCATTTAAGTGAGCAAATACATACTTAGATTCCCAAATAGATTTTTTTATTTGGAATAGCTGGCTATTGTTTTCAATTTCCCTCAACAGTGAAGTGCCATTCTCAGTAACCTGTCCTGAAAACTGTTACCTTCTTTCTTATTTTCAAACTTTGGAGTAGAGAAGATACATTTTTAGTGTAATGACTAAGTTTTATACATATGTCAGAAGATAGATAGAATGGGGTATATCACAGAAAAAGGCTCAGGAAAATATGCAGACTCTTACTCTGAGCAGGCACCCAACCTCAAAAGCAGCAGGCACACTGCACCTAGGCAAGCTCATCCTGAATCTGACATATTATTGTCACTAAGCAGATCTGAGCAATATAAGGAAACCTTGCCATACTAGATCTGCATCTTACTGTGAAAGAGTGCAAATCCTAAATGCAAGAACATCTCTGCAAAGCTTACTTTAGCCTAAATGTTGCCCAAGTTTAACCAGGATCCCAACTTCAGCGTGGTTGAAGCCTGTGGCTCTAACTGGCTGGCCCATTAATGGAGGCAGTCTAACAATTGCTCTCCCTGTAGCAAGGACATATGTTTGCTCCATGGGAAAACTTCAAGGGTATACAGTCCTTCAGTGCCTTCTGCTCATCTAAAGAGGTCGGCCTTTTCTTATAAACAATTAACTGGGGATGCTTTGTTTTGTTTTGTTTTGCAGCTTGCTCCAGTAAAGAAATCCATAGGATGCCCATCCACAACTGTTAGTATTACATACAAGCATAGTGTGGACAAAACAAACTCTAGTGTTACTTCACAGTGTGGTTGCTTTCATGCAAACACAGCTTATACAAACAGAGTAATTCAAGCACGGATAATTCACGTTAACTCTTCACTGAAGACACATCCATCAGTGGTGTATAGGAAGTGATTTTACCCTTGCTTTGCTTTCACTTAGGTTGCTAATTAAGAGAAGTTAATCTAAACAAGTATGAGCTGGATTCAAAGTGTCAGCCTCACGGATTTTTTTTTCTAGTTTACATAGATCAAATAAAATTAATTATGTAAACTTTTGGAACTTTTCTACTGAGGACAAGATCCTGTGTAAATATGAGCAAAAACTGCAAAAATAGATTCCAGAGCTTACAGCACCCCTTTTTGTGACATCTTATACTTTTATATCATATGACCATCTGCAGCTAAGTGGAGCTGACCATTCAACAAAGGGACTAGTCAGGTCACTGAAATATGGAGTTGCCCTTTGCTTGTATTTGGATAACTCTGATGGATAAAACATTGCTGAACATTATTCAGGAATGACATCAAACATTTTGCCTCTGTACACAAAAAATAGCAGTCTAGACTGAGAGGAGGCTTTCAGCATTCTTATTTTCTACTCAACTTTGCAAAAAAAATTCTCTTTGAATTCATTATTAAATGAAGGCATTTAAAAATAATAAACCAAAGCTGCATTTAAATTTCAAACAAGGATGAAGCACCTGTGGAAAGAGGAAGGACATGTCTCTCCTTTTACCATGGTACCTTACTGTAGTTTTTGAAGGTGATTAACTATTAAATGCTCTAATATTAAAAGGCTTCTTAAAAGGCATTTTATTGTGAGGATTCCTGATTTAAAGACGTGCTTCAGGAAGTAATCAGCTGTTTTACTATCCTGTTGAGATAGCTATCTCTGACACTGTAAGCTCAAGTAATATTCATATCAATGCAAGCAATGTTATAGCATACAATCTCAGATTAAACTGTGTGGAAAGCAGCTTCTAACATTGTATCATCTACATAGTAAAAATATATGCCATTAATAGAATGTACTTACAAAGACAACAAACAAATATCATGGGTAGGCTGTTTAGGGGAAAAAGGCTTCATCACTATGTCATCATCATATTCCTCTAACCTAACAAAACAAAAATAACTTTGATGAGTCAGTCAAGAACATGATTTCAGAATAAAAACACTTGGGTTTTCTTTCTCAATGTCACACTGTGCACATCAGATCAACTGCCTTGGCATTTAAACTGCTTGCCTCATGTCACACTGCATCAGCCAAAACAGGCAGAGGGACTTGTGCTAGAAGTCTCTTCTTTAAAAAGGAGAAGACTTGAAGGGAGTGAATTTTAGAGGAGTTACCTGGTTTTGGAAACTATTCCCTGTACCAACTGGTTTATCTAGGCTATTTTCATCTGAGTCTGTCCTCACAGATTTCAGAAGCTAGTTGTTCTACTAGACATGACAACAAGGCTCTGAAAAAGCCCCTTTTTAACTCGAAACATTACCCAGTACATCCAGAATCTAAAAGTTAGAGCAATATTCTCAGCCCAAAACTCATGTGGAAAACACTCTGACCTGCTACTTAAGGTGACTCAGCACTGATCAAAAAACACAGGTTCCTGAGGAGAAACAGTTCAACTCATCTAATTCTAAATCTATAGTATTCTGCTTACATATACAGATAAAAGGATTGAGCCCAAGATCAAAAGTGTCTAGTAGCTGCATACCGAGAAATTAGCTAGAATCTCATCTGAATAGGGTGAGCTCTGGAAGTGTGTGCTGTCACACAGCTCCTCACAGCTCAGGGCAAATGTCACCTTATTTAGTGTTAACCACCTCAGCCCTTCAAGAGAGACTGTCACTCTAAGACCAGGCCACCTGCCCGCAGCATGGGGACAACATCTCCAAGGAGAGGCAACACCTGTGCACAGGGACCTCAGTGTCATCATGAGTCTTAAAATCAGTAGAGGTTTTCTCCTAAATGTCCTGAAGTCAGGGCATAGAAATCAGACTCCTTGGCCTATGTCGATGCGATTCTTGGTACTGTCTTACTGATCCAATCTCTAGGGTTATATATTGCTAAGGTAAACAGTGTCAGGCAGAGTTCTTGGGTAGGGGAAGTCCACCAGCTATACTGTAAAATTACAGTTAGAATAGTTTAGAATAGTTGCAATAATTGCAAGCACAGCTTTGGTCTTGCCTATATGGCAAGACTTTGGCATCTGTGGTTCAAGATTAAGTACAGCCCTGGCATCACTTCCAACAGGTGGTGTGGATGTGGATCCCCTTTGCTGAAGGGTAAGGCTTTATTAGTGCACTTGCAAGCCACTTTATGGCAGCTGGCCTTAGTGCCAGAACAGGGCCCCAGGATGCTCTGCTAAACACCAAACACAGTTTAAGCACTTGGCAAGTGAAGACATACTTGCCCTCTTCACAAATTCAGGACCAGATGCGAAGCATTTTGCAAAGGTTTGGAGACACTGAGAGAGTGGATGATGAATTGGACCACTTCAGTCACCCTCAGAACTCCAGGGCACTCTCTGACACACCTCTGGAGAGCAATACCGTGTCCATGCATGCTGCTGTTAGCCTGAGGTACACCTGTGGATGAAAGTGAGGCGAGTATTGCTTTTCATGGCTATCAGAAACGGAAATGGAAGCACCACAAAGCACAGGTTTGCTGCTGTTATAGGCAATATAAAAATGAAAATGGTTATACATCTTCTCACCTAGGTGTTCATTTCCATAGCTGTAATTTTCAGATGAAAGGGTATGTCCTGTTGCAGCCTTAACTTCCAGTAAACAGAGATATGATTTTTAATAAATGCATACTGTGGCCCATAGAAAGTACAAATCCTGTCCCTTGCTACTATGCAATGAACCTTCTCGATACCTTTTATTTAATTAATCAATGCATAGTGAGATTTTTATTTTAACATCAAGTCACTCCTTAACTATTAGAGTTCACTCCCTGGAGAGAAATGTCCCCAATTATCATAATTATCATATAGTTCAGCTCCTGCAAATTTTATATTATGCATTTAACTTCTGGCATCATAAAATGTGAAGTGCAAAGTACACATGATGTGCCTTCCTTCACAGCTTAAGAGTAGCATCAGCTACTTCCTAGATCTGTGCAATTTTTGTACTTTTGACATGGAATTTCATTAACATTAGCCATTCTTCTCTGTTGCTAAAGTAAGAGAAAACATTTCTTTCTTCAAAACTACTTGCTATAAATCTTTCCTCCATTACAGCAACCATTCAAAAACTGTATATTCAATTTTTAGAAAAATTCCTGGAGAAATTTCTGAACTCATCATAACAGGCTAGTTTGTAAACTTACCTTTTGGAGATTACATGTATAAAAATTTCTCAAACAAGCCTCCTATCTACAGAGACATTTGTTCAACTTGCCTGACTTTCTCCTCACTTATCTTTAATAGGTAGAAGTTGTCACTGTTACAATGACACTGACATACCAGGGCTACTCCCAGCAATAGTGATGTATTAGATGCTTTTAAAGAAAGAATGCTTTCTCTGCAGTGATAGCCTACTTACCTGATAAGTTATCCCAGAAATTCACTATGTGAATATACTTATTCTTCTGGGGTTTCTTCAGAAGCTTTTCTAGATATTTACTTGAGGAAAGATCAGGATAGATCACAGTTTTAAGAAATTTCAAGATAATCTTGCCATTTGAAATGTTGAGTTGCATTTTTTAATTTAAAACAATTCATCTGTATTCGGTACTTTTTATATTAGATGCTTTCAATCCTCAGTTAAGCAACTTAAGGATGTATTTAAAAATTTTTTCCTGTGCCTTTAAGAATAAGAGCTTTTATTCTCAGTCTTGTTTATTTAAGTGCTTTGGACACATACTATAGCTTCCTTTCTGCCACAATCTTCTGTCCCACCATCATCACCCATTTATTTTTAATCCTAAATGAACATTTGGAATTGTCATTTAAGAGAAAGCATATTTTGTCAACGTCCTTCTCTGTTCTACTTTACCCAGTTCTGTTTCTTTTCTTTCCATATTTTCATTAACATTTCTTTAAATATTGACTTAAAAATTCCTTATATCTTAACTAAGAAAAAAGACAGACTTCTTTATTGGTTTGTGCTAGAATTACTCATAATGTACTGTATATGCCCATGCAAAAAATAAATTTTAAAAAACAGATTTTGTTCTAAGTCAAGAAAATCTACCACAAATAGAACCATAACAGCTTGTTAGCAGACAGTGAGAATATTGTTGTGGCACAAAGGTTTCTAGATTTTTCTAAAGACAAGTAAAACAATGAGATAGTGGTGTGAAAAGGAAGAATCTTCAGACACAGATTATGGAAGAAAGCTCAAGAATGGAGCTACTAAAAATATTATCATATTCCAACAGCAATATTTTTATAGATTAAAATTAAAAGGATAACTGGCATTTTAAGATGTTATTTTGAAAAGATGAACCATCTCATTATAAAATTAGTTTTGATTCTTTAAAAACATTTGGCTTCCATCTGCTACAAATTATAAAGCAAACAGAGAATAGGTACAAAAGAGAGAATATTAATTACTCTTTTTATTCTTTTCTTTGATTTTATGGATATGATCTTGTTTTAGTATAAACAAACAGCACATATTTTGGTTTAAGGAGAATATTTTTAAGTAAAAAGAAGATATTTCCCTGCCCACCCCCTTTCACAATTCCTCTTTTGTGTCAGCTTGTTCAGACATCTTCAGCAGGGTTTAAAAATGCTGCAAGTTGCACGAACACAACTTCATATTGTAACTCAACTATGTATTGGCCAGCACCCACGAAAGGGAGGCCAATTTAATACTTAATCACTAGTGTGCTTGCCATGCTGACAAAGCACCTGATGACTTTCTGCTGGCAATGCAGGTATCAGGCGCAGGGGAAAAGGCCAATCTCCAGGGCTCCTGAGCATAGTCCCTCAGCGTGGCAGAGCTGCAATCTTCTACCTCAAGCTGAAAGCCCCTGGCCTGCAAAAATTCCATTAATTGATCATGGAAATTCTTAGAACCTGGTTTTGAAATTCCTTCTTGTGGTGCATGGCATTGAATAGTGTGCCATTAATGGCAACCGCTTGGTTCACCAGGTAAGAAGTTCTTTAAAGACATACAGCAGCAGAACCCCAGCCTTGGCTCAGTTCTAAAATGAATTTCAAGAGAATGGAATCTTCCCATTTTTACAAATGTGTCCAGGTTCAAAAAACCCAGTGCTATTTATGCTCAGTTTTCTTATAATCTTCCACTCTACATTCCCATTAGTTTGCTTTACTCACCTTAACTTCTGACGATTCCTAAATTTTACATTTTTCTGAATACCGTGTTCCTGACCAGTCACAGCACTGCCACTACTCAGTGACAAGTGATAAGTTGTTCTGTGTATTTTATCAGCTAAAACACACCACCATCTAGAATTAAACCTTAACTGAGAGATTAACTGAGTATTGCTTGAATATTCATAAGGTTTCAGAATCCATGAAAGTCTTCTAATATTTGAAAGCAGAAGACGAATTCAGATACATTGATTTCTTTTGTTAGATTTGTTCTACTACTGGAGTAAAGAAGCAAAATATCATCTAATTTTCAGCATAAACATGAGAAGACAAAAATTTTATTTTTCTAAAGAATTTCAAACTATTCCAATTTTGTACATCAAATATTTGCATGAATCTGAGAAAAAACCTGAAGACCAATGTGTGTTTGCAAACATTCTCAAAATAATTAAAAGATGCTTAACAATCACATGCCATTAGAGTGTAAAAACCTCTTTCAATAAACCTAAATAGGCAATTTAAAATAATAATTAAACTACATATCATTTGCAGAAAACTGAAAACAGAAAAAGGTAAAACAAGTTTTGTTTCCTCAAGCCTGTTCCTCATTGCAACACCAATTATTTTCAGGCTCCAATAAGATGTTTAAAATGTGATCTGAGCATTATCCTGAATGTACTTTACCAAGTAATTCCTCATTTAATTTCATGCAACAGAAGAATTACATATAGTTGACTCATCTCCCCTTTTATTTTTAATGTCTGAAACCGTAGTTTTTATTTTGAAAAGTATCACATTTTCCCTGACAATTTCACTCAGAAATAGACTTTCTTCTGAAGGCCTCTTGCATTTAAAAAACTGTATTTGCTCAGAACCTCTATATTCCAACAGAAACCCACTGAAATTCCAATCTGATTAACTTTTTAAATGTATTCAGAAGAGTGGAAAACTAGCAGTCATATCCCAGGGGACAGTGAAGTCCTTTCTCAAGAGATATTTTAAAAGCTTATTCATTTTGCTGAGCTTTAAAAAATTTATTTATTTTTTTAAGTAAACGGAAATAACGTAATCTGGTTAAATTGTATTGTATCTATAAGTACAGACTGACCTTTCCATGTAACTTTATAAATGACTGAGAAGGCTTGGCCAAAGAGACAAAATGTCTGGCATCTTTAAAATATGCTGGAGCCCACTTACCTCCACAAGGTTCAGGATAATTTGCTGCCAGCCAACCACGTCCGGCTGGACTGTGGCAGCACATTACAAATGACACATGACTTATGTCTTCAATAAGTAAGTAAATCAGTCAGCTTGTGACTATGATCACAGAAGTTGAAGATTCCTTCTCTTTTCCTCCCCAAAATCTGCCAACTTTCTTTTCTGTTTCACCTCCCATTTTGAAACGGTTATCATAATATGAGAAATACAGTTGCTTGCTGCAGATGTTCAGATTTAGGCTGACATGCAGTATTAAATTCTCACATGTAAGGAGGTGATGATTAAGACAGTTTCTACTGATAATAATCTCAATTACATGTACTATTTCATGACTGAGCTCCAGACTGTATCATTTACCCTCTTAAGTGCTTTCTTTGACGGCTGAAGATGGCAGAGCAAGAGATGTCAAAACAGGAACTGCCTTTCCATCTGTAGGTCAGGTTGAGAAGAGAAAGTATTCATAAGTGCTTCCTATTCTTCTCCTCAGGATTATTTCCCCCAGTTGGAACTTGGTTCAAGGTGGTCACTGTCTGACAGGTTCTCCAGGCAGGCATAAAACACCTGTAAGTAAAACTACTTTCCAGGTGCCAGCTTAGATCTCCAAAAGCAGAGTACTATTTCTGCATTTGGGTTACCTCTTGCACTGATGTGTGAATCCTGAAGAAGCTTTCCATGCTTACTTTCCTCTCCAACCATACCCACATAAGATTATTGTGGATTAACATCTTTCCTTGTGCAGCAGAACAACTTCCAGGTGTCACACTGACTGGGTTTTCAGTACTGGCACCCACAGGGCAGACTGTAGGTAGTGCCTTGTTGCTGCAGTAAAAGAGCAGCCAAAAATGATCAGTTCTTTACTCAGAACATCTGGGAAAGACATCTGCAGTATGTTAGATAGGTGGTTTTTCTGGACACTTTATGGTCTTGACATAGATTCAACACAGGCACATGATTTGCTTGTTTCTGTAAAGGGTTTTACAGCAGACAACTGCAAATTATTTTCTTTGCTATTTTAATATAATGGTCAGAAAGTAAGAGCAGTGATTTGTGGGGTTTTGTAGGGTTTTTTTCCCCTAATCCAGATCCAATTTGTCGTTCTCTTTCCTTGTTATTTCTGGTAAAGATGCATTGTATTTATTTTTTTTAGAGTTTTTTGGTGGAAGCCCTGATGACTCAGAAGATTCTGCTGCTATGGCTGTTTTAAAACCTGAAATCATTTAAGTCTTAATTTCTTGTACTGCATTATTTCAGAGACTGGTTCAAAGCCCATCACTGCAAATTTAAAGCTTCCTTTTCGGCTCTGAATTGGATGATATTTTGGTCATTAGTTTCATTTTGAGGGGAGAAGAAATTTAGTTCTGAATAACCACTTGATCTTCTTTAGAACACCTCCAAGAAGCATGGAAAAGTGCAAGGTGCTGGATCTGCCATTTCCTGAACTCCAAAGACACTGAGAGGACCACTTCTATTCTGTAACTTTCCAGTTCCTATCCAGTTCCCAGAAGGTGATTGCAGACTTCTGTTAGAATAGTTTGAGGCCAAGGTGGCCACGGGTTCCACAACCTGGTCTGCTCAGCAGGATCAACTTCCTGTGTGGAATTACAGCGCCCTATGGGACAGTGCTTTGTCATTGACCATCATGCACCTGCATGAATTTTAATCCAGCAGGAAAGATGTGAGGCCACAGGAAGACACATGCCAACCTTCAAAACCAAAGAGAGAGTGCAGTCTGACAAAGATACAGATGGAGCAGCATCACAACCTCCAGCAGCATCCATAAATTGTAGAATGGCCAATTCCTCATGCTGTCCCAGGAGGGCATGTTCTGAGATGTATTTTCTGGTTATCTGGTGAGGCAGACAGGACTTATAGTGTCTACTCCCTGCCTACAAATGAATCTTGGGAAGCACACACAGTCTGAAAAACGAATGTTTTCACTTATTTATTCTTAATGTATGTATACCAAAAGTTAATAAATCTGAACAGGTTCAGTAATGCAAATAATAATGTATTTCCTTCTGTGGGATGAAGGGATAAGACTACTACTGCTCTGTGTCTAGATGAGGGAGATTATTTGTATTTCTGGTTCTATTTTGGGGTCTTCCAAGCAGCTGTGTTATACAGCTTAGGGAAGGTGGCCCTAAGCAATGCTGATGTGACTTGATTGAGGTCACTTTGTCTCCAGGCCAGCCTGTAGACCTGTTTTATTTAGCAGCATAGGCACTGCTTCTGGGCATAATTTCAGCTCTGACTCAAAACACGGTACTAGGATAAGCAATGACATTAGTCTAATGACACTGAAACAACAAAGTCTGATGCAAACCCTAGTCTAAAGAACAGCTCCAAATGATTCTATTATTGAAATACTGAATCAGCAATAGCAACAGTGATAAACATATGGAGGCAAAGTGTATGGTAGACAAATGACAAAGACACATTACATAGTCTAAAAGTACTTGCCAACTAAAAATAGGCGTAGACACTGCATTTATATCTCTTTGGGCTGACTCTGGCATTCATGTGGGATAAAACTATCTTCAGATGCCTCCAAATTACATCCATATAAGTTCTCTTTCTTTCTTGGAACTGTTTGTAAATTCAGTGGGGTCTACCCAAGCACATAAATTATGGCAGAGCTGGAACATCATACTGCAGAAAAAAAATGTTCCCCAAAATGCCTTGCAGTGCTCAATGATACCCATAAACTGTGGAGAAAAAAACCCAACCAGTAATCCCCCGACCAGGAAGAAAAGATGAAACAGATGCAGGGCTGTGATCCAAAGTGCAGTGAAAATCTGGGCAACACCTTCTTTCATAGAGAAGGAAAGTTGTGGTAAGGAACAAAACAGGGGGGCACTGCTTTACAAGTAAAGGTCTCTGGCTACTCTTGATTCACTTTTCCTAATTCTATTCTCACTCCAAACCATTTTCACGATAAAATAGAAGCAGAATGCCTCTGTATTCGGTGTTGCAAGGTAAATTTGCTTTATTTTTATATTTGATAGTGTTGGAATACAGATTCTTGAAATCTCTCTCACTACAGACTTGACTGACAGCCCCCTAAGTGCTGTGCCTTTTATAGCATAACATAATTGACAACCCTTAGGTAGCTGGCATATGCAGTCCATGAAATGAAGTGTGCTCGTTCCACATTTGAAGAAAAGTAGGTGCAATGAAATAGCTGTTGATATTATTAGCCTTTTAAAATAGAATTTATGTGTTTGCATTAAAGAAAGCATGACTTCTGGATATATCAGACTCAAGCCTTTCAATAGTGATGAGAAAGATCAATGCAAAACAATTTCTGTGTCAAAAAGCACACACATAAAATATCTGGAAATTACTTAACTGGAACAGAGTTAAAATACTGCTGAATTGTTTGAATTTTTAACATTCATTTTGTAGGTTTTCAAACACATACTGATCAGCTTCTGAAACACAAAGCTTTCTGTCAAGCCACTCTTCTCCACTGCTCTCCCTAAACAAAAACTCCAATTTTTTGTTCAAAGCTGGTCCTGGGTGTTTCCAAACTTCCCTGGGCCTAAAGACAATCCAGAAAATGCTCCTGGTTAGGCTCTAAGAAATGCTCTTGGCATGTGTATACTGTAACAACCTGAGATTCTGTGACTCAGTCAGCCCCTGTTGATTACTGGCCCTTTTGGCACATGTGCCCCAGAACTTCAGCCAAAGTACTTACACCTTAAGGAAGAAAGGCACAAGAGAAAGTGAACAAAAAACACTTTATAAGAAGAATACTTATACTTCTTTAGAATAGTATCTGAACTGAATCCGAACTTTAGTTCAGCATTCCAAAACAAACCTACACTTTTATTTCTGTTTAGGGAAGACATAACAATTTAGGCATCGCCACAAAAATGGATTCGGATTAGGGCATTCTGTGAAGTTTTAACCCTCCTACAACTATTGTATTTGTTTTCTGATGGATGGAGTACCCCATCTCTGCTGCAGGTTAGCTTGTTCTGTTGCAAGGCAGATCTTGCTATATCCTTCACCATTCTGACCTCTTCTCCTGTGTGAGTTTCTCTTATATCTAAGCCTAAGATATACTCTTCAGCTCATTACTGATGAGAATTTTTCTCTGCATATTCACCCGGGCTTTATACCTCATCACAGTCTACAACTTCCTTGTGAGGGGACGAGAAGGGGCAGAAATGATCTCTCCTCTCTGGTGACAGTGACAAGATTGCAGAGAACAGCCTCGAATTGTGCCAGGGAGGGTTAGGTTCACTGTTAGGAAAAGGTTCTTCCCCCTTAAGTGGCTGGGCACTGGAACAGGCTCTCCGGGGAAGTCGTCATGGCACCAAGCCTGACAGAGTTCAAGAAGCATTTGGACAGTGCTCTCAGGCACATGGTGGAATTCTTGGGGATGGTCCTGTGGAGGACCAGGAGTCAGACTTGATGATCCTGATGGGTCCCTTCCAACTCAACACATTCTGTGATCCTGTAAACACCTATCACTGGCAGAGTGAAGCCATCAGGCTCAATGGATCTTTGCACTGTCCCAGATTCTTGCCAATTTTTAGGCTGCTTCTATGAGGCAGTGAGCTGGAGAGGGATACCTGCTCCTCAAGCAACTGGTTTTCACACTACCCATACTAGTAACCTGAACTCATGTTATCTACAAATCCCATCTCTGATTACAAAGGAACACACCAAATCTCACTTCAGAAATGTTTGCATGTAGGCTGGTAACATAAGCAATCAGCAGCTTCAGACTGGAGTTCAGCATTAGTTTCTGCTTAAGAATTTGAATATACCAGAGATGTCCCTGACCCATACAGGTGACAGGCTCAGCCTGGTTTCCTTATTCTGCTTTCAGTGATTTTTCACTTCAGAAACCTGAAGCCCCACACAGAGGCACCTTTTTCTTATGCCAGGCCATCCTCAAAGACAGCACTCCAAAGCTTTGAATCATCCCAACAGAGATGCTTACCCCTCATTATCTAAGTCTAAAAACAAAAGCAGGTAATGTGCTGCAGTCCCCAGTTCTGTGATTGAACAGAGCGTGAATAGCAGGTTACACGAGGATATGGGTAATCAGGCTCACAATTGAAACAGCTCCCCAGAGTAGAATATTGCCCAGCTGGGCTCAAAAAGTACATCCCTGCCACACAAGTGACTAAAGTTCCTCAGAGGGCTTAGTGAAGCATTGGGGTAGTTTGCATGGATTAGGTAAGCATCTACAGTCTGTCAACTAAACACAGAGACAGAAAGGGAAGCCCTTTGGAGTTAATCTTGGGATAAGCAGATTAAACAGGGTTTTCTTACATTTCCCTCCACCCATCTTAACAAATTTTGACAGAGGGATGGGGTGCACATAAATGGGTTGAGCACGTAAATAACCTCTGCTCATTTTTATCCTACCTTCATTTGTACTAAAAAACTGATTTTGAATTGGCAAACCCAGACTCCTGCCAACTAGGCAGAAGTGGCAATCTTTCCACTAGAAGGAATCTTTCTGGAACATGCTAGCCACAGGAGTACAATTCCTTCAAAGCATCCCAAGTAAAAACTACATGCACTCCTGATCAGTCTAGAAAATGGTTGCTCAGGGATCTCTGTACAGGTGTCTCCTAGGAGCAAGCAAGCATAGGTAAACTCCTTAGCAGAAGTGGGATGGCTGGGAAATATACCTGAAATTTGTGCAAAGATCTTCCATCTTGAAGGGGCAGTTATCAGTTTCTAAGGGCTGACAGCTCTAATGATCCAAGAGAAACACAACATAGCCCTTAATTGCTGGACTTCACATACACCACAGTCTCTATTCAGCAATATTTAAGAGCAATTCTGTCACCTTCAACTGAAACCATGGGCTGTATGAACCCCGATGTCTTTGAAGTCATGCTCCAGATTGTAAACACATTTAGGATTTCTTAACAGTGAGAATAGGAGTAGAAAAATGTAGGAAATCAAGGAAGTTGTATTTACATCAACTAGTTACCAAAAATAAATGGGCAATATTTTATAGGTGGCCTGCTCCTCAAGCTTAATTGATGATTAATTATATGTGGGGAATAAAAACCATTCACTCCAGCGGCGCTTTGTTTCTGTAGGCTGACAGGGGCGAGAAGTAACAATTGCTCAGCACAGCGAGGGCTGAAGAGCGCCTCTGCTGCTGAACAAAGCCAAGCCGCGGGGCGACAGATGGCAGATGAGATTCACCATAGGCTGCGAAGAGGCCATACTCGCCACTGCCATTCTCCACCCCTTCAGCTCTGCTGGCTGCTTCAGAAGGTGGGTCAGTGGGACTGTGACCCTCAGCCAACCCCCTTTTTCTCTTCCAGAGAAACAGCTAGCAGCTAAATGCCATCCCAACATACCCTGTGACTGAAAGCATGGCTGCAGTTCCCAGTGCTTGGCCAGGTGTGCATACGAGAGACACTTCACTGCTCTCCTTCAGAGCAGTGCTCATGGCAATCATTTGCACATATCCATGTCAGTAAACAGCTGGTGTTTTCACTTTCACAGCTGGCAACATCAAGAATGGATGCACCTTTCCAGGCAGCTTCTCCTTGACCTCCCCACATGGATGACTTCCTTTGCCCGTGGCCAGTTTTCTGATAACCTCTTTTACAACCCAGAGAGGAAATCATACTTACATCTGCATGGGGGGAAGCAAGGGCCACCCATGGAAAAACTTAACAGAAAAATAAACCTGGAAAAGCAGAGATTCATTCCAGAATTTCCTGTCAAATAGTAACTCCTCTTCAAAAGAAGGTCCCAGTAAGTCTAAAGAAAAGATCCTTAAAGTTCAGTTTTTAATTAATTTCCACTTTTCCCATTGGACAAAAAGCTACTGACAACATCCAGTCACCTGTAAGGGTATATCCTACATAACTCAAAGAAACTAGGAGCACTCTCAAGCTGCCAAGGTTCAGCAATCGGAGACACTCTCATCACCTTGGGAGATGACAGGACTGACACCAGCCTCCCCTCAGCAAGAGACCACTGCCATGTCTCTAAAATATGTCATCAGAGAAAGGATGCAGAGCTGGTGAAAAGTCTGGAGCATAAGTCCTGTGAGAGGCACCTGAGGAGGCTGGGGTTGTTCAGCCATGGAGAAGAGGCTGCTCCGGGGGGACCATATCACTCTCTACAACCACCTGAAAGGAGGCTGTGGCCAGGTGGGAATCAGTCTCTTGTGCCAGGCAACCACTGAACTTAGGCTGCACTAAGAGAGGTTTAAGCTGGACATTAGGAAGAATTTCTTCACAGAAATGGCGATTAGACATTGGAATGGCCTGTCCAGGGTGGTGTTGGAGTCACTGTCCCTGAAGGTGTTTAAGGACAGACTAGACGTGGCACTCAGTGCCATGGTCTAGCTGACATGGTGGTGATTGCCACGAGTTGGACTCGATCTCAGAGATCTTTTCCAAGCTCATTGATTCTGCGATTCCTTGATAATTTTTTTCCCCCATGGTAAAAATCCAAACAAAGCAGTGCTAAAGTGAAATCTGGTTTTTGCTACAGATCTCCAGAGCAGCGCTGTCGCCCCAGACACGCTGCAAGTCCCAGCGCTACGTACTCAAACAGGAGTCCTGCTTTCAGCGCTGTCCTTCCGAGACAGGAGGCCGCGCCGGGGGTCTCCTGCTGACCTGGTGGCCATAGTGAATGCAACTCCAGGTATAACCCACCACTCTCCCGATGCGGCTGCATTTCAGGAAAGCCGAGGCACCTATGAGCGAGAACAGCAGCCTACCACACACTCCGGCCGCAGGCTCAGCTGGTAGAGCAGCGCGCAGGCGCGGCCTGGCCCCGCCCCCGGCCCCGCCCGCCAATGGGAGGGCGGAACGCCGCGGTGATGGCGGCGGCCGTAGGGCGCGTGCTGCGGCTGTGCCGCCGCTGGGGCGCGGGGCCGCGCGCGCAGGTGAGAGCCGGGCGGGCGGTGAGGGGAGCGGTTCGTGTCCCGCCGGGAATGTCCCCGCCGGGAATGTCCCCGCCGGGAATGGTGTCCCCAAGGGGGGGCGTGACCCGGCAGATACCGGTGTGGTCTGCCCCTGCTCCTGGGCCGGCGGGGCTGAGGCAGCCCTGCGTGGGAAGTGCAGAGGGCTGGTCCCGCGTTCAAGTCGTCCTTTCCGTGAGCCGCGTTTGTTTCCCTTGATGTGAAGCAGAAGAAGCTTGGTTAAGCCTAGAATTAACAGCGCGATATACAGAGCAAAGCCAGCGCAAAAGATGGCAGTTTTTAGGTTGATAGTTTTGAATGATAATTTGAAACACAGGAGGTTCCACCTCAACATGAAGAAGAACTTTACATTGATGGTAGGGACTGGAGTCTCCCTTTCCGGGGACATTCCAGACCCACCTGGAAGCATTCCTATGTTACCTGCTCTGAGTGACGTTATGTTGGCAGGGGGGTTGGACTGGATGATCTCCAGAGGTCTCTTCCAGCCCCGACAGTGCTGTGATTCTGTGAATGGTGTTCAGTCAGCAGGTGAATAGGTCATGAATCGTAGTCACAGAAAGATTTGGGTTGGAGAGGATCTTAAAGACCATCTAGTTCCAGCGCCCCGCCATAGGCAGGGGTATGTCCCACTAAACCAGGTTGCACAGGACAAGTCTCTAAATACCTGCAGTGGAGAGAGAAAGGTGCTCCACAAGTAAGGTAACATCTGATTAAACAGAATAATTTTGTTTTGGGGTTAGGAGTGTTCAGCTGATTGCCATTTAATTAAAAAGCTTAGCTGCTGTCAGTATTGTTTGTGCTGTGGTATTTGATACACCTGTATATATATTTAATCAGTGCCCAGCAAGTGGATAAAAAGGCCTGCTGGTAACACTTTCAAGTTACAAAGTAATTTAGAATAATATGGGCTGAAGAACTGTTGGTGACTGAACTAAACCAAACCATGGGGTAACATGAGAAAGGTGCAGTAAGGAAATGAAATGTAATACCGGAAGGAGCAATTTGAGCTATTTATATTGGTTACATCTAGATTAACTTTACCCATTAGGGATAAAGACCTGGTACCCATGTGGATAGTTCTGTATGCAGCAGTCAGGAATACATGCTCTTAAGGTGTGCAAGGAATACAAAGAGAATAAAGCTGAAAATATTCTAATACTTGATGTCATTCTCAGTTGGAATAGTTTGTGTTGCTTTGGTTATCTTGTGTCAAAAGTATGATTATGACAGTAACTTGGTTTTCCTGGCGAGGCACATCCTTGAGTTTTAGCTGAAAATTATTTGTATTGTAAATGAGAGAATGTTCTCAAAGGAGGAGTCACAGAGGAAGGTAGGCCTGGCAGGGGCCTTGAGGGATCGGTTTATCTATTCCTCTCGCCCCGAGAGAGGGGATCAGTACCTAAGCCTGTGGCTATACACAAATTGTCTGGCAGTCTGTGAACCAAAGGATATGAAAAGAGCTAATGGGAGACAGGGCTCAGAAACCTTAAAGAGTCTTCTTTCCATTAGGTGTAGTTAACTTGTGGCACTGTTTGGTGAGAATGTTCAGGCTGATAAGGATTTATGTGAATAAAAAAAGCAAGTTGAGAAACTTGGAAGAAAATTCTACTGAGCACCATTAAAAACAAGATACTGGCATGCCTGAACTGCAGATTGCTGGAAACTGGGCAAGTGCCTTGGGAAAACTATCACTACCTGTTGGTCCTTTCCTTGTGCCTCTGATACAGGCTGTGTTTGAGAACAGGGTATAAGTTGATATATCTGTGTTCTGACCTGCTATAACAATTTCTTACATTAAACATTTACCTATCCTAACTGTTTGGAAATTTTCTATGATGCTTGTCCTAAAAATCCCTTGCAATTGTTTAGTTCATAACTTCTTGTCTGTCTTAGTGGGGGAAAATACTCAACTTCTGAACTTTAAAGTTTCTTGCATTGTGAGGCGAAACGGAAGAGGAACTTTGTAATTCGAGTTCCCTTAGCATTGACTGAGCACACATGTAGTTTCCTATTCTTCCAATAAGCAAACAGCAGAGATGTAGTGCTATTTATAAAGAAAAAATGATCTAGCTTAGTTACTATCATTCACTCTGATGTGATTGAATAGCTATTCTCAGCAGCAGAGTTCAGAGTTCCTATTTAATTTGATTGGATTGAGTACTTTATCTAAATCACTGTGGATGTTATATGTACCAATATCAGAAAGAGATGATAGTACTTAGGTGACAGACTTTCAGAACTACCTACTTGAAATGTAAGAGAAGCCTTTTTTGCTGTTGTTAATGAAGATACAATTGAAAATCCTCTTAGTACCTGAAAACTTGAGCCTAAAAACATATCTGAATTCTGTTCCCTGTTATATACATCTGACTTTTGCCATGTACCAATACATTTAGAGCTATTTCTTACTTCCTCAGTGTACAGCAAAACTTAATAGATTTTGATAGTAGATTTGATCAAACATGCACAGAAAGTAGGTTTTCTGATCAGGTGAGATGAAGTACTATGGTTGCCTGCCAAGGAACTTAATTAAAAAAAAAAAGTTTCTTCTCATGAACTGCTTTGTGAAATCAGGTATAAAAAATATCCTCAAATCACTTATGCATATTTGCTGACATCTTGTGATGCTTTCCAATGTGTTTTGCAAAATGCTTCTGGGACATAAATCTGATGCTGGTTCACATAATTAGTTTGTAGGCCAGCTGAAATCTAAGATAATATCAATGTTGTTTTAAATAAATCAATTAAAACACATTTTTGTGAAACAGCACTCTAGAAATGCAAAACTCGCTTATTGAGGAAAAAGCAATTAGTTAGAAATTGGGATGACTCTGAGCATTTATATTCTGTATAATTGCCATGTAAAAATGTTTTTTTCTTGTGCAACAAGTAAAGAGAGGACTGTCTTGCATGTCTGCTGGGTTCAGTAGGAGTAGCTGTGCCAGTAGCTGACTGGGCAGCTTTAGTCCTGCACATTCATGTGATTATACAGCTCCAGTTCCACATCTCGTAGTCAAGTCCTATCACAGAGATAGCTTCTTGGTACAAATTCGTTTGTGCACTCTGTGGTTTTTGAAAAGGAGGTGGTTGATGGTAAGCTTCCATGCCAGCTTAGAGCATGGAAGACTCATGATAATGCTGCAGAAATATGTGTGCCATGTCATTTGGTATCAACTTCTGCCTCTGTAACTGTGTCTTGTAAAATGAACAACTTTTGGGCCTGAATTTAAATCTCCTGACTCCAGTCCACCTTTTCTCCCATTCCAAAAGTAGAGGAAACTTGACTTCTCTGTTAGTTGGTTTGGTTTATATCCGTGTAACTCCAATGGAGCAAAATGAACAGGATGGGTAAATGGATAGTCCTACTTAACTTCTCTTCTTGGAAGAAAATAGGCCGGAGAAGTTGAAGTTGTCTGAAAATGCTAATTTTGTTCCTAAGACAAGTTTAACATAAGCTGATTATCTCAAAATTTGTGGTCTCCCTGTAAAATCAGGATTTGCCAAACAGTTTTAATTCTAGGTTGCTCAGAAAGGAGTTGGGAAGAAAGGGTTAATCACAATGAGTTGTGTCCAGAAGTAAAGGCTTTCCCATCTTCCATGTTCTGGTGCAAGAGCATATTATTTAGTGAGCATTGTTAATAGTGTTAATAACCATTACTGTTATTTAAAAAATGGTGAGGCTGCTGTCTTCAGTGATGCCTTATGAAGTGTGTGAGAAGTGAATGCAAACCTCTGTGGTTTCTCTTACAGAGTAGAGGAGCATGCTTTCTTGTTTGACTGAAATGCCAGAAGCATTTAGCTGTGCTTTGCAGTTTCTGCCTGTGCCACCCATGAAACAGTGCTCTTATCCCAGAAGAGGTACCCAATACAATAGATATTAATTTACATAAGAGGCTGTTTTCTAATTATGAACAGTTTGTGTGTCCAGGGACTTTTGATTAGTGACGAATTGAAACTAGGGAAGAATATGAATAGCTTGAGGGAAGAAGGACAAAAATGAGAAAATTACAATAGAAATTGACAGGAATAAGATGAAAGCAATCTTTTTTAAAGTATTCTGTTTAAAGCATACCAGAGAGAAAGCTATTTTGGGCCAAGTAATAAGGAATCATATGTTCATTAACAAGAATTACAAATAATTAGTTATTATTAAGACAAGTTAGACAGAAGATGAATTGAATTCTTTCCTGAGGAGTGACTAGGAGAGAAGAATAAGGAATGCATGGAAATACCTTTGCTTTCCTCACTGCTTTGTAAAGAAATCACCAGAGCCTTGCCTTTAGAAAATGTGTGCATTTAAAATTTTGATTATTTTTCATTTAATTCTGTGTGTGTCAATGTTTCCTCACAGGAACGTTCATACCCTGAGGGGCAAATTTTTGTCTGTCAGGTAAAAGCCTAGAGGGTCAGTCCTTTCTGACTCATGATCTTATTCAAAGATTACTTTACCTTCTGTATCAAACCTGATTGAATTCATAGGACCTATCTTGCAGCCCAGGCATGGTTTAAGAGGTTTAAGGCAGCATATTGTAGCCTTCGTTTCAAATTGAACTTTCAAGTGGACTTGTTTTGTTTTGTATCTTGAACACTGACACAGGCATGGATGGGTAAACTGGTTGTGAATAACTTTACATATTTGCAGCAAACTAAATGAGTTGGATCAGTCCATCCTGAACTGCCAGATGTCCAAAATACCAACTGGGCTCTGTGAAAGTACCAAGAAAAGCTGTGTTTCATTTCCTGTTAATGTAGGATTTGACCATGTAATGCAGAACACCAAAAGCTTCTTGTCACAGGAGAAGTTCTTGTAAGCTAAGTGATGCTGCTAACAGAAGGTACAAGTTTGATCTGCTTTTCTGTTTGCCTTGGAAATACATTTATGTAATCTTGTTTTGATGAGACATATGTTTGTATTGTTGTGGTTATAACTGGGTTTTGAGATTACTGTTATATTTGTGTTACTTACAGGAAGGTAGCAAGTGTTTTATTTATATTAGCTGAACTCAGAAAGGTGAAATCCATCAAAATGCTCAGCATGTCTAAATTGTGCTCTGAAGAAGACAATTCCCATGACTTGGAGAACACTGAATAATTTTGAATACTACCTTTGTTCTGTTCCTTGTAATCAGAACCCTAACTAGTTCACATTGCTGCGTGTGTTTGGCTTTTAATACTTTGCTAAAAGTAGACTGAGGTTGCAGCTCCCAGAGTATCAGGAACAATTTAATAATTTGCTCAAGGAAATGACAGTAAAGAAAAGACTCCCCCTCTACTTTCTTCCTCCCAGTTGAGTGTTTCAGCCACCTTCTTGTTCCAGCTTTGGCAATTCTCAAAGTGATCTCTGAACTGCTCAGACTTACCAGCTTGGCTGAGAATTGCGTGCTTGTTGGGATGAAGCAGAAGTTAGTGTTCTGCCACATGTAGGCAGCTGAGTTGGCTTGCAGAGGAGTCCAGAGCTTGCCAGAGCTGGCACAGGGTGAGTGAAGAGAGTGGAGGAAAGAATGCTGGCAGGGGTGAACAGTGAGATGGGCGCTCTCTGCCATGTGAGGCTGCACTGTCTCCTCACAAAGCCTAGCCGTGGTATGTTGAAGGGATGGGGGTGAAGTCTTTCAGGGTACTACATGATGAGCAAAACTTGGCATTTTTCTGAATCAGAAGGGATTCTTTTTCTGTCTTTGCTTTTCTGTCTCACATTGCTTTCTTTCTTGTGATTCCCTCTCTCCCCCCACCCACAGAAGACCACACAAATCATCAGTTCTCATTCAGTTCTTAGAGTAATTAAGCTGCAGAGAACTTTAATACTAATGTTGGAGAGCCAAAATAGCGCATAATATTGACACTAGGCCAGAATTGAGACATTACAGCTCTGTCAGTGAAGCTCCTATTTGGCTGGCAGAGAGCATCAGTGAAATTAGTCATCTTAACAGCTGATTGTCTTGATAGATGGAAGACCAAACCTGTGTGCTGCAAAGATCAGAGGGTAACTGCCCTCCGAGTTATGTTACAGTGCTCTGTAGTATTGGCTGCTGGACTGCCCTAGTAGTTTTTTAGTTGGTCTACTTGAGACAGTGAAGTAGCTTAAGAACCATTCTGGCACTACAGGGAGGGAGCACGCTTTGGCCTTTCCAGAGCTTTTAGCATTATTTGGTCAATGGCTTCTGAAAAGCCACTAGGGAGCTGCCCCGCATATTCTTACCATACTTTGTTGTGGGATGCCTTTAGGTGAAGGCAAAACCTGCTTATTTGCTGATGGATTTTGATTTATGCCAGGGTCTGTTGTTCAGTGCTGTTCCTTGCTTTTGCTGGATGTTCCTGACTTAGGATATACTATGTTTCTTTCCATCAAAAAAATCTTCTAAATTAATTGTAATATGAAGATTTTAGAATGTGTTTATCTGTTCATGGACATTAAACCACTGGAAGAAAATGGTTTGATGAATAATAATGCTTTTCCTAACTTATTCCTGTGATGTGTTGAATCTTGTTGTAGGTATGAATAGCTTGCTATAGTATTCATGTATTCATTTTATTTAGAGCTCACTGTGCTAGAAATGTAAAATAAATGTATCACTTTTCTTTCTTTTTTTTCTTTTTTATTTTTTTTCTGTTAGACATTAAGGTTGATCTGTACCACTACAGCAGTGCAGAGGAAAAATGGAGGGCCCCCAGGACCTGAAAAGTACACGGAGGCATTTATTAAAAAACAGATTGAAGAGTTCAACCTAGGAAAGAGACATTTAGCCAACATGATGGGAGAAGATCCAGAAACTTTTACCCAAGAGGATATTGATGTAAGTACAGTTGCTCTGTTGGAAAAGTAATTTACTGTAGAGTTTCAGATATTGAAAGCGCTTTACTTCAGCATGAGCCCCTCAGCTCTCTGTGAATTTTAATCAAACTGTCAGAATAAGCAAGAATGCTACTACACATTGCAAACATTGCAACTGTGACTGTGAATAGACATTCTACTTCTGCTACCATGTGAGGTCAGACATCACAGTATAGAGCTGTATACTGTATCTTGTTAAAGCACAGTAGGTTCTTTTTAAAAGTGCTAATGGATAATCCCTTTGATCTGAGGTTATAAGAGGCACTGTAAAGGTTTATGCAGCATTTCAAAACGTTTACTCACAATTTGACCAGCTGTGTATATTTAGGGTTTTCTTGTGTGATAAGAACCATGGGGTTGCTGGTAACGTATATTGAATTTTATAGGATATTTTATAACCAATGCACTGGTTTAGTTTGAGGATTTTAATGTAGATGTGAATTTAAACTCATATATCAGTATCTACAAACATCCTGTTTTATTGTCATTCCTTCTCATGACTGGCAGATGGGTGGCCTCTTCTTTCTCTCTGTCATTTAGGCTCATGTAAAGATAAGCTCCTTTTCACTCAGAAAAACGTTTTGTCACATGGATTTTTCAATTTTTTCTTTTCCTTTTTTTTTGTCTCACCTGGCCTTCGCTTCTGTCATATCTGTCTTATTTTATTGTACATCAGAGGTAGGAAGGAGAAATGTAATTTGGTGACATTCACTCTTAGGTGAAGCTGTGTGAAGTCTCATGGCTGAAGTTTTCTTTGCACAGCAGCACTACTGCTGTAGCCAAGGCAGCCCAATGTGCCAGCAGGGCCCTTAGGATAGAGGTAGTCATGTGGTAAGTGCAAAGCAAGAGGTGTCCATGGTTTTGTTTTTTTCCAGGGTGAGGAGATTTGTTTGTTGCCTCTCCCAGTGGCAAAATTCTGCCTGCATGGCTGTGTCCATTTGAGAGGTCTTGGCAGTGTGCTTATGCCAAGAAATAATCTGTAGATTGTGATACAGGCTCATTTCAAACATGTTTGATGAGCTTCAAAACTAAGTTCTAAAAATAGGCAGCAAGGTAAAACGATCAGTGTAATGGCCTGTTGAGAAAAAGGCTGCAATGAGACTTGAGTTTTATCAGGTATCAGAAAATCCATAGAAGCAGCATGAGTTCAGGTCACAAATCCATAGGAAATCAAGCTCTGTGAGTGCAGAGCTGTGCACTGATACTGCATCTGCTTCCATGCAGAGGTGTAGGAATCACTCTGCTCTTCTACCATCAAGTGCCAGTGCAGAGACCCTGGCAATCTCAGTGTAAGTGGGTAAGGTCAACAGTAAAAGTATTCACTGAGGTCAGCAGTAAAATACCAGGCTGTTTCTTTACATTGGCTATTTTATTTCTCTGCAAACTATAAAATTTCTTTCCATGTGTTTTTCAGGTGTTGTTTTTTTTTTTCTTACTTTTAATGATCTTTATTTTTTTAGTTGCTTTCTTGTAAACTAAACATGCACCAATCTACCACCAGGATACCTTCCATGTTAACACAGTACAATGATGATGCTGATAGTTCAGTTTGTCTGAAAGGTTAATGGTAGGAGAATGCATTAATCTGTAGCCTTGCTTCCTTCCGTGCTTCCTTGCTTCCTTCCGTGCTTCCTTGCTTCCTTCCGTGCTTCCTTGCTTCCTTCCGTGCTTCCTTGCTTCCTTCCGTGCTTCCTTGCTTCCTTCCGTGCTTCCTTGCTTCCTTCCGTGCTTCCTTGCTTCCTTCCTTCCTAGACAGCAAGAAATGAACATATCTATGTAGTGGTTTCTTCTTTGTAAATCCACAGCGTTACCATCATTTGCACAATGTTAACTAAACTCCACCATTAGTAAAGGCAGATTCATTCTGGAAATTAGCTTTTACAAATAAAGTGCAGGTAACAAGTATGGGACTGCTTTGCAGACTGTTTCTGAAATGATGGAGAAGTGGAGCCAAAAGAGTAGTGTTTTTTTGGTGATACCAAGTATCTGTGGTTTGATTTCTTCATTTTCCATTAGGTGCTGGGAAATAATTAGAGTGTGTAATAGTGTCTGCTATGCATAATTAAATTTCTGTTATAAAAATATAAAAGCTCCTTAAGCGCTGGCAGGAGAATTACCAAGCTTTACATTTTGAACAGCAATAATTCTTTCTGATGAGTACTTATATACCTCCATGTCTTCTGCTGTTAATCAGTCTTTGCGGTGTATTTCAAAAGTAGACATCCTAGGATTCTGTCCATCACTGGAGTTTTAGGTAGAGTTTAATAAAAGCTAAACCTTGTGAAGTTTTAAAACAGGAAAATAAGTTGACTTACTTGCTAATCCTCGGATGTTGTGGAAGCAGAATTGCCTCTTACTGGTGCTTTTATTTAGGAATGAAAAGTTAAGCTGTGCATTACAACAGTATTTCTGGAGGAGAAAAAAAAATCCAGCAAATTGATATATAACTCTGCACAAGTCTACCAATTGCTTTTTAATTGGTATTATAGACCTCACTCTGAAGCTAGGCTGTTTTATTCTCCTACGTGTGAATATATGCTATGAAGTTTTTCTAATTGATTTGCTTTGCCCATTCCATTTGATGTATCATTTTTCACAATATTTCATAATTTGTGCTCATTTCTAATGAACAGAGTCGTTAGGACAGGCATGTCTAAGTACAACTGACAGCTAACATTAGGTGCCAGATGCAGTTTATAAAGCTATGTAGAACTGCAGAGAACAGTTTAAATAAATTAGCACCTGTACATTAGTCTCACTTGCTGGTAATTTATAAGCGAATCAGTAGAGATGACATTTAGGTAAGTCATTGATCAAGTTAACAGCTGCATACCCACTGCCCAGCTGGGATACCTAATTAATAGAGATTGCAGTCCTGACCTAGTGCTTTTCCCCATTCAAGTCTGTAATCCTTTTATTTTGTGATTTAACTTTTAACTTACAGTTGTAGTAAACAGCCCACAGTCATTTTCCACTGTCAGTTCTGTGATATTCCACTTTAAAGCCCAGAAATCTAAGTAAGATTAATACAAGAAGAGTGTCTTAAGCTTCATGACCTATTTATATGCCAGTATTTTTATTATTCATTTTTATGCAGTCACTAAATGCTCCCTCAAATACAAGCTCATCATAAAGCAATACTCTTTCCCCGTAAGAGTTAGTAAAACTCAAAAGCTAAAGATCTGTATTCATTTTTGCTTGTTGTCTGTCTTCTGACCTAATAGATTGTTGTCAAGCAGATGGAATAATTTGAACATAAAATATATGTTTTCCTCTACTAGCATTTATTCTGTTAGAAAAGTACCAGTAAGATAGTTAATGGTGAAAATGTTAAATGTTAAACAACTTAATTCCTCATAAGGTTTCTTTCAAAAAATTAAGACTTCTTTCATGAAAAATTGCTTGTTTTGAGTTGCTTTTAAAGGTGACTCAGCATATCTAATTTCTAAAAAATGTTCAAATTTTAGCAATACAGAGTATTAGAAATGAGTGAATATTTGCAAATGTGAAATGTCAGAAATGTTATTCAGAACAAAATGTGTTTCTGAACTGCATGTTGTCTGCAAGATAAGTGTCTTGTCCAGCATTGTTCTTACAAGAAATAATAGATTTTGGATTTATTTAAATAGTTGGAGCTAGAATGCTTTGTTCAACTATTTTACTTTTTTTTTTTTTTTTTTTTTTTTTTTTTTTTTTTTTTTCTTCCCAGTGGAAGCAAACTCAGCATCAGGTTTTGGTTTTTTACTTCTGCATCAATCCAAGCTGATGACTGCTATTTTTTTTTACTCTTTCTAGTACTGTTCCATATTTTGAAAAAATGAAATGATGATAGAAATAAAGACTGTTTCTTTCAAGAGATTTTTTGAGGGGTTTTTTTTTGTTCTGCAAGCTCATGACAAGACATTAATTTTCATTTTGACAGAGATTACTTAGCATAAAAAATGTAATATTAAAAGAAGGCAGGTTTTTCATATAATGACAGTGGATTGTTCTGCTTGATTTTTTTTTTTCAAGTGATAGAGTTAAAATGGTATGTCACTTTAGACTTGAAACCTCTTTCTGTACAAGCTAGAACTCAGCTTTAGATGAACAGTGATGAGGGTGGTTTCAATAAATTTTAGTAGTTAGTTTTTAGAGGAAGGGTTGGTTTTGCAGTATAAACTTATTTGTGTCACTTTTTTGGGGGGTGGTTGTGGTTTGTTTTGTTCTTAACCTTTTCTGTCTTGTTAAATAAAAAAGAAATATTTCAGAGTTAACATCTTCTGTCCCATTTTGTTTCATTCATTCCTGGGTTTACCCCAGATATGCTGGATTTTGGGTGCTGAAAACTGTTAAAGAATACTGGTAGTGTTGTTAGAAGGAAAACAGCTGTTCCAGAAAACATCTCGGTCTGAGAGGTGATGAAGTACAGTGACTAAATGATGTGATTCAAGAGGCACAGTTAAAGAAGGGAAGTGGCTCTCGTGTGATCAAGTTGAGGGATGGAAGCTGAAACAGCTTTTGCTCAGGTGTTTCATTAAAATGTTATGGCATAAAGTGTCACTTCTCGCTTCAGTGTTTTGATGATTAAAATTTCGTGTATATTTGAAAAGAAATGAGCTGAATTCTTGAGCCTGCTGCCAAAAAGGGTGCTGCTGCAAAGGAGCCCCAGGGTGGAGGTGGTTTTTTAATTTTTTTTTTCTTTTCTTTTCCTTAAAATATGTTTCCTCACTGGATGTTACTTAGATAACTATCTTTGCACATGTTTTGAGCAATGGAAATTAGTGGAATGTTTTGTGTTTGAGCTTCAATAAAAATGGGCAAGATCAATTGAAGAACTGAACTGCTGTAGTCTCCTATCCCAGTATGACTCAGTCAGCTCTATTTGAATTAAAGTATTCTTAGTTTCTCAAGACATTGGGGAAAAAAGTAAAAGAAAAAGTAACTCTTACTTACCCAGCTGAACTCGTTTGAGTCAGAGTTAGGCTCTGACGTGTGAGAAAGTGAGCAAACAAAACTTCTTGGCTTGTAGAGAAGGTGGTAGGAAGGGAAGGAGGATCAGACATCAGGATGTGCAACATCCACAGGGGAGAGGAAAGGTGAGGGTGTGGCAGCTACACTGAATTTACACAACATACACATGCAGTGCTGGACAGATTATTTAGCTAATTGGTTTGCATGTATGAAGGACTGCCAGATTTTTGGGGTTTCTCACGTTTGGATTTTTTTTCTTAATAGGGATGGCAAGGTTGTACTTGTTATTCCAACTGGCTTGAATTCAAACTTAAAGCTGCAAGTGAAAGACATTTTGGTCTGTGGGTAGTATATTGGCTCTTCTGGACCCTCAACAAATGATATAACAGAATTTCTTCTGGTTTGGTGCAGGAAAGTTATCAGCTGTGCAGTTTAAGAAATGTCAGATGTAAACTATCTTGTTACTAACGTGTTCTTTATGATCTGCTGTTTTTAAAGGTGTGACTACTAGGTATTTTCCTCTTCTCTGTGTGGACCAACAGTGAAATTCAAAAACAAAGGTTTTCAAATCCTTAAAAGACATGAGTAAATTTTTATTAGTAACTCATAGCAGAAGCAGACTGTACCCATTCCACCTTTTTCAAGTAACTTAGGTAATTATTTTTGCAAACACTGTGATGTTATTAGGTGCCAGGATTTTTAATTGTGATTCTGCTGAAAATAATTATGGATGTTTCATTTTTACAAGGTTGTGATTTATTTCCAAAGACAATAGCAGCACTGTGATTTTAGCAAACAGAATGTGAAATAGCAGCTCCAGAACCTGTGGAGTCTAGAGTGGGGGGGAATGTATCTTCTGTAGCTGACATGATGGCATTGAGAAAGTAGTTCTTCAAGTTCAGCGCAACAGTTTCTTTAATCTGGAGTTCAAGTCCAAATAAGCACTTTAAAAAAGGGTATGGGCTAGGACCCTTGAGGTGAAAACCACTTCTGGAATGGGAAACTGCAGTTAAAGGTTTCTTGAGAACTTTACTGCTAGCATTTACACCTTGATTATAAAGTTTTAAGAGGGACATTCACCTGCATTTTCTGTTCAAGAAAATGCAACATGTGCAGTTAATTCTCTGTGGAATTTTAGTTTGAGACCTGGAGATTCCTGAAAGGAAATCTATGTTCCATATCTGAAGACATTTTAAAAAGATGTCAGGAAAATAATTTCATGGTTATGTGCTTAGCTGCAGTTTGGAGAGACTAATTCTGATGTAATTCCTCAGATTGAACCACCATCTTTTTATATTGCTAGTACAGGGCTTTTTAAAAAGATTTCTACAAAAATGAAACATTTGCATAGACAAAATCAGCTTTTGTAGATGAAGTTCCCAAGAGGCAGCCTGACTTTCTGTGTTGGAAAGTACAGCCTGAGGACCTAGCTATGTAAAATTAAGAAGAAACTTCTGAATAAAGCTGAACTGGAATCTGTTGCATTCCAGGATAGTTCATCCTTGATTACTTTTCCATAAAAAGAGAAAAGTCAGGAAGACTTATTTCTTTCCATTTTGTAACAACAGAAAAATAAACTTATAAAATGAACCATTCTTCTTTGGTTAGTTGTTGTGTGGAAATCTGAGAGTAGATGTTAGGGTTTCTTAATACAGAATGTGTTCATGCTGCAGTTTGAAAGACAGGAGTATACACTTAGCAATAAAATAAACTTTCCAGGAAGTAGAAAGTCTCAGGCGGCAGCTACTTTTTTTTCACTGTAAATGTTAAATTGTTATATTTGGCATTTATTAAGGTGTCATAGTTACAGTAACTCTTTTGGCTGAGATTCTGGAAATGCTTGTATAAAGATTATGTCTTAAGTACACACACAGTCAGTCTCAGGACCCTGTTATAATTTTTTTTAATATATTATATAAGGTGTTGGTTTAACATCATTTGTCTCACAGTAGATTTCTCTCTTGTCATCATAATTAATCCCCATTTGTTCATAAATAGGTGTTCACCTATGGTGTGTATGCATAAAATGCCCATTGACTAACAAATGGGAATACAGTAGTCACTAAGAGAAACAAAATTACCATTTTATAAAATCAAGTTAAGCCTTTTGTTTGCTTCAGAATTCTGAAATTTTCTGTTCAGAATGCCAGTAGGGGATTCATGAAAGTAATAGGTTAGGTCTGTTTACACTCCATGCATATTAAATCTGTTTTCAGCACTGACAAACCACTCCAAGTCTATGGAAAAAAATATCAGCAAGTAATAGCCCTAAGGTAGCCTAACAAAGAACCATTCTTCTTGAGAGAAGATTTTAAACTCAGATTTTATTGTAATTCTACTTTTCTGTACTGTCTAATGGAAATATAAATGAGACCATTGCCAGAAGGGTTTATTTGGTTGGTCCATTTTACTGTACAAGCACAATATTTTTTGTCTGAAGCTCTACTACCCACTGTCTGAAGTTGGCTGCACTTCCCAGACTCCTACATCTTGGGAGTTTTTGGTGGCTAGCTTTTTCTGGTTTGTTTCTAAGAAAAATGAAAATAAACAGCTCTGACAAATGCATGTTTTTATATTATTGAATTATGGTTTAGTTACATTGAAGAGGGAGAGTAAGATGCTGTTGAAGAAAAATATGTGTCATAGGGCTTAACTTTGTAAGGTGCTTTGCCTTACATTCTGGCCAGAATGACTTGGAATATTGGTCCACCAACTTCATTTGTTGTAGGCAAATAATGCACGTTTTATATATCACATAAATACTGGTAAATATTGATTAAGTAAAAATAAAGTATGTACCTTGTGCTTAGTGAAAACAGTAAACAGTGTCACATTTTTCTAAAGTGTTTTAGCAAACCATCAGGTATCTAAGGTAAAAAAAAAATGTCACTTGAGTCTTTCTTCTCTGGGCAGTTAGTTCAAGTTCAGCAAAGATTTTAGTGATTCACAGTTGTTTCCAAATGCAGTGATCAATGAAATGCTTACTTAGGCTATGTAAAATAGCTGTTGCTGCTACAACAAACATAGCTTTTTAGACTTGAGGAAACTGTGTCTGAAAATTTTAGAAAGTGCGATTCCAAATGTTTAAAATCTGGCTTTTTCCTGTTGCCTTAAATAACATTTCTATGCTTGGTCTGTCAGTAGGCACTGTTAGCAAGCACTGATACTTTCAGGAAGCTAAATAGGTAAGTGTTGTGATTGTCTCTGGAAATCACAGCACTCAAAGTTTTACTGAAAAATCACTGTGTATAAAGGTGGTCTTTGCATTTGAATAGTTCTGGTGAGTTATGATAAATGCATTCTATAAAAATGAAATTTGGCAGAAGAAAGTTCACTCATTCTGATGCAGTAGAGTACAGCCTTCATAATGAGGTTTTTCTTCTGAGGATTCCAGAGAAATTACCTGCTTTTCTTTTCAGCACATCACATATGTGTCATATTTTCTTACTGATTTGGTTGCCTACTGTACAAAAGTTATGCTATTTTTTTGCATAAGAAAGTACATAAGAAATGTTTTGATGATGCTTTTGTGGGAAAAAAGTCACATACAAGATCTTTCTTCTTGTTTTCAGAGAGCTATTGCCTATCTCTTTCCTTCTGGCTTATTCGACGAACAAGCCAGACCTCTGATGAAGGTAGGATTTCTTGTTACATTTCTAAATAACTGTAGCATGGTACTTTTGACTAACTTTTTCCTTTTGCTGATATTTTTTATTTATTTACAGCATCCTACTGAAGTGTTTCCAGAGCAGAGAAGTAAGTGTTCTTAGATACTTATTTTATTATTTCTAATTATTAGAATTGTTGCATATGGAGAATTTCTTTTTATGGATTGGTTCTTTTCCCTGTGTTCCTAAAGACTGCTAAGACATGAGCAGTAAAAGTCTATTCTGATATTCTGTGTTTTAGGATAAAAATTATCAGTCTATTCCTGAGTACCACTGATCTTCTCAGAAAGTGCATTAACTAAGATAAATGTTTTTCATTGTTTAAAAATAAGCAAGAAATAGAATGATGCATAGAGTCTCTTGAAGTCATGGGAAAACCTTTTGTTAAATTCAGTAGCTTTTTGTCAGAGCTGTCTGTCACGTCCATAAAATATTCATTAATACTATTTTAAACCAAAGGTTTTCTTTGTAACTGATGCTCTAGAAGATTAGAAATTACAGTTTTGAATTTTTTGAAATAATAGGCAGAGTGGAACCTCTCCTAGTCCATTCTTTGACCTTAAAGTCCTAACTCTGTCCGTACTGTCTTGGGTCTTGCTCGTGAGACACCGTATAAAGTCCCAGATGTCAGTGATACGCCAGTATGTTGGTCAGTTCACTAAAATCAACAATTTAGTTTTACATAGAACATTTAAAAGATAAGGTGAAAACCTGTTTTTGACTAGTATTTGGTATGAACTAGTAGCATGAGTGTGATATTCTACATTCACTGAGCTAAGTCTCAGACAAACATTGCTGATTATCATTAAAATCTTACTACTTTCCTTCCTTTTTCTTGCCCCTGCAATCATTGATACTTGTTTTTTGGGGAATTTGTGTCTTTGGAAAGCTGTCTAAACTATCTGAAATTTTAGAATTTCAGCTTTCCAGTGGTATCATGCTTTATATTTTAACTTGCCTGTGTTATGAAGTAAAAAAGTAGAAAGTGAAGGGGTAGGAGAGAGTTAATCATTAAGTAGTTTTAAAATCCAAGGGCTGTTTTATGGAAGAACTAAGCTACTATTCTATATGCTTTCAGGACTAAACAATTCTTTGAAATGCTAGCTATATCCTGAGGACTGAGAACAAATTAGTATAAATATGCATTTTGTATTTATATCTAAAAATAACACTTTCAATAAGTATCTCTTAAGGCAGCTTTGTCTTGTCTATGTATTGTGTCTTTGATAACTTTGAAGTACAAAAACTTTACATTTATACTTTGGAAAGTTTCCAGAACAGTTTTTCAACAAAATATACTTTTCACAACTGCATACATGGAAAATCACACAGCCCACTAGTAGTATGTGTGGGTAAAAGTCCCCTGTATTCTTTCTTTTCTGCTAAGTTTTGCATCTTTACATTCAACTGCTGTGTTATATCTTGATGTTCCCATTTAATATATATTGTGCTTATCAGACAGGTTTTTGGAGTCTTTTCTTTTCCTTTAGTTTTATAGATAGCTTTAATTAACTTCACTGGGTAAAAGTGGCTGGGACTTCCTCTGCAGTTCAATTTGTAGAAAGCTTTCAGGTTTTTATTTTTGTAATTTTTCTTCATTTGGAAGAGATCTTTGTTGGGTTATCTAAGTTCACCTTTTCTTTTTTCTCCAAAGTTGAAATTTATTTGCCTTTAAATAGCATTTTGTAGTGAATAAAACACACTGGATATGCTGAATTAATATGGAACATTTGTTTTCTTGCTGAACTAATTATGTAAACTATAGGATAGGTCTTCGTATTTAAATATCCCAAATGTAATAAAACAAACGAGTTCTAAAATCACCCATGTTCTGAATGTGGTTGTTGCCCACAAAAGACAGTTGTACACATGCATACTTTAGCTTAGATGTATTATGCTAATAAAAACCTTCTTTGTTTCAGCACTGTTTTTTCCAGAGCTGCTAATCTTTCATCTTTCACTTTTCAGTTATCTCTTATTTTGTACTTCTTTTTACTCTAAAATGTATACTTCTGTTTGTAATACCTATACAGTCTTTTAGAGCTGTGTGCAAGGGATTTCCTTATGTAAAATGTTATTTACAACTATAAATATTTTATTATAATTGCAGAGGGAGATCAGCTTTTAAAAGGATTGTGTAAACTATTAGATTTCCAGGCAGTTTTGAACACCAGTAAAATGTCTTTGTTCTCTGATCTTTAAAAAGACAATGAGTATTGTGAGAGGGGTTTATAACTGCAGTTAAATACAAGGGATTTTTTTTAGTGATTATATATGGCTTTCTTGTCTAATCTTGCCTTCCATTAGAAATCCAGTGGGGAGAAGATGGCCGACCATTTCACTTCCTCTTTTATACTGGCAAGCAGTCATATTATTCATTAATGCATGTAAGTATTTTATCTGTAATAAATAATGCCAGCTCCCAGTCAAGTGCATATTATCCTAGAGGTGCCGCTCAGGAGCTCCTGAGTTTAGTTAGGTTTTCACAGTAGACCATATTATCACCACTGAAGCTACATGCAATGTGTATTTTTGTGTCACAGTATTCATCATTATGAGCATTTTTATGGCACATTTAAGAGAACATACTTCGTAATAGTTCTTCCTTTAATCTTTTGTTCATTTTACTGTTTTGTCTATGGACTGGTTTTGAATAGTCTGAGCACTTTCCTGTAGGCTGTATCTAGTTGGTAGCAAAAGATTAGTAGTGGAGGATGCACGTGCAACAAAAATGGCTAGTTCTAGAAAAGCTCATTGTAGAACAAAAAAATAGTTCTTTTTTTTTCCTCTGTGAAGGGCAAAGCTGTAGGAAATGTTATTTGTGCTGACATTTAGTGTGAAGAAAATTTGCATTTAAACTGCTTAATTGATTTTTCTAAGATGGTTCCATTCATGCAAACTTAAGGCTTTTTCTGATTAATATGGTTCCAGGAGTAAAGGATCTGCATCTTTTACCTTTATGAAAAAAGCTGTATCTAATAGAACACCACTAGACCTGAGTCTTGACATGGGTTATGAGCAGACCTTTCATATCTGTCACCATCAGTAGCACAAGCATTATCTACCTCTTTAGAAGAGTCTATGGAAAGACATTCATGTTTCTTACATGTGCTTATAGAAGACAAAAGCATTAATAACATATAATGTAATACTGCAGAAATATTTAATTGGGTATTCACGTCAGATTTTGTTTCCTCATTAGATAGTTTTAAGGAGTTAGTTCCGTGGTTAGTCAGTTGTCAGAAAAACAAACTTTATGGTCACAAATTCAGTACACAGCTTTACTGAGTATAGTGTTTTTATTAGAATGATCTGATATTTATTTGTGTTCTGTGTACCCAAAGGACAAAATCCCCTCTTGTCAGGTACATTTATTACTTTGGGTGAATAAAAAACACCCCCACTTTTTTTCCTTTTTTTTTTTTTTTCTTTTTTTGTTGACCTTGGGCAAATGAGCTTCTTGCCCTGGCAGAAATGAAATGAATGATAAATGTAGAGAGTGTCTTTGCTGAGTAATGGAGCTGCAGCATAGGCTTTCCACAGAGGTTTTCTCCTGCACAGCCCGAGGCAGCCCGAGGACCCCTGCTGTTCATTTAAATAGGTATGTCAAATCTGCCTCGAAACGCCGCTGGTTTGATCTGTGGTAATATTTGTGAAGGTTCCATATGGACTTGAGCCCCCTGCAGTGCTAAGAAATAATGTACAACGCTTCATGGTGCAGACGCAAATTTTCTCTGAAAAGGGATGCAATGCTGCGTTTTAGCTGTCGGAGAGGATGATGGAGCTGACGCGCTAGGCCTGTCAACTTGTTACACGGATGGGTTGCACGCAGCAAGGCTGTGGAAAATCTGTGCCTTTTAACTTTTCTACTTAATCACGGTTGTAGCATTGCCTTTAGACTGTATGCTACATTAATTCTCTTCCTGCCTTCTGCCTTTCATCCCAAGTTTCACGGAAAAAAGTAAAGCATGCAGGTCTTGTAGAGGAGCCTTATCAAACAGCTGTCATCTGACAAGCCATTTGCATTTGTTTTGGCTGAAACAGAGCAACCCAAGGGCAAGATGTTTTGTTGCATTCCATCATAATGAAGAAATTACAAATTTTACAAGGAGCTCAAGTTTATTTTTAGCTCTTCCTAGCAGTTAGAGTATGCAGGCTTGTCTTGGAAATCTCTGAAAGTATAGTGCGCATTTTGTTTCTACGAGCGCGGCAACCACCTTCAAACAAATGGCCTTGACAAATGCATTTTTCATTAGTATAGGATACTTGAGTGTTCTTCAACTGTTTCTGAATATTTTTGTTAAATAGGCTTCTAAAAATGTAAATCCATTAAGTGAGATTTAACAGGGGTTTTTTTAAGTCGGCTAAATGAAAGCCAAAATCTGCATGAAATTCCCAACGTTGTTTTAACCACTTCTTAAACTAATGTGTCTTAAACTAATTTAACAAAATGAATTCTTAAGTCTCAAAGCTAATTAATTTGTCCAGAAAAGAGTTGTATGTTAATACAGCCTAGTGTAAGTAATCAATCCGATTTGAGGATGTCTTTTAAATTGCTACATTAAATCTAATAAACAGGATAAACATATTATTTAGCCTAAACTTGTATGCTATTAATTATTATATCGGCTCATGTGGAGCTTGAATTGTATTACTTGTTAGTTATATAACTGAGCATAGTGTTATTGTTTAGTTAGTGCTAATAAATAATACTGTCCACTTACTGAAAATAAACTATCTTTGTATGTGTTATAATTGCCAATATACATGTTTGGCTTTCAATGTGAAATGAACTACCATACAAGATATTTGTTACGTGCATTTTTGTTTTTGTTCTGCTTGTTGAATGAAGTTTAGCTGTAGGGATAGGGCAATTTATTTTTCTTCTGATACACAAAAGAATGTTTACTGCATGAAACACCACTTCACAAATGTTTGATAGTACCTGTGATCATCATTTAACTTACGAGTTTTTTAGAAAAATATAATTTTTGTAATGTGTAGAGCAAGACAAAATGGTATCTTCATACCATTATTTACAGGAAAACAGTAATTCTGTGTAATCATGCTTACACATTTTTTAGAAATATCAGGGCTTGTGGATTGAGGTAAATGCTCTAACAGTTGAGCGTTTTAACTCTCAAAAATATTACAAAACTTAAAACCCTTTCAAAGTGTACGCTGAACTCAAAACACAAGAAACAAAGTAAAGTGCAAACTGAGGTAAAATGTAAACTCTGCAGCATAGCTTAACTCTAGTGTTAATAGAATTTTTTTCCCCGGAAAAATCCCTTTTACGGTTTCATTTCTTCCCTATTTTTTAATGCAGAGTAAAATACATTTTATTATTATAAGTGTCCTTGTAGAGATCTGAAATTTGATCTCTCTATTAGGAATGGAAGCATTTCAGTACATAGTCAATCTTGTAAAATCAGCTATTTTGATTGTGTAATAGCTGAGTTTACAAGACACACAGATGTGTACAGTCATGAATTGGACTATTGAATCCTCAAGTGATTAGTAAAATCTTCACCTGCCAGCTTTGAAAAAGCAAGTGTTTCTTCAGAAGCTTTCCTTAGCCATTGGGGAGTGAAGATTTGTCAGATAAATTATTGGGCATTACATGTGATTCCTGATTTTGCAAAGGCTCATCCACGTACTTTACTTCACATGTGAGTGGTTCTTTCAGTCTGTTGGCTTTATCTCTATGCAGAGATTAGATACATGCATCACTTTTTTTCTCTTTTTTTAGTCCTTCAGACCAAAATTTTAAAAGAGTTGCAAGTCCACTTTCATTGCCAGAAGTATTTAGGAAATTATATTTAACATTTCTCTTACACTTGGAATTACTTTAAAATGCTGCTTTTCAATGTTGCTTGACTTCATCTCCTGTGTAAAGGGTTCTTTGTCTGAATAGACATGATTGCTGTAATTTAACCAGAACAGTTTAAAGAGATCATTTTAATTCTTAAATGTGCACGTTCTTAGAACTTAAATGGGCCGTGGAGTGTTGGTGTTCTTTGGGATTACCTAGGGAGGGTCTTCAGGAAAATTTTATTGTTGCAGCTGTTCTAAAGCTTTTTGTCATTGTAACTGACAATTAATTTCTGAGACTAAAAATTGGTAGGTGGTAACCCATATCTCATTTATTTGCCTGTGTTTGTCAGTGGTTTCCAAATATGACAAAATCCTTAAGTCTTCTTTTAACTTGTGTCATGTTAGCTGAAAATACTTGAGTTGCTGCTTAGAAGCAATTCTGATGGTAGTCTGTGTGAATGTCACAACTGCGATTACCTCCCTGTGTTCTTTTTTAAGGAACTGTGTTGTAGCTGTGTTGAGCTCCTGTTTATGTATTTTTGCTGACCATACCAATATATAAATATGTATGCCAGAATGTATTGGAGGAGGATGGGTGTTTGTGAGGAGGCAGACAGGAGACTGCTTTTGCAGGTAGAGTGGTGACACCCTCTGCCTTTGTAGGCAAGAGGTAAGTCAAGAGTAGCAGTATGGTGAAAAACCTCCTTACACGTTTATAAGACCTAATAACCCAGTACCTCTTCTAAGCATCTGATACCAAAATATCATCTTCGTGCCTGGTTCGACTTCTTCCAGATGCAGAAACTCGTGGAGCTCATCAGATTCAGTCTCTTAAGACTGTTCCAGCTGACCTCTCCCCAGCTTGCTGAGGGACAGACACAGCCCTCCTTCACCTTCTCTTCCCTTGTTCCATGGCCCCAAGCAGAAGCTTCCATACTCATTCTTTTCCATTCTTAACTACAGATACCTAAAAATTGCTTGGTGCAGGCACACCTCATGCTCTCTAACCCAAACTGTGTCTGTGCTTTTAATGTGTAGGCAGTAATTTTTGAAGCCTAATGGTCAGCTCTGAATGGAGTTAAGATTACTAGAATGATGTGACATAAATCTTGCCCACAGTAGTGATACCATGTTTTGGTTTTTTAGAGGACTACAGTTATATTTATGAGCTTTGGAAATACTTGAAAATAGGATTTCTGCTCTTTTATGTAATGTTGCCTGTATTTAAGGATAAATAAACATTTTATAAGTTGAAAATTTTTCCTAGTTCCTATCTGATAGAATTACCTCATGAAAAATAAAGGATTTCTGAAAGGCTTACTGCTATAATATATGAATTCTTGTGCTCTCTCAAAAGGGATGATTTTGTACTTCAAGGTTTTTAACTGGGAAATTATTTTTAAAAAGTTTTGTTCCACTGTGCCATTAAAAATGTTATCAGTGACCTGCGTCAGAGACTTCAGTGAGTTGTCCCTATTTAAATGCTTTGAGTGCAGCTCAGATAACAATCTGTTCTTTGTTCATACATTTTAAGTACAAATATTTTTAGTGTATGTGCAGGTGTATTTTATATTAGTGAAAAAGTCAGCTTGAACAGTAGGTGTTTATAACTAAGCAAGGGGCTTCTATTTTGGGGTTATTTTTAAGCTGTTGCAGAAATTTCACTGCATCCTGTTATAAATCCCAGTTTCATGTTAAGAACTAGTATTTCATTAGTTAAAATGTGACAGCACAGAGCTGTCTCACGTTTCTTCCTTCACTGTTTTTTTGAAAATAATACAAATAAAAAAACCCCAAACCTTTGTTTCCTTGTCCCCACTAATTCTTACACTGTTGTTTCTCTCTAGGATTTGCTAAAAGTCATAATAGTACAGTATAGGAAATTGACTATGAGCTTTCTATTTCACTTGTAAATGAAAGTAAATTATTTGGCATAGAAGTACTTGGTTGTACTACAACTGGCCTGTTGTTTAAATATAATTTATAATTATTTCTCCAAATACTCCTATTTACCTTTGCATTTGGATCACTGTTGCGATTAAGAGTGTTGGATGTTATATTTTAGAACAAGTAGTCTTCATAAATTTCTGAACTGAAAAAAAACCCTAAAAATACTTTCTTTAAAGTGTGTTTCTTGTGTAATATTTATTGTGACTTTTTGGAATATTTTCCCCTTCTGTTTTTTTCTTTTTTCCTGAAGTACTGAATCACTGTCACACCATAGTTTGAAAATAATAACGTAGAATTTTGAGAAAACTATTTTAAAATACTGAAAATTCAGAGTAAGTACATCTGCACAGTTGCAAGAACAGAAATTTTTACTATAGTAAATGTGCAACTTTGTGTCCATGTAGACATACCAGTGTAAGAAGTCATGACTGATACAGACCACCAGTAAATCTGACACTTCTACATGTACAAAAATCCTAACTAAACAAAATTAAATAAGCCTTAAACCTTGTCAGTATTTTGAGGAAGTCAAACCAAAGTGTGAATGCACTGATAAAATTATTGTGCAGTATGTTTTGGAGTTGCCTTCATTATACAAATATAGTTGTCTTTCTATATACAGTTGAGGGGTTTTTTTACAAGCATATGTAAGAAGGCAAAAAACACTTGCAGAATTGAAAACCAATTATTTTGAATTGCACATGATTTCATTTTGTCAGACCTCTGCTTGCTTTCTGACCTCTGTATTTTAAGTGTTTGAAGAGTAAAACCACATAAGCATGTGTTTTAAGTAGCAAAAAATTTAAATATTGAAAGAAAAAATCTATTTAAATACTTCTTCATATACATTTAAGGAAACATATGAAAAATTGCTGAATGTTCAGAAACATGAAGAACAGCTGATAGCTCAAGACCTTCCTCTTCAGAAGGAAAAAAGGTAAGCTTCCAATTAGAGTGAATATTAGTAGTAGTTCTCTTAATGTGCTTTCATATGCTGTTTTAGCACTCCTGGAAGTTCACCACCTTACCTGCCCTCTATTCCACAAACACATTTTCAGGCTTTTGCTCTATTCTTTGTGTAATATTTGTATGGTAATTTCATGTTGAAAAGTTTTACCAGATATGTGTGGAGCACTCACTTCTCATTGTTAGAGTAGGGAAACCCCATCTATTTCTCTAACTCTTTAGTCTCCCTCTGCTCTTTTCAATATTCTTTGCTTTGTAAAAGTTCTGAAATGTGATTTGAAAATAAACAGGAAATATCCAGAATTCTATATTTCTGTATGAAACATTTGTATATTCATATATATAAAAATAAATATAAAAATATAATTTTATATATAAATATAATTATATATAATGAAATTAAATATAAATATATAATTATATATGTAATTTAAATATATAAAACATATATTCTGTATTAAATTTTCTAATGATGTCTTTTATTAAAACATTTGGAAAAAAGGAGGTAGACCTTTTATAAGAAAACAAGGGCTTTTAAAGTACCAACTACATTGTTCCTGCTTTAAAAATTTCAAGACCTAAGGCTGAGCTTTTTAATAGTCTTTAATTACAGTTGTTGAATATTTTAACTTACCAATATTTAAATTTAAGAGTCTCAAAATACTTTAACTCACCATTTTTCTTCTAATGACTTTGAACAGAAATCATCAAAACCTAGTAATTTTAGAAAAGCTCGTTTGGCTGTATTTCTTTAATTATCACCACTGTTGGTAACTGAATTTAGTGTCTCTTTTTTTCTGTTTAACTTCTCTGCTATGCACAGCAAGCTCTTCATCTGGTTAGCCACTGGACAGAAAAGATCCATGTCAGCCAGAAGCTGTGGGAAATCCACAGTTGTTGGTTTCTAAGTGTATCCAGTCAGGATATGCTTTTAAGTGCCGTTTGCTCCTCTTAGACTGTAGTCTTGATTTTTTTATATTTCTTGCAAGATTTTTTATTAGAAAATTAGGTTAAGCAAGGGTTTAAAAGAATAGGATAGAGCTGGGAAGTTTTGGTTTAGGCATTTACTGCTTTTCTGTATAGATACTTTTTTCCCAGTTCCAAGTTGTTTTTATCTTTGTTCTTGCTATTTTCTAGCCAGATTTATGCATTGCTCCAGGAGCACATTGTATTGGTTTGTCGCTTCTTCATTTGAGCCATTTGTTATTTATGTTAGGAAGAGAAAGGATTAATTTGCTGAGATTATTTCAATTTCTTAAATAACAGAAGTTCATGTTTCTTCATGATATAAATAGCATTCTGTGACCCACAGAATGTTTTATTATAGATTCGTGTTAGGTTCTGAGCAGACAAGAGAACAAATGAATTTAGTTTCTTGCTGCATGCTGCTGAAAAATAGCCTGACTCCTTACAGAGCTCAGCCAGTGGATTTACTGATGTGAAAAATGACCTAAAGCTAGTCAGAGATGAAAGGTTTTTTCCCTGTTAGGTTTGTAAAGCTCAGAGAATTTAAAGGATTTTTGAGACTTACTTCTCATGCTGGATATGATACTTCCTCTGAGATTAGTCTGGACAGGATAATTTATCTCCTAAGTGTAGGTACAGGATTGGTGGGAAGGGCTGGTTTGAGAGGCATGGAGTTTGTTGGGGTTTGGTTTGGTTTTTTCCCCAGAAAATAATCTATTGTGAATGTGTTCTGTAATATTAACTGTAGGGTTAGAACATGATCTAAACTACTTCAAGTTTATAGCTTTTTACATGAAAGAAATTCTTTCCAGTTTCAGTGGAAGTAGCAGGTAACAATATGTAAATGTAATTATATACTTGAATCTGTCAGGATTGGAAGCTTTGTAAAATCATTGTTAAAATCTGCATTGTTTTTAAATAATCCTTTCTTGTGTCCTGGCTCAGAAAAGCATTAAAATGCATGCTTGAGAAGTAGTACTCCTTAAAAACACCTTCAGAAGGAGTGTTTTACTGGATCACAGCTTCCTTAGTGCTGCTGAAAACACTGTTTCTAAAAACCTGAGGAGTTAAGAAGCTAGTTAAATCTTTGCCTTAAATTTACTTAATAATGTTGGTATGTATATTTATGGCTGTTTAGTTGGTCATTTCATATCATATATATTTCAGCAATTCACTTCAGGCATGGGTTTTTTCTTTGCATTAGCGTCTCTGTGAGGCTGTTTCCTTAGAAATTTCTGCTTTTGCAATCATCAGTGCAGTCACTGTGCTGAGCAGCTCAGGATTACACAATAGATAGAATACAGGGTGTCACTGCTACATTTGTACTTTGACTATGCTTACTGCTAGTGCCGTTCTTTATATTGATCAGAAAAGTAAGACTAGTGGCAAAAGAATTTGATTTTAACAATCTGCCTTTGATTTTGCTCTTTGCCGCTAGTAAACCAAACTTTTCCTGGCAGCAGGCTTTTAAAAGTAAGTCATAAGTTGAGGGGAAGATCACTTCCTGTTACAGCCTTACTCTAATTCAATCTCAGACTTCAATAATATGAATAATGCATAGCTGATACTCATAATGATCATGTGGTTAATTCAACACATGAAGTTACCATACCTTTCAAAAGGCAGATCTTTTGAAATCAACGTAGACCTTCTCATGTTTACTATAGGAATGTATCTGCATTCATTTGTAATGGAAAATGTATTTCTGAACGAAGACTGACTGATGTGTGGTCTTTTGTGATGTAACTCTAATTGCATGGTTAATTAAAGGAAGAATATATGTGATATTTTAAACAGAAACCTGGCTGGCAGCAGATGGCTGACTAAGATTGAATTGGAAGAAATGTTGTTAGAAAAAGTGTCAGATGATGATGTAAGTAATTAATCTTCCCAATCTTAAGAAAGCTTGTGTCTTAAAAATATGGATTCTGGGTGCATTTTTGGATACCAGAAAGGTAATATGTAGAAGCAGGTGCTCTTCAAAAGAGTTTTCTGTCTTCTGATGACATCTGTATATGTTCACATGTCACATTCATGTTGTTTTGAAGTAACTTGTGTTGATATTTGTCTAGTACAATAGAGAACTCTTAAGAACTTTCCGTTGTTACTACCATAATTCAGTTTTTCTTGTGGCAACATTGTAAGACCTAGAGCACTTGTTCCTTGTTAACTAATTATGTGGTCAGGAATGAGGTATAAGAATTTATTACAGAAATAGTCATTTATTGTATTTACAAATGAAAAATAGACAGGGCTAGAAGCTGTTACTAATTGTAGAGAAGGGGTAAATATTCCACATGGGGAAATGCAATGAATTTGTACAACAGTAAACCTGCATAGAGTTAAGTTATTTAATGTAAAGGATGATGTGGTAATGATAGAAAAATCACAGAGGGCTTACTAGAAACAAGGAGTCCTTTTTCTTAGTGATTGACTACAAAATCAAATAACAAAAACAAGACACAAAGCTGTATAGATCTGTGGTTTGATGCAGATATCTCCTGTTACATTCTCCTTGTTATGAATATGATGGGAGAGAGGGCAGTTTTGCAGTTTCCTGCAAATTGTATCCCTCTGTAGGTTTGGAGTCATCCTTTACATCTATCTCTGGGGATAACACTTTTCATCCTAATAGTCATACACTTTTTTTCTCATTCAGAACTTTTCCCTACAGTCCCCTGAAGAGCATGAGATTTTGTAACAGCAGGTTCAGTCTATGTAGCCAGCTTTTGGAAGCTTGAATATGACAGTACCAGAGAATGTAACTCTATTTGTCTGAACATTCCAAGTGTTTTCTCACCCAGAAGCAGTGTTCCTAAATCTTGTCTGTCCTGTGAACAACAGCTTTGCAAAAATAGCATAACAGCAGCAAACATGTCCTTTGCTCGGTTGTCATCTGGAACAGTGGCATGTGATGGCTTCTTTGTCTGTGGGGGATGTAAAAAGGTCTCAAGCAGATTGTGGTCCATAAGCATGAGTTAGAAATAGTTGCTGTAAGTTCTCCATCCTGATAATACCCAGGAGACTTTCTCTGTCTTGGTCTCAGTAGAAGCCATTAAGACTTCAGTATTTTCAGTAGGTCCCGCATTTGGAATGACTGTTTTTCCGCTCCAAGTGCCAAGTCTATTTGTACAGCCAAACAGTTTGGTGTTCTTAACTGCTTGGTTTTAAAACATTCTACATCTGTAAAAGTACATTGCAATAAACTTTAAAAAACCCCAACCAACCAAAAACCTATACCAAACCCTTATGCATACTGGCCTCTCCCATGTAAGACCACAAAGCCTCAGACTGTAGTAAAAAAATTGTTTAAATATCTTTGAAATGTCTCAGTATAACCTGCAAGTCTTACCTGCTAAAATTCTTACCTTTCGCCACTCCAACAAAAATTTCAGTGGTGTTTACATTATTAAACAAAACCAGAGCTATTGATTTTTTTCCCTTTGCACTCTCCAAGTGAAAACTATGGGAAGCTTTCTACTTCTATAGTCTCTATAATTTCTACATTTTTGTATTTCCAAATTTCTGCTCTTCAAAGGCTTTACCACAAGTCTGTGTCATATCGTTAGATAGAAATAGTTTTCAAGTGATGTCAAAGTTCCAGGGACTGTTGTTAAGTTACAAGAAAAGTAGTAATTTTGTGCTAGAGAAGACTCTGGTAACAGAGAGAAGAAGAAATACTTGCAATAACGATTTGTAAGTAAAAAAAAACCTTCAAAAATCAGGTTATGATACCTACATGAAAAATCCGTTTTTGATGGTGTGATACCTTTATATCTGGTGACAGCTGTCTGGAGCTCCTGCCAGTAACACTTGGTAACAGGACGTCCCAGCTTTTGGCACAAATGGGTTAACACACTGGTGGTACTCTGTAATCACATGTTGAAGAACTTTGGAGGGAAGTAGAAGGGGGAAGGAGAACCACACAGTAGCGAAGGATAATTTATTTCAAGAGGTTGCCCTTTAAGTCAAGTATCTCTTGAATTTTTAAATGCCTTGATTGTTCAGTTTTAAAGGAAATCATAAACATTAAAGTAATCCAGCTTGAACAGCCAAAGATAGGTATTTTTTGTATATGTTATGAAATATAATCATTTACGAGATTCAGTTCAGTGAAATAAAATTATTTCCAAATCAGCGAATATGCTAACTTAGTAAAAAGCAGGTGAAAATCTTTTCTTTTTCCTATTTTAATAAAACAATAATAAAGTAATTAGACATCTCTCAATGTTTTGGGGGTTTTTTTTTTGGTTTTGTTTTTTTTTTTAAGTGAGATGAACTTCATTCTAATACAATAATCTTTTATTAGAAAGGGATTGATTTTGCTTTGGAATAAAGTTTCACTGTTTTCTGAAGAAAGAACGAGATGTCTTTAGTCACACAGAAAATGATGCAACTGCATGCAGTTCTTAAATCAGCATGTAGGTGCAAAAGTGTCATCTTGTCAGAAATCATCAATAAAAGTGAAGTAGGAAAGATCCATTAAATAAAAATAGAAAGTTTTCGCAAATGCAATTACACTTGCATACTTTAATGAAGTCTTGTTGTCTTACAGTATTCAAGATTTATTCAGCTCTTACAAAAATTGGTAGCATTGCCATGTGCTGACATCGAGGAGAAGTACATACAGAAGTTTTCCAAAGAACTTCCTGTGCAGTTGCAGAAGGTGGTTATTGAGCCCTTGCAGTATGACGAGCGAGGAGTGGCCTTCAGCACCGGGGAAGGTAATCATTCCAAGCTGATTGGTAACAATGCAGACTTTATTCCTCTTCAAACTGCTTTCTTTCTAGTATGTACCACACTGCTGAAAGTGTCACTTCTTCATTTTATATGCTCATATATATGTACACTGCATGTATAGCTGTTAGTGATGTCATGGAACACCAAGTTAAGAGATGGACTGGTCAGAATGTACAAGTTTTTGGCCCAGACTCCTATCATCTGTTTTTGATGTATGTATTTCTATACAGTGATAGCTCTGTAGAGAGGACCCCATTGTGTTACAGGTTGTAGGATACAAAAGGACTTTCATTTTTGGCCAGAGCTGAGTGCTGAACATAAAGAGTGGAGGACTGCAGGAGCACAAACATATATGAATGATTTCATGGATATAACAGTGTTGTTGCTTAGTCTAAAAAAGGCATGCTTACACTACTGAGTAACCTTTATCGTGACTTTTGTAGGCAGCCCAGCGAAGGGGAACTTTGAGGATGCAAAGAATAAATAGCAAGGCATTTGGATACTTAGAAACAGCCCAGGAAAATGTGAAGAGGAAATTTCTAAACTATGGAACAGAGTTGGATTATGGAATATTGATCATTCTTACTGAAACAGAGGATACGTTAGAAAAAAGCCATGAAGGTGTCTGTATCTTCTAAATACAGGCTGTTATATTTTCGTTGGAGAAACACAGCTGGAAAGCAATATAATATAGGATATGAGTGATTGCATAGAAAAAATAATGTAGCAACAACATGTTCAGGAGAGGCTGGTGACTTTCTGGACAAAGCATGTGTGCACACACACTTTGTGCTGTACATTTAAGAGGAATCTTAGAGGTGGTGGGTATTATGCAGCAGGCAGCAGATGATAATAAGAACAAAGGTCACAGAGAATTTGAGGGGCAAAATGGCTAGAGAGCTCTGCTTTACCTGGGTTGTCTTCAAGATTACATGACAGCAAAGATGTGAGAGCACCAAACTGTGATTTAATTTGCACTGGTTTTCAGTAGTATCTTCAGAACAGTAGTTAATGAAGTTTGATGAGCATGCAACCTCTGTGATTTAAGAAAAGCCACCAGGTTTAATAAGTTCAAAACCAGTCTTCTTTGTGCCCCATCACCCCCAAAATGAAGAAGAATGTCTTATTTGTTTCATAATTCCTTATCAGAATGATTGCTTCCTTTGTGGTGAAGGAGATTGGTTTCCCAACACACACTTCTCCCTTTCTTAATAGACATTGATTAAAATATATTGAAAGATAGTGTTCTTTGCATTTTTTTGTTACCTCAGCCTGTAAAACCTAACAGCTGGCAGTGTATGAATGTGTTGAGATTTGTTTAATTACTTGGGCACTTGAAGTTCTGTAGAATATTGAAGTCTCATAAAAGATTTGGTTTCATTCCTTTAAGGTAAAAGAAAAACTGCAAGTGCTACTGCAGTAGTTTATGACAATGGGACTGGAAAAATTACAGTAAATGGAATAGACATTTTACATTACTTCCCAGTGCTGCAGGACAGGTGAGAGGACTATGAAATGCTGTATTTTTACTGTACTTAAATTATTCCAGCAAAAGTAATACCATACAGTTACATGTTGGTGCTGTGTTGATTCTGTGTTCTTGTCTCTATGTAACTATCTGTTTTATAAAAACGTGTCTTGCATTTCCTCCTAATTTTTGGGAGTTTACTGATGGGCAAGCCTTCCTCTGTGCTCCTTGCCTCACCTTTTCTGAAGGCGTGCAAAAACCAAGAGCATGGACTGCTTTAATAGTTCAAATTTTAGTCCCTTTAGAAAGGGCTTGAGTTTTATTTTAAAAATAAATAATAAACATTATCTTTAAGAGTTTTGCAAGAGTTTTACAAATTGCATGCATATGTGATTACTCTGGTATACAGTAACATAGTGGAAGCAAACAAGGTGAGGCTTCTCATTTAAAGCTTCAGATTTTTGAGGATATGCACAGTCTGATATAGAGAAGACTTCTCATTAGGAAGACATAAAGTTTCTATTCCTAATGTGATTTTTATTTTTATTTTATATTGTGATTTTTAAGTCCAGGAAGAGAGGGAGTGGTTGCTCAGTTTCAATATCCAAAGCAGACAGATCTTGACTTCCTTAGAGAAGTAGTGGAATAAAAGTAATTGTAAAACTGAACTTAGAGTGCTTCCATTGGCAGTTGAAATATGCTCCTAGCTGCTAATTTCCTATTGATTTGAATGAGACATGAACGCCTTTCAGGATTGCCAAAAGTTAACTATGTTTTTGTATATACAATGATAAGAAATATGCATAGCATGGAACTTCATGCATATGAGTCTTTTTAATTTTTCTTGTTCTTTATTTTTTTTTCCCATAGGGAACAGTTGTTGTTCCCTTTCCAGTTTCTTGGCAGAATTGGAAAACATGATATGGTTTGCACAGTCTCTGGTGGAGGAAGATCTGCACAGGCTGGAGCAATACGTTTAGCCTCTGCAAAAGCCTTAAGGAGTTTTGTGACAGAAAAGGAGGTGGAATTCATGAGGCAAGGTAGGAATTGAAATTATTTCAATGTTTCTTAATGTGTTTCTGGTAATTAACAGAATTAATACAAGGATCATTAAGGATCAGATTTGAGTAAATAATCCCAGTGAAACCTTGTATATTGTATGAAAGGGATCTGCATTTATTTATAGGCTGTTTTCACTTGTTTCCTAGCATCCTTTGTGTAATTTTTGGATGACTTCTCAAGCGTTTTTCCATCTGTTCATGACCTCTTTTAAGTCTATTAACCAGCTTATATTGCCTCAACATATAATCACAGATATGAATGTGTATTCACTACTAAATAAACCTGGATCAGACATTAGTGAGCTGTAAGGTACCAAGATTGTGGTTTGTTTTACTTGGCTGGTTGTGTCTTGTTCATGTTTTAAAAAGTTTTCTTCTCCAACGTAAACGCTGGGGGTTGGCTTTGAAGAAAGAGTAATGAGCATAAATATACTGCATGCAACCAGCTAAACCAAGGGAGCTTCTTTCCTCTCTTGCATTATTTTGTGTCCACAATTAGCTAGGATGAGATAGAGTTTATTTAGATAGCTGCAGGATTTGATGCTTCTCAGTGATGAGATGTCCATGCTGTTTCCTCAAATGCACAGTTATGAACAGTGAGCTTTTAATTATGCTCTTTCTGGACTAGTAGCAAAAATACCTGCCTGTATTAGTGGCAGAATAGCTGTGATTTTTTTCACTCTATTGCCAGCCATGAAACCAAAACTGTTTAATACTTTGCAACGAGTTTCTTTGACTGTACCATTTCAGCACTGGCAAGTATGACTTGCTAGGAAAACCCTTCTAAATAGACATTGTAATGAGTTTGCTGTCTTTACTGAGATCAGCATAATTCTGAACATGTTTGGGATGTTGCCAAATATACTTTTAAGTATATTTATATACATAAATATGTTTGTACTTAAAAATAAATATACCATAAACCAGTAGTCTTCATAATGGGGAATGTGCAACTGATCCATTGGGACTCAGTAAGAATGTGCTGTATGTGATTCATAAGTGAACAAATACATATATTTGGGAGTACATGCTCAACAGTACTGTTAGGACTGCATGATCAAAAAGGTTTGGAGACCACTGCTTTAAAAGCTTAAGCAATATGAGTATATTAAAAAGAATGAGTGGTTATTTTAGTGGTGTGTAAAGGAAAATATGAATGACATTCAGTTACTAAAGAGAAGTTAAAATGTTAAGAGGATCTGATGACACTCCTTCCAGCATTTGTGGTTCTGAACCTTTTGCCCTCTGGATGATAAAAATCATACTGTTAGTGAAAGTCAAAGTTATTTGCTCACAGGTAATATACCTGTAATATTAACTAGTAGCAGTAAATAAATGGGTGCTTTTCTGTGTTTTGTAGCTGGATTACTAACAGTTGACCCACGAGTGAAGGAACGAAAAAAGCCTGGTCAAGAGGGACCCAGACGGAAATTCACCTGGAAAAAGCGATAAGTCTTGAGTATTTAAGAGTGACAAAGTGCTACCAAAACTTCAAAACATACTGATTTATGATTTAAAACCATTGTATGAATATATTTAGTAATAAAGACTTTTTTCCCCCTTTATAATTATTATGTCTTCTGTTTAAAAAGCAACAAACTACTCTAAATTTATTTAAAATTGTGGAAAATTATGATGTAATTTGATGGAATGCTAAATCTAAAATAGTCGCCAAAATGCCAGCTTTACATCTTAACTCCAATGAAGTCAATAACAATTTATGAAACTATTGGTGGATTATAACTTCTAAAAATCAATCTATTTGTTTAATGATTTGGCAGTTTAAATTCTGAAATTAGGCAGCTCCTAACCAGGTATTTGGATATCTTCAATGTGCCTTCCTTTCTGCCTCGCAGGTATCTGAGGATATGCAACAAATTCCTACCTGAACTGTGGTGAAGTTGAGAAGCCAGTGATAATAGTACTGACAGTTGAGGGGATGTTGAGAGAGGAACTGTCACAGAGGATAACCTTTGCCTGTGGAATCAGTTGTCTCCAAGATGCTTCCCCAGGTTAAGTAGGGAGTGATTCAGAACAAGTACCTAAATTTAGGTTCTCTGAATCATCCTCTGGAGGAGTCAGTTTTTCTGTTCTTCCCCCAAATGCAGAAAGAGCTGGAGGGATTAAGCTGAAGTTGTCTTTTAGAACACTTTTCTCCACCCCTTAAATCTCAAGGGGCTTGTTCAAGGAGGCGTGTTCCAAATATGGCTAATACACAAAGATAGCATTGGACTCTTTGCCAAATACAGTCATAACTTTTCTGTTTTAAAATCCGAAGCAGGAGGTGATGACAGTGCTGCCCACCTCCTGTCTATAATTGTAGCCTTCCAGAATAGATTACTGGTTACAGCACTCACCCAAAAGCTTAAGCTTTTGGTTTATTGCCAACTTCCTTCTTGGGACAGAGGTCAAATACTTTAAAGGAAGAGCATATCCTTCATCTGTCCTGTAGGAAGTGGGCCACAGCAAAAAAGAAGATAAAGTTTATCTCACCAGGAAAAGCAGAAAAATGCAACTCAGTAATTTCGACAACAGGGGCACTTTCCAGCTTTCTTTTAATTTAGAACACTTCAGTACTTGGAATTCTTTCTCCCATCTAGATTTTTTTTAAGCACTAGAGTACCTGCTTTGCTTCTTACTTGCTGTAGATCATACCAAAAGCTACACCTCAAAGGTCACAAAAGGTGCCAGCAGGTCACTGCAGGTGAGAACTATAAGTGATGTGTACAGGTCATTATTTTCCCAAGCAGCATTCAGGCAGGCAACAAATAAATGGACATCATCAGCTGAGCAAAAGAGAGAAGGTCAGAAACAGGGTATACATCCTTGACCGACATGTTTGTGATTCCTCTCCCCAAAGCCTGTGCTTCTTTTTAACTTCTGTTCCCTGAGAATACTCTGTAAACTTGGACAAGATTCCTCATTGCTAAGGTAGTTCATCGTAATCAGAATACGTGAAGCTAAAATTACCTGAAAGGACATTGTAGTAAGTTGGGTGTTGGCCTCTTTTCCAAAATAGCAAGTGATAGAATGAGAGGAAACCACCTCAAGTTGTGCCAGGGAAGGTTTAGACTGGATATTAGGAAAACTTTCATCACCTAAAGGATTGTCTAGCACTGGATCAGGCTGTCCAGGGAAGTGGCTCTGAATCTCCTTGTAAGACATGTAGATGTGGCACTGGGGGACATGGTTTAGTGGGGGACTTGGCACTGCTGGGTAGATGGTCAGACTCTGAATTTAGAGGTCTCTTCTAATGCAAAAGATTGTGTGACTGGTTAAATTGAATTCAACAGCTGAGGCAATTCACCTGTCCCTTTGAAAAACAAGTGGGGGTTTTACATGAGAGATTCTACGCTAAGGCAAATACAGAAAGGCTTAACCAGCATTTCTTTTAATTTAAAACTGAATTGCTTGTGTGTAGCAAAATAACTCCGTGTCATGTGTCAGTAGAAGTTGTGATTTGTAATAAAAACATTCAGCCATGCTGAGACAGGTACCTAAGGATCCTTTTGCTGTGCTCACATAATGAAATGATCATAACCGCATAATCTTGAAGGTGCTAGCTAAGAAGATTCTGGAGAAGATTAAATAGTAGAATTTTTGTCTTAGTATCTTCTCAAATGAGAATTGATCAGTTTGGCTACATTACTTGCCTCATTACTATGCAAGAAGCTACAAGTGGAATAGCCTATCTGCACTTAAAACATGCAAGTCTTTTATCATATTTTAAAGGAATTACTAATGTTTTACCTTCCAAAAAAGTATGGCCATGGCCTTTGATGTTTAACTGACCAAGAAAATGAGAAGAAGTTTCAGAATTTACCATAACTTTTTAGGAAAGCCACTAGGAATACTAGTTAGTGCTATGCAACAAGGTCACTTGCTTAATAGCTATCTAAAAGTGAGCCAAAAGAGAAAAACATTTTTAAAAAAGGGGAAAAAAAACTAACACAGAATTGTACGGTTTGGGTTTTTTTCATTTTTCATTTATATGAAGTTCCTCTCAATCATCTGCAGTACATGTCAACATTTAGGAGGTAGGAAGTTAAAGAGTTGTATTAAGAAAGACTGTTCTATCTGTAGCGTTAAAGATAATGAAAAGGCAAAACTACCATTTTTCACTCGTTTTTGCAGACATAAGAACAACTATCATGTGGGAGAACCAAATAAAATTTGTCAGGGCTGTTAATTGTTGCTTGTGACAGCAGCACAGCAGTAGAATCAGTTTATCAGTTTGAATAATCTGTTTTAACTTCCCACTCCTCTTACTCCATTCCATTTCCAAAGGTATTGAGAGAAGCAGCCCTGAACACCTGGCTTCTGTGTTCAAGCCAAGCTTCTTAGGTCTCTGTTTTGAACACTTGCAGTGTTCAAGTTATCTTGCCAACTAGATTTCATATTTTAGTGTCCTGTGACAGGTGCTTATAGACTGAATATTAAAATACTTTCTGAACGTGGGCAAAAATAAGCCCTCCATGCCGTTTGGGCACTGTATGTTGTGATTCATCCAGGCTCTTTTTTTTTTTTTTTTTTTTTTTCGTTCCTCTCCACCAAATTTATGGTTTCTCTTTAAGATACCAAAATTGGCTGTCAGACAGATGGCAGATGACTGTGCCGCCGCTTCCCGGTGCTTGTCCCGTTCCCTCGTTCGGCGGGGAAAGCTGTTGGGAGTGTCCCCGCTGCGCTCAATGCTGCCGCGCGGCCACGAGGTGGCGCAGTTCGCAACGGAATGCAGAGCCAGGGCTGGGATGCGGATACTTGGGAAAGAAGAGGAATCTTTCTCATAAACACTGCTTCGGGAACCACAGGTTAATAGGAGAATAAATCTATTGGGGTTCAAAAGGGTATAATCGAATTGTCTTTCCAGGACTTCTTTTTTTTTTTTTCCTCATGACAAGAGAAAAGGTTTTAGTGAGAAATAATAAATGGCAGTTAATACTAGTTTTCAGCAACCTGATTTCTGTGTGTAAGTAATACCTTCAAATTAATAGTACATTATCCTATGCTAAGAAATGCCAACTTCTCTTTGAAGCAATTGTAATGTTGTGCCAGTCATCAAAAATCACGGAATAGTTCAGGTTGAAGGGACCTTCAAAGATCATCTAGTTCCACTCTCCCTGCCATGGGCAGGGACACTTTCCACTAGACCAAATGGCTCAAAGCCCCCAGCCTTAAACACTTCCAGGGATGGGCAGCCATAGGTTTTTGGAGCCTGTTCCAGTGTCTTACCACCCTCATTGTAAAGAATTTCTGCCTTATGTCCAACCTAAACCTACCCTTAGAAATCTCATACCAAACGTATATATAATATAATAAATACAATTATTTAAATAAAATGCTAGAAATCAGTTTTAGCTAAGGGGAGGGAGATTTGTTATTGAAACTGCATTTTATTCTGTACAGTTTCTTAAAATTCTTGTACATACTGAATTTAATTTCCCAGTATTCTCTGATATTTTATATAGATAAAATTTCATGGGCTGGTATTGGAAGAGGTTTTTTTGTTTGTTTGTTTTGTTTTGTTGTTTTTGGTGGTGTTGTTGTTGTTGGTTATTTGAGGGGTTTTGGGGGGTTTTTTTATGCTGTGCTAGCACGCAGTGGATATAGGTTGTGGTATCTTAGTAAATGTCCAGACAAACAAGTAAACATAAATCACTGCCCGTGTACCTGCCCACATAAACAGTGTGGGAGCAGAACAAAACAAGCAAGGAAATGGGCAGTAATGGGTTTAGATTTCATGGTGCTTAGCATCACCTTCACTGTTAATTCTCAGTATTAAATACCCAAATGGTGAAGTCTTTCTGGTGGGCAATTCCAGTCCACCTGCCATTTGTTTCCTAGTTACCAGCCACATCAGCTGTGATGGATACTCTGCTGCTCTGCTGGGGACTTAGTTTGAAGGAAGGAAGGAAACCTTGAGTGCTCCACACACAGCACAGTGTATTTCAGCACACTAAATCTTTGAGGCATTCAAGGTGTGTCCTGACTATTTCTTCAGCATTTCAATAAATGTCACATTCAGATGCTGATGATACTGACATCATAAACAACGCAGGCAGAGCAACGTGTGCTTGTCACAGGTCCTGACCAGACTAACACATCACAGAAGCAATTTCAGACTGAGAGATAATTAGCAGGAGATGCAAGATGATTCAGTCTTTCTGAAAGTGCTGATTTGCCTCTGATGTCAACAGAAGCAAACTCTCCTTGGTTCCAGAACTGGTCCTGGCACTTTCCTGCTGGTCTGGTAACACTTTACCGTAGTAACTGTTGTAACCGACATAATGCTAAGAAGATAAAAGATTACACTAACAGTACCAGGGTAGGAATTAATGAGGAAATTACAACATGTCTTGGTACAGTCCTTATTTCAAGTCCCAGAGCAGCCCTGCAGGATTTAGATTGGTGGCACCACTAAAACTTTGGCCATATATGCCTAATTCCTTGAGCGCACATGGGCAGTGGCAGCTGTAATGCTTTTGTACTGGTGGAAGTACCAACAGGATATTTTTGTTTGTTTAAACTTGTATTTGTATAACATCAACTGAGGTTTTAAAGGAAAATATTTTACAAAGCAAAAATGAGTTTAGATTATCCATTCTCAACAATAAAATGTTAAGAATATTGTTACAGAATATGTAACAGAGAAAGAAGAGGTCGTTGCTTTGTAAAGGACCTTGTGTCTCTGTCTTACGAAACTCTTTTCACACTTGGGCTGAGCATGGCATGTCCATCTCTGCAAGTGTGAGATGAGTCAACAAAATTCTCACTGAGTGCTCTTAGGTAGGAACAGCAATGCCCAAGGAGGCTGTGACATGAATACTGACAGTGCTGTGTGAGACAAAGCATCTGCTTCCTTCAGCTTCATTGCAAAGGGAGAATGCAAGCACATGGTTGCACAATATCCTCCTTGCTCAGCTCGCAAATAAAAGCATAAGGCAGCTGGGCTGTCAGGATCTTACACTTTTCAGCTACATGTCACCTGTGATGCTGAACCCAAGCTGGACACCCTCCTCTCAGTAATAAACTTTGGGGACAGGTGAGGAAAGCCCCAGGCAGCTGTTGCAGAGTGTGTTTCAGTTCAGGCATGCTGTTGGTGTGTTTGCTTGTCTGGGTTTGCTGTGAGAGGGACGGGAGGCTCAGAACGATCTCACTGAGGCTGTAGTGTTCTGGTGGGGAGGGACCCCAGCAATGCTGAAGCAAGGGCTGCCCCTGCTCATGTAATAGAGATCTAGGATCTGTTATTTGGTAAAAATTTCCCCACAGATTACATCACCTGCAAGGTAGTGAGGAATTTGCTTTTCTCCTGGCTCAGCTGCAGTTAAATTCTTAGGAATTAAAAAGCATGTTCTTTAAAACAGCATGTTCCTTGACGTGCATGCTGGCATCTCTTGGATATTTTTGAGCCAAAGCCACAGGGGTCCCTTCTGCATCGTTCATCTGAGGTATCTCTGGTAGCTATTGCTTCTGCTAGGAGAGCTGACACAGGTTTAACATTCAGTCAAAGTTTCCTTCCCTGTGAGATAGTCACTTTGAGACTTATTCTAACTCCTCCCTCTATATTACCTCTGAACTCTGTATAATTTCAGAGGTTAAACAAATTAACAGATTATTATCTTCTCTAAGTCAGAGAAGATAATAGATTCTTTAATCTTTAAAATAACAGATTATTTTCTTCTCTAAGTCATTCTTCCAAAGCTGAAAGACTCATTTATACTCAAGTTGTAAAGATCCCTTAATGATTTTATTTGACTAAGGCAAAATGAGAAAGGAAAACAATACTTCATTATAAAAAAAATTGGTTCTTTGTTTCTCTAACAGCCAGATTTCTGTGTGATCTCTGCCTTAATTCATCAGGGATAGCTGGTGTGCACCAGGTGTGCTGATGGAGCTGGTATTGATGGGCTGAGTGCAAAGCATGCACATTACCCTCTGGAAGACTCGTGCCTCTGACCAGGAGTGTGCAAAACAGCTGCCCCATGAAGATACTCCAAAGTATGAAACAAAAACTGCGCAGGAAGCAGAACAGCTGGGAGCAGCTATAGAGAGTCAGGGGCAACTGAACTTTCAAGAGCACCAGGCCAACCCTGCCAGCTGCTGAAGTCTGGGGAGGCCCTAGGAAAGGAGCCACCTCGGGTGGTGAATTGCTGTTCAGTGTGGGAGCTGTGGCACTGACTCAGTGGTGGTGTCTAGTGCTTGAACTGTTTGGGGTATCACCCTTCATTCATGAAGGATGGGGTCCCAGATCTCCCCCACCTGGCAGCTGGGCTGCTGTCAGGTTGGCAGGACAAAGTCTGGGAAGGGTTTTCTCTATGGGAAGGGGGAACTGCTGGCTAGAACTCTCACATTGTGCCTGGACAGATGTACCCCTTCTGTACAGCAATGCAGCTGATTTTATTTGCCAATAAAAAGGGGACACTGACTGTGTTTCATGATCCACTGTGAGCTTATTTTTATGTTGAAGAACTTGTCATTTAATATAGCGTGTTATGTTAGCATAAAGTTTATCAGATGTTTAACATCGAAAGTCAAGACTTCATCCACTGCCTGAATTTGGCATAAATCTGATTGGTTTCTTTTGTAGAAAGCCAATTTAGGAATCAATTATATATTGTGATGGGTGTGAAAACAGCTCTTCTTTGGTCATTGTAGTAGATTGCAGCTTGTAGTCTGACATCACTTAACTGCACAGCAAATTGTTGGAAAATGAAAACTCCTATTAGGACACTTAAAAAATTTCTGTTTCAAAATGACTACTTAACAACCATTAAAGAGTCTTTATAGAAATGTCACTACCCTCGTTACATCTGTACCTTTGGTTAGTTTCTTTCCCCCTTTCTAATTTTCTCCCAGCATCTTGCAGCTTGCCTATTATTTGGATGTATAATTAGAAATCTATTATTATGTTTTATGGAGATATAAAGAGTAGGAAGAAAGCTGCATAACTACTTTTTACATACAGCATGCAAATTATCCACCTTGTGTATTTTGGCTCTGAATGTTCTGCAGATGTAGTTTCATTTCCCTTGGATCTCTGTTTACCCATTTTTATTGCTAGTCATCAAGTATAGAAGCAGAAAAATCAAAATAGGAGGGGAGGAGGGACCTTTCCAAAGAAGCAGCTTCGCATGCCCCCATCACAAAGCAGTATCAAAATTAATGTGCTTCACCTACACAGTTCTTTGCATGGCCATTATTTATAATAGATGGTCATGGAAATGGTAGGGGTAATCAAAATCTCATGAGAAAATGGTCACTGCCAAAGCTGAATAGTTGGCAAAGTGCTTTGAAGGATATGGTTTAAAATGTTCAATCCAGCTGCTATGTGTGCAGAGAAGGGATGCGGGATGGGGCTTTGGATGTACCCCACAGCTCAGTATGAGCAACACCTCTTTCCTCAACCTGGCTCTTCCAAATGAGTGTAGTTGTGGACTTGCCTAAAGATAATAGTGTGCTACACTCAGGACCTGATCTGAAGTCAGTGGAAACCTTTACATCAGGTTGTTACATTTTTAAGGATTTAAGATCGCTCTGGTCAACTCCTATCAATGCCCATGGCACTATGTGGTTTATGGGCTGCACTCCTTCAGATTTTCCAGTTCATTGGAGAGTGAACGAGGTGGAGGTTTGTCCCTTCTCCCTCTGCGTCCCACCAGACAGAAATGTCTTGAGCCAAGAGGCTCCTTCCATGCTCTGCAGCTGTTGATCAGAAAAGTCTGGTGAGGCTCCAAAGCTGGCAAAGCCTCTGAAGCTGTGACCCCCTGTTTCAATGTGACATCGAGTACTGAACGCCTTGAGACAGCTGCAAGCCTTGCTATGCCTTTTGGGGTCCCTTGCTGGGTTCCTGAATGTGTTTCCCCAGGTGAGAGGATGCCTTGAAGATGGGGAGGCCTCTGCAATGGCTTTAAAGCAAGGATGATTTTAAACTGGCACTGGACATTTGGTCTGATACCAATGCATGAACATGTCTCTTGGAGATGGTATAAAAACAAGTGATCTTCCTTTTTGGGGGGAAGGAGGAGGATGCCAGTGTTTGAGAATGAGCTGCCTTCACCAGAGAAGGAGCCTCCCTAGTGAGGGTCTGGCAGAGACCTGTGATGTGTGAATTAAGGTTACACATAGCCTTGGTGTTAAATGGTTTAGTGGCTCAGTGTAACTTTTGAATATTAAATTTTAAAAAGAATAAAGGGCAAAGTGCACCTAGTAGATACACATTTTAAGAAACATATATTGTTTTATTGAATATAATCAAATTCATTTAGTCACTGGCTGGACAAAATGAGATATAACATCTTTACAATATATAGATTTTTCCCCATTTTGAGTTGCTGCTGATGTGGCTTAGCTTTTAATTTAATATAACTAGCAAAAGAATAGATTGCCCAAGAGTATCAATCTCTTTGAGTCAGAGTAGAAGCAGGAAATAGATTGTGGTCAACCCGATGCTAACACCTAATAATAAAGTAATGTTTGATCAGTGTATTACGTGCATGTATACAGGAACATGCCTTTGCATCCAGGTATTACACACATCTGTTAGAACAAGGGAAGATAAGTAATTCTGTCTGATTTAAATAAACAAATTACTCCTTGAGCTTATTTGATAATTGTGCTATGGTTATGATTTAGCTATGAGGACTGGAACAATTCAGAATAAAACTCAGTTAACAAGCTGTTGTGATGCTGGGAGAGCACATAGTTGAGCTTCTGCTCTTTCCACGGCTTGTATGTGACTGTGGAGAAATTGCCTACTGCCTGACCATGAGCTGCAGGCTTCTGGTAATACTTGAACAGAGGCAATGGCACAGGAGATCTATTTAGCTCATTATAGTGTCCAAGCTTTCAGAAGAGAACCCAGATATGAGCATGCTGATGTCAGTCACCCTGGCCCTGTCTGTCCATCCTCATGGCTGCTCTCAGGCAGCCTGCAGCTTCTGCTGCAGCCCCCATGATGTGTTCTGAGCTAAGTCTTTGTGTCTGATGGCACCAGAGGTTCTGCTCTCAGAGAAGAGCTGTGATGCCTCCTTGCCTGCTCCAAGTCTGCCACAAGACCCCCGAGGGCTCAGTTCAACTGCCTTTTGGGACTTACTGAACCTTATACGGCTACACAGCTTTTAGCTGGTGCTCAAAACTGGCCTATGGGTTTTTGGAACTGTAGATGAAAGAGAACTGTTTCTAGGATGAGAGGCTGAGCTACAGAAAGGAGGAAAGGTGAGGCAGGAGGCCAAGTCAGACCTTTTGTTTCTGGTGGCATTAGCAGTGCTGGAGATGCCATGAATGACCACTGAATTCCTCAGAACTGAATTATACCCTTTCTCTGTGTCTTCCCCTCCTTCTCGCTGTCAGCAGTGGTGCCCGAGCTGGCTCTCAGGTGCATGAAAGAGGCACTGGCACCATGGCCAGTTTGTCACAGTGAGAAGTTTCCTCCCACAGGTGATGCTGTGCCTGGGCCCCAGCTGTCCTGTTCATCAGGCAGGAAAGAGGAGCTTTGTCCAGCTGGAGGTCTGCCACAGCTGTTCCCAGGCTTGACCAGTGAGCAGCTCGGCTGCATTTCTGCAAACTTAGGTATTTTTTTTCATTTTAGGGTTGCTGTCACATTTTATCCTTTACTTGCAGGAGAGGGTGTGATTTTGAGACTTTGGGGTTGTTGCTTGCAGTGTCAGGGAAGTGATGAGGTTCAGCAAGGTATGGACCAGGACATCTCTAGCTCAATCCTGTCCCATTTATGGGTTGTGTCTTGCAGGTCCAACAGCTGTAGAAACTTTTAAAAATCACTAGTTAAGAAGATATATCTCTGGATACACCCAGGGAGGAGATCTGTTAAAGGAAGCAGGTGCCAGTTTTCCATAGTTACTTTTAAGAGCCAAATTGTGCCTTAGTGCTGATTTTTAGTTTTAAGGCAATACTGAGAATTTAAACACCCTTCTTTCTTTTTTATTATTTTTTATTTGATCCAGCTGGAGCTCATACTTCCTCTTTAACTTTTTCTTTTATTATTTAAAATCCTTAATTATCTGAGACAAAATTGGTAAGAAAATCTGCAGAATCTAGGGATTCCACAGAGCTCTCTCTATAAACACTCAGGCTATTCACTGTTGCCAAATAGACATGTGCCAACTCTGAAACACCCACCCACTCCCTCCTTCTGCCGCAGCAAACTAATAAGCACATTGATTACATTCATTTAAGGAAAAACACTGCTCTTTTAAACTTTACATCCCGCGTGCTTTAGATTTCTGATTACGAGAGATATCCTGTTTATCACACATCATGTGGTGAAAAAGCTACTTGACACACCTCAACGCATTAGATATTTTAAAAGAATATTTTATAGTGTACCAGCAAGTGGTAGTAGGAGATAATTATCATTTCCTGCAGGCTCTTGTACTGTTTGCAAGATGAACGAGAGGTCTCTTAAATGTGATTTTTGTAAAGGTCCCTTAAATGCCTTCAATCCCCCCAAATAAAAATGTTCACATGTAGTTTCTCTCTTCCTTCCCTCTCCTCTCCCCTTCTTTCCACTCCCCAAATCTGGAAAAACTTTGTTACAAGTATGTGAGACACAACCATGCAATGCCTAGTTTGCTTCTCTGTAGGAATCAGTCGTTGATAATGACAATTCTATACTTACATATAGGTACATATGCATATATATATATATATATATAACCAAGTAAAAAATCATATATATGTGTTGAACATGCATTGATAAAATACATAGTGCATATTCAAGCCAAAGTTGAAATCCACCTTTTTAACATTCGAAGACTAGCAGGAATGTTCCAAGGTAGATGAAAATCCTTTCCAAATGTCCTGTGCAGCTATACAGAGTTTTGTACAAATGCAAGCTTGCTTTCATCCAGTGGACCCTTGTGGGAGTCCCCCACCAAGCCCCAGGGCCCTGGAGCTGGCCAGCAGAGCTCCCTGGGTATGGTCCTGGCCAGGTTTCCCGAAAGTGTCAGTGCAGGGAAGGGAGGCAGGTACCCATTGGAGCAGCTGGTGCTGGTTACCACCTCTGAGCAGCTCAGGAATAAGCAGCAAACTCATTGCAACGCTGTGGAAAACCTTGCTTGGAATCCTCCACTGGACAAGTTGGATTTTAGTGTGAATTTTTGTCATGAATGAGTGATTTGGCCACTTAACTGTCAAAGGTATTGGCAAAAGCAGGGTTTAATATGAATTTGTGAAAATATGACTTACAGAATTTGATGGCAAAGTTCACTCTATTACTTACTAGACAAGTTGAAGCATCCATTGGATAATAAAGTTAGATAGAAGCAATTTGGAATGATTTACATGGAAGCTAGGAATGCGAAAGTGGTAAGTATGCCAAGGAGATGGATGCAAAGATAAGGTTGTAAAAGGGGTTAGCAGCATTTAATCATTGAGTACTTTGACATTCACAAAACGATTCAATATGATTCACTACCAATATAACAGTGGCTTAACTGTAGATTTGAGATAGTAACATTTATACCATGATCAATTCACACATACACAGGGTGTTGGTTTGTTAAATGGGGAAAATACCCAGACCCTAAGTAATAACCAGAATTCTGATTCCTTCCCCTCACTTGAAGTACTCTAAATGAAGAGGGTGGATGGTAGGGCACCAGCCCCACCGGCTGACCAGCAATATCCCACAGCAGTGGGACAGTGCTCTGCCAGGAGAGCACCATGTTCACTTTCCAAGTCCCAGTCTTTCACACCCTTGAAGCTCCTGACCAGACCTTAACCTTGAGCCTGGCAGTGCCCCGTGAGAGCTGGGAAGGGGTTAATGACACAGGGGGGTGGTGTTTGTAGACTCCCTGGCATCCAACCCTGCAGTACCTCTCCAAGCCAGAACCATCTTGTGCTGGCTCTGACAGTACAGCTTTGCTTTTCTTTCTCCAGAAAGGAGAGGTTATCTGCAGGTAGTAGAGAAATCTGTTGGGATCTGATTTTTCTTTGCCACTGAACTTCAGTATTTATGATTCTGCATTCAGTGCCAGGTGCTATGATAATAGGGAACGAGACTTGTGCATCTGTAAAACCAGTCACCATAACCCAAATAACCCCTCATGGGAATGAGGTAGTGTGAGTTTTTAAAATTCATTGTGCTCATTTGTAACCTAGAGCAAAATATTTGTCTCAGGTCATGTTTCCAGATCATGCAATGGCTGTGACTGAGGTTGGATTGATGTTTCCACAGCTTCTCATTATCAGGCTGGGAACTGCTTATATTTTTCAGTATAAGCATGTATCCTCAGTTATGAATTCCTTTTATTAGTTACCTTTAACCCAAATCCATAAATATTTCTAAAAAATGTATCTTTTCCTGTTCACCTACACAGTACTAATGTAGATTGAATCTTTCAGTCAAACCAGGTACTGTTTGGTTTGGGGTTTTTTCCATTCCATATGTGTGCAATCTCCATAGCTATTCTAGTAGACTTTTAAAGGCGTCATTTACTAAGAATTCTTCCTAATATTTTGACTGCTAACCACGGATTTTTTCCCCTTAGAATAGCTTTTCTAATGGAACAATTCAGAAAAAGCACTATCATCATATCATAATGTACTGTGACAAGAACTATTCAGCTTTACGTTTTGGCATTCAATGTATTCTCAGTTCTTCACTGTGTCTGGCAAGATATTATAGAGAAGTAGCTGAGAAAAATTTCTCTCGTAACAAATACAGGACAAATTGTAGCAGATCTCTTGCTGTTTTTAATGTGCTTGTTTCTGTCTGGCATCTTCCAGTAGAAGGACAAGACACCAGCTGAAAATTTCTATGGTTTGCAACGGCAAAGTTTCTGTAGGCTTTCCAAGATTCAGTAGAGCTTGTTTCTGTCCTTAGAAAGAAGAGAGAAAGTAACTGACAGAGAAACCCTAAATATACAGAAATCATGGCTCACAGTAGAGGGATTTAGTTATAAATCTAATTAAGTGAACTTAGTTCACTTCCAGAAACTTAACTGACTTGTTAGAATAAGGATTACTTTGTTTGGATATATGTGACAAATCAGGAACTTGTAAAGCTGAAGAATCCTCTGAATTTTCAAATGCTATTGAGAAGCCTTCTATAGAGGGATCATTAGAAATTGTAAAAACATTTCTCTGACTCTGAAGTCTTAGAAATAATTGAAAATATAAATTTATGCTGTAGAACCTTGTTTCTCTTGCTACATGTTTTTGTCACTGTTCCTGTTGAGACTTTGCTGTAGTGAACTTTACAGGGAGGATTCCCAGGAGGCCTGAAACCTTTCAGATCTTACTGCTAATATGTTTCCTTTTCTCGACAGAAAAATATGAAATATCTGACCTTGCCCACAGCAATATCATTAAAGCTAAACAAGATAACACTTGTACTGTGTCTTGGTCAGGAGCTGTCTAAAGCACTTCCTGAGTTCTTGTGGAACAAGAAGAAAAATGCAGGCAGTTGAAACACATGTGCTGACAGAAAACTAATATTTCTTACTTTAACACAAGTAATAATATTTATAGTATATATATATTAATACACGTGTTTAAAACACTTTTAAAAAAAAGGAGGGAAGCTCATCTGGAAATTATTTTTATCATACAGTAAATGAAATTCAGACCTAGGTATTTTGAAGGACTTTTGTTTGAGGACCTACTAATGTGCTTTGGGCTAAAATCAGGTGACCAGCAGAGGTCTGTCAGGATGTTTTTTACCTCATATCAAGCATAGGAGAAGAGCTGAAGCTGACTTTATCTACCAGCTGGCAACTGCACATCGGTCAAGGTGACTGGGGAGCCAGGAAGGGCTAAGGAAGTGAAAGCCAGGGGTAAGAGGGGTACACAGCAATTTTCTGCACTGAACACAAGAAGACAAAAATTACATTTTGACAGACAGTAAATCTACTCTTCCTTTTTTCCTTTACTTGGGGAAGAACTCAAAACACTTTATATATAGATCCCATTCATGCAGCCTTTTTTTCCATGTACTTAACTGGGCAAATATTTTACAGTCATCATTCTCTTCTCCTTTTTTTTCCCCCAGCTTCGGGGGAAGTCAGTGCTTCTGGGCCACATGCAAGCACTGCCTCTGGTATGATGCTTGTGCCATCCAGTGAATGGCAGCTGCCAGTTTAAGGAATGAGATGGTGCAGCCTGTTGGTGAAGCCCTGGGGGCATCACGGGCAATGCCCTGCTTTGGGCAGAGCTTTTCCCTTGCTTGCCCAGGAGCTACATGCAGCAGGATCCTTTATTTCAGCTCTCCTTTGTGCTTGTGCAGGATCGGTAGCCCTGAGGAGGGCGAATAGCCTCAGCAAGAGGATTATCCTCCTCTCTGGATCACCTTTTCCCCTGCTGTACTGGCTGCAGTGTGCTTTTCCCCAGCACACCAGAGTTTTACCAGGCTGGAGTGCCATTCACAGCACACTTCCCATCCTGGAGATTGTAGTCGACACAGATGGCTCTTTGTCGCTGAGTATACGTGAGAGCTAAATTGAATGTGAGCTCTTGTCTAATATTTAACAAAGCACATATTGAGTTAATGACTAATGTGTCATTATTGCAGGAAGCTTTTAGTTCCAAAAGGTTAAGTGGTTCATTTGAATATTGCCCAAGTATCTTTGTCAGGGGTTTTTTTCCCCCTAAAGTTAATTTGCTATTGTTGCGATCATGTCTGACAAGTGGTGGGTAAAAGTAAAGGCAGGTTATGGGGGTCTGTTATCACGACATTATTTTACTGGTTGGGTTTATTTAGCTGAACATCTCATTTGCATGAGCCCTTATTCAGGGATTAAAAGCCAGTTTTGATCATAGGGCATCTTCCACTGGGAATTATTTGCATCAGAGGCAAAGGACTCGGGGAGAAGTGATAGAAAAGTGAGCAAAGTTAATGGATCCAGAAGAGGTTACCGGAGCTACAAGAAGAGACTCGCTGTGTTTTCACAGGTAGAGGAGTAGGCTTAGGAATTGTTGTTAAATATAAAATTGTAGTGGTTGAGTACTAGTAAAGCACCATAGAAACAAGTTTCTGCTACATTGATATTAATAATATGAACTCTTTATGGCATGTAATCATGAAAATGGAAAAAAGTATTTCTCCATGATACTTTGCTTATGCTGAACTCTCTGTTATTTGAATGGATTTTTCAGTGAAGAGCAGATTCCTCTCAAATTGGTTCAGCACACATTTTTCTATTAATTTGTTGAGAAGGGAAACACACATGCACATCAAATGCCCACTGTCCTGCTTTGCTGCTTCCAGCACAGGAGCAGTGTGTGAAGCTGTCATCTGAACCTTGCAGGAAAACCAGAGCCCTTGCAGTTTGTCAGCCCTTTTTTGCCATGGTCACTGTAGCAACTTTGCCACCCTGCAGCAGAGTGGAATATCAAAGGTTCACCTTTGGCTTTCCAACAATGGCATTTTCAGCATAGCTGCTTCACAGGTCTGTGTGATCCAGCTGTATTTTGAACAGATGTTGGATTTTTTAAATTCTGAATCTTCAATTTAAAATCTTTTTAAACAATTAATTAATGATAACCTCCAATGGCTCCACCTCTCTGGAAAGGAGAACCAGCTTAGTACAGCCATGCTAATACAGAGGAAAAAACAATCTTACTTTCAAGGTAGTGGGTGAGATTTTTTTTTTTTTTAGTTCATTTATTAGAGTTTCTACGTCAACTCCTTGAATTAGGCAAGCTTCTTTGTTCTAAATCATCTAAACCATTTTTTCTAAATCATTTTACTAATGCCATCTAAATTAAGATGGCTGTTTAATTAAAACTTGCTTATAACTGAAGGTGAAATGTAGATAAATTGAGATACCTCCTGGTTACATGTTGTTTTTTAATTTGTAAGACAAAAATTAAGCTTCTTTTCTGCTTTCAATTCAATAGTAAAATCTGCCTTAAGCATTGGTAGGAAGAATATCCAGGAGCTAGACTGAGAACAAATATGTCTGTGTGCTAGTAGGGGGATCTAAATTAGCAGTCATCAATTAATTTGACACAATTGCAGGCTTCTTAGTCCAAACACCAAAAGGTTTGAACATGAAAACATCTTTTAAAAGCTTCTTTTTAAAAAAAATTAAAGGTATTTCTGTGTGTCTTTGAGTAGCCTGGTATGTGTTCTTGCAGTGGAGTGGTTCTTCTGTCTTGGAGCATCTCTCTGCAGTTAGAATTACAGGACAACTTCTAAATTCCTTCTTCCTCAAGAAAAAAAAAATCCTCTTTATTTACTTCATAGTCTAAGCTCAAAATGTTTCTTCAAATGGTTCTCAATGGCTCCCTGTGCATATTTTCAGCCCAATAAGTAGCATGAAAATGAACTTCACATTTTTCACATTCCAAGAGTCCAGAGAATTTCGATGTAAAAAAATATTTTATTCTGCATTGCTTAGAGTACTTGAAGGAACTATTTTCTGCAGGAAAATAAAAAACACTTGCCAAAGTGTGCTCTTGTGCCAAAGACCTTAGCTTCCCAAATCCAGGTCTTTATCTCTGTCAGAGAATAATCTCCATGATGGTTATCAAAGCACTGTAAAACCACATTGCTTTTCCATGTAAGCAAGCTTTGCTGAACCAGGGTTCTCTGTGCATCTCAGCATTGCAATTCTATGAAAGGATCAGCCTTCTTGCTGTGAGTTTGGACCAAAAATAGGCACGAGGAAGTATTTTTGTAAATGTGCTCTAATTCCTTCAAAGGCATTATTCTCCAGTGAGCAAGATCTTACAGGAATGACCTGACTTCACTCCTTGTTCAATATCATCCTTTTTCTTTCTGGTAACATTTCTTCCTGCCCTACTGCATCAGTAGATCCCTCCTTGTGGTAGTATCTCATCCCTTCTGACATCCAAAAGTGAAACATGATCTGCAAACCTCCTCAGAGTAGGGTGTTTGGCACTTGGTTGGGCTGCCAGGGAAAGCACCTGAGCACAAAGCAAAATGAGCATCACAGCAATTCCATACCTTGGGCCAAGACATGGAGTTATTCAGATGACCAAGGAACCAAGGTTCCTTCACAACCTCAGGACCACTTCAGGAGAGACACCGAGGAAGGGTGACCAAAAGGTACACCCACATTAGAACCCACACCTCCTCTGCTTTAGAGCAGAATAAGATAGAGTGGCTCATTTCAACAGACAGCTCACATTTCAGTAGAGTGCCTCGACATACACATAACCCTGGAGGTCAGTGCTCAGAGACGCAGTAATGTGGGTACCAAGGAAGCAGCTGTTCCCAGATGTGGGAAGTAAGGCATGTGGGAACTTCTTTTTTGTGCCCATCCCTGCCTGTGCTATGGGGACAGACAAGGCTGTGCTGAGGCACAGTGCAGTGTGGGGTCTGTTTTACTGCATGGACCTGAGAAGGTTTGCCCATTGGCACCGTTCTGCAGATGGTGTCAGGGGCCATTAATGGGTTTTACAGACCTAAACCCCAAATGTATCCAAAGGAAATGCAGCAATCTGCAAATCTCAGTGAAGAGACAATACCCTTCTTTTCCATGCATGTCAGCGATGCAACATTGGTTTTTGCAAGAAGGAAGCTGAAGAAGGTGAGTGGCAGTGCCGTGGCCGTGGTTAAAGGCTGGCTAACCCTCCTTTGCCTGCAGCTTTCTCCATCACTCGTGATTTTCCACAGGCATCTGTCCATCCGCAGTCTGCTGAGTTGTGCCTCTTACCATATACTTCTCCCCTGTAAGCACAGCATCTCCCCCGGGAACCAGTGCCTGCTGTAATTCCTGTTTCCCTGCTGCTGGCAGGCGATGCTCCCGGCTGCTGCTGCGGGCGATGCTCCCGGCGCTGCCGGAGCCGAGCTGGATGCGCTGGATGCTGCCGGGCACCGCCCCCGCTGCTCCGCAGCCCGACCCGCATCCTGCTCACTCAATCGCTTCAGCAGATGTGCATGATTAATGGATTATTTACCTTTTGCTGCCTGATTATTATTTTTCTGCCTCTAACCTTTTCACTTTTACAAATATATTTTGACTTTGAAATTCTGGGGATTCCGCTTATAACCTTTATGTTTATTGGTGAAGTAGCTATTATTAGACTGTTTTTCCCCTTCTTTCTAATTCTGGAGTTTAATTATATTTTTCCTTCTGCCTTTTAGTACAGGTGCAGTAATTAAATGGCATTAAGTCTGTTTCACGATCATTAAGTAAGCTCGTTATTGTCCTTTTTGTGTATATTTTAAAGCTGTAAATAAGTCATCTTTCTAGTTAATCTGCTTGGTATAACTTTACCATATCACTGAGATGGTGATGCTATGGTTGTACACAAGAATGTCGTGAGTCAGGTACAGTCCCTGTCCCTTCCCAGCCACCTGCACAGAGAGGTCAGGGTGACAAGAGAACCACTGTGTTTGGGAGTGCAGCCCCAGACTTGCAGGTGGGATGAGCCAAGGGGAAGAGAGGAGACCAGGAGGGGAGAGATTTCACTTGGCTCTTTAGGCCACCATTCTCAATGCCCTGGTGGCATGTGTGGGTGCCTCCAGCCCTGAAGCTAGTTCTAATAGCTGAGTGGGCACTGAGGGAGCCTCATTTTCTCCCTGCCTTTTCTTTTCTTTCTCTTGCTCTGTTGCGGCTGTTCTCTATTTTCTCTGTAAAAAACAACCTGAATTGTGCTGAACCTTAAATAATAAATGTAACTACTTAAAGCACTGACAACTGTTCAGATACAAATTTGTTTTTAAACTCAGGCTTGCAAGCTCAGGGCACTTGGACAAGACCCCTGACATTTTCTGTGGGCATGGGGTTTTTTTCAGAGTTTCTGAAGCACTATTGATGGGAGAATGTAGTGTGACCTTTTTTTTTAAACACTATTAAAGGGGTGAAACACTATATTGATGCAGTGTGCATAATTTCAGAAAGGCTGAATAAATCAGCTTTGTGTGTTGGCTGTGCAGGAATGGAACTTGCTTTATTACAAGACCACACACTTTAAAATATGATACTGGGGGACAGCAAATGAAGTAGAAATGTCCCAAAGATGACTAGGGCGAGGAGCAGGGAGGAAGAAGAGGGGCTTCTTGCTAGCATAAATCCAGTGTTAGAGCTCTTTTCCAGCTAAGGTTGGAAATTTATTCTCCATGATTACATGAGAGAAAAAATGTACTCATCTTTTGGGGGCACGTATTCAGGTTTTAAAATTTTCTGGTGAGAATCCACATTGAATGACAAGCATGACCTCCATAAACATCACCTCTGTGTGGTACTTGCCTCCTTATGCCATGAAAGATAAAGCTGCCAGTCTTTTTTATTTTGTGGATTTGTTTGGTCACCTTCACAAGTGCCATCAGAACGTGTTGCTCCTGAGGCCAGGTTGGGTAATTTGATGGAGGAAACAGCTCAGGTGCAAGAGTAGTTGTCTGAGAGCATCATGAAGGCAGCTGAATGCTGTAAGTCAATCTTTCTTTTTTATGATATTGTTCTTGTTCTGCTGTAGGGTGTGTGGCACTAAAGCTGGTACCCATCTTTGATGCATCTCTCTGTCACTGCACTTTAGGAAGAGCAGTGTAGGTACTGCCCATGTCTCTTCTTGGGTGCCCAGCCTCCCCCCTGCTGCTGGACCTCACTCAAAGAAAGCTTCCATCGTGCCTCTGACTTTTGTGCCCACCACAGCTGGAGCTGCTTCTCTCCCTCCACAACACCCAACATCTACAAATCTGGTTATACTGGGAAGTACTGGTTGTACTGGTGAGGACTCACACTTGTGCTGGTGCTGCCTGATTCTTGACATTGTGGTTATATCACCTACTGGGAAGTACAGTCAGTGAGAGCACAGTTTTAGAACCACCACTGTCACTTCACAGGTAAGGCATGACAGTGTTCAAGGAGAAATGGGGTCATTTTCTACCTTGGGTACAGTTTTCTTCCCCTTAAATGTTACAAAGAGCAGGAAAAAACTCTTTGTATGTCAGAGCATTCCCAGTGCTCTGACAGCAGGAGGACAGTTGTGTAAAACTACTAAAGCAGGTAATGATGCATAAAATAAGCATATCAAAGCTGCTAGGATTTTTATGATTTTCGTTGCTGAGACTACCTGAACAAGGCATTTAATGAGTTTTCTGGGATGGGTCTGACCTGCTGCTGCAGGTAGCACACAACACTTAGGTGCTGGGTTATGCAGCACTCGAGTATCTAGGTAAGACATGATGAATCAGTATGGACAGGGCTCATCTTTTCCTCCAAGCCCCCCAGCTTACCCCCACCCCCCATACTTGTTCTTTATTGTATGATGCAAGTCCACAGGCAGCAGGGCTGTTCCCTTGGCTTCTTCAGACCTCTACAGCGTGTGACAGGACTGCTTACAAATGCCTTCAGACTCTTTTTGGTATTAAAACAGTAAGCTGAGGTATTAGATACTGCTTCCTTAGTAAAATCATTAAAGACAACATTTCATCATACAGACTTCATTAAACTAGTGGGTGTATGAAAACATTTCAATACAAAAATATATTGCTACCAGATTAAGAGACCACGAATTGTTGTGTTAGAGCACAGCTCTGCTTTTATTTAATGCAACATTGTTTAATAAAGTCAGGAACGTCTGCTTAGTTTTATCTCATTTTTATCTTCTAGCATTTTACTAAAGCCTAATATCAAACTGTATGAAGTTGATACAGACTGGAGGGGAAAAGTCATCAAACCCTGGCAGAGGGCTGGTCCCAGGTAGGGCCCAGCCTGCTCTGCCCCAAAAGCCACACAGCTCTGCAGTCAGGAAGACATGGAAGAACAAGGTGGGGCCAGGGGCCAACAGAAGCCTGGGGACAGAGCAGCCTGGCAGCCCCTGAGAGCTGGAGGAGTGTGGCTCATTCCCAAGGCAGTGAGAAGGGGCTGAGTGGAGGGAGCTCTGCAATTTAGGAAGTCAATGAAGTTTGTTCAGCTTTGTCAGGAGTCAAAACCTGACTTGACAACACACAAGGTGGGTAATTTTCTTGCAAACCTCTAAAACTTTTCCCCTACTCAACTCCTGAGCTTTTTGCATTTAAAAATTGTTCTAGCTCATGATTCCATGCAGCCTGGCTTTTGGATTCAGAGCCCTCTTGGTGCTTTTAAGGGCACTTGCTTTGAATAAAGGCCCTATCAGATCTTCTTTTTGACTGCCTTAGAATCTTGTAATGGCATGGCTTCAATCAAGAAAATCTTCCCCTTCTCCCTTCCTCAGGGAGGAAAGTTATCAGCACAAGTGATTATTTGTATGAAACACTACACACTCTTGTGATTTGATATCAGGCAGATGGGAACACCAAAAGTGTTGGGTATTGAGGCATTGACAATTAACAGCAATTTAACAAGAGACTCCTCTCTCCTCTGGGACTGAGATTTCTTTGGTTTGTAGTTTTTAGTTTTGACCATCTGTGCTGGTTTTGGATGGGATAGGGTTGGTTTTCTTCACAGTGGCTGGTATGGGGCTGTGTTTTGGATTTGTGCTGAACACGAGGTTGATAATATAGAGATGTTTTTGTTATTAGTGAGCAGGGCTTCCACAGGGCTGTGTGGGACTTGGCTGCTGGTTGGGGTTAAACCATGACACCAGCACAGTTATATGGCCATTCACATTACAGAATGAGCAGCTGTAAGGAGCAGTACTCCTGACACACTGAGGGGATGTACTGAGCGGCTGCTATCGAGAACAAGAGATTTCAGGGAGGTTTTGAAGCAGAAACACTAAAACTTCTGCTTGACAAATCAGCGTGTCACAAAAGGCCACAAAGATGCTTTGAAATGAGATATGACAAGTTAAAACCTAAAGATGGATCAAAAAGGACAGAAGTGAAAACCTTTCGCTTTGCAAATACAAATCCCCAGTGAATGACATCTTTTCAAAAAGCAGATACAAATCCATCCTGTACTCCTCCCTCCCCCTCTTCAACTGCTTGTGATTCAAGTAGAAAAACCCCTACTTCTGTCACACTCTGGGAGCTTTCTGGCAAGACACTGCAGAGTAACCCTGTGTGTTAGAGTGACTAAAGGAATTGAAACATCTTTGCATGCTGTCTGTGACTTTCAAACAGATATAAAGGACTTGCATTTTATTTGAATATACTTCTCCATGTTAGAGAGGCACAAAATGCATAATCTTGAAGCTGTCACCAGTAACTTGTTAATTTTTAGAAATTCCCTAAAACCAAATAAACAAAACCCCAAACAAACACCATCCCCCACCCTCACTCCCCAAGCAAACTAAACTACTTATTCAAGACAAATGTACCTTTTAGCCTTTTACCTTTCTTTAACAGAGAGTATTTTGGATGTTTAAACAATACATGCCTCTGGCAAAGACATGCCAAGAAGACACCTGGGCCTCTGCCAATCTGGTTTCAAACCTGTCAACATTGGTTTAAAACAAGACAAGTAACCTAGCACAGGATGACCCTGCCTCGGGTTGGGCTTGGACAACACCGTCTCCAAAGAACCCAACCAGCCTGGATTTTTCTAGGATTTCACATGCATTGGGATGGTCAATGAAAAGCACCATATTGACAAGGTGGTTGTGGGACAATATCTTCAGGAACTGGCAATTATAGGCGTTGGTAATGATGTTCATGACTGCTATTTATTTTAGGCACTAAAATCAGCCTTGTTAGCTACTGAAAACCTGCCATGTGTTCAGCCATCAGCTTTCTTCTGGGAGCCCCGGCCTCTTGACCCTATGCTGTCCTGCAGCTACAGTTGTTGCAGTGAGCTGGACCTTTGGGACTCATTTCTGCCTAAACTCAGCTATACTCTATTGATTATTTGTCTTGGAAGGAGTTGCCATCTGGATGATTAGCATGGACCATTTTCTAACCACTGTCTAGAGGCAAAACTAGCTGAAATCCCACTGTGCTGGAATCACAACTGGGTTTGGGGCTTAATGCTTTCTGTATTACCTTTCCATGGATGGATGGATGGATGGATGGTGAAATGCAAACCAGGGCTCTCCAGGGTGTATTTCCTGCTGCCTGAGCTAATAAAGTCATGCTCGTTGCTTCAATTTTTCGTTCCTCCCAGCATCACGCTGCACTCAACATTTGCATTCCAAGCACCCTCTGTAAGAACATCCTGAGCACCCACCAATGTTCCCACAGCCTTCAATTCAGTCAAAGGAACAAACTTTACCTGACAGGGCTGTAGAAACCTTGTCAAGTGACCACAGACCTGAAGTTCAAAAGAAGAGCCCTTTCCTGAAGGGCTGTTGGATTTTTCCCCGCTGGATCCTGTCCTCAGCATCCAGGAGATGCCTGCAGCATTTCCAGTGCCTGCAGCATTGCCTGGCAGAGTGGGGCTGGAGAGCAGTTGAATTAGGTCACACCTGCATGCCCTAAACACCCCTTTTCTGCACTTCTTTGCATTTCTCTCTCACTCCCCCTAGAGATCACACCAGTTTCCTTGGCTTACCACAGATTCTTCATCAACCCTCATCACCCCTCCTTTCCCGGGGTTTCCTTATCCTGCAGCGTCACTGAGGTGGCTCTGACCCCTCCTGCTGGAGCTGGGGAACAGCTGGTCCTTTGGCCCTGAAGCTGGGGCCATTAGTCCTAAGCGGTGAGGAGGAAGATGAGGAACACCAACACTGCTGCCTTCTGCAGAGTATGTAAACACCAGCCTCACTTCCATATCTCAGGGATCTGACCCCTCTGTCAGTCACCCTGATAAATCCTCTATTTATTGAGAGAGAATCTTTTCCCTTCACTTGGACATTCATATTTCAGGTTTCATATTCATATATCTATGAATCCATGACAAACATAATTAAAAGATTTTATTAAAAATCAACATATTTATACATTTGTACATTCCTCATACTGCTGTGTATGTTCACCAATATAACCACTAAGTCCAAAAGCCTTAACAGTACAGACTTCCATCTGAACAAATTACTGCAGGGGAACTTCAATTTTGAAATCAATCAGACATTACAGAAGGTTATTAACTTTTCTTCTTTTCCCTTAAAATGTAGCAGCACATTTAATTACCAGTGTTCACAAGGCATAAGCCCCAAAGTGTTGTACAGCAAGAGAAAAATTAATTAGCTAATATAGGCAATAGGAAGAGAGCTCACAATGAAAATATATTAGTTGCTGCCTGTTATGAACAGCAGGATGTTAATAAAACACTTAGAGCCATGCTGAATAGAGACTGCAGCAAACCAGGAAGAGTTATAAAATAAAAAATTACTTCTTGATAGAAGAAGTAATTGTACAAGACAAAATATTTTTAATGTTGTTCAGGACGGGAGTACCGCGAATAACAGATGTAGTTATAAAGACTCAGCAGTCAGGATAATGCTTGTGTGTTTAAACATGTAATAAAGTTCTCAGAAAACATACACATACTCCATCCCCACCAACACCTTTCCACAGCTCACATTAGTAGGGCTTCACGTGGCTGAGTAATAAAGTGACATTTTACAGACGACAGATCTGCTCAGGAGTCCCCCAGACCTCTCCAGATTTGTACCCATGCCAGTTAAGTGCTAGAAGAGTGACATTAATCAGGTAACCAAGGCTGGAAAGTTTCTGGAGATTGGGGGCAAGAGGAGCAAAGAGAGAAATTCTCATTGTAACCTGGACTCCTGTGCACACCTGAGCCAGCTTGGCACAGGCTGCCTGAACAAGTCAGTTCACAGCTATCTGTGGTGTGCTCTGTGTAACAAACCCCAAATGCTTATTTTCCTCTGGCTTTGATAAAATTACAATACTGATCTCAGTGTGACAATTTATCCATTTAAACAAAAGATGTAGAGGTTTTTGTTTAGAAACAAAAGAAATGAAGATGTAACTGAATTCTTTCTCATGAATATACAGCCATGAATGTTATTTTGAGCAGAGTGCCAGATTCTGAGCAACTCTTTAGTAGTTTTACTGAGTTAAAGAGGGAAAAACTGCATATGATGACATACACACATCATAGGTAATTTTTACATGAGAAAAAGTGGAGATAGGAAAGTGTAGAAGAAAGTTTAACAAGTGCTTTTTATATGTATGATCATCTGTAGCAGTGGATGGCTAAAAAAAAAAAGTCAGAGCTGCAATATTTCAGTTACTGGAGGTTACATGTTAGACAAACGTGTCTTGATATCTGCAGAGGCATCAGTGTGAGAGACCAATCTCATTTATGATGTCCTGAATCACAGACACAGTGTCACATTAAAAAAAATCTGCACTACTGTTTTGGTTTTCACACATACAAAATTGGAGGAGACTCACTGGAAAAAGCAAGAGAGATGAATTTCAAATAATTTAGCAAAAGATAAATTAAGGATAAATATTCTGGCAGAATCTTCACTCTCCAAGGGCAGGTCTTGGACACCACATTCCCTAACTGGAGATAAAAAGATCACATCAAGCTTTAACTCCCAGAAAGCATTTAATTTCCAAATTAGAAGAACAGTCAGAGAAATACTCCTCTTTCCTGCTTCTCCTCCTTCACATATATAGTCAGCAATTAAAACCCAAATCTGGTTCCTTCCCTGTTCACTCCCTCTGTGCTGCTGCAGCCATAATTATCACAGTAGCAATGCTGGCCCAGGATTTCAGGTACAGGAACCAAGAATCATCAAACTGACAGTGCCAAAACAAAAGAAGGAATGAACTCAGAATGAAGGTCTCTTACCTAAGGGGTGTTCAGTTGGCCCACCTAAGGAAATTTGAATGCAGATCTTTCATAAATTTCCTGGTGACAAAGCACTGAACAGCACACACCACTCTGATGTGGGCTGACATCTCCTCTGGTTGAGTTATCCCAGTTGCTCATGTGCTGGACACACACGGGAAGAGCATTGTCCACCTGCCACCTCCCTGCTGAGCTCTTGCTCTGCCTCAGCCTCGCATTGGTTTTCTTTGCTTTTTCCTTTAGTTACCGTGGGATTTCCATACTAATTCATTCAAATGAGTTCTAGTATAAAACTTAACAAAGCAAAAGGTAACAACACGCGGATCTAATATCAATTTTTCCAGTCCACATTTTGGGGGGACCGGGCTTAAAAGAACTAGATGGCCCAACTTAAATATTAATCACATTTTTGATTGCAAAAATGCTAGCTTGCATTATTCTGATTTCTGTATTTGTTCTGTGTGTACAATTACTGGGTTTGCTGCATTTTAGCCAAAGTACCTATCTGCAAAAAGATATTGACTATTAATAAAGAGTTGTTTAATCTTTTATAGACGTACTTTTTCATGCAATAGCGACTGGGAACTTTCCTGAGGTCTGGAATGATACTATCTTTTTTCCCTTACAGCAGTAGTTCATCACTACTAAGTTGCTAGAATTACTCTAAATCATGGAGAGGGGGTTTTGTTTTAGTACCTCCTTACTAAATAGATAAAAAGAGCACACTTAGGATGCTGGCAGCAAAAGAAAGTATTTCTTAAGAAATGCACGCTAGTGTACACAAAAGGTTTATAGGGTCTTTGTAAAAACCCCTTCAACTCTTATCAGCATTTTGAGGACAGGGGACTACAAGTTTTTCCTATACCGTTACTGCCAGTTGTATACACAATGTTCAAAACCCATGACTACAAGATAGAGAATCTGCTTACACCAGTGCCATAGGAGAATCACTGAGATTGACAGAATTGAGTCAGAAATGCCCACACTTGACTTCTCTTGAAGTGCTTCTCACTAAATGTGGTTTACATGTTTTAGTACAAAGCACTACAAAATTCCTTGCTCAGGCTTTCAAAAATAAGTAAAATTCAACACAACAGTGTTGAAATTCAACACACAATTTCAAAATCAGGAAGGAGAAAGATTCAAAAGTCTTTTGCTTTAAAGCAAAGTACTCCATACCTCGAGTACAGCTCTGGGACCCACAATACAAGAAAGATGTTGAACTGTTGGAATGAGTTGAGAGGAAGGCCTCAGTGATGATCTCAGGGCTGGAGCACCTCTCCTGTGAAGACAGGCTGAGAGAGCTGGTGCTGTTCAGCCTGGAGAGAAGGCTCTTGGAAGACCTTATAGCACCTTCCAGAACCTGAAGCGAGACAGCAAGGGAGCAGAGGGACTTTGTACAGATGGATAGTGATAGAGCAAAGGGAAATGGCCTTAAGCTGAAGGAGGACAAGTTTAGATCAGATATCAGGAAGAAATTCTTTACTGTGAGGGTAGTGAGGTACATACACAGGTTGCTCAGGGAAATTGTGGACAACCCATCCTTGGAAATGTTCAAGGCCAGATTGGATGAGGCTTTAAAGAACCTGGTCTTGTGGAAGGTATCCCTGCCTATGGCAGGTGCGCTGTGATAGGTCCCTTTCTCTTTAAGGTCACTTTCACCCCAAACCATTCCATGTTTCTGGGAGAAGAGATGGGTATCTCTTCCCCCTGGATGAGGTCTGGCTGCCCCTTCTTGGAAGCAGCCTTTCTGTACATCTGAACAACACTCTGAGGCACATGGTGTGATTCTGGGGTGTCCTGTGTGAGGCCAGGACTTGGACTCAATCCTGATGCATCCCTTCCAACTCAGCTTATTCTGTGATTCTAAGAAGGACTAAGCAGATACTCCATTTTCCTGAAAGCCTCCACTGGTTTGGAACTCTGAAACAGAGCAGTCACACTAACTCAACTGCATGCTGGTCAGTAAGCCTGGTATTTATTAGAGCTTTACAGAATTAAAAGAAATGCATTCAGTTTGCAGTACTTAACTTTTATTTAAAGTTGTCACATTTTTAACCTCCCTTGGGAGAAGTTGCATCTTTTAAATCAACTGCTTTAAAATGGTTAAATAGCAACGTGAATACATATGAGGGCAGTTAAGTAAGGGGTTGGTGCAATTTGAAAAAATTTAGTTTACAGAATATTTAGTAGAATATAAAAAACCCAGCACCCCTGTAGTGCACTTCTGTAGGTTTCTTACAATTTTATGCTTTCTCTCTGTGGTTTTGATTGCACAAAGTCATCCATAAGCACTAAAACCTATTTTTGTGGAGTTACAACCTGCCTAAGTTATAACAAGCACTCAGCACATAGTCTGTACACTTATGTATCAGCTATACCTTCATCCTCCAAAGAAATGCTAGAATGATAAGATCAATTTATTCCACTGTATGTACAGCATATTTGCATATTAATAAATAAATTAGTATTAAAGTCAGGGCCTCTTCCCCCATATAAAAGTGACTACAGTCTGATCAGACAATCTTTCTTTTTTCTTCCAAGCTCACCTGTGTGATTGAGGCTATTGGTTTCCACTCAGTACATTACAGTAACTGCAGGAGCAGAAACCTAACAGAGAGCAGTGCTTACATTTAAATTCCATCTAGCAGGTGGATAGGAGGGAGGTGCTAAAAAGTGCATCAAAAGCCAACATTTTGTAGAGCAAAAAAATTGAAGTTGATAATGTGATCCTGGAGAAGATAATCCAGCCCAAAAGAAGACATGCTGCAGCAAGCACTATAATCGATGCCCATCTCTGTCTTCATAGGAAGCTGCACGATGCCAATCTTGTCCCATCACTCTTCAAGAATTCCAACTCCAACAGATGCCATCTTCCCCTCCGCAAATTTATCAACACCACGGTCAGTGCAAAGTGACAATTCTTAAAACAACTGTTTGCCTTCACTCCATAACATTCATCCTCACTGTGAAGAAGAGGCTCCTTTTCTCTTAGGCATTTACTCCTATTCACAGAAGAGCCCATATTTGCACCTCTCCACGTCTGGTAGTGAATTTTCTTTCCTATCTACATTCATTAGAAATCAAAAAGATAAGTAGCAGTATTTCATATTTACTGGAAGTCTTTCCATGAACCCAAAAACTAGCTGTCCATCTTGATTTATACTTAAAGTAGCTGCACTTTTTTCTTTCCAGCCCACATTCAATGGGGTGTAAGTCATGGGAACTGTGGGAATATTTCAAGTCTGATTGCTGGAGCTGGGAGAGTGATGAGTCACATTGGAATGGAGATGTCTGTTTGCAGCACAGTGCGTGTGGGCCACGCTCCCATTCGGGTATCTTACAAACACAGGCTCGCAGAAAGGATTTTGGCACACCTGACACACCTTTTTGTCTGAAAGAAGAATCGGGGCTCCTTTTTGTTTAACCTAAAGAGAGCAGGAAAAATTCCAAATGTGAATCTAACAAGAAAGGAAGGGAAATGATGGAGCATAACTGTAACTGTACCAAATGGATAAAACAAAAACAGTTTTAAGAATCTGCTGTGGACTCTAAGCAACACCGCCCTAGCTACCAATAGAAGAAAACTTCACAACTGAATTTACCATTAACAAAAATCTACTAACAAGCTTCAATTAATACTAAGTGCAGGATAATTTTTTGAACAAATTTTCACTGGTGACGTTGTAAAAAAATTGAATTGGAAATTTTGACACTTTCTCCTAGTGAAAGAATTGCTAACTCACACTTGTTAAAGTTTCTGCAAGAAATTTGATAATCTGCAAATCCCAAATTCACTTCATACCCAGCCCAGAAGCTCACAAAGGTTATTCCTATTTCAAGGCCACCACTTTCCCTTTTGTTTTACAGAGAAAACATACAATTTTGAATCTGGTAGTCATGGCAAAACACGCCCCTCCGCAAACCCTAATAAATGCCAAAAACATGAAGATAGCTTTTGTACTAATTCTTCAAACTTGTTTTGATTACTGTATATTAAAGGACTCAGCTGTAAAGCCTCAAAGTGCTTTTATTTAAAAACACCCCAGTAACCTACCTTCTCGTGCTTGTAGATTAAGTTTTCAGCTTGTGCTAACCCAAGTGCCACCTGAGTCATTCTTTTTGTGTGAATGCTTTGTCTCACTGCTCCAGCCAGGAATGGGGAGAGAAGCTGCACTGACCAGCTGTCAGGCACCACCTGCAAAACTAGACTTGCATCAAATTCCGCAGCGTGGTTATTCAAGAGGTCCACAGCAGCCACGACGAGCGCACAATCCGAAGTGCCTGGAGTTAAATACACTGACAGCAGCATATGGAAAAGCCTCCGCCTGTACTGCACGTCCCTGTTCTCAGAGTTCCACATACAGTATTCTTCAGCAGCATGGAAATCCTTCAACTCATGGACAAGGATGTGCAAAGCCTTCTCATGTTCTTCGAGTTTCCCGTATAAAATTGCACTTTCCATATGAAGGTCTGTGCCCTGGATTTTGTCTGTTAAATGAGAAACAAGGCAATATTCACTCAGTGGAGGAGACAACTGCTCCCTCTCCCAGGCAGTGCAACTATAGAGAAGGCAGATGCTTTTAAGTACAGGAATGCTCAGATGTATGGAAACACATCTCTAACAAAGGAGCATCACAAAATATGGGACAGAGAAGTTACTAAATAATAGGTGATCAAGCACTGACACCTTTTAAAGTCTATCAGACACTGCTACCATGTACAATAAACTGTAATATGAACCTGCAATATTTTTAACCTCTGCTTCTCCCAGTATCATAGGAGGTCACAGAATAAACTCCATAAAAGACAATAAAAATCAAATAGTACTTCCCTTTAAGAAAATTACACTACAAACCCTTAATCCAATTTAAAGTTTAAGTGTCAGAAATAGGCAGGTAGAATGTCAAGTTTATCTGGCATTTATAAATAAAGTAGAAAATAATCTAATTACTGTAAAGGTGATAAAGATTTGGCACAGACCTATGTAAAATGCATGGAAATACAGTATTTTTCTCACTAAAATATTTTGGTTATCAGGGAGAAACACACTGTCTTGCATTGACCTCATTTTCATGTAACATAAGAATTGTTGTGTAAGAAATCTTTTATTTTGGAGCACATGGATTTCAAGAGAATAATCCATTTTGTAACTCTTGTCCTGAAAATTTTGTTTAAAAACTGACTAAAAGATGAAAAAGAACAAGAGTTTCAATGACTGTGCTCAACTTGTACATCATATAACATTTGGCCGCCTGAAAAGGCAAGGAAACATTAAACTTTGGTAAATTATTTTAGTTGCTACTCAGCAAACTTTTATTTCCACATACACTGGAAATTTTTTTCCACCGAATTTCAAAAAATCATTTCACATCTTTCAGTTCAATAACAAGTCACTTCCCTTTTATCCACTATTCCATCATTCTTCAGCCATAATCCTCCATACCAGAGAAGACTGAAACACTTGGCTTAATTGCACTGTATGTTTGCATTCTAGTAGATGAAACATTAAAAATTAACCAGTATAAGCACTGACCAAGGAAAATATTTAGCTCAATTGTTGCTTGCCTTACAGCAACAGTAACATGTATTTGCACTTTTCACTTTAAAAGATGCTCATGTTTTTATTTAACATGAACCCCAGGGTGAGTTTCAGGATTATAGGTAACAAACAAGTCCTTAGCAGTTATATTCCTCAAAGTTTCACTTCCATTCACTAGAAGCAGGCTGCTTAAAAAATAAAGTTATAGGTCTTTCATTTGCAAAAAGTTGTCATGTCATGTCAAATTTCCATGCTCATCATTAAAAAGAAGTTGACTTGTAAGAAAATTGTATGAAGGTATTTGTTCTGGCCAATTGGTATTTTGTCTCTGGTGCAGTGACAAACACACCATAGGAGCTATGGACACCAAGGACAATACCAACACATATCCTTTCTAAATCAACCTGTGTCTGTTAGAAATACAGCCTATCAAACAAACACAGAGAAACCTTAGATCTTTTACTTTTCTATCCTTGAAAGGACTATTATTTTGTGTCCAGCTGGAAATCACATATAGCATTTGTAACAGACAACATGCAACCTACCTAAAATAAAGCGGATTCTATAAAGATCAGATTTCTGAAGCAGACTGCGCAGTTTCAACAGCAGTTCAGTTGTTTCTGTACAATTATCTGTGGTCACAGATTTTAGCTGAAGTATTGCCTCCAAGTACAAGACTGCTAGATGAGTATGGTATTTTTCTTTCTACAGATGAACAGAACAATGTTAGCTCAGTTTACAAAGACAATCTCTTGTCCCCAGCAATAACAGTGATGAATATTTACTTAATTACATAGAATTGTGATTTGTTTAATTTTAATTAATCATAAAGGGTTTTGTCCATACAGATAGATAACTTATTTCAGGGCAGCCTACGAAGTACATTGTAAATATGGTATTCCTCATATTCAGGTATGTTCTTTGACTTTTTCTATTTCTGCAACTACATCTTACAAAGCCGCCAGTGGTAGAAAGGCACTCTGAAGGCACCGTGCTTTTTGTGTTAGCCACTATCCAATACTCATCAAAACAAGCTGGTGATTTGACTGTTTTAAACATTCTCACTAAATCATTCACAATAATCTAGTAATTTTTAAAGACAAGATTGATTTATAACCCAGCCTTTACTAGCAGGTAGATTTTATTGCCAAATATTTTCACAAATATTCTACAAGGGATTGTGTTTAACTCAAAAAGTTTGTTTGGAAATATCCATGACACCAGAGACAAGTACAGTCATCAGTCATGGTGTAACACACCTGCAACACCAATAAGGGGAAACCACTGGTCTGATGTGTATTTGAAGAACATGAATCAGTGCACTGGCCATCAGTTCTGCAGAGTTCTTCTGCTGTTCATTTCTGGGTTAAAGAACTTCTCCTGTGCTTAAAATGTCTCATATCCAAATACATTGTTTGGCTGTTTTTGTATTGAGTTAAAACCCCCAAAGGTACAATACACTGTCACTTAGGACTTGTTAATGCATCTTTTGGGCATTCCACATCAAGAGTGGTTTGGAATTAAAGTGAGGAGTGCATGGTTTAATTTGATTGTTAATTGTTCAAATCTCTCCAGAAAGACAGAATAAAACATTCTTACTTATAAAACACTGAATTAGCAATTTTAACATATTGCTGCCACAAAGCAATAGGATCAGCAGCTGCTTAACCTGTTGTTGATCATTTTCTATGATTTTACCAGAAGACTGTTTGAACCTCATCAGTGAAATAACCAGATGTAAAAAAAACCCTCTAAGTCTGAGGGGACATAAGCAACTGTCTTGCTATCACGAGCATTGAAAAATTCAAAATAAAGGTATCCACTCCTCCCCCTTTACTTTAATCTTAAAAATACTCCTACCCTAATCTGAGTACATTTGTAAGACTTCATATTATGCCTATGTCTTCCAGACATTGCTAAAAGTAGGCATAGGGTTCAGAATGCAGATTATGATCAACAAGCCTGAAAATAGGCATTCTCACAGAACTCACCTGTATTTTTCTTTCCAGTACTAGATGTTCTAGATATTTGACACGTGCTTTAGGATATTTGTTAAGGCAACTGATGATATCATCTGGATTAATGTTGTTTTTCTCCTGTTCTTCCGAAGGCCTTTTAGTGAAAATCTGTACGCCAATCTAGAAGCGTTAATTGCATTTAGGAACTCAATGGCAACCATTTTATTAAATAAATATTTAAAATTAAAAAGGAATAGTCCTATTGTTAGTACATTATTTAGGAAGATAAACACAAAACCCTGCTCAACACCACAGGATTACACTACCCTGTGCTTATTGTGACCTCACTCACTCCTATCTGCACTACTTCAGTTGGTAGTCTATACATTGTCCAGCCTATAAACCTTGGCTTGGGCACAACTTCCACAAAAAATATTAAATGGATTTGCACAACAGAACAAGAGACTTCAACATTTGCAACAGGGAAGTTCAAATTAGAGGCCAGAATGTTCTAAGCCTTTTCACACGTGATGATATAGACAGAGCAAGAGACTTCTGTAATTACCAAACCAAAAGCTTCGAAATCTGCCACTGCACAAAGCAGCTATGCTTAAATTAATATAGATCAGGCAGTGACAAATTCCAACAGCACAGACTGTCTGACAGAGCATCAAACATCACACAGTTTGGGGTTTTTATGGCAGATTATGTTAATTCTTCTAGCAATGAAATTTTGTCTTGAATTGAGGCTATTTACTCCATGTCCTGGTGTACACAGATAACCCCAACCACTTCAAAGTAAGAAGCAGCAGCAACAGCTAACCTACCAGGTGATTTATTTATTTATTTTAAGATTCAAAAATTATCTTACTCAAGATGAAGAAAACAAAAGACATGCTGTATTTTTCATGCCCTGAACTTTGTTTTCAGAATAAAAAGATGCAATTATCACTAGCACTTGCTAATAGATGGACTTGGATGAATTGAGAAACCTGCAAGTTTTTTTCTGCTGATCACTATTTAACTGGCATTAAATATTCTGCAAAAAGTCTAATCAGCTATCAAGAAAAAAATCAACATTAAGGAAAACCCAAACACCACTGCAGGGCAATGTTCTCCTGATGTTCTGTGAGAAGTGTATCAATCACAAACCTCTTCATCTTTTTGTAAAATCCATTCAGAGTACTTCCACACTAGGTCTTGGTCAGAGCAGAATGTAAGGAAGTCTACTATGTACTCATAGAGATCTGAACGTGTAGAATCTTGAATGTCTCCATCAACTATTTTCACCCATAACTGCAACAAAACCACACAGATTAAAGTGCTGAAAACATGTACCTGCTCTTCCAGCTCAAAATTTATGTGAGCTACTAAAACACTTAGTCCAAGACTTGTGGAATTAGAGAGAGTTGACAAGAACACCAACTGCAAGCAATTTTGCTGGTCACTCACTTTTGCCATCACACCCTTCTCTTGCACCCACCATATTCGCTCAATTCAGACCCCATATCATGTGGGCTCTCCTTCTGAGAGCGACTAAAGGAGGTACAGTAATCATAAAGAAACCTTTTATCAGAAGTCCTTTTCTCCAATGCATGATATACTTTTCATGTATTCTGTGTGTGCAAGATTAAAAGCCAATTATACAAGCAATTTAGAAGAAAAATCGGGTTTCTGCTTTTCTTTCATTTTGACTGAAGAACTACAAATACCATGTGATATTCGTTTTATATACATTATAATTGGAATTAAAATGTGCCACACCTAGCAGACCAGTTTAGCAATAAAATTTGTTTTCTGCGGTATCAAAATTCTTCCAAGATTTCTTGCACATGACAAATATGTTTTTGTTGCCCTTACCAGTTTTCTTCTCAGACCATTATTACTATTTATATAACAGACCTGAATGCATGTAATTGGGTTACTGTGATTAATGTGTTCAAAAAGCTACACAGTAAGGCAAACTTAAGATACTGGATATGGTCTGAGACACATCAAGAACATTCTAATTTCTCCAGATGAAGTTTTGCAGATAGGAAGAACAGAATAATGTACTCTGCAGTGTACAGGCCACTGCTAGTATTAGTGACATCAGATGGAAGGTCCCCTAAGGATTACTAAACCATCTGAAACCCACAGGTCTTGCCAAATGTGTTCACTCTTCATCACCAGATAAGGAAATAAATCCTCAGTTGCTGTCAGTGTCTGCCATGAGACTACAATGCTGTTTTGCTGTGGGTATACAGATCAATCAGCAGGGAGCACGCTCCTTGAGTCCCATAAATATCTTTTAAAGTGATTGCTTGATTATTTTTGCACTTCTGTCCATCTTTTAGGAGTATAAACATATATTCTGGTATGTACAGTTTTGCTTTAAAAATACCATACAAGCACCTGAATAGATGTCAACTGCAGTAAGCTCTTCAGGCTTTTCACATCTAGCATATTAATTTATTCAAGGAAGTCCTAGCATAAGTTTCAAGTTTCTCATGTACACACATACATATACACACACATCACAACTTTTCAAACAGATAATAAATTAAGACCTCATATTTTTATGTCAGAGCTAAAACAGTATTTTGGAATGATTTACAGATGACACTAAAAGCTTTATTCTAACCTGAAGTGCTGCAGCATCTTGACCATTGTAGTGATACAGGAGACCAAGTGCAAAATACCTGTAAAGAAAGAGAAAATAATATTAAAATTGCTAGAACTTTCCTACTAATTTCATTATGGACTGATTAGCACAGAGTACAACAAATAATGGCCTACAATGACATGCACATGGCCATGCCTACACTTGAACAAGTCTCTGTAGGCTGTTTCTATGAATCAAAGGAGAGAAGTTCTGCCCTAAAAGCGTGTCTCAGTCACTCCTGTCCCCAGGACAGTTTGTAGTTACTAAACCCTACTTACACAAAGTGTGTGCCCCAATTAGAGATGTCTACCACACTGTTCTGCCAGTCTCATGTACAGACACAGCACACACTTCCAAGAAATTATTTCTCCAATAGTTCTTCAGCTGTCATTAAATTATATTTTATTATGTATTTATTTAAAACTCTGTTTTACTATCAGAAACTTTTTTCTTTACTGTGGCATGGACTCAGGTCAGGCAAAGAAGACGTTTGTACAGTGCAACTACAATGTGGTTTTTGTGTACTCTACGAAAAATACAGACAGCTTCTGTAATGGCTGTCCTCACTGAACAATGTTCTAACAGTCATTCAATTCACACTTGCAAAAGTATGTCATGCAAACACACTTACCAAAAGGTTTTAACAAAATACCTGAAATAAATGAAATCACCTCAAACATAACCACAATTAAAGACTCTTCCTCATCACTATAGTTGCTACTACTGCACCAGAGTTTAAAGCTAAAAAATGAAAACCAAAATAGACATACTGATGCCTTAAGTTTTAGGTATCATGTTTTTTAGATTCTGTGCTGCCTAGGGGTGTTCTGAGCCTCATATTAAGTGCTAGTAAGCTCTCTTCACA
>VZSR01003803.1:56181899-56249284 GCA_013398615.1 Brachypodius melanocephalos
CTATCTAACGTTTCCTGCTTAATGAGAGTCAATTCTCTGCCTGCTGGCATTTCTGGTTTGAAGCCATTTGCAGTCATCTTAAGGAACTTCTTTTTGGTCAAACAGTGGAACACAGAAAGCTTGCAATTCAGAAGTAAGAGCTCTTTCCCTGAATAAGCAACTACAATTTTAAAGCCACTAACTGGTTAATAGCTTTTACCTAAGGTAGTGCATGCTTTAAGGCATCTTTTCATTCTGTCTGTGTAGAACTACTGCAGCCATTTCACTCTCCCATTATCACAAGCACAAACAATTCACTTTTTTCTCCCAAACTTGTATGAATTTTTGTGTTGGATACAGAAACTTTCACAGAGAATTCTGCATTTACCAGGATAAGACAGAATGCATTTCCTTCACCTTAGACTGTCAAGTAGTAGCTTTTCACCAACATTTTTAAATGCTAACAATGTTAATTCAGACTGAATTGTCTTTTGAACAAGTGTAAGCACAGGAACTACAAGTACTCGAACATGTTGTTCTAGAAGTCAACAGTATCTAAGGCAGTTTTCCCTTTGGTCTAGAAGGTGCAGTGATAAAAAAAAATCCACTCACTTTTTGTGTTTTTCCAGCCAGGCAGCACTATCTGTTAAAAGACAAAAGTTCTCTGAAACTAGGAGATCCAGCAGGCTTTCATGATTTGCCTCTGCATACAGTTTGAGTAAAGCTGTGTCGATATCCTCCTTGTAGCCATTCGCAACCTCAGTGCTGCGGACTTCATTCAAGTAACTCATGAGGAATCGTTTGCATTTTGTCATCTTCTCCTGGTCCCCTTGGGTCAGCTGGTTGAGATCCGCGTACTCGTGCAGAGGGGGATGAGACCGGATAAATGAAGAGGAAGTAGGCAACAGGAAGGGGTACAGAGAGATCAGCTCCCGGACATCAAGCTGGCCGCTTCTGCAATTACAGTGTCAAACTAGATGAAGCAAAAAGAAAGAAAAAGTATACATAGGCACAAAAAAAAAAAAAAAAGTGCGCTCAACATATGCTTAGAGTCAGGATACTAACATGTAGTTTCTGGAATTTTTTTTGCTGTATTTTTATTTATCATTCTTCTTCATCCTCTAGACATTGAAAGATCTGAGAAGCTTCAGAGACTGGCCAGCCTCTTGCTTTTGACCTTCCACAGCTGTTCTTTAGCATATACAAAAATCAGCTAAACAGCACTACAGCAGTCCTAAGACTGCCCTAGACTTCATCTATACATTATGAGAGTTAGCCTTCTGATGGCAGGGAAGACAAAAAAAAAAAAAAAAAAAAAAAAAAAAAAAAAAAAAAAAAAGGGTGGCAAAATTGAACCATTTCAGGCAAGCCACAAAGACTGTATCAGTGTAATTCTGGAGAAAACAGTAACTTCCTGCACAAAAAAAAAGCTTTCAGAACATATGTTCACATGATGAAAACATTCTCTCCAACCCTGAAATGCACCAGATTCCTCATTTGGCTCCCTTCTTACAGAGGTTCTGTAAGCAAACCATGGATACTGATTATACATCCATTTAACCAGTAAGTCTGTTGTAGAGGGAGAGAGGCTTTGGGTATACATCTATGCAGGCTCCTCTGGAGTGGCTTTTCCACTTCAGGTGTGAAGGACATCCTATACTTTTATTCAAAGCAAGTTGTAACATAGATATGCCACAAAAAACATTTTTCTTTCAGCCTAGATTTAAATTCCTCAAGTTTTAAAGAATGCAGGTTATGACAAAAGATTTTTTTTTAATACGTGGCAAACAATCCCTAATTTTTAAAGATAGAGTGAACCCTCTTTCCAGGCCTTGCTTTAGAAGAACAGCAAGGCATTAGGATATTTTATAATATTTTATTTCACTGTTGAAGTTTTTATTCAGAATTCACATTTAAAAATTAACATTCCTGAACTGCAGGAAATACTGTTGACACCGAAAAAAAAAATCTATATGAACTTGATAATTCTCTAAAAGAAACTCTTTTTGTTGCAAATAGAACTTTTTAAAAATAATTCTTATCTACCTGGTGATCAGCAAACTCAAAGACTTTCTCTTCACAACTTTGATTAGAATGAATTCCAAAAAGAAACAAATGGTAACACAGAAGTAGAAAAGCAGCAGATTTCTACAGGCAATAAAGTACGAAAGATCATCATAAACAGGCTCCTCCCTTCACTACAGGCATTGTTCACTTCTTGCCAGAGACAATTCCAAAACCCTCCAAGAGATATGAACTAGTAGGAACCATCACCATGACAATCTCCATTTAGAACTTTTCTTTCAAGTTAATATAGTCCTTTGGCAAAAAAAATCTGTACCAGGAGAAAGAAATTCTGGGAGACAGCAGCAACAGCAAATTTAAAAGTGGCATCCTCTCTTCCAGAACCTAATGACTGCAAAGCACAGGAGTAGCAACACAGACAATAGAGAAGAACCACAACAGACAAAAATGGGAAGCCTTCCCACAACGAGATGTGTGAACAGCAGGTTTTCCAATTCATGCAGAGAATTCCTACAGCCTAAAACCCACCTCCACACTAGAAAGACCCACCTCTAACCGAGGGTAAAGCATTCAGGTCTACTTCATAGATTTCTGCAGTTGAAGTTTCTTTTAATCCCTCCTTTGGGATTTGGCTTTGAAATTCTTAGATCTACATTATGATAAGAGGCAGAATAACCAAGAAGTAGCAAGTTCTGTCAGTGGCATGACCTGATGGTTCCAAGAATATTTGAGTTTTCAGTATGAACTTATTATAGTAACCTAACTGCAGTTTTAGTTACCTGCAAGTACTCTGAAATTTCAAGTCCTGAGGACCACCAGATTAAATATATTATATGAGACGCATTACACTAGAAAATAAACCTTATTTGAAGAGAGAAGAGATTTTTTTTCTCTCCAATCCAAATGAATCTTCCCTGATACATTTTAGAACAAAAGTCAACCCGTAACTTGAATAATATCCACAAGCTGCTCAAAATTTGTGCAAAGAAAAAGGAGTCTTAATAAATCTGGAGAAATTAAAATATAAACATCTATTCCCTTTCTAGCTATGCTGTCAAGTATTTGGAGACAGCCTAAGCTTGATTGGAGACTATGACCATTGAAATGGATGAAGTTAAAAAATGCTGTTACTTAATATGCCATTTTAATAAGTTTTAAAACATTTTCCAACTTCTACAGTAGCTTCTGAGTCCTTTCATCTTACCATATAAGTTTTCCTAGATGAGGAAGTAGTCAGCTATCCTACCTCTGACCTCATAGATTCTGGCCTCAATGATGATCTGTTTCCAAAAGGAGAATCCACTTTCAACTTTGGCTAGCCCAAAGCCTGGGCTGTGAATCACCTGTGGCTCTCTCAGCAGGTCTGACTCAAGCTCAGCTGTATTGTTTTGCTCTCCCTACAACAGTGGTAAGCAGCAACCAAGCAGCCTCAAAAGCACCACATTAACCACGAGCTTCTTCAGAAAAACACCAAATACTAAACAATGACCCCACCTGCACAAATGGCTAACATTCAGCTCAAGGCTTATGGCTCCTGGCATCTGTGGATGTCTTGTGGATCTTTCTATCACATCTGGATAAAACTCTTTTAGAGCAGCTACAAAGAATCTCATCTCTTTTGAAAAACGTCTGAGCCTTCAGCTTCTAACATTTCAGGCTCAGCAAAATAGGAACTTATCACACGGTAGAAAACAAACTCTTGAGACATCAGTGCTGTGAGGCAACTTCCCTTTGAGCAATTCTGCATTAATCGTCTTTGGGTTTCATATATATAAACAATGCAACAGGCAGAATCTACAAGTTTTCAGGAAACTTAGGTCTAAATTCAGACCCTCATATCTACAGACATCAGAGATACCAAAGAAGCCTACAGTGTTTACTGTTTTCTCTAAATCCCACTGGCTGTATTGGAAGCTTATATTCTTGAATCACATTTAAAATGCAACTCTCACATCATTCCTACTTTTTATTTCTCCAGGGACAAGTACCAGCAATTTTTAAAATCTTTTCAGTGTAGGAGAGACTTATACCTAAATTCTCTCTAGAGGCTTTCCAAGGTGAGAAATACTGTGTAAAGAGTTAGCATTTTTATTTGTTAAAAAGAGCAAAGTTTACAAAAGTTCCAATGTCTAGTCGGTCAGAAGGCAAGCAATATTCAGCCAGTAAACACCAAAGAGAACTGATTTCCCTATGACAGCTGCCAAACATCTCAGTAAGGCATAGAAAATTCAGCGAATTACCTAAAAAGCACTGTTTGGTACAACTCTAACAACATGACAGCAACATGAAATAACATAACTATAAATCACAACTACATAACACAATCACAATTCTGTTATTGCTTGTAACCATATGTCAGACCAAAGAAGCCCTACTGTTATCCCTCACTCAGTTTTAAGGGTAATGGATTTAGCTGAAGAAAATTTTCTTCCTTTTGTTGAATTATGTGAGTTTCAACAAAGATACCACATTCCTCCTTTTTGTCAACCTTCTCCAGTATGCAGAAGCATCAGCATTAACCACAAGGAACATGGCAAATTATTCCTCCTAAATTTACAGTCTTTAGGAACTATGAACTTAAGCATAAGATATAACTGTTTCTTGACAAGGTTACCCAAGAAGGGTAATAATGCAAGAAAATGAAGACCTTTAATGCAATACAATTCCCTCTGCTAAGCTGTAACTGTCCGACATTTTCCAAGTAGTGAGACAATCTCACGTCATATTTAGCCAGAGGCAGGCCCACGTATCACACCAAGATCTGAGGTACTGCTGCTACCTTGTTTCACTGCTCAAATCCCTCTTTTCTCAGATAGGTACCAAGCGTCCCTTGGACATTAAGACTGAAGTGATTCCTAAGACAAGGTTGAAATATCTGCAGAGCAACACACTTGGATGGGAGGAAATGTTTTCATAGACTGCCACTATCTTTCCCATTTTACCTGTGAGCATCAGTAAGTTTAAAATGAACAAGACTGATTGATTGAGACTGTGTTGGGGCACATCCAGCTGTTACTCTAACTCAGTGTGCCCACAAGGGCTGAAAAATCAAGGAACCTGATTACCATAATAACTTTTTTCAGAGTCATCAAAATACTCTGCTTATATATGGCTGGACAGAAGAAAAGCACAGAAATTTATTCTGGCTTTCTTCCCTGAGCAGATATCAGCAATTCATTCCTCAGCAGAACTGTTGTTCTGCTTTGGAGTTGCAGCCTTTAGAGGAAGGGAACACCCTGGGATGCTGATTCAGCTGCAAAATATGTGGCTGGACAGCACATTTTCTCATGAAGCATGTTTGTTTCTATAGAGGAGCTCCCACAATCCTACAAATTAAAGCTTATTTGTCAGATGGACTGATAGTTGGATGGAGGATGCATAAGCAATCTTGGCTCCTTCCCAAGGTGGTAGAACCCCTCACAGGATACATTTCCCTCTTTTCACCGCTCTTAAAATATTCTTAACTATGCACCACTTGTACTTCTGCTTCAGATACACAACCGAGGGGTCAGATACACAAGTGTCTGAAAGATTATAAGGGTGGAGAAAGACTCCAAGTTGCTCATTAATTGCAACAATTACTAGGTGGATAGTAATAGAGGAAGTGACTGTGGCCGGAACAAATTGTCATTAAATGCTGTTCAGGCCTTTCCTGTCATTCCCTCATCTTCACTCAGTGTACACAGCTCATCCAAGCCTAGTGTCTCCCATTATAATGGTGAGCAGGAGGTAAAATGGCCAAGTCCCTCACCAACAGTAACATTCCTCAAAGTTCTACCTTCCTCAATGCATTTCCATAAATCCAAGGACATTTTTTTCCTGCACTGTAAATATGCTTACAATACACTGAAAATTTTCTAACCTTAATCCTATTCCATAGAATCTAAACTGATTTAAAAGTGAATTTCAGCAGATAACAAGGAAAGTTATTTTATGTGGTCAGCATGCATTCCACTAACCACAGACAGTGCCGAATCACAGAATGAGGCATGGCTAGCAGAAATGAAATTATCAGGTAGAATAAAGATAACAAGCAGCATTTTCTGAATGAAAGTGGAATATCAAGGTCAATTTATAAACAAGTGACTGCTGAAATGGCTAAATCACCAAGGTTAGTACAGACTTCAAGAACAAATCTGTCTTCTGGAAAAGGTCTAGCATAACAAGTGTTAAAGCAAATTCAGTATCAGCACCCTCAAAAATTAGTGCAATTTTGTAAATAATATTTAAATTGTAACTAATATTTAAATTATACTTTTTGTTAAAAATATTATTTTTAAAAAAGCACTGTTCATGCTGTAAATCACAGCACAGACACAGTGATAAAGCCTTGACCTTCATAGCCATAAAGTAAAAAAATCTCCATACATACAACACTCAAATTCTTAATGCTACTACATGTTAGCATCCCCCCAAAAAATCAGTTGCATTAACTCTTCAGCTATAAAGTTCTATTCTTAATCCCAGCAAAACCATTTTCTTACAGTGAACTCACATCTACATCAAAAAACATTCAAGCAACTAAATTTTTCAAAGAACACTAACTCCTTATTTAAAAAAGAAAATTATTAAATGTCTTGTCACACAATTACCTGAAGAGTTCTTTTGCTTCAAGGAACTGAAGCTGTGCAAACTGTATAAAACCTGCTTGCTGCAGGATTCGTTTGTACATTACCTATAAAAAAGAAGGAGGGGGAAAAAAAAGGTTTATTATATTTGTATGTATGTAATGCTACTGCAATAGCTACCTGCCAAAAAACACCAAACAAATGATCTTCAGTCACACCTGACAAGTCACAAGCAAAATAAACCTTGACCCTCTACATTTTAAATTATGTACCTGAATATATTGAATCTGCTGCCCAGACTCAGTCTCTTACACAAATGTGTGTGAACACAATGCTGCTCATGAGTACTTACTAAAAGCAAAGTCAACAAACAGCTAGTTTTGTTGTTCAAATAATGTCTTATCTGACATCACACTGACTTGCCTCAAGTTTTTTCTTGAGTTATTTGTAAACATAAAGCCCATGGTTATCTTTGAAGTTCCCCATGATTCAGTATGCACAGAAAATAAAGATGGTCCCACTTGACCACACACAGCCACTTCCTTCCTGTCTCATCTCTCTGGTGCAAAATTGCTGGCAATTCTTACCCCCAGCTGATGGCCATATTTTTATTTTCTGCCAGTTTTGCTACTTTGATTTTTTTTTTAATAAAAAAATTCTTCCAAAACAGCTTTACTTATCCAATATGCAGTACATTACACAATGTATCATAAAAATATGGTTAAAACCCAAGTAAACCATAATATGAAAAGGTATTTGTTACCAAGCTTTACTGTTAAGGTCACACCTAGACAGAAAATGTTTAAATGAAGCTCAGTAGAAAGAGAACACAAAAACTTCTTTAAATGATAGTTATTAAATCTGAATGGTCAACCAACTACCAATTAGAAGAAATGTAATTGAAATTAAATGAAATCCTTGTGCTCAGAATATTTCAAACAGCAAAAGAGAAGTACTGAAAGCAAGGAACCTAAACTGTGCTCTGCAGAACATTTCCATTCGTAACAACACTGGTACTTTGGCAAATACCCAGCTACCTTCTCATGTCCTCAGTTCTTCCCTTCAATTTGCCCATGAATACACAGCTTTCTAATGTTTAACACCGTACAAGAAGGCTGTGACTCAGCCTTAAAATCAGACTTAAAAAACCATTTTCAATTAAAAAAAGCCAGAGAAACCACAATACAATAGGAATGTATTTCAGGAAGGAATTGCTGAAGAGCACCACGCCTCAAGTACAGTGGACTGATACTCTGATGATTTTTCACCTTGATTAAAGGTTATGAATTTACCAACAGAAAAGCTTGGCTTCAGTCCACTTACTCTGTGCATGCTTTACTAATGGTTTTCCTAGTGGAAGTACTTAATCTCTGTTCTTAGCAAGTCTCTAAAATGCTTTGTAAGGTCATGGGCCTTTTCTTGCCTCCCCAGTGTATAGGAGTAAAGGGGAAACAGAGAGAAATGTTATCAGGGACAGTTTTTCAGACAAATGTAACAATATAAAATCAAGCAAACAATATTTCATAATATCTTTATATTAACTAATGCTTTACATTCAAGTGTAATGATTAAAAATAGAGTTAGCTAAAGCTCAAAGAGAATTTAATTAGAGTTACAAAGTAAAACTTCTTTAGGGGACTGACCCACAAAATACTTCGGATTTCTGACCCACAAAATATTTTAGATTTCTGACTACGTCAATACACAATAACCTGTGAATTGATGAATACCCACCTGGTCACCTTCCTAAGGCCACTGCTGAAGGATCTAATTCTGCAAATATTTGCATCTCATGGCAGCAGCAAAATGTTAAAATCCTGCCCAACTTCCCAGGGAAACACTACTCACCCCGCTGACTAGTATCAAAAGTAGATAGGCTGGGGTTTTTCCCCTGCCAAAGCCTGTTTACAATTTGAATTGCAATACAGTGACCACTAAAATTTACATATTTAGTCAACTATGATATTATAAGAAAGTTTGAGCTAAACTCACTGAAAGCACTGCTTTAACTGCAGAGCTTAGTCCGTACAAAAGTCTGTACCTTTTTTAATAAAAAGTGGAAAAGAGCTCATTGATAGTGTAACTATAGGCTGAAGGAACCAGTTTTAAATTTGAACTGATAAAGTGGTATTCACTTTCATTTAAATGTTGACATATCTTCAATTCTCCCTTAAATACATGAAAAAACATGTAGAATATCTGCAGGCACTCACTTTCTGAACTTTTTAAAGTTGCAATGATGAGATAGGCAGTACCCAGATAGATTTTTAGCTGACAATATAGATACTAGATAATAAGATGTCCCAGGGCAACCATTATGGAAGAAAACTGAGCAGTTAATAGAAAATCCAATATTCCCTTTCTCACAGACTTTTAAGGATGGACTAGACCTACATGTCAAACACACACAGTTAAATTCTGTTTATGATAGAAAAAACCTTCAGTTCTTCCAGATCTGTTCGTCAGATCTGGAACAAGCTTCTTTAAAAAATGTACTAAGCTACACCCAGTCAAAATTCAACATATTGTTTAGTCCTTTATAATTTCTGAAGAACAACCATAGGACTTGCAAATTCTGCACTGTTGACTGAATTCACAAAAAAAAAAGTAGCTACAAAAACATGACATAAATTTTCAAAAAATTCACATTAAAAAAAGCAAGAGGAAAAAGAAAGATGACTGCTGAAGCTGTGATTACTGTAATAAGTCTTAATTCTCCCAACTGCTAAAAAAATCCTTTTTAAAATGGTCAGAATTACCAACTAACTACACTGTCCAAAGGAACCCTTCTAGAAAGCCACTTCGTCTTTTGGTCAGATTTGGGTGGAGTTCATATGTTTTTTGAAACTAAAAAGAATTAGGAAGAAAAAAAAAAAAAGAGAGATACCTATGCAAGATGTGTGTCAATCTAACCAAGGTCTTCACTACCATCAACCATGATTTCTGCAAACGTCAGCTGTCCTGAAAAATTAATAAGTAGTATTCAGTCATTTCATGGTAGCATGGTAGAAAGGCCTTTGTATCCTTCTATCAAAATTATATCCAGCCAAGCCATCTCCTTGGAACACTTCTGCTTCGTATTTTCTACCTAGCAGGAATTCCTGATGCCCAAAAAAAAAAAAATTCATCTGTTATGGCAGAGTTAAATTTGCAGTCTGCAGGAACCCCAAGTTAAACAACAGGCTAGATAGAGCTTCTAAGGCATGACCTGTTCCTTTTCAATAACTAAATACTGACTGTACAAAAAACTCTGAGAGTACAGTACTTCACTGTTGCTATTCCACCATCATTCTGCATTACCAGCATATATATACAGAAATATTTATGCTGTTATACATAGGGAGAGCATGCACCCAGGTATGCACGCAATGACAAAGTATTGAACTGTAGGGAAAAAAACCCATGTCCTCAAAATCTGCCCTGCAGCACCCTGAGTTCAAGTGACAAATAAGATGGATTCAGTCATTGCAAACTGAAGAACAAAAGCATCGTGTGACAAAGGAACACTATACTTCATGAACCAGACAATAATAATCCCTATTATATAGGGATAGATTACAGTGGCTGGATCAAGTGCCTTAATGCCAACCCTATGCACTCCATCCTACTGCTTGTACAAAATAGCAAAATAAGGCCTTCGAAGTGTCAGCTGCTCAGGATTCAGGAATGCTTGCAAAAGAGATACCAGAAGATACCTGTCAGAAAATACCAATTTCCTAATAGATATGTATTATCTGAGGATACTTCTCAGAAAGGAGTCAGAAATGAGTGATTGTGTGATCAGTTAAAGTATGTCAAAGAAACGTTGCAAAAACATATGTAAGGCATGCAGTTTGGGTGAGGTTCAGACTTATATTGCACAAGACTACAGCAAAGGAAGTCTGATGTGCCCGTAACAAATCTGTAATGACAACACCAGGTATCAGAATCACCTTAGAAAGCAAATTCAAGGTGTTACATTTCCAGCTACAGACAAGCTCTGAAAAACTGGAGTAATGTCTCCACAACTAAGCCAAGTTACTAGCCAAGCTAAGTCACTTTAATAGGAGTCAGTGGGAAACTCCATCAACTCAAGAATTTGATAATTGGTTAATATCAGTTTGCAAATACACCCCAGAAATAGAACAGACTATTTTGTTTGCAAGTACTGTTTTCTGGTTTTCAGTTGTAGCATTGAGTTAAAGTAACTGAACACACTTAAAAGCACACTATGTTAGAAAGAATTCGCAATATTATAAGAAACTAATTTCAGGAAGACCAACCCTGCACACTTAAGATATTTGTGAAAAGATAGCAACATATTTTAAAGGCTGAAAAATTCTAAATGCAAGAAAACTCAGGAGGAATGAGATTCTACATCATGTATTTTAGATAATGAATTGTAGTTCATCATGTTGCAAAACACAAAAAGTCATCTCCTGTGGACATGATTTTCTAACAGACTTTTGCCTGCTGGGCAGTTGCTGATTTTTCCCAAGGGAAAAGCTGTCAACAAAAAGGCTCTCTCAGAACAAATTTGGAAAACAACCAGCAGGTTCTCAAAACAACATTTTGCAGATGGTGTTTTGTCATTTCTTTAGTTTAACCAATGGGACTGGGGAGGTGTTGCTCCTATTCACCAATCCTGTTAGTCTGTATCAGAACACCTTATAAAAGGTGTCAGAGATTAGACAAGAAAGCCTTCTGATTCTCTTCTACCTGCTGACTGGAGCCAAGCATTGTTATTTCATGTCCTATTGTGACAATCTTCCACTCTAAACCTACATAAACTGTAAAGAAATAATTGGAAAATGATCACACATAGAAGACATTGATCATGCATAGATTATGCATCCTGCCCTCACAGTGAGATTTTTGTTTGCTTTTTTAAAAAGACTGGAAGAGAAAAGTAGTAAGTGAAGATGCAAAGCAAAACATGCTGGAAACTGAACTCTGTATTTGCCTAAATACTTTTCAGCTTTGAGTACTTTCAGGTAGATGAGATGAGAATGCTTTTCTCAACAAGCTTTTTAGTTCCAAGTGTGTCCCAGATGTTCATTTAAGAGAGGAGTTAAGGATCAAAATGAAAGCTGATAAAGTTTCATTTAATGATTGCCTTTCAAGGGCCTTGACCAAAACTGAAACGAAAAGGAATTAGAAGCTTCTTGGAAAAAAAAAATCCTGACAGTCAGAATCATTTTTAACCATTGCAATCCTGTAACTTCCAGAGTCACGTTCCAAACTTTACACTTTTCTAAATAAACCAAAAGTAATACAAGTGTTTTAATGGCAACAAAATGCAAGAAAGGGAAAAACGTACATTTTCTACAGGTTACAGATCAAATTTTGCTTTTACAACAGGAAAGAAACTAAGTGAAATATTCATTCACCTACTCCATGAGTAGAGATGTCATGCTGATTTTACAAGTCTCTAAATAGGAGCAATATGTAGTATATGTATGGCAATATAAATCAGAGGTAGAAGGGAATGAGTACAGATCTTTAATCAACATTGTAATCAAAGAGTTTGTACTTCACCACACAAAACCCTTTAAATCTGAGTTACACAGCAGTACAAGCACTACTTGTTAGAGCTTGGAAATAAGATGCATTCGCTTAAGATTTCCCATCACTTAACTTTGAAGTTAAGTGCTACTGTGGAGTTTTGGATACAGTGAGAATCTTTGATAAAAAAGTAAAATTTCAAAATTCTAATTTGAAATTAGGCATACATTTTTAAACAGCAATAGCAAATAATAACTGAATCCAGTATCAAAGAATCATCCTTTGGATTTTCTGCCACTAGGTTTCTGGTTTTGCTTTGTTTTCAATTATCTCAAGTTACACATTCAAAAAAATTCAACAAAACCCCAGAACAACAACATTCAACCCTGCCAATGTCTCATCTTCTTCTAAAGTACAAAACAATTTAGCAGAATACCTATTTCTTCAGGCTGAAATCACAAAAGATATTACAACTTCTGTACTATGTAAATTCCTCCCCCACCTCCTCCAATCACTTGACCAGTGGAATATATGACCCCACTGTGAAATTTACATTTTCATGAAAATTAAAGGAAGGACAGACCTGAAATTTCTCTTTTGGAATATTCCTTCGAGCTCCTTTTGCTAGAACAAGGGCTTCTTCCACTCTCTGGCTAGCTAGAAGATCCTGAATCTGTTTTTCCAAAGGTAGTGGCACCAAGATATACACACCCTTGTTAGTAGCAACAATCACCTTTCCTGGACAGAACAAACAGATATATTCAATTTACAGCCTCTACAGAAAAAAGTAATTTCAGAAATAACTTTAAAATACAAGAACTGAAAGTGTTAAAGTCCCAAAAGTGACCTTTGCTGCTACCACACTTACCTGATAGTACAGTATACCTATGAATTCCACCTCAGAAATACAGATATAATAGTAAATTTATTTAGTTACAGCAGATTTTACTCCACTCAAAGTAAGAGAAATTGGCTAGAATCATTCATGATGAACTAAACTCGTAAGGCCACTGAAATGATTGTCCAGATTCCAGAGAGTAGGAACTTTTAACTAAAAGGTATTTCCCCAGGCTTATATTTGAAAAATTTAAGCCATATATCAAATCTAGCAAGTAATATACAGTTCACAGTGCTAGAGTTTGTAGCTTTTCTGGAAAAAAAAAAAAAAAGTAGCATAGTATATTCCACTCTGAAGAGTTATCAATTGAAGAACACATCAACAGAAATTTTTGCATTTTTCTATTTAATAATTCTATGTGAAAGATTTAATTTTAAACCTCTTCTATAGATACTTTTAAAACTATTTTTCTTTAGTATAAATAAATATAAATATGTAAGAATTTTGGCAAGAGAATCTATGCACAAATACCTGTATGTCACAATGACTTAATTGTAGCATTAAATTAACATTGCTCTTTTGAAAGAAATAATTAAGAAAATCAAGAAAAAGCTCTAACTCCATAGACTCCTATCCAATAATTAACTTGACAATTAGAGTGCATTTAATGAGCACACATTTTGTTGGAAGTGTGGAATTTCGAATTACTGAAGTCTGCAAGGAATCTAACCAGGAAAGCATTTGCAATAAAAGTTTCAACAGTCAACATACTTGTTACATACTTTGTTTAAAAAACAAACCCAAGTGACTGCAGCGGTTGTTTCAGAAATAGTGATGCAACAAAGTGTCCTTTCTAATACCTTCAAAGTCCTGTAGAATGTGACCTTCTTTAAACGGCAGGGTTTGCTTTTGCTGCTGGTCCAGCATGCTGTGCACCGTAATGAACTCATCATCGAGAGCCACCACGTAAGGAAAGCACAGAGCTGCCCCAATCACATTCTCTGACCAGTGCACTGGGGCACGCTGTGAAATCCCATCTACAGTAGCAAACATGCCTACAAAAAGGGAAAAACAAAGCCTGAGGTTCATGCTAGTTGAAGACTGTTCCCGTCCCAACACAAAGCATGGGTACCAAGGTACAGCAGTGGAAAGTCTCAGAGCAGGTGCAGCATCAGGCAGCATGATGACAACACAGCACATCTCCCTGGACCTGACAGATATGTTGGTTAATTCAGTTCAATTTTTTTTTTTTCATTCTCCTTCAGCACAGGAACAGACAATGCCAAAAATTAAGAAGAGATGAATACTGAAACAAACTAACAAGAATTATTCAAGTTTAGTAAGTTTAAGAGCTGTCTTAAAGGAATTATGCCATGTAGTTTAAATTCATTTCAGAAAAGTAACACTTGTTGAGACCCAACTTTCAAACAATCTTGCCTTAGTAGGTAGGAGCTGCAGACCGGCACCACCTGACCTATCTGGCAAGGCAGATGTGTTTGTTCTTGTAGAGTTCAATGTCTAAAGAGCACTTTAGTGGACACAATTGTTTACTTATATTTTTTCACTTTTGCTACAGCCAACACTTTCAGAGAACAAGGGCCCAGCACCTTCGGGTGAGTCACTTCCCACAAAGCATCTGTGTTTTCAATCATTTGAAAAAACGCAGAGGCTGTGGACAAAGCACAGGGTAAAGACTGTCTACTATTCCGATGAAAACTCCTATGCAGTCTTCAGAATAATCACATTAAAGCTTCAGTGAATTTGCAGGGTGGTTTTTCGTCATTACCTTTCCTCATGTCTATTTTGTCCTCCATTCTTCTAGCTTAATAGACTTTTGAATTGCTTTAGGACCACATACCACTAGTTCTATTCATGCTACTTGATATTTCCCAGTTCTGAGACATTGCTTGAAGAGAAATTTCAGTCACAATTTTCAGGCCTAGTTCCATAAAGATTTACCAGTGAACACGTCTGTTCTAAATCTGAATTCATACCCCTTAAACCAAGTATTCTCATGCCATTAAAAAGAAATGCCCATGAAAATTGATCTTTGGCAACAGTGAGCCACTTGACAGCTGGCAGAATTAGTCTGAGCTCTAAAGAACAGAAGAGATTAAAAGATTATGTTATTCAATTTACAAAATCTCTTCCAAACACAGGATAATGAAGCAAGGCAAGCTGAGTACAAGGACTTTCTTGGAAGGGGAAAAAAAAAAAAAAAAAAAAGGGAAAACAAGAGAAAACAAAACAGAAGGTTGTAGACTACAGTGTAGAGACCAAGCTTTTGGATCCCTTACAGCAGCTTTCAAATGATCAGCCCTTTCCCCTGACTAAAGGTTCTTTTTCATTACAATGATCAGCTTTTCAAGCAGAGCACCTTACAGAAAATACTTACTGGGTCGTAATATATAATTCCTAATTTTCTCTATAGATCTTGATACTCTTATGACTCAGAAGTAAAATTTTATGTCAGGCAAAACATACTGTCCAGTTTTAAAAGCTTTCAGTAGTTATTCCATGATATAATCCCATTTCAAAATGTGGGAGAAAATCTGTACTAAATACATACTAACCAGTAGTAAACTTAGGGCTTATTATATTTGAAAGAATAATTCTTATGCTTTTCTATTTCTGTGATGTTCTAACACAAATAATTATAAATCTCATACTTTTTAAAATGAAAAAGTTCCTTTTTAGGTAATTTTAAAAATCCTTTATGGAAGTGAAAGTCTTTCTTTATGGAAGTAACTTTATGCATTCAAGTCAATGTCTCTCTACACCTCTCTGCCTTCAATAGCTAGGGTTTCTGTGGCAGAATGATGAATTTTCTGTCCTCATCCAGCTCTCACCTAAAGATAACAATAAATATAACTACGACCAGAAACCACAGCCTTTTTACAGTACAGGAATGCATCTTATGAAACTTGAGATGAGGCCAGCAATCAATTCCATATTAAAAATTACAAAGGCTACAAGGATTACAAGAGTTACCCAAAACAAAGCTACACTGTTTTTAGCGCAAGAGATACAGAAATATTTTGTACCATCTGCAAAAGGTGTGCCCTTCCCTATCAGCCATGCTGTTAAAACGATGTCAGTATTGACCTCGCATTGGCCCCTGGGGTACAAGACTAGTGACTGGCCTCCAGCTGCACTCTGCACTGCTGACTACAAATCTTTCAGCAAAGCTTTCAATCCACCTCAACTGTTTCTCCAGCTCGTTCTTCATCAGTTTGTCTACAAAGAATGTCATGGTAGAGAGCATCGAAGCCTGCTGAACTTCACAAGATCACAGCTCTCTCCTCATTCGCCAAGCTGCCGTCTAATCACAGAAGAGAGTCTGGTCAGGCAATTTCCCCTTTTAAAATCCACATGGATTACTTCAAATCACATTCTTCCCCTTTGTATATTTGGAAACAGCTTCCTAGATTTTCTCAGATCACCTTCCTGATGATCAGGGCACAGCCAGCTGTACTTCCCTGGTTCTGTTCTCTTGATCACCTACAGCAGGAGTGAAAACATTTGTTTTCCTCCAGTCCTGAGGAACACACTCTGACCATCACAACCTTTCAAAGATAACAAACTGGCCTCACAATGACATTGACCATCACCCTCAAGCACTCATGAGAACATCCCAGCAGGTCCCATGGATTTGTCGGTCCAGTTTATTTAAACATTCCATAACCTGATCTTTCTCTGCTGAGGGCAGGTTTTCCCACTGTTCCTAAGGGCTGATGATTCCTGAAAGAAGGTCATACCAGTAAACTGACATAAAGAAGGCATTAAGCACCTCAGCCTTTTCCATGCCTCTTGGCATCAGGTCCTCCACCTCATTTAACAGTGGGATTCCATCAGCCTTCTTGTGCTCTGATACGCTTGTCAAAGTTCTTTTTGTTGCCCTTCATGATGTTCAGCAGACCCAATGCCAGATAGACACTGGCCTCTGTCATGGTTTTAGATAGAGTTCATTTTCTTCTTAGCAGCTGGTGTTTTGGATTCAGTATGAGAACAATGTTGATTACACATTGATGTTCAATAGAACACACAGTTTCATCAGCTCCTCAGTTACCATTAATGCACTCCAGAAAACTCCTGGCCTGCTTGTGTCCTCAAGTGCTGCAGGACACTTAAGCAGGTACTGCAGTGGTTCAAGTTTACCCTAAAAACCAGGGCCTGCAAATGTAGATTTCTTCCTGTTCTCTAAAGGTGTTACCTTATATCTTCTTCCTGATGAAGTGGTCTGCTCCAAGCACTCACCACAATGAGTTTGCTCACCCATGTTAGAGTTTGCTCTCTAACCCAAATCCATAAACTCTCATCTACCTCCTCATCTGTTCCAAGGCACCCCACCACATTTTCCTACTGCTCCCATGTAAAGGATAACCCCCATCTCAGCTGTTACAACACAGCTGTGCTGATTTCCCAGAAAAAGTGAGAAACATCATTTCCACTACCATGATGTTTTGTAAAGACTTCTTTCTCTGCATATGCCTGAAGAATTTCTTCAGCTCTGTTTGCTGCTTATGAAGTCTCTTATCACACCACCTTGCACTGATTTGTTTGCTAACACAGCCTACCACCACCATCATGCCTAATCCAAATCCAACTCACCACGTTGCTCAGTCAAGCTGGCAAAAAGACTTTTGCCTCACTTGACCTGGTGGATCCCATCTCTTCCTTAAATAGGGACCCTAAAAGACAAAACCCATCACCACAAGCTGTACAATCAGTTGGTGATCTGCACAATCCAGGTACTCCTCCTCAAGATGTTCTTCCTTACCAGCAGGATTGATGAGAAAACTCTCATCTCCAACATGATGGAGTCTCCCACTACTATTATTTGCTAATTCCTCCTGGTGCTACTGCATTGTACAGTACTTGGATGATTTGTTGGAAAGCACTTCCTGCTTTTCACCTGCTACTGGAAGTACTGAGCATATTCTATAGGTATAGATCAGCAAGCAGAGAGGAAGTCTTCCAACTATGAGAAGTCACAAGTTTCCAGTGTTTCCATCACAGAATAGTAGATACTCATCCTCTCTGTGCAGCTGGAGGTTGAAGGCTCACGTCTGGATCCTGGAGAAGATTTAATTTCCTTTTTGCCATCTCTGGTGCCATGTACTCTGCTGACCTCCAAGTGCATCTCCTTTACTTGGCAACAGAAATCCTCAACCAAGCATACATCTCCCATGGAAGAAAATCAGCTAATTCACAAATTTTAACTTCCCTAGCACTATTAAAACAGTTAATGGCAAAAAATACATGTCCATATTTAAAACAACTAAGAGCTTTTATAGGAACTGGGCAGCCAAAATGACTCAGAAAAGCCTTGTGTCTGAAAAAAACCTCCAAGTTCATCTTGGAACATCTTTAACTCACATAAATTCAACTTCTACTGAGAGTATACTTCTTTAGAGAAAAACAGGTGAGTTGACGTACCTCTTGCATTCTGGTCATGAAGCAAAACTTCAATATAAGCAACTGATTTTCTTTGGAATTTATATTGCACAGTTTCTCTTTGGAATTTATATTAAAAAGCCAAAACCTGAATTGAGAATCTAAATAGCTGTGAACTTTGTGCCATGCTATTCCTAATGTTTCAGGGAAAATACATAAACCGTGTCTCCTGAAAGGAGAGTCATATGGCAAACAGCATGAGAGCATTCTGCCTGTGGTCTGTCAGCTCCGGGATGCTGCAGCTTTTCCAAAAAAAGCTCAAGATTACTGACCTCACAGCATATTGTTGATTTAGACAGATTACAGTAGTCATTACAGGCATCTCTTAGAAAAGAGCATGATTTCGCACGATCTAACTTTGGTTTTGCAATAGTTAAATCATCATTTTCTGTAACACAGAGCTGAAAAATACTACTAAAAATATTAGGCAAACATGAGCATAAAAACTGGGTAGTATCTGATAATCCCTGTAGTTAGGAAGCATTTACTATTACAGGAGTTAGGATGCAACTTCCACTAAAATTTCTTACTAACACTGTAGTACAACATATCTCCCTGTGAATATCTATACAATGGACTTCATATGAGCTCCTCTGAACAGCAACTGAGAAAAAAATTAATTTATCTACACTAATTAAACATTTCTGTAGCAATGTGCAGCTCCACAAACCCAGCCCCCTAGTCATTACAGACTGTCTATCAATCTCTGAAATTTCACTTGGTACCCAACAACTTTTTTGTTAAGGGCTGCAAGATACAATGAAATTAAACTTTGATTAAAATAAAACACATGATTGGAACAAAAATAATCATAAAATCTTGTGCATTAAAAAAACACTTAGTGTGGGTTTTTTTAGTTATAATAGTATTATAGAGTTGTAACAGTACTAAGTATCAAAAATTTACCATCCCCTTTTTTTATCTCAGCATTCCAATATAGATCTGTAAGGAAAGCATCATTATCAGGCATAAGACTTAATTAGTAAAGCTTTGCTTCAGAAATTCACAGAAATGAAGAGAAGTTTAACAAATTGCAAAAAATTAAAATCCTTAGTCTCACCTAGGCCTCCAGGGCCAGCCAACAGAAACTCTTGTCTGCCTATTCTTTTCACAATTGGCCGTTTCTCATCACTGCAATAAGGAAACAGGTCCTGGGAGACGCCAGTATTATAATTCAAAATTATATACTGTGTAGTAAGGGCAAGGCATAAGTAGTAACCATCTACAGCCACAGCACAGGGTTGTTCTGGAGTAAACACTTCCTTCACTATCTGGACTCTGTCTTCAAACACCATGAACATTTGAATGGTCCGACGTTTGACCGAGATAATGCAAACTTCAACGCAGAAAGGATCCCCACTCACGGGGTTTTCATTCAGTGTGAATGCCACGGCTCCTTTGATCCTAGCACCAGTGGGGACAGGTTCCAAGTTGATCATGTTCACTAGTGTTATCGTGTTGTCACAAAGCACAAGCAGTCTGGTGAGGGCAGAAGCTGCTTTCAACTCACTCACTGGCTTCTTCAGACCCAGGTATTTGTGTAGTTGCTTAGTGGCAGCAAAACTTATTTTTCCAGCTGTTGATACCTTTTCATCCAACAGAAAGTGATAGATAAAGCAGTCATTGGTTCCAATATAGAGGTTCTTCCCACAACACTCAATGCATTCAATGTTGATGTAATTTTTGTCTCCCATTAACATCTCCCGCTCAACAGCAGAAACGAGCTTGAAGGCTTTAACGCTCATTGTGTCTTCTGGGTGATCTAAGTAAAGAGGAAAAAAAACTACTATTTACCTCTGCACATAGAACCAAATATCAGAGATAGCAATTTAACATTCACTGATACAAAAACTTAATTACTACATTTTTAACAGTCTATACTCTATTTCCAACCCAACTACACAAGCCAGAGCAAGCACATTAATAACCACAGAAATTAATCAAATTGTATGCTTCCACTTCTAATCTATTCTGAAACAGATTCACAACAGCATCCAGCTATTTTGAAGTGATGCTTTCGCCACAAGTAACCAGCATGTTATTGGTTCTCTCAGACACTGGCACCAAAAGAGGTTATTGCCAGTAGTTACTTATAAACCTGCCATGCACAGCTTTCTATCACCTGTACAAGAAAACAGACAAGCTTCAGGTCTTAAGATTTCCTGAGAGGCCACAAGGCATTTAGTGCTACTAGTTAATATGTCACATTGCTTTACACTTATTAATACATAGCCTTTTCACAAAATATCACAGGTATACTCCATTTTAACACATATTTTACATTCCTTAGTCTCCAGCAACCAGAAATACTTACTTTCCAATCCAGTTAAATAATAACTTATACAAGGTATCATCCAACTCATAATAAAAGTTGTTGGTTTGGGTCTGTAGCTTGTTTGGTTTTTTTAAACATATGCAGAGCGCATGGCCCATAAAGCACTCATTAAGCTCAAGATACAGTATCACAGAAATTCAGAATGTTTCTGTTCTCCACTACCACTAATTCCAAGTCTGTCTTTAAGTGCTAACCAGCACTTCTAATATTTATTGTACACACTATACCGACCCTCCTCCAATCAAGCACCGTCAAGGGACAGATATAATTTATGAAGCAGATAACAGTGTTTTAGAAACAGTCCATGCAGTTTTATTATACTCCAGACTCGTGTTATTTTTACAAGAAACCAGCAGACAGCTGTGTTCAACACTCCAAAGAAGAGCAGATGAGAAATTGCTGACTTTGTTTAATCACCTTTTAATTTGTCATGACTGGTCTGTAATGGTCACTTAGCCAATGCAGGAAAAGACACAACCCTAAATATCTCAAATGTATACAATTACTTTTATTCCACACGTACACTGGTGATATAAAACATCAAATGAAATCTCTGCAGACCAACAGAGAAATCAAAATCAACAAAATGCTCCTGTAAACAAAACTGAATCTAAATACAGTCAAAACAAATTTAGTTTCCAATTTTTACATCTAACAAAACCCTTTGGTTTCGCAAGAGAACACTAAAAACGATGGTCAAAAAAATCTATAACTGAATGAGAAAAGATCAGGTACACAACTTGCAAGTAGCCAAATACTTCAGAATTAGTTTTTTGGGTTTTTTTCAGAAGTTGAAAATATTTTAGTTTAGGCTTCCATAACATTTTCAAGTTTCATTCTCACCTGCAGTGTAAATTAGTGTTATGACCTTCAACAAAAAAAACCCCAAAACAAAAAAAAACAAACCCAGGAAGCACTAGAGAAATAGCCAAAGGTAAAACGATAATGCAAGTCTAGCAACACAGCCACCTTATCCTCCAACATGATCAAAACAAACACAGCATTTTAAATTAGAGAGGGCTGTCCAAAGGTTGACTGCCAAAACAACCCCAAGAGTTCTTAAGAGCCTGCGTGCAGCCTGAAGTGATAAACTACCATCCGCAGAGGTCAGGCAGCTTTCATACCTGAAGTTGCCAAGGACTTAGTTAATGTTCCTGTAGCCCAAAGTAAAAATGTTGATATGTGCCACTGAGAGAAGTGCAGAATTTTGTTCCTGACCAAGATGTGTTAAAAAGTCCAAAAGAATTTCCTAAATCAAAGTTGATGAAAATTAAAAGTATGAAAGAAATCTTAACTGATACATGACTCCTGAACCAAAAGAACAAAAAACCCGTAGTACTACGTAAGTCTGGTAACAAAGAAATGAACATATTCGTTCTAGAAAAAAAAAAGCGGTGTGAGAAAAAGCTTTTAGGAACAAACACTGCCAACAGTCATGACCTGGACGTAACCTCTTTTTTAGCATTTATCTTGTTCTGATTTAAGAACCTTAGGGGCCAATGAGCACTGTAAAGGAACAGGTTCTGCAGAACATGCTGTTCCTTTGAAGTAGAAGAGGCCACCCCATAGTTACAGACACTATTTTTGATACTGCATTTAGATGTTCTGAAGTCCAGAAAACGAGCTAGAGAGGATGTTTTGCTGTCAAAGAAAAATAAAGCAATAGCTAAGAAAATTATCAGTCTAGAAGACACTGATTTGTAAGCTGAATAATAACCGCGCACGCACTCATTTCCTGCAAGAAGTGGGAAGCAGCTCTCCCCCGCTCCAATTAAGCAATAACCTTGCATTACACTGTGCTCTCCCTGCCTTGCAGAACAACACCCTGCCTCCCTCACCTCCGCACCGCTCCCTCACCTGCACGCACTCCCACACCCTGCGTGGGCTCTAATTAACCTGTGGATACAATTCTCCCGGAGTCGCGGAGCCCCCGGGAGGACAGGGATGCGCCGCCCGTCCCCTCACACACACCGCGCGCAGCCAGGCCCGCCACCGGCCGGCCCCGGTGCACCCGCCTCCGCCCGGCCGGACACGGAGCCTCTCCCGCCGCCCTCCCCCAGCACCTGCCGGAGCACACGGAGCCGGGCGCGCCGCTCCGAGGGCTCGCGGTGCGGTGGCAGCGGCCAGGGCCGCCTCGGGGCGCGCTGGGATCCGCCGGCGGCGGGCGGGGGGAACGCGCCGCTTCCGGTGCGGAGCCGGCCCCACCCCCAGCCGCGTCACCGGGGCCGGGCAGCGGAGAGAGAGCGCGTCCGGTCACGTGCGGGAAAGCCCGCCTGCGCCGGCCGGGAGCATACCGGGGGTGCGCCTCAGGGAGCTCTGCAACTTTGCAGCAGGGAGAAGAGACTGATACATTTATTTTTTATATGTATCTATATTATATCTTTATTACATTTCTATATTATTTATACTTTTATTTACAATTATATTTCTATTTAATTATAAACATAAGAGACTCCAAAGCCTTGCGATCGATCGATCTATCTATCTATCTATCTATCTATCTATCTATCTATCTATCTATCTATCTATCTATCTATCTATCCATATATATCTATATGGATATATATATGCGAGGTGCTTTTTTCAGATTCCCAGAAAGTGCCATCACTGAAATTTGACTTAGTAATAGTATGTTTCCTATCTCTTATAGGAGACTTGCAGTAATGCTATTTGTATACAGTCTATGTCTCATATATTTAAGAGACTTGTACTATTATATATGTGAGAAACGACGCCCACTTTTATAAAAATTTAAAAGTTTTATTAAACCTTAACAAAATACATCAAAAGACCGAATAAGGAGTGAGAGCAGCGCAGGGAGTCTCCGTGACCAGCAGCAGCCAAGTGCTCACGAACAAAATAGATGCTCTGCTTTTACTTGGCCCCGCTCAGAGACTTGTCAGTCAACTCCTGCTCTGCCGTCTATTGGTGAAGATCACTGTCTTACAAGCTGATTAGAGGACGGGTGTTGCTATAGTAACAAGCTTGCCCCGCCCTAAAATGCCTCGATTACCAAGGCCAAACCGTGACAGAAATATAAGGGAGAGAGGACTATGGGAGGACATATCAAGATAACATAACTATCCATCTACAAAACTTCTTCTAACATATACATAGTATATACCTCTTAAATGTGGGAGCCAACCATCCCATTACTCATCTATAACATATTTATATATCTCCATATATATACTTACACTATATATGTATATATATATGTTTTCCATCAGGTCAAGTTTTTCTTTTGCATGTCATTTCATTCATATCCTCTCCTCTATTTCTTTGGGTTTGTTTCCTGCATTTGGGATTTCAGTACGGTTAATTTTAGCAAGTTTTGGTCCTCTTCACTGTACCACATTTCATGCCAATCCATTTGCTTGTAGTCACTCCATTTCCAAATTTTCTTCTTTTTTTCAGTTGCATTTGATTTGATCATATAATCTTTCCAGAGTGTTTGTAACACTTTCTCTTCTGTTTTCAAGATTTCAATTCCTTTCATTCTTCCTTTCAGGAAAAGAAATGAAATTTTGCGATTTCAGTGAGGATCAATTTGTCAAGCTTTGGTCCATAGCCATGCACTTCACGGTGTCCCGTGACATTAGATTGTTTTCCCTTCGGTGAAGATTTTTTTTTTCATTCGCCATGGCATTTCATTCATTCCTTCTCTTGCCTTTTCTGTCTTTTTGTTTGACATTTCCTCTGATTTTGGGATTTCTTTAAGGTAAATTTAGACATGTTTGGGTTTTTGTCACTGCAGTTCATAGCATTCCATGCCATTTCATTGTTTTCCCTTTGGTGAAGATTTTTTTCCCCATTAGGCATGCCATTTCATTCATTTCTTGTCCTTCCTTTATATACATATATATATATATATATGATTCTGAGGTTTTATATTGTATACTATTAAAATATATACATAATTGAGTTGAGTTGTAAATGTGTGTATGTATATGTATATGTGTATATATATATATATGCATATATAAAAATCCCAATTTTTATATGTTAAAAAGATAGATTTCTTGTTGGTAGAATTGTCTACTTAAAATTTAGGGCTTGCCATGCCTCAGTGACCTAGGAGGAGGCTAACAAAATTTGGCAGAACTCCCAATATAAGGAAGAAACTGGCAAAGCCTGCTCAACTACTCCACTGAAATCATCTTCGACTGGGTAAAAGAAAATTTCGGAAGGGGGAGAGCTACGATCACTGGCTCACAGCCACCGACCCAAGAAAATCACTGATTCAAGAGAAGAGAAAGAAGAGAAAGAGTTAGCAGTGTGGGCTAATTTGCATGAGAAGTGAGGGAATCATTGACCAATAGAAGACTAATTAATGAAAGAATGGTGTAATTTGTAGCCAATGAACATTAATGCCTTTGTTTGCTAAAATATGTAAATAGTAAATTTTGATGGTCGTCATGCTGGCTTTGGGGATCTGCCGCCCATCACATCTTTCTGCACAGAACTGTAAATGATTCAACTATCTCAATTTTTCTGTGTGGACTGGCCTCTTGCACACTGCATGAAAGAAACTATTTTGGGACAACACATACAGCTAAAGAACAAAGTAAAGTGGAATGTATCAGAACTGATGCGAAGCATTCTAATTGTAAAATCTTAAAAATAGTGGAAAACAATAGCTGGTATCATTTATTTAACATTACCTCATTGCATTAACAAAAAAAAATACAAAAACCTATCTCTACTGTGAAATGCAATAGGATCATTCAACAAATCTATGAAAACAATGTAGCTCATTAAAATTCCATCTGTTTCAGAACTTTATTGTGAGAGAACATACTTTGGTTAGTCGAAGAGGAACTATAATTTTGGGTACAAATGCCTACAAAGTAAATAGTAACACAAGACAATCACAGGGTAGAAATCTTAATCAGTACAACTCATTTGGTCAGGAAGGATATGTTTCTGTGAGGCAGAACTTACAAGGCCCTTTAGGAAGAGTGAGACAATCCATTTAATTTACAAGAAAGTAATTTCATTCACTGAAATTAGCACCCAAATACAAACTCCGATGGGCAGGCAGCTATTGGGCTTTGGAATTAGAAAGCAACTTTTGTTGTTGCCAATCAAGCAGCCTTAACCAGTGGGTGTCGCAACTACGGGCAGGACGGAGATCATGTTTAATTCCGTAGCAGATTTCCGGCATGCAGCAGCACAAAGCTTTCACAATCTTGTATGCTGACAGAATGACAATAAAATAGATGTTCTCCCGGTTCCATGCTATCGGCTGGGCGTGACCTCACCTTATCAGCCCCACCTAACTTCCTTAAGGGCAGAGAAGCCTTGCAGAGAAACCCAGACAAATTAGAGAGCTGTGCAATCACCAGCTGTATGAAGTTCAATCGGAGCGAATGCTGTATTCTGCACCTGGGATAGGACAACCCTGGATGTATGGAGAGACCGGGGAACAAGAGGCTGGAGAGCAGCGCCATGGAAAGAGACCCGCGGGTCAGTGGCAAGCTGAACACGAGTCAGCAGTTCCCTGGCGTGTGTCCTGGGGACAACACGCACAGCATGGCCAGCTGGGCAAGGGAAGGGATTGTCCCGCTCTGCTCTGAGCTGGGGCAGCCTCTCCTCGAGTGTTGGGGGCATTCTGAGTTCCACAATATAAAAAAGACATAAAAGACAAAAAAGACTTGGAAAACATCTGACTAGGGCCACAAGGGTGAAGAGCCTTGAGGGGAAGCCATGTGAGGAGCTGCTGGTGTCATTTGGTCTGTTCAGCCTACAGAAAAAAGACTGAGGGAAGACCTTATCACAGTCTACAGGTTCCTCATGAGCGGCAGAGCAGGGGCAGGCCCTTCTCTCTGGTGACCAGTGACAGGACCCAAGGGAATGGCCTGAAACAGTGTCAGGGGTGCGGGGTTAAGTCAGATACCAGAAAAAGGTTCTTCACCAAAGGGTGGTCAGGCAATGGAACAGCTCCCCAGGGAAGCGGTCACAGCACCAAGCCTAACAGGGCTCAACACGCATTTGGAAAACGCTCTCAGACATGGGGTGTAATACTTGGGGCTGTCCTGTACAGGGCCGGGAGCTGGACTTCGATGACCCTTGCTGGCTCCTTTCAGCTCAGGAGATTCTGTGGTTCTGTGCCTTTCCTCTGACCAGGCTGCCCCGCGAAGCGTTGCCGCCCCGGCAGGGCTCACCCCCGGCTCCCGCTGTCCCCACCGTCCTCCCCATCCTGCCCCGCTGTCCTTGTCCCGCTGTCCTAGCTCCCTCCGTCCCGGCCCCGCTGTCCCTGTAACCCTGTCCCGGTCCCCGCTGTCCCGGCCCCTCTCCAGCCGTGACGCCACAGCGGCGCCGCTGCTCTGGAAACGCGTTTCCCTCCGCGCGCGGGATTGTGGGAGTCCGGGAAGGGGGAAGAAGATGGCGGCGCAGGGGAAAGCCCGGGCGGGCGGCGGAGGTGGCGAGGAGAAGTGCGGGTCTGGGCGCTCGGAGTCGGAGCTGCTGCTGCTGCACCCGGAGCTGCTCTCGGAGGAATTCCTGCGGCTCACCCTGGAGCAGGTGCGTCCGGGGAGCCGGGCCGGGCGGATCGGCGGCCCCTGAGGCGGGACGAGAAGAGTCACGGCGCTCAGGGAAGAGCAGGCACCAAGTCGGTGCTCTGGACACCACGAACTTGCATAGGAGGCTCTGGCGCGGGAGAGGTCTCCGTGTTTGCAAAGGGCCTGCTAAAGAGCAATTTGCCCAAATCGAGACAGTATCTGCATACAGTAAAACTGGCTGTGGAAGGATGAGCTTTACACTGTTAAAGTTGCCACGTCCATACCCAGTGTGTCCTGCTCTAGGTGACCGTGCCTTGGCAGGTCTGTTGGACTAGATCGTCCCCGGAGGTCCCTTCCAACCCTAATAATTCTGTGATTCCGTGAGTTAAAGAAATGCAGCCTGTGTAATCAGTCAAGCTAATAATTTAATGCGTAAACATTGGTACTTGATAATTGAAAAATAATTGCATTTGAAAGTGAGTTATAATCAGTTTAGGACCATACAAAACTTTAGTTGATGTTGTTTGGAATACTACTTACTGCATTGGCTGAAAATTTCAAGTGCATGGAACGATAATCAAAGTTTCAGGGTTTTGTATAAGCTCAAAGAATTTTCATATGCCTTTTTTCCGTGCAGCCTTTCTGGACAGATTTGAGGCCAACATCAGTAGTCATAAAGTGTTGCCAGAACGGGTAGTGACAGAGGCTTGACCTGCTCTCAGTGACCTCGGTTTAGAGGATGTTAGTGGAGTTTTTTTTCATTCCATAATTTTGGCATGAGGTACCAAGAAATGTTCACAACCCAATACACGATTAAAAAGAAAACCAGTGTTCTAACTGATGGTTCCTAGAATCACAGAATAGTTATGGTTAGAAGGGACCTCTGGAGATCATCTTGTCCAACCCCCCCACTAAGGGAGGGTCAGCAAGAGCAGGAACAAATCCAGGTGGGTTTTGAATATCTCCAGAGAGGGAGACTCCATGACCTCCCTGGGCAGCCTGTTCCAGTGCTCTGCCGTCCTTAACATAAGGAAATTCTTCCTCATGTTGGGATGAAACTTATCTCCATTGTTTTTTGGGAACTGAGGAAGAAGGTGCAGCTCTACATCTAGAAGTTTGACTTGCATTACACTCTTAAGTTGTCTGTTTTCTAAAAGTGTGAAAAAGAGCTCTGGCATTGGAGTTGGATTCAGGGAAGTGTGTTTAAGAGTGCGTGAAAACATCAGCCGTCAACAGTATGTCTATCATAACGTTTCCCTTTTTTGCTATTTCCCTTGGGAAAACTTGCAGTATTTTGTGTAGAGAGGGGCTGCAGGGTCGACCTGTGTGGGCAAGAGCGAATAACTGCGCAATGCTGGTCACAGCTGGATCCATATGTCTCCCACACTGTCGAAGAAAGCAGCCCATCACACACCAGAATCTGAAGCACAGTTGCTCGTGGCACCTGTGCTCAAATGCATTTAAAAGAGCAGCAGACAGTTGGGGGCAGGAGACTCCAAAGGACACACAGGAGAAGGCACATGAGGAAACATGAAGAAATGCACTTGCAGGTGGTGGAAAAAGAAACGCTATGCACTGACCAAAACATCCCGTGTTTCCCGTTGCCTCACTGAAGGGACAGGCTGAGTGTCATCCACACAGAAAATGAAGGAAGTTGAGGGTAGGAGGCCAGGCTGTTGTTGGCACTGAGCAGTTCATGGCCTTTCCAAACTGATCATCCCAGCCACTCCTTTACTTCTGGAACCCTGGCCCAATACAATACTTTACAGTGGATTTTGAAATAAGAATTTATGCCACTCAAATGGTTGAACATTGAATTTGTCATAAAAATAACAACTCTTTCTCTGTTCCCCACAGAAAAATATATTAGTTGAAAATGATGTAAAGATGGACAAAGATGGGCTCACTGATCTCTATATTCAACATGCCATTCCCCTGCCTCAGCGTGACTTGCCAAAAAGTAGATGGGGGAAAATGATGGAAAAGAAAAGACAGCAAAATGACTTGAAAAGTGAGAATAAAAGGTAATTTAGCATTATTGGGCCAGACTCGGACAATTTAGGACAAAGCATGTAGTTTAATCTTTGCTTGATTAATGAAGCTTGTACAGCTTTTGGATATTGTTACAGTTTACAGAGAATGCCAAGTTGGCTTGCCTGTGTCAGAAGTATTAGATTCTACTACTGCAAAAATAGAAAAAAAGGGGAAGTTAATTTTTTTTTATTTTGTCATCTAAATGTTATTAGTGCTATCTAGCTTTTAGTGTTTCTTTTCACAGAACTGTCTTTCTTATACATCCCCTTTAAGTACTGAAAGGCTGCAGTAAGGTCTTCCTGGAGCCTTCTCTTTTCCAGAGTGAGCAGCCTGAACTATCTCAGGCGTTTCCTTATGATCATTTTTGTGACCCTCCTCTGGAGCTGCTTCGTGTCTTTCCTCCAGAGGCTCCAGATCTGGATGCAGCACTCTAGGTGGGGTCTCACCAGGGGAGAGTAGAGGGTGCAGAATCACTTCCCTTGACCTGCTGGCCACGCTGCTTTGGACATGTTTGGCTTTCTGGGCTGCAAGCACACATTGCTGGCTCGTGTCCAGCCTCTCATCCACCACTGTCCCCAAGTCCTTCTCAGCAGGGCTGCTCTCAATCTCTTCACCCCCAGTCTGTATTGATCCAGGGAATTGGTATTGTTCCTTCATCCCCCAGTGTGTGTCGATAAGTTATTTGTTGGTAAGATTGTGAGTTATTGGTAGATTTCAAGGTACTTTGTAATGATGAGAAAGGAAATATTTTTTGTTTCACTGTATAGTTGCTAGATAATAATCATGTTTGCAGTGTTTAAGGAAAGTACTAAAAGCATATTTAACTATGCTTGCTCCTGGACAAGGGTGGCCTACTCCATCTAGAGTGAGGGATACATGCTGCAGCAATTTTGTGTGTCTGTTTCAAAACTAACATTTGCTTTCTGGAAGAAATATTCTGCCACGTTTTAAAAATCTTTCTGTTTATATCTGCTCAGAAAGCAAAATCTGCTTCAAAAGTTTGTTTTACTGAATCTCTTCACTCAACCTTCCCCCTGCCCAAGACTTTGACTTTGACATGTAATATGCATGAGTGGTATTCTGATACGTTCAGCAGTAAGTCCTGCAGGAAAGGCGGATGGAAATTCCTATATTTTTTCAGTATTACAGTTTGTTGATGTCTTGAGTCTCTTAGCTTTACTGAGGTTTCTAGCTGTGAAGAGCTAAACAAATTCTGTCAAGTGATTTGGGTTTTTTTAGTTTTTTGTTTTGTTTTTTTTTTAATTGTAGCAGTAGCTAAAACACCGAGCTGTCTTTTGTCAGGTTTATTTTCCATGTGCATAAGAGGTTATAGTACCTCAGTTTGTTTACATCTGTCGACTTGAGGATGGAAGCATGAGGTTAGTGTTTGGGTAGGAAACTGTTAGTATGCTGAAATAGGTGCAAAAGAGCTTTTTTATCAAAACTGAAAACCAGAGTTTTTAAACCAGAATATTATGTTTCTTAATGGTGGTTTGGGTGTTTTATTTGTTAAATCTACACTTTCCAAACACTTTCTCTTTGTCATTCTTGAGCATTGCATTTTTAAAACTGTGAATTCATATAGTGTGAGTTATGTTAACTTTGTACTTTATTTTTTCTCAGTCAAGATGTTTTCTGATAATCCTTACTACACATAGACCTAAAGGCACAAACTAATGTTATTAAATGTTATAAAAATTTATTTAAACTAATGTTATAAAAAAAGTTATTAAATCTACTTAGGGTTCCTGTTCAAAGAAAACTTATTTTAAAAAGATGTGGTATTTTTGCTTAATATTTTTATTCCTTGGCTAACAATCTTTTTGACTTACCTTAACATTATGATTTTGGGTAAGAGTGGAAACAGGGAAATTTAGAACTATCAGAATGTGAGATGCTGTTCCTGCAGGTAAGGCAGCACACCCTTTCTTAAATACTTATCTTTTGAAATACTCAACACTTATTATCTCTGTAGTTACTCTGGAACAGCTACAGTGATAGAAGCATAGTGCCTTTGGTTGTACAGCTCTAATTGTCTGCTTAGACAGTTCCTCACACAACTCTTCTTGCTGAGGAGCACTGGTCCTCACACAGCCCCCTGCACCTTTATATTTTGGAAGTGACTTTTATTGCGTTTTATTTAAGTATATATATGTATATTCATTTTTACTTAAATTTGGAGCATCTCAGAGTTTAATATTAATATTTTGGGATATATAATTACTTTAGGTTGGATAAAATTAATTTTCACTACTCATGTCATGGTTATGCTATTTTTTGATCATTAAACTATGTTTCTGAGAATTTTATGGTTTGTATTTTCAGTGTTACAACAGTGGAAGGTTTAAGGAAAAGGCCATTAATTGTATTTGATGGCAATTCAACAAGTACAAGCATAAAGGTGAAGAAGACAGAGAATGGACCTGCCGATCGCCTGAAGCCTCCTCCCGCTGGAAGCACCACCAACACAGTTAGAAGATTATCAGCTCCTTCAAATGCCTCAACATACATTTCAGCTGCCAGTTTGTCAGAGGACCCTAAACTGGGAATAAGGAATAATGAGGCTCAGCAGAACAATATTTCAAAGACTGACAGCAGTGTGTTGACTGGTCTGAAGGTTTACCCTTTGTCTCCAATAGCAGGAGCTACTGTTGTGAAGTTAAAGAGGTCTGTTCCAAAAGAAGAATCTGATTTGCCGGTATGTTTGTGCAGTATCTTGTTTTGCAGCTTTTCCTTTTTTTTTTTTTTTTTTTAAATTGAGATTTACAGGAGCCAAAGTTCGAGCCTTGCAAGAGTTTTAAGGATGCTTTTATTTTGGAGTAATAGCAGAGTATTTAGAAACAGACAAAAGTGTAGCTAGTTTGGGAAATACCAGAATGAGAGAAATTTGTACTTGTCAATAGGAAGCTTCTGTGTAGGTAATGGTGCTGAGTGTAGCTGCCAGACGGGAACAAAGAACAGTGATTTTGACAATGGTGTGATTACAAGGATTGTCAGTGAGCAAGGAGCAATGGGCCATCTCTTAAAAACATGCCGCAGTATAGAGATAGATTTAACACTTGTGTTGTATTCCTTCATGATACAAATGGAGGAGTTTTCATATTTCCACTGGAATATGGAAATACGTGGAATAAATCTGGGCTTCAATGGAAGAAATAGAAATATCTGTTCTCAGTTGAACTGCAGAGAGAGCTCTAGATTTACAGTGTGCAGTTACATTGATTAGAATTTTCCCAAGACATGACACTGAGCTTTGTTTTCTCAATATTGCCTCATGGAATGCAATAAAATATTAATATTAATTAATAAAATTGCTATTAATATTAATTAAAATATTAATGTATTTTGAAAAAATTCTTTGATTAAAGAATGCAAGTAATATTCTGCTGTATGGGTTGGTACATTCCATCAGACTTCTGTTAAACATGAGTACCAGAGCACATGGCTGTTGTGAAAGACAGCTTTAGCAGCTTTTAAAGAATCATGGCTGAAGCTCTGAATGGAATTCATGCTTAAGAGGTGTGTCTCCTACTACCACCATTACTAACTTCTTTCTGTATTTAGAACTCTTTCAAGTATTGGTCAGATCTGAACCTACAGAGCTTTTGAAGCTTGTTTAGTATACACCTCACAGCTAATTTGTATTTAATTTAAATGTTCTGTGGACAGAATGATGTTTTTAAGCACCACTGTATGACTGACACTCAGAAGCTATGACCTGTGACATTTGGCTTTCTACATTAGCCACAAATTATGTTGTTCTGGTTAATGCCCATAGGTTCAGTTATGCCTTGAGTGATGCTGGTTTAGGCAAGTGTGTAGTTAGGCAAGTGTGTTCTATGGATGTTACTCTGCCATCTGAAATAAAGAATGTGCTATTAAATAGTAAGTGATGCTGTCAGGAAGAAACAATGTACTTGGCAGATGGCTGTAAAGCCTGATTTATTTTTAGTGTAATGACAGTGAAGACAATTGTGTCTCCAAGCAAGTGACTGTTCCTTGACTTTCGAGAAAAAATTAATTAATAGCACAGAACTATGCCTATTATCTTTGGGTCTAATTCCCCTAAACCTTTCAGTGGTTGCAGTCCACAGGATTCTTGTAAAAATACTAACACTGAAAGTCTTTTAAAGAGAAGAGAGAGCTGTAGATTGTGGTCCTTGAACCAGTGTGTTGCAGTATGTTCTTGAAAACTCATATACCTGTTTTCCTTCTGCTTATGTGAACTATTAAAACTCTAGTTTCTCAGAATTTTTAAAATTATTGTTTTAGATGGTCAAATGGAATTATTTCACCACTTCATCTACCATACTTTGCTTTGGGCTTTCTTGATTTCCTACAGGTTTCTTGGGGCAGGGGGACTTGAAAGATGAGTTCATCTGAGGCTTTGGCAATTATCTCTCTTCTTTTTATTCAGGTCATTACAAAGGAAGACCAAGTTTTCCTCTTTTTTAACATTTTTACTATTTGAAAAAAGTAAATTGGTTTCCTAGTTATGTATTTGGGTTTTTTTCTTATACAATTCCATTTCAACAAGTATTTTAAGAAGACATTATTTTGAAGTTATTTTAAGAAATAACTTCAGAAGTATGTTTTGAAACTCCTATATGTACCTGTTTCTAAGCTGCATAACTGAAAGAAATTTTTGAATATTTAAGAATATATAATTGTAGGTTGCTAAAAAACAAAACACATGTATGATTTGCAGGTAGTTAAATTCATTGGCTCTATTTTTATCTTCACCAGAGAAGTTCTGTGATATTTAGCTTTCTCCACAAGATGGCAATAGAAAGCTGTTGTAGTAGCATGTAGCTGAATATTGTAATAGTATCAGATTGAAAGATATCAGATTGATGACTGATTCCTGTTTGCACAGTATCTCTAACAATAATGATACATTTGCTTGTATTCCAGAATGACCTAAAGCCTTCGGGAGCAAAGAAGAAAATCCAGCATGTAACATGGCCATGAAGTAGCTAATGGTGCTTGAAACATAAATATTACTTCCATATTTTCAAATAGATAGGTCATATTTAAACAGTTGAAATAAAATTATTTTAAGATTTACAGACTTACAGAGATTCAGATTGCTGTGAAATTTTAACACATTTAACAGCTCCCTGTTGTAAAGCTGGAGTCACTATCACCAGTCACCTTAAAAGTATCCACTCTTGTACACTTAGTTAAATACTTCTTTAAAAGGTGGTGATAATACACTATACTAAACCCCCCACTCTTAGTTTTCAAAATTATTATAGTTCATCTCCTCCATGTCACTGTGATTCACACATTGTTTCACTAAGATTCAGTTTTATTCCACATCTGGCTAAATAGTTAAAATAGCTATGGAAATTTAGAGTGATCCCTAGAGCCTTCTTGGCTTTAAAAAGGTAATTAATTTAGGTGAGAAAACTGACCATTCTGCTGATAAGATAGTCTACAGATTTTTTTTTCCTTTTTGTTGCACAGGAGCATAGAATTTGCAGTGCAAGTTAGGTTGGTAATAAGAGATGAACTGTTTTAACAGCATTACTTCAAATTGAAGTTTCTCTTGATATATGAAACAAGGAATGCACAGATGGAAATATGTGACTAGGTTGTTTGATACGAAACTTTGAGAGGAAGTAGTGAATGGATTAGTGCCATGTTCTCTTAAGTACACAGGCATATTTTATACATGCATAAGTGTAAAAATGTGCCAATGTAGCAAATTTGATTGTTTTCCTGGTTACAATCATGCTTATAAAATATCGGGAAAACCAGTGGAATGCAGACCAGTGCTTTCTCAGCTTACAGACAGTTGAAGAGGAACATGGACAGGAAGACAGAAGTACCTTGAGAGCATTAACACATGTAATTGCACTCTAGAAAAAACCCCACAAATCTGTTTTCCCTTCCTGTGGTAATTTAAGATGGATTTTGGTTTTCTGTGAAATTTGGTGTTTCATCTGGATTATTAGGAGTTCCTCACCGGGTGAAAATCCAATTAAGTTGATGGAAACGTTTTTGTTAAAACTCATTGGCTCAGGATGAAGTTTAGATTAGTTTTAGATATGGATGGTAAATAAGAATAATAACAGTGCTCCCAGACTTGGTAAAACAAAAAGAGAATCAACTTCTGAATCCACTTACTTAACCCAGTAAAACAAACTCCCTAGAGATCTGAAAGCTTGTTTACATTTTTAACACTGGTTTATATTGAAACCAAAAACTGTAGCTTGGTTCTTTACTTTACAGAAGTTCTCCATTCACTGTTATGATGTAAAAGGCACTTCTCAAATGCTGTAAAATGGTAAGAGTGTGTGTTTTTAAATGGTGTGCTGTTTCCCTTTTACTAAACACTTGTGCAGTTTTTGTACTTGAGTACAGCAAACTTTAACGTAACGTACATTTTGTATGTAAAGACTTGTCTTTTAAGTAGCCTTATCCTATTTAAATAAATTAAATTAAAAGCTAATGAAACAGTTCTGCCTTTTTTTGTGTGATGTAATTAAGCTTGTTCATTTTATACAGTTATATTTTGGTGACTTGAAGTGATCAGCACTTAAAGGGTAAGAGGGTTAGTGGCTGCTTTGTAGCTGTAGCAGCAGTTAAGAATCAGGTGAAGTGCCCTTTTTTGCACTTGTGTAACAGTCTGATGGGAATTCTGTTTTGTAATTGGCTTCTTGTCAGTGGTCTGGAGTCTAGTATGTATTTTGTGTAGTTCCAGTTGCTAGGAGCACGTGTGTGTTGGTATGTGTTGAGGAGGGATATGCAGAACTGCACTGGAATAATAGCATGATGCTGCTGTTGCTTGGTAGCAGTCCTGTTTCCAGCCTGGGATGATGCTCAGCCTTGTCATGTTTCACCTACCTTTCCCCCAAGCTGGGGCCATTTTGCCATCTGTTGTAGCATTTGGCAGGCAAGGTGCAAACTGTGCTGCTCCTAGTGCCTTCTTAGAATCATCAAGGTTGGGAAAGACTTCCAAGATCATCAAGTCCAACTGAGTTCCACGTGCACACTAAGTTGTATCACAAAATGCCATGCCTGTGTATTTTTTGAATACTTCCAGGGATGGTGAGTGACTCCACCATTTCCTGGTAGCCTGTTCCACTGCTTTACCACATCCAGTCAAGAAAATTTTCCTAACACCTGACCTGAACTTCCCTTGTCAAAATTGGGGGTTGTTTCCCCTTGTCTTCTCATAAGCTGCCTGAGAGGTGGGCCAAGCCCCACCTTGCTATGATCTCCTTTCAGGCAGTTGTAGAGAGTAGTAAAGTCTCACTCAGCCTTCTTTTCTCCAAGCTAAGCAACTCCCAGCTTCAGCCCCTTCACCAGCTCCATTGCCCTTCTCTGGATGCACCCCAGCACCTCTGTCCTGCTTGCTTGTAGTGAGGGGGCTAAAACTGAGCATGTGACTCAAGATGTGGCTTCTCATCAGTGCCGAGTACAGGGGCACAACCCATTTAGCTCAAAGGAATCTTTCTTTTCTCTGCAAAGTACAGGAGCAGAGCTGCAGTGTGCTGGGGGATTGGCAGACCCTAAGGCGAGAGTGAGATTTTTGCCCTCTTCCTGGAGGTGTGGATAAAGAGGGACTTCTGAGGCTATTTGCTACAGCTTTCATCATATAATGAAATCACCAAGGGATAGAATTTAGTCATTCACTGAGTTCTGATGAGCATAGCGTGCACTTCAAAAGTGTCAGCCAGCCGAGTTCTTCAAATGGTGTGCAATAAACTAAATCTGATCTATCTATTTAGGTTGTTGAATTAATGGGAGGTGAAAGACCTGTGAGCACTGTGCACTTGGTACAAAGAGACAAACTCAAGAGTGGTGGCAGAAACTAGGAGCAAACTTTACCTACCCAGTAGCACACAAGTAAGTATATTCCTAAATCTGAATTTCACATCTGAAGATTCCTATTGGAGGCATGACATATTTCTTTCCTCATTTTTCTGAACACAAATGAATTCCATCTGGAAGGTGTACTGGGATCGTACATTGCGTAACATGGCCATATTTCTTGCAGTTTGCTTTGGGAAAATGTTTATCTTCCTTTGTATTGTTTCTTTTTGATGCTAGTGTCCTGCCAGTATGCTGTTGCTGACAGTTGCTGCTGTGGCAAACATGTGGCAGAAATTGTGCTACAACAAAGGGTATTATGTATCCCAATAGAGAACAAAATAAAAGCATGCCCTACTACGGAAGTTAAACTTCTGACTTCAGCGAAGGTAGACTTTTGAGTTGTCTTGACCTCCTTGCTTGCTGAGAAGAAAAATATTTTGGGCTTCAGTTTAGAGCTTATGAACGCATTTTATCAGCTGCAGTCAGTTCAGTTTGTGTTTTCACACACTTGTTCATTTTTTGCTGACAGTTTTCCCACTGACTTCAATTAGTAAAAGACTATGTTGTACAGCAGGGCCCTTCTGAGAATTGTCTAAACTTCACACGTCCAAAAACTGGGTGCAAAAAGGATTGTGTTTGTATGCATCGTGTTTCTTCAGAATGCGAAAACATTTTTGTAAATATTATGTAAATACAATTAAGTCACAATCACAGGTTTGTTTTAAATGATTTTATTTTGAAAAATACAATGTGCAGTGTAATGTCAACTAAGTGTAATACTGACACTGTCGATTAGAACTTGTACTTCACACAATGATCAGCTAGACATGCAATAAAATATGTACCTGTCATGAAGCACCCTCACTTCCACTGTTTCATCATTATCTCTTTATGGCATGTCACAAATCCATGTACATTGAAATACACTTTACTTCTTCCGTCTTTCTACAGACTTGACAGCACACACTAGTCACATAGCTCAAGAACACTGGGGTTACACCAACCTTATTGGAATTGAATGGCCTTTGCCATTGATTTCAGTGGGCTTGAAGGCTTCACTCTGAATATCCACCTATCAATGTATTGTGTGTAGCCATTGTAATCCTTGAATTGTATCACTTGTTTGTAACTGGAATATTCTTGGGGAAAAAAAGCCCAAACCCTTAAAAATAGTATGTTATGTCAAAAAGAGCAAAATAGTTTTACATCATGGGTTTTGCATTAGATTTTGTTACTGGTAGAAATCTTAAACACCAACACTGCTATTAGAGATTTTCAAGTTGTTTTCCCTCCAGATTTGGAGAGTATAAAGAAAAAGGTTAAGAAATATTAGCAGTACAGTGAGACACAGAGTGGCAAAGCTAGCTCTGAACATCCATGTGTTTCAGACTATATATTGTAAGCACAGCTTTCCTCCCTTCTTCCTCACCTCTTAGTTTGAGCTTTAAATATCCTTTCCACATTCAGGGCAAAGGATGTCATCCCTTTCTGTGAGGAAGCCACGACCCACCAATGAAAGGGAGCACTTCTTACAGTTAAAGCAATCATTATGCCACTGCCGTTCTTCAAAAGAGATGTACTTGGTTCCTCCGAGTCCTGTTTGAAAAGCAAAATCATTCTGTTACAAGAAAAGAATGGCAAGTCAGCCATCAGGTCATGCAGACTGACATGGAGATCTGACATACAGCAGTGAAAAAATGCCATTGTGACAAGTCCGTTTGTTGCTGTGCTAATTTTGACACCCCTATTCTGTAGTGACTAATATTTTCATCCTCAAATACTTCTGTTGCTTTCAGCAAAGTTAATGAGCAAGGCTGTAACCCCTAGTAATAATGGCAGAAATGAACTTCCAAGGGATGGCCCTGCAATATACAGCAGAAGAAAAGAAAAGCATCTGCCTCTGAACAGAATTCTGGTAGTTTTTTACAGGATGTTTTATAGTGTCTAAATATGTTAATTTATGTTTTATAGAGGTGCATTTAGATAATTAAAAAAGAGGTCTGTCGTGTGTCATGACTTGATTTATAGCCCTGAAGGAAGAATGCCTCAGGAAAGAAGCAGGTTAGTAAAAAAGCATTCCGGAGTTTGAGGTTATGGCAGTTATCATCAGGTGTATTGAAGTTTTGCAGAAGAAAAAACAAAAAGGGAAAAATGTCTCTTAGTAGAAATTGTTTTTGCTTAACCTCAAAAATGACTAGCTGGAGTTCCATGAAAAGATTTAGGTGGGCATCTCTTGTACCTGGTCAGACTTTTTGTTTAGTTTTGCCTCTAGTAGCAACTCAACACACAAAACCTTCGCAAAATGTAAAGGCATCAGCCAGGTGAGACCTACCACTGATTGGGTTTGTGCATCCAGCACACTTTTTGGCATAGAGGTTGCAGAAGCAGCTCAAGCAGTATGCAAACTCATCCCTGGAGGTAAAGCGCTGTCCAGACAACTGCTTCTTGCATGCAGTACACACGAAGCACTCCTTATGCCACGGCTGCTCCCGGTAGGTAACGCCTCCTGTGGTGATAGCCTGGTTTAGGAGAAAAAAGACAAGAAAGTGTTTTCTTAAGAGTGGCAGGTTTGTATTTTGATTTGGAAAAGAGGAAGGCTGATGAGATTTTATTGGGTGGGAAGAGGAGGAGAAGATTTAGCAAGAGCAAGATTATAATTTTGCTTGGAGTTGATCTACAGAAAATCATGTGTTTTATTTTAATTTCCTTATTTATAAAATGAAGCCCCATGCTAAAAGTACTTTATTCTGCATGTACTGTAAAATCTCATTCAATTGTACTCTGTTTTTCAAGCTACTCCTTGTATGCTGCTTTTCGTATAAATGTACTAGAGTTTGTCTCATCACTGTCCCTTTCTTCATTGTGGAGGAATTACCTGACGTGTTTCAACTTCCCTGTTACTTTCTTTGGGAAAGACTGGTTTATTTAATATTTTAGATGAAGTATTTACTTTCTGCTTCTCCAGACCTTGTCAGGGTGTTTTCTCTTACAAGTAAGTAGAACTGAAATTATATAGTCTCTTTAAACCAGTTCATATGAAAATGAGACATTTTGCCTACTCAGATATAAAATGGGATGGACTTCAATCCCTTAGGTTTCATGTAAGCAAAATAAGAGCACTACCTTTTTGCACTGAACACATTGCATGGCAAACTGCTTTTCATAGCAAGGTACACAAAAGTTTTGATTGTCCTTAGGGATGAAGCTCTTTGTCCCAATAGGCTGTTGGCAGCGGCAGCAGATGAAGCAGGTCTCGTGCCAGCTGTTGCCCTTGTATTCCATTTTCCGAGTACCTGTAATGAGACCAGAGCATCAACTGAACTTCTGGATGAGATAGATGCAGTTTGTAACTCTTGTTTGCCTGGCAGCTAGCTGTCAGTCAAGAAATCCTGCAGCTATGAGCTAGAGGCTATTTCATGTCCCTACCAGCTTTGCATGACAGTTGGTACCATTTTAGCTTTTTGGAGAGAAAGTGGTTCTTCTGCAAAGAAGAGAAACCTTTATTGCAAATAGCCACAGCCTAGAACAGCTTTTTGTGGTATCATTAGGCAAATAATGAATTCCAATGGACAGGAAAATTTAAGAGAATTGGACAGACACCAATATAACCTGCTAGTAGTGCTGAGTCATTAAAGATTGACCTCATTCATTCCACATCTGTTTTGTTTCATTTACAAATAGCAGCAAGGTACCTGGTTAATTACAGTCATAGAATGATTTGGGCTGGAAGACACCTTAAAGATCATCTAGTTTCAAACTCCCTGCCATGGACAGCAATACTTTCATTAGACCAGGTTCTCAGAGCCTGATCTAGCCTGGCTTTGAACACTGCCAGGGATGGGGCATGCAATTCCTGGCAAGAATCTTGCCCTGCTTTCCCAGTGAAATATAGTCACTGTCTGAGACATTGAATTATTTCATATCTGCTCGGGTGCCTTTTTCTTGTTCTCATTGAGGTGTATTATAAGTTTGCAATTATTTCCAGCTCAGCAACACCTATCCTAAATGTTTTTTTCTCTCTTGAATATTTCAGTAAAAAAGAAGCTTTCTCTCTGGTTTCAGCTGAATTGAAAATATGGTTGAAATGTGGAATTTAAACAATCCTTTCTTGAGAAGCAGAAAAGTGTTATGATAGCTAGGAAATAAATGCACTTTCCTAGAACAAAGTTTTAGGGTTCAGATAGTGTTCTTTGGAGATTTAGTCCATGATATGGCAGGTGGACTCTGAGCCCTTGCAGGAAATTGGAGATGCCCTATTATATGGATAAATTTCTTTGCACAAGGTATGATTTCCTATATACCAGTTTGAGTCAGAATATTTGATACTGGCCAGAAGGATAAACAAACAAATGCTGTAATAGCTAACACAAAGTCAAATACTTGGAAGACTGACAAGCTGATCGAGTTGGCTAATGATGAAGAACCAGACTAATGCCTTTGATGCCAATTCTGCACAGCCCTATTACTGCAGGGTGAAGTTTTACCATTTTCCCCTTCTCAAGCATTAATTAATCTTTATTTTCTAGTTGCATATTTTTCTTCTTTTATGATCTCATTAAATTCTGCTGAGAGGCATACTTCAGGATTTGTTTGTTGGTTTGGGTTTTTTTCTAAATTGACTTGCATCAATAGTAACTGAAATGTCAATTCTCTTTCTTTCTGATGCTTACATTCTTCGATATTTCTGCTCCATTTTACTAATAGACACCTTCTACAAATTTTACCCTCTCTGTGCTGGTAACTTCCTTTATCGTGTCAAGGAGCAAATAAATCAGTCCTTGAAAGAATAATATTCTGGAAAAAGGAGATGTGGCTAATGTTTTTTAATAGTCTAGAATTTTATTTTCACATTTTCAGCTCTGCTCTCTTTGGGATGTTGTTGTCACTGAAACTCAGAACAGGGAGAGCTCTGTTTTGGTAGCTGCTAGACTGAAGTCAGCAGGAGTTGAGTTTGCAGAAGGAAAAGAAAGACCAAACTTGTAATCACTTAAATGAGCACTTAAATAAAGCTTCATTAAATCTACATTTTACATTTAGTGGCTCAAAGCAGAGGTCAAGTTTAGCATTAACAATCTCCACAAAGGCTATCCAACCGCTTGCTGGTTCTTTCAAAATGAATTATACTTTCACTGGTGACCATGCTCCTCTGCTGTAGCTCCTGTACTACCGTGGTGTGCTGTGTAAGTGGAAAAACATGTTGAGTGTACTGCTTTTCCAGTGTGGTGACATCTCAACTATCTTGGGTAAGCAGCTAGAGACCAGTGGGTAATTGTAAAGCTTACAAAAATTAATTTCTTCTTTTGTGGGTTATAAGAGAAGAAGGGATTCTGTGTCACTGAATCCAGCCTCTATTACTATATATCAATGTATAGCTGGCATAATAGACAAAAAGACATCCTTTCAGTAAATCACTGGCAATGGTGATGAATCCAATGAATAGTATTAAAAATATATACACATAAAATTATAAAATTATAGAATCAGAGACTCATAGAATAGTTTTGGCTGAAAGGAACCTTTAAAGATCATCTAGTCCAAGCCCTCTCAGTAAGCAGGGACATCTTCAACTCAAGAGGTTGCTCAGAACCCCATCCAAACTGATCTCGGATTTTTCCAGGCATAGGAAATCCACCACCTCTCCCAGCAACATGTTCCAGTGTTTTACCTCACCCCCTCATTGTAGAAAACTTATTCTTTATATCTAATCTAAATCAACCCTCTTTTACTTTAAAACTCTTACACTTTGTTCTATTGTAACAGGCCCTGCTGAAAAGTTTGTCCCCACTGTTGTTAAGGGTCCCCTTTCAGTACTGAAAGGCTGCAATCAGACTTCCCCAGAGCATTCTCTTCTTCAGGCTGAACAGTCCCAACTCTCTCAACTTGTCTTTATAAGCAAAGTGCTCCAGCCCTCTTTGTGGACCTCCTCTAGACCTTCTCCAACCATTCCACGTTCTTCTTGTGTTGGGGTTCCCAGATCTGGATGCAGCACTTCAGGTGGCACTTCAAGAGCAAAGTTATGGGGCAGAATGACCTCTCTTGACCTGCTGTCCATGCATGCTGCTTTGGATGCAGCCCAGAATACAACTGGCTTTCTGGAATGTGAGTGGATTTCTGTGTTATGTAGTTCCAGCTTTAAAACTAGCAGTGGCTATTCCAAAGCATGTCCATTTTTATTGCAAAATAAGTGCAAATGGAATAATAGGAAATGCCTAAACTCAATCATGACTAGATAGGGTCATCTGCTTCTAAATATTGTTGTCTTATTTCATCATCAAGCCTTCATTTTTACACCCCAGGAGCAAAATTTTGTGGTTTTCTCTTTTTATCTGAGATGACCAATATCAGAACCAGCTGACAGAGTAACTAGTAATCATTATGGAGTGTGTATAAGGATTCTTCAAATTGCCTTTTAATATTTTATTTCTGCACTGATAGTACTTCAACTTTAAAGCCCTCAAATCATCACAGAATGCTATAGTGTTCATGTGAGAAGACCAGGTTTTAGCAATCTATTACTGTAACCTCATGTTTTGTGTTGGAAAAGAAAATAGCTCTTTCCTGTTTCTTCATATCATTGTTCTCAAGAAGGACCTCAGAGGCACTTTGACCAATTTTTCATCTGTCTGAGAGAAGCTAAATTTAGAGTAATTAGACAAAAGGTTTCACGTGAATGAAAGTTCTTCCATGAGTCATTATGAACTTCACGTATTCTGGTCATGGAAGTGGCCTAGAATGCACCCTCACAAGGTTTTTACACAATTAACATGACTTAGTAGAGATAGTCAAGGAGAAACACTTCTCACAAATGTTCCTGAGTTTGGACTTGATATTTAGTCCAAAAAGTGAGCATCCTAACCTGGCATAATAGTCTTCTTGCACTCATTACATTTGGAAGAGTATTCGTTGGAGTAGCAGTCAGTACAAAGCAGATGTTCCTCTTTTGCAGCAAAAGGTTTGTCCACCAGTGAATTCTTGCACTGGAAGCAGTGGAAGCAGGTTTCATGCCAATGGCGGTCCTTGTAAGACAGATCCTGTGGAAATCCAAAACCACAGAGTAAGTGGAATGAATGGTTTGCACAACTGGAAGTTCAGAGAATGCAAACACACCCAAATCTGAACTCCAGCCAGGAGCTGGGGCTATTTTGAAGAAAGCAAAATGTTCTGATGAAGGTGAACTTATTTTGTTGTGATAATCAAGAGCAGCTCATGACAACTATCAGTTCTTTTTCAGTTCAAGGTAACCCTTTTTGTATGTGACAGAGGAGCAGCTAATTTTGCTTCTGTATTTCCTTTGAGAATAAAGCCCTGCTTTTGAGTTGGATTAAAACTTGTTAACCTGATAGGTTTGATAGACTTTCCCTATTTGCCTTAACTATTGCTGATTTCATAGATATTTACTCCTGAACAGAAATATTTTTTCCTAATTGTGTTCTGTTATTTTTCAGACAGGTTTACACCAATGCTGGAATGAATCTGATCTCTTTGGGGTTTTTTTTCACTACAACAAATTTTTAGTGACACTCGTGTTTTGGTTTACCTATTTTTCAGATGTAGATTGTACTGAAAGAGACAAGACCACATTGTACCTGCATCCAGTGATCCAGAGTACAGATCAAGGGATTAGTGTGGACATGTTAGTATTTAAAATACTCTTTACAGTAGTTCCTTTTATTATTCAAATAATAATAAAAGGTTCCTTTTATTATTTAAAAGCTTAAAATTGTGACCTAAAAGGGTGGATTGTGCTTTTTAAAATTTAAATTAAGGTGGCCTGTTCATGTAACACTTGAACAGTGTCTTTGGACTTCAAACGAAATAGAGCTTGGATGATTACAAGAAACGGTGTCAGCCCTGAAGTGCAGAGGCTCTGGTTTGGGTTGGAAGTGTGAAAGGCTAGAATTGTCATGAATGGGGAGTATAAAAACTCAGCCAAAATGAGTTCTCAGGTTCCAGCTCAGGATTTACTGTGTATTTATTGTAGGCACTAAAGTAATCAGCTTAACTGAAGGAAAAGAGCAAGTGAAAGAATGATGAATTCCAATTTTTCAGTTGTGTGAGTCATCACAAAGGGTTCATACCTGACCTGGCATAAGCTGTACTGTGTCATTCAGTGTAGTCACAGGTAGCTCCAAATGTGCAATTTTAACCCAGCGCAAACAAAAGGTACCACAGATTTAGGTTAACCAAAATAGCATTGTGTCTTTGGGAGCCTTTTTCTCATAAACTAGCAGGAAACACTGAAATAGTTTCATCTAGCTCAGTTGATATGTGATAGCTTGTTATACTCTAGTAATTCCTGTCAGAATTTGACCATACAATTAAGCATTTCTGTTTGGACATCTGTGCTACTCACCTAAATTTTTTGAATCATTGTGAGTAACAATTGATACCCAATGTGTCTTCCAACTCTGAAACTGAAGTCTGTGATAGAATATCTAAGACTCCCACTTTACAGCTTTCAGACAGTTGTTTATTCAGCTCATCTATTCATTTCAGCTAAATCCTTTTGAAACAACACAAATTTCTGACTGTAAAATTTTAATATTTTCTAATAGCAAATTCAAACCAGTCTTCTTTGGAAGTTACTTACATATTTTTTCTTCTCTTTAGGCAAAGTCAAATAGCTTAAATCTGGTCTCATATTATATTTTCAACAGAAAAATGCAATATACAGTGATTTCCAAAAGAGCTGAAATTTGCCTTTTAGTAAGTAGAACAACAGATCTGATTTTCTTTCTCTTGTAACATGATGGATTCAATAATTTTTTTTCTTACTAGCTGTCATTTCCTGGTTTTGCAATTTTCAGGAAGCTATTTTTTAATATTCAAAATTCGTGTGCTGATGTATGCTTATTTTATCAATGAAATTATACCCTGAAGAAGATGCATGCCTTTTAGAAGAGGAGTGATGAAGACAAAGGTTAGGTGTCGATGAGAAATATTTGATCTCTGAGTCAGTTATGATGGCAAGATTTTATAGGCAGTAGCTGGGTAGGTGACAGTAGCAGATATTTCATCAGGATGAAGTCATGAAGCAAAACTACAACAAAAAGTACCCAAGATGAAAAGTGGATTGAATAATCTTTAGCGACTCTGGATTACTATAACAGCTATTGTCATTGTATGTAGAGAGTCTAAGATGTCTGGCTTTGACAGTAGAATATTAGACTGATGAAATGGATGTTGTTTTCTCTTTCTGAATCTGCCACACCTGGAAGTGAGGAAGTCCAAGGTACTGAGGCAACCATTTATGCATCATGAGTGTTCTTAAGTCACTAGAAAGGAGGTTTGGTCTGTCTCAGCATGTTGTATATATTACTGGAGTCTTTTGCTTGTCCATGAGCTGTGGATGTATTGATCTGGAGCAAATTCTACATTAGGAAAGCATGTGCAAAAACTGACTTGAAGCTTTCTGAATGTCAGACTGCTCCTTTGTTAAGCTGAAAGAACATCAGATTTAGCATAGGCATGTGAATTCTAGTTTATGCTAGCTCATTGGTACCCAAACAAATCTGTTCCAGCAGAAGGTACAAGTGATATACAACTAATTCCTGTTGAATTTTCACTTTTTTTTTTCATTATGACAACCACAAAGAAAACTTTGACAAGATAACTGTTAACATTGACAAGATCAAGTTTTATGGCTTCTCCATAGCTCTGTAGAATTTTGCTCCAGCACAGTTTATTTGGCCTCTAGGGTGGGACTGTATGTGACTTAGAAAAGTGTGGTTTTTTAAAAAAACCCCCAGAAGATCCCCTTAAAACCCTTTAGGGTTACCAGTTAACTGGGTCAAGCTTGTGCTCCTCATACCCTGCATTTATATTGTTTTCTCCTCAAACTTTTTTTTAAGTCTAAGCAAACTGAAGCTATGATACAGTACCATTTCTCTTGAACAGGGTTTCTGCAGGAACCCAGTGGGAAGAATGAGTTTAGAGAGCTTATTACCAGAACAGTAACTGTAAATGTTGTTCATGGCTTTTCTGTCTGCCACAATGGTCTTTTCAGAAGGCTGAATGTAGGAAATGGGCTATGCCAACTAAATGCTGTGCAGATTTTAGCTACACATACCCTGTAGCAAAACATTTAAATGTGTTAGACTGGCACATACTTTTAAAAACATGTTGAGAAAAGGTAAAGACAGGCAATATTGTGCAGTACTCAACCCCTTACATGTGTGAGAAGATATTAAGGTATCTACCTCTTTTATCATTTCACTTTAGAACAACTAGCCTGTGATTCAGTAATGAGCTGAAAAAGTTGTGTGTTGAGACAGGGTTTAAATATTAAAAATGAGAAAAATAATTATTTTTACCCATTCCTGAAGGTGTTTTTATTTTGTTTGTTTGTTTAGTTTATATGTGAGAATGACCCTTTTGAGCCATTTTTGGTCTGTGTGCTGACACAGTAGCTGTATCTCACAATCCAGTCATAATTTAATTTTCACATTTCACAGAGAGAGTTTTCACCCTCTTCTGCCTACCAAGGCCAGCTCGTGAACTGAATTAAACAAAGGATTACTGTAGATATTTCCTGTGTTTGCAATGGTTTCTATACCATAGGATCTGCAAGGAAAATATTAAAAAAGCCAAAGTCAACCAAAAGTAACCCTTCAGCAGTTAAGCAAATGGGTACAAGATGTATGAATTTCCAGAAATAAGCATGAAACTGTAGGTGTGGTGAGCATTCACCAGGGATTTAGCCAATAAAACGCCGATTCTTCTAGAAAAAGTAAATTTCTCCTATAACCCATTGGCATATGGATAATGTGTAATAGGTGTGAGAGAAATGGCATTGTGTTTTCATACTGCCTGCTGGTGCCTTCTACCACTCAGTATATGAAGTTTTTAATTTGTCTGGGAAAGTTTTGTGAGCATCAACTAGAGCTGTTTCCAGCGAATGAAATGGCCTATGCCCAAAGGTGTCGTTCGGACATATGTTGTCATTCCGGGATTTTTTGGTGGAAAAGGCTTGTTCTTTTACAGTAAAGAACGAATTAGTTATTATTCAGTTACATTCACAGTTACCCATAAACTAGAAACTAGAAAGATTGTGAAGAAAATTCTGCTCTGACTTGAATTCCAGGTAAGTTTCTCTACAGCATTGTTGTTTTGTGGGCTCTCTGTGCTGTAGCTAAAACACAATGTGAAAATCCAGCATCAATCTCATCATCTCAGAGTCCAGTGCTGAATTTGAGTATTACAAGTGTCCTCTTCTCATCACCTGTGGTTTCACTTTGGTGTTGCCATGTCAGTTATAGGAGGTTTGATTGTAATTGGGAGGGTGAGAAAGAAGGAAATTAAGAGCATCTGGCTCTCAGTGTGGCTTTTCTCAGTGTAGAGAAAGAACGGTGACAAAGAAGGGTCTTGTGAAGAAAAATCTGATGTGAGAACTATGTGGGGCTTTCCAGGCTGTAATGTGGATGTCAGTGTGGACACCACTGCCAAACACAGAGGCCTGGATGTGACCTTTTCTCATGACACTGTCACTCCATTAGGTTTTTGATTCCAAGTTTTATATTTTTAGGTTATGTCAAGCATACAAACAAATTGGAGTCCGTTTCATACACACAGTAAACATACTGGTTTCATTTGCAAACATTGTACAATCTATCTTCTTTGTTCAGGTGAAAAAGTAAATGCAACATGTAAAAAGATTCATGTAAAAATGCTTACATATACATGTGTATGTGTATTTCTTATGTATTTATATACCTATGTTTAATGAGGAATTCAATGCAGTTTAATGAGGAGAAGCCTGATTTTTATGACTGTTTCATGGCTGAATTATGCTCAGTCATACAGTGCACACACTTCATCTGAAACTTATCTTGTGGCTGGGGCACTCATAAGGGCTCTCTCAAATGTGTTCTCTAGTGTCTATTACTGTCATTGAAAAATGACTCTAGTTTTCTTCTCAGTAAGAATATTCACAGGATCTCTCTTTCTACCCAAACACAGGGTTTTTCAGAAACTTGCAGGAATTTAAGTTTCAACTTTTATCCATCTGTCAGGGTTTGTTTAAAATTGGTCAACAGCTTCAAAAGCTGCACCATAAAGCACAGACAGACACAAACAGCAGTCACAGAAACAACAAAGGACACGTCTGTTTCTGGCACTCTTTATAGCTCTTTAAGAAAGCTTTATTTACTACCTGTTAGTTGTGTTTTCCACATATAGTTCTGGTTCATTAATAGATAAAATATTCTTAGATTGCAGACAGTTGGGGCTTTTTTTTTTTTTCTTTTTTCTTTTCCTATCTGATATTAGAGTGTGTTTCACTTAAAAGTAAAGAAAAGCAGTATATTGGGTAACACCCACACTCCCTAAATACATAAAACTGGGTTGAAAAGTTCAGCCCGATTAATTCCTGAATACTTTGACTGAGATTTGTTGAAGCTAGTCCAAGTTTTTAAATTCTTGACTATCAACACGTGGAAATGTCTTCTCAGGGGATTAGAAAGAGATCTTAAAACAAAAGCACATTCTAGAATGAGGCAGGAATATTTTGCTTTTTCAGGTCAGGCCGGGCCAGCTGTATCTCATCTCTAACCTGAATATTTATGAGCTGTAGGAAAGATGACAATTTTATACCTTCTTACAGTTTATTGCCAGTTCCCTGTCTTGGTGGTGAAACATTTTTACCTTTTTAAGGCTTCTGAAAGGGACTTTCCTGCTGGTTTGCCAATAGGGTGTTGTAGATCAATTTGGAAGGTATGAGATTTATTTTTTCCTATGTGAGTAAGCATGTATTTTTACATCTCTGAACTAGTGATAGAGTGGTAGTATCACTAATGGGATTTTAGTTTGTCTTTCTAGAGGTGCAGATCAGCAGTGGAAAATCAAAAGTCAGACATCCTTGGGTCTGTGAAGAAACCTATGGCCATGCAATACAAATTGCAGATCTACTACAATCTCACCCTGTCAATGAAATTCTTGCCCAACTTTGACCATGTCAATTTTATGCAAGGATGAAGTCTGTTAGTAGCTGTAAAACAGACACTTCACTGGCTGGCTCCTCTGTCTTAATTCAGGCAGGTTGAAAATGGCATGAACTCCAGTTGTTTTAATTAATTTAAGAGAAACACAGGTAGTCACAACTAATCTGTACCAGGCAGGTGTTTCCACATGTTGTAGCAGTGCATAACTCAAGGAAGCAAGGCCTCTGTTCTGTCCATCCAATTCTTTAATTAGACTCCACTATCATATTTCTGTATTTAAAAGGCTAATTTTTCTAACTCTGTCTTACTTATTGCTTGGGTCAGCATTAGCTAGATTTCTGTGACCTTCAACTTTGCTCCTTGGCTTGAGTGTGTCTTGTCTCTTGATGACCACAGAAATGCGGTCACTGCAAAGCCAGCAGTGGCTTAGCTCCCTCTGACCCAAAAGTAGGCACAACCAGCTTCTGTCACTCTTTCAAATCCCAGCTGGCCCTGAGGAAAGGGTTTCCCAATGAATTAAAGAGAATTTCTTACATCAGAGCATCAGATCCTCCTGTGCTTTGCAGGAGTGCATTTCTATTACTGTGCCAGGGGAAGAAGGGTTTGCTGAGTGAAATGATACAAAACAGATACAGGGGTCCAGAAGACGTGCTGTCCCATCAAATGAACCCCCTGTGTAGCAGTTAGGCTGGATCCTTCCAGATCTCACTGCTCTGTGTCCAGGCTGCCCTGTCGTGATCCCTGTAACAAGACACAAATCCAACATACCTTGCAGTCAGCGCCAATGGGATTTTTGCATTCCTCACAGGTGTTGGAATAAAGATTTTCATAACATTTCACACAGTAGGGGCTGTCCTCCTTCAGGATGTACTTCTTACCAAATAGAGACTCTTTGCAGTAGTGGCAATCAAAGCGTTCAGTCATGGTGTCTGGAGTCCAGCTGTCCTGACACAAAGACAGGAACAGGCAGGTGTCACACTGAGCTACACTTGACCCAATCCCCCAGGAATGTCAATTCTTGTTTACCACATTGTATCTCAGTTTCAGTCCAACTTTCAGTCAAATAAATGAACACATTAGGAAGAAACTGGGCTATAAATTTTTCAGTGCAGCCCATCAAAATTAGCCATCTCTCAATTCATCTTTGGCCAGACCTAGTGTTAGAGATAAGAGCGAGGAGTAAACCCTGAGTCTGAAGAATTCTTGTAGGATTTGTAAATGGAATTTGACCTATAGGTCTGCAACAAGGTCTTTCTCTAGGGGATGGACGGAGTCAAGTCCATTAAGAGGATCAGCCAGCTAATTTTCAGAAGCAACATCTCCTGCATAAGGCAAGAGGAAGGTTTACATTCCTGGTAGACTTTAGTCATGCACAGCCTATCAGGCACCACAGTTATGTGCTTCTGCACCTTCCTTCTCTGCACTCTCAGTAAGCCAGTGTCTGGCAATCATTCCCCCACAGGCAGACACCAACCCTCCATCCCTGCTCATGCATGGGCACAGGAGGTGTAGGGTCAGTGACTGTGTCTCTGATTCTCCTCTGCTGCACCTGAAGGAGTTATCCAACAGCTGTAGTGTGTTGGGACACAGATGGGAGCTGGCTTCAGGTATCCTGGCTCTGACAAATGTCAAATAATGCTTATGGAAGGGAAAAAGCAAGTAGAAGAAACTGTATATGATGTTTCAGCTTGTCTGAATTAGGGACGATTGATGTTTGCTCCTCAGGTTTTGTTACATCTCTATCATTTTCTGGATGCACACACAAGCAAAGATGACACAAACGCCTTTGATGAATATTTATTTTTGCCTGGGATAATTTATTTCGGGTTTCATTACAGTCATCACCTTCTTTCTTAACCTGAGGCTTGCAGCATGTGTTGCACCTGAAATCTGTTTGGAGGTTACAGCTGGAGCAGGGCATGGCTGCCTGTTTAGGAAAGGGAATTTCCCAAGCAGAAAGTACATGCCACCTGGACTGCATGATCTACACTGCCTGCCAGGCTGCATCTCCTCTTTAAGCTACATCTGATCTATAAATCCTTAAATATTTTGAGTACTAATAGCTTAAGTGGCTACCTCTGTCTTTCATGCACAAGTGACATTTACAGCAGCTGCAGTCCTTTTGCCAACTTCAGCTCCCAGTTTTAAACAAAATGTTACTTGCTTAGTGTTCTTGGCACAGGTTGCTGATTTCTGGAGTTTGTCCTCTCCCTCTGGCAGTGGGAGCCACCCACAGGGCATTCTGAAATCCTGAGTTCTCCTCCACGATTTCAGTCTTTATTATCTTTCATTCTATCTAGGTGGGATGTAATTAAGGTTTTAGGGCTGTCTGAATAGACAAACTTTATTTTGATGACTAGAAAGCTTTTCAAAAAAAAATTTAATGGTCAATCTGCTGCTGAATTTTGTGGTGACTAGCACAGGCTGAAGGGTGAGTGCTTTTACAAGTGTGAACTATGTAAGTGATGTCTCAACTGCTGGAAAGTCTTATGAATTCCAAGTAACTACTGAAGAGGAGAGACAAACTAGCAAAGCCCAAAATGTGCTTGGAGGGAGCACAAATGCTGGCAGCTGGTTATCTGTGCTTCTGGCAGCTCAGGACTAGCAGTGCAGGACTGCCTTGGCCTTAAGGATGGTCTAGGAACTTATTCATTCCCTTATCCCTGAGGGGAACTGGGAGTATGTAGGGTGCTCTTTGTCCTTAAGGAGTAGAGAGCATCATAGGACTGATAAGAAGACTTAGATAAGACTGATAAGAAGTGCTGGGGAGAGAAGTGCATTGACTACCCAAAGCTCCCCTCTAGCCCATTTCCAGCAGCAGCAGCTGGCAATGGAAGTATAAGGCAGGAGAACAGGGACAACACAAAGGGACATTTCCTTAACATTTGTTTCCAACAAGTTAGTGTTCTCTTGAAGTACACCTGTAGTCTTTACTAGATTGTCCATTTAAATGACAATCATGGATTTTCCTCTCTGTTTTGAGCCCTTTTACACCCATAACCTAAATAATAGGATTGGACTTTCCCGGGAAGGAACAACTTAAATCCCTTCTGGAGTAATCTCAGCAAAACGAATGGAGTCAGATCAAACCACACTGAGTTGTTTGTGTAGACATAGGACTAAGTCTGAGAGGAGTAATAGCTTTTGTTCAAATAGTCTGTATTTAGGACAGAAATCTGTACTTTTTACCAGACTATACTAAGTATTTTTTTCCAAATGATAGGATTTTGTTGTCCATATAAAGTGAATTATTGCTAAGTGAAAATGTGAGCAGAAACCACTTATGAACTTGGATTTGTCACCCTTCTTCAGAATTACTTCTCTCTAGCCCTGATTTAAAAGTAGATGTGTGATACTGAAGAGAGAAAAGTTTCTCTGCAGTCATGATGTGTAAAAGCAAAAACTGTAGAGTGGGATTCCTTTACAGGTTTATACCATTTCATCCAAAGCTGCTAAATGTAAAATACAGAAGTGCATTGTGACTGGAAGGACTGCTCCCTTAGAGGTGGATGTTCCTGTCTCTTGGTCACAGCACTTTCCCTCTTGAGTGCTGTATTGTCTTCTGGATGCATTTCACAGGAGCAGATGCAAGCATTTTGTAATACATGCATTTAATAATTTCTATATTAATGTAATAATTAAATGATTCAAAACAATTCAGCAGTTATTGCTGCCACTGTTTCAGGAAATACCTGGGCGCTGCCCTCCTACCCTGAAAGGGATCTAGCTTGGTTAAACGTGCTCTAAGTTTGTCCCAGGGAATTGTTCCCCTCACCCTGAGCAGGGAGAGGCAGTCCTCATTTCTACATCTCAAACAGATTTAGGGATGAACTCTGCTCTATAAAGACATTGCAGGGGCAACTCTGGAAGAGATTTGAGGAACTCTAGAGATTTGGGAAACTGAAAGACAAGATCTGCATTTTGGCTTTAGTTATGTGAATCTTTTATTGAATATGGGACCAGTTTTGGATCCAATATCTTTTGAAGCTAGGAATTTAGATTCATGTGGTTTCATTCAGTAAGCTGGAATTAAGGGTGAAGCATCCCAAAATTCCAGGCTGTTTGAATCCAGGCCTTGGACTGAATCTCATGATCTACTATGTGGTATTTTTAGCACATTGTACAGGGTTTTTCTGCTCCAGAGAGAATTAAATGAGAGGTAATAATGGGTCCTATCTACTAAATACTAGAAGGAATTTCAAACAAATAATTTCACTGTTGTCTTACAATCAAGAAATGTAAAATCATACTGAACAATATTTTTGCCTCTCACTTTATACACATGGTCCCTTATTTTGCCAGTCTATTAATTCTTGTTATATAAAATCCCCTCATGTTTAGCTTAGTGCAGGCTTTATGCACTGTTTTGGACTTTAAGGGGAAAAAAAACAAAACAGGGAACTTGCACAGCTGTGGATGGACATAAATTGCAATTCAATCTCCTTGCAATTGATGTTTCTTTCCCTTCTGTTTGATACTTGTTGACCATAAAGTTTTGTGGGACAGAAGCTCATCATTATTACAGCTCTTTGTGGTAAAAGGTCTTTGGATTTTATCACTGTAGTCATTCTATACTTGTGCTTTTTCAGATTGTTCTCAACATAATCTTGATGGAGATATTGATTTTTTCTGCCACCGAGTCTTCCTCCAACAGCATCAGACATAACAAGTAGGTCTCTGAAAGGGAAAGAGCTTTCTGTTGCATGCCCAAAAGAGAAGCTACAGCTTATGCCAAATTTTAGTACTACCCACACTGTGTCTCACAGGAAGTAAGAATTGGCAGGAAAATTAACAAAAAGTTAGTAGACAGACTCCAAATCTATGCTTCTTTCCTCTTCTTTCCCCGTTGGCTCAGTCTCATTTTACTGGTGGTAATTCCTAAAGTTGTCATATTACCGCAAAAATATTAGGGCTCATCATGTCATTAAGAAATTATCCAGTGTTCCCCCATCCCACGACACTATTGACTACTGAGAAAGCAGACCTTGCCTGCTTCTTCAGCTATGTCTACAAGCCTAATAAATGTTGTTTTGTCCATCTCTTATTTCAACTCTTCTTAGGGGGTGTTGAGCACTGAGAGGTGCAGATGCACACACACAAGAGAGAGAAAGAGGCCAAGGGAAACTATCTAAAACATGTAGGGGTTGTTTAGTTTATTCAGTGAAGTTCTGATCTCTGTAACAGCATCTGAGGACATAGAATTAAGCCTCTGTAGATGCCAAAGGGGGACTTGCTGTTGATTTATTTAGGTCAGTAGGGCTGGGGCTCACTCTACCTGTGCCCCTGGGTCGGTACGCTGTGTTAGCCACCTGCACAAGAAACAAAAATTCTGCCTTCAAGAGGTACAGACATTTCTCCCACCTGACTATTTTTTCCAGAAGAACAATACACATGGAGAATTTTCTATCTGTTTATTTCTCTTCCCCTGAGGAAGGAAGATTCGTGTCTGGCAACTCCAGTGACATGATCCATGCAGGTCTAGAGCATTTGGAAACAATTTAGGTGAATGCTCCAAAGGCTAAAATGAGAAGATTTATTTACAACCATGAAATGACAGTTCAAACTATGCTGGTCTTTCTGGCAAGAGGTGATTCTTTTCCTGTAACTTAGCTGCTCTTACCACATTTGTTATCAATCATCTTGTTGCAGCAACAGGAAAACACTCTTAGAAGACCTAAGCATCTTTCCAAACCAGGCCATAAGGCCATGCAAGGGGAAAAGAGGGAAACCTAATTTTATTTCTTTTAAATTTACGTTAATGCTCAGAATTCACCTGCACCCCACTGTGAGAAAGCTGGTGTAGATGTACACCACGGATACTCAAAGCACTGCTGTGTGTTTTGATTTATGAAAACACGTCGAGGGCTGGCAGCCTTCTTTGTTTGGCTGTCCAGGTGTATCTTACCTCTTCAGTGAGTGCCCACAAACGCTGTCACCAGGTAGCAAATGGAACCTGGGTGCTTGGAGGTGTTGCTGGCCATAGGACAAGTGTTGATGCTTTGAATTGCTCAGAGCTGTGAGCCTTCAGCAGCAGCTCCTGGCCATGGAGAGCCAAATCAGCTGATGCACAAAAGGCAGGTCTCCCTCCATGGGACACCTTTGCTGCCTTTCACTAAAGGTGGCCAATACAAAGGTAACCAGGCTGTGGGGGACAAGTGGTCTGGGGTTTATTCTTAGCTTGTAAATGAGACAGGGATGTTTAGGCAGATGTGGCTGCACTCCTTGTCTTTTAAATTTTTAAGCTGAGAAGAAAGCAGAAGCCTTTTTCTCTTGCTGCTGCTATGGAAGAGCAGAATCCTGAAGTGAGCACAACAGAAAGAATTTGTCAGCCTGTCTTCAAGGAAACAAGACCCATATGATATATCCTTTCTCTCCCAGAACAGCCCTGTTAACAAACCCAGTGCTTTACCAGTGTCCATCCCATCAAGGTTGGGATATTAAAAGTACTCAGTTACACAGGTGCTCATTGCTGTTTCTTAAGCTCAGGGTAGATATTCACAGATGCCCTAGGAGCTCTTAATCAAAAGCTAGGAAAATTTGGTTTAATATTTGAAAATAATGGTAATAATACCAAAAAGCAATAAAAAATTGTAAAACCCCAAGTAAAATATCCCAGTCATGCCTTTAGATGCTGAATTTTAAGAGCTATTTAAAGAAAAAAAATTTAATAGAGTTACCTTACAATAGTCTTCAAAATTACATTTGGATTTTACCAAAGACTTACCTTCCTTGGAAATTGCTGACTTATTTTGCATATGGTATAACATTCTGATCTCTTTTTTGGAGTTTTTTTTAAATCTCTTTAGAGCACTTTTCTGACCAGACACTGCGTTAAGATCTGCAGATAACCAAACCATACCTGGTTTCTGTCTGGATTGCACAGTCAGGCTATCATGAACAGGAAAGTGGATGGTGTGCTGGTTAAGATTGTATTTCTTAGCAAAACATAAATAATAAAAACAAAACCAAAACCAACCAACCAAACAAAACTAAATACAAAATGTTTCTTGTGTAGCAAAGTTCCTCATGCACCTGGCTAAAATAATCCCAGTTGTAGTAGTGGACAAGGAACACTCCACTTGGGGTTTCTGTGTGGTTTATTGTGTTTGGCAGTCAATAAAGCTCTGCTCCAGTCTAGAGCCACTCCAGCAGTGGTAGAGCAAGAACTGAAGGTAATACCTACAAATGCCAGAGAAGAACTGCACACTGACACTTTGAAAGTGTCCCCCACAGAGTTTGCTCTATGGTTATCCCAGGCTGATATTGAAATGACTGGAGGGTCCATGGTCTTACCCATGTTCCTGCACACGGTTCAGTTACAAAAGAAGCTTATTGAAATAACATGGAACATTACTTAAATCTGCCACAGCAAGGAGGAGCACAGTTCAAGTGGAAATGCTTGCGCTTTTTTTTCTATTTTAAAGCCTTTTGAAATTGCTGTCCTCCTTCTTTCTCTTGCAAAATAAGCAAATGCTTGCTCAAAGGAAAGGTCAAGTACTTGATCCTGCTTAAGCATAAAAATTTATATTTCTAATAAGAGCATTTAGGCAGATAACAGAAAGTGATAGAGGAGAAAAATGGTATAAGATTAATAAACTTTATTATTATTTCTGGCACTATCCTGCAAAAGTGGTGTATAAGCTAAATGTCTGCAGACACTAAACTCCAACAAAAGTTTGTTTTTCCAGAAAAGGATTGCTTTCTCATATTGATAGGAAAACTGCTAATCTCAGAAAAATTAGACTTTAAGATAAAAATACCCAGAAATGCCGTGTGCTACCATACAGTCATGTTTCCAAATTTTTCTGTGTTTTTAAAATCCTGAATACTACTCCCCAGGGCACAAAACCAGAACAGTGTCCCAAATAACCTGTGTCTCCTTTTTTAAAGAAAGGATAGAAGAAAAGTTGGGATGATTCTGTGGAAGAAGGCTGCTTTGTTATTTGTTCTGGCCTCTAGCAGCACGGCTCTGGTTCTGTTTGCTGAAGTAAGACCACAAAGCCCCCTTGTGTGTGAGATAATTGCACACCTGATTTGGGGGATCAGTAATGCTGTATAAAACGGCTGTGACAGAGAATGCCTCAGGGCTGTCAGGTATCCAAACTTCCCTGCTCAGCTGCCATGCCTGTGGCCTTCCAAAACAAAGGACAGCTTCCAATGAAAAAGGAGGCTACATAAACCTTGGGGCACCCATTCAGCTGGGCACATCTTAGCAAATTGATTGCACCTGGGTGAAATCAGTTAGGTCAAATTTTGGGGGCTTTGTGGCTGGAGACTGGACACAGAAAGCAAAAAGAATATCTACTAAGGTTGAGCCAAAGCACCTGTGATATGTGAGAGGTACAGAAGAAAGCACAGAGACTTAGAGAGCCTGGTGACATGGACATATACAATCTTTTTACGGGCAAGATCATTTCCACCTGAAGAAGGAAGGTGTTGAATCCACCACGGAGAGCTGCACGGCGTAGTACAGAGAGGTGGAATTCATCAAAGGGGAGATCCTGGTCTCTAAACACACTTCTGCTCTAAATCTCAAGGGTGCTTCAAAGCAATAACAAAATACATCTGTGTAAATGCTTGTAGATATTTCATGGCTTTGTACAATTTGCTGCTTTTATTATGCAAGATGAATTGAAGAAACAGTGGTGGGTTTTGAGCCCTTATGCTTGCTAAGGGTCTAGAACTAACTCACACCATCAGAGTGATACCTTAGACCTCTCTCTGCAGTGGTTGGTATATTTGAAACTTTAAATTCAAAAATTTCCTGTGAAAGGGAGCAGTGAATGTGCTTATGTCGGTGTTATGCTCCCTGCATTCCTCTTATGGCATATTATTATATGTACAGTATCCATCCTAGTTGGTATAGTCCAATATAATATAGAAGGGTATATGAAAAGGACCAAAATTAACTTTTTCACCTGGCATGAGTATTTTGATGTTCATCCTTAGGAGAAGGCTCTAGTGGTTTATAATCAAATTCTATCTATATATAGCTAATTAATATTGTTGAAATGTTAATGCTTCAGTGGCTGTCAATGTATCCAAGATTTATTTTCATGAAACCTGTCATTACCCTGCTATTTCACACTCTCACTTGAGGTGAATCTGCATCACAAATAACTGTGCATATGTAAATTAAATATTAAAACTACACCATTAGAATTAATCAGCCTAAAAATGCAAATTATGAGATTCCCCCAGTCTCTGAAGCAGTGCCCAAGTGAGGAAAGATGATTGCCTACAACACTACATCATTCAGAGTTTGTCCAGAGATCCTCAGGACAGATTTACCCATAACAGAAACATGGATGAGATTTAGACCCGAATGTTCTTGGTCTGTGAGGACTTTGAAAGGGAGTTGTCCTTTGTCACCAATGTTTTGGGGGGGGGGTTGTTTGTTTGTTTTGGTTTTGGGAGGGAGTTTTTGGTTGGTTTGGTTTTGGGTTTTTTTTTTTTTTTGGCTTCTGACATCCAAAGCATGATGGAATCCTGGCAGACTGGATTGTGCTGTGTGTGATCAAAGGAGTTATCTGATCTCTTTTCTAATGCAAGGTGTGCCACCTGGGAGACCTGATGTCTGTATGGACAGGAAAGGTGTGATTTCAGGCAAGTGCTATCCCTAGACTTCTATAAGAAGTGGGAAAAAGACCATTATTTGTACCTGAGTTCTTCACTTGGGAATCACCATTACACGCTCTACATGGCAGGAACTTCACATGGACAAACAACATCTGACACAATATAGCCACTGTTGTGAGATAGCAGTGATTTCACAAAAACTAGTAACATTTTCCTGTAAATCCAAACCACCTGGAAGTGACTACTTGGTACTTGCATATGTAGCACTGCTGATTTCCATGGGAGCACATTTGGCAAAATGGTGAGAACCAAAAATAACTATACTTTATCCCAGCACTTTAGCCATCTTGGGGTTTTTCAAAAGACCACAAGAACTGGTCCACCTCCCAGCTAGTGTGCTAGTCAGATGGAGATGTCAGGTGGGAACCCCAGGTAACTTTTACAAATTTGATTCCTCAACAACATAATTTTATATCCTTTCCGCTGCCACCCTAAACCTCAACAACATGTTGGTTCACAAGCCAGAGATCATTTTACCCTATGGATAGAGTAAAAAACAGTTTTATTGGTGGTCTGGCCAGATTTTGATAGTAATGCTATGGTGTTAGCAGGAACTGAGTTTTCAACACAGCAACTCATATAATTTTTTAAAAACTTTTCTCCGTATATGATCAAGAATTGGTAAGATTCTATTGAAAAAGCAATCTTAGAATCCATCTTTTCCCAGTTATATCTATAGGAGCACAAAACAGACTTAAATTTTTGTAAAATAAATAAATACAGACTTTTTTTTTTTTCTTCCATATCCAAATGCCTGCAGCAATCACGTTCAAAGTTTATCATCTGGCTGATAAAAGGCACAGATTTTGGCCAGAAAGTGGGGAGTCCCATAAATTTATGAACTGATGAAAACAGGGTTCACAGCAGAAACCCAGAGACAACCTTAATTGTAGCATTACAAATGTACATTTGGATGTATTTGTATGTCTAATAACACAGCCTTATGTTGGTCTCTTTTAGAACAATTCCTATTTAAGACAACATATAAACATGCATAACCATCAATAAATGTTATAGCTAGTGACCCAGGGAATCCCAATGTCAATTAGCAATCTTAGTTAATGTACTTCCAGATTGGAGTCAGGGGAATGGCAGTCACAGACTGACTGACTTGCTGGTATATATATTTTTATAACCATGTCTTGCTTACTCAGCAAAGCTGTGTGTGTCTCTGTACACAGCAAAGCTGAAATATGCAGGTATTTGGTCAACTAAATAAAAGCCAAATCCCTTGGGGGAGTAAAAAGTTTGGAAGAGCCATCAGTGCAGACAAGGAAAGTTAGTATTTCCTTTATTATGTACACAGAGAATTCCACGGTAGCATACAGTAAGGGCTGGGTTATTGTGGCTGCACACCCATGCACACGGAGAGAAGCACAAAAAGAAGGAATGCGGAGCTATTAATCGGGATTTGTATTCTAATTTATTCTCTACATATAAAAAGAAGAAATAGGATGCTGATGGCTCCCCGTTTTTCCATACACAATCTGTCCACACTGCCTGCAAAGAGGAGAGGCTACCTTTGTTTCATGTGCATCTGCTCCTGCTACAGTACAAAAATGCTCCTTTGTTGAGCTCGGCAGTAGGAGTGCACGGAGGTGTAAGGAATCTAAGACCCCCATCTTCTACTTTTTATCACCTCCCCAGTGCATTACACACGCAGCACAACGCAGTCATTAAAAATAGTTACACACGAAAAGACCCAGCGCCTCATCAGCCCGCTGATGTGTCACTTTACTGACGGACATGCAGCAGGAATTGCTGTGATAAGAAATTCGTCTTTTTGTCCTCTTCACACCCCGCCCCGTGCACTCAGGAGAAAGGGGGACCAGCAATCTCTCTCCTCGCATCCTTCCCCAACAACATACTGGGATATTAAACAACCCTCTCCTCCTCTCTGCACCCTTTGTCTAAAGCGACACCTCCAAAGATATGTTCTGTGGGTAGTGGGAGGGAAAGGGAAAAAAGGGATATTTACTTACAGAGCAGCAGCGGGCAGTTAATGCCACCTCCCGGAGCGGGGACAGGGGGTCACATCCCTTACCAAAGGTGCAAAGAGCACACTGGCCTGCTGCAGAGGAGAGCTGTACAGCCAGCTGGGGCTTTCTATCCCCGCAAAGAGCGGCTCTGCCGATTCCAGCTCTGCAGTCAGTGTTGTGTGGAAAGAGGCTGCTGCCTTCCCCAGCCTAGTGAAACCCCTCGCTATCATTTTACCATATAAGGAGACAAAAGCATCGGAGACTCTCATTCTTTGAGGCGCTCTGCAGCTGGCATTCGACACTTTCTCTATTCCAAGGGTGTCAATACTTCCCCCTCCTAAACATCTTGTCTTTCTTGGCCCCCTTCCTAAAATAAGGCTCCCTCTCCCCTCCTCCAGCCTTTGTTTCTCTAAAGCCCTGATGCTTATTAATACACAGCTTTGCTAAATCTGAGAGCTCGCTCTTTGCAGAAGGGCAGGTTTTAAAGCAACTCAAGCCCAAACATTTTCACCTGGCTGAGAGAATAAAGTCCTTGGTTAAAATCGGTATGAGGCTTTATTGACTTTGGTCATTTTGCCTGGTGAGTGTCTTCTTGCCAAAGAAGAGTGAAACAGCCTGTCTCTCTCCTCCTTTGTGGAGAGGTGCACATTTTTATAAAGACCAAGTGTGCAGGCATTTCTTTATGAACATTCAGACCCCAGTCTAGTTTCTCTCCACCTTTCTTTCTTGCCAAGCTCCCCCATAATCAGGAGGAAAACGAACAAAAGCAGGGGAAATCAATGAAACCAAAACCAACCATCTTTTTATAGGATAAAGCCAAAGGAACAGATTTTCTCAGCACATGCTCGGTACCCGGTCAAGAGCCTTGCCAGTGTGCACATGGTAAGAAGAGGGGGAGCTATTAATCCTACTATAATCAGGAACTGCTTTTCCTGCTACAAAATCCAATTTCATTTATCAGCCATTCTAGCAGAAACACATTCTGCTAATCAAAACAGCGAGGGTCCTGGGAAACCTCCCAGAGGGAAGAATTTGGATCAGAAGCACGTGGGAGATGTCAGCTCTCTGCAGCTTGAGGGTCAGGCTGGGGAGGCATTTCAGGGTAATTCTTCAGTAATGACTGGTGCTTGCCAAAGGGGAGGTGCTTTAATATGAATGCTTTCCACCTTGAGGGAAACCAGAAGGATAAATATGTAAAGCCCATTATCCCAAGAGAGCCTAGCTGTTGTTTTGCATCCAGAAGATGCCAGGTAGTCCAGTTTTGGTTACTGGGTTCTGGCACTTGCCTGAGCGGTGGTGTAGATGTGCACACGGGTTAGATAAGGGTTTCTGCTGCAAAACAAACTTCTGCCAGAACCCTGCCCTGTGCTTGCTGTCCTCTTATGCACCCACATGCAGTCAGATTTAGAATGGGGGTGAAATGTGTTAGTTGGTCTCAGTGCTACTCCAAATCTAGAAAAGCACAGAACAAAATGGTGGGGAAGGACCATTCCTAGTTCTTCTATCAGAAGCCAACTCTCCTTTGCAGATGTGAGTTATTTGGATGACCAGCAATGATCTGTTTGTCAGTTGATCCAGCCTTTGCTGTTGAGTTTCCAAAACACAAGCAATCATGCCCTGGAGGACTGACAATGGGCATACAGGATTAAGAATGCCATAGCAATTAAATCATTTAAATCAAAGCTGCTGCACTCCCCAGCCACATGGCAAGTCCCTGACTCTTCCCTTGAATTTGCAGTGGCACTGTAAAATGAATTAAACCAGAGAGTGAAAAATTTTAATTGAACCCATAACCTACCTTGGAGCTGCACCTTTATCTTGAGAGAGCTACTGGTTGGGTTTCCAGTCCCATCAAGCGATTTCCTGGGGCAACAATAATAATTTATTTCCATCTTAGTTACTGTTTTTACCTCAGCTCTGATTTAGTGGTGTACACAAAAAAGGAAAAAGGCCTTAAAGGTGATTAGAATTGGGCTATTTGATTCCAAACTTTCCTAAACAAACTAAATATTTTGAATGTGTTAATTGGTTTTTTTCAATTTCTATTATATTCTTATTTCCCCATCTGTCCATTGCCAGTTACTGCAGCAAGTCTGACAGATTTCTTGATGATCCCTGTTTTCCACAATTATTAGTTTGAATATATACTGGCTCTAGCTGAACTGATTTAGTTTATCTGTTGCAGGTCTGGGTTGACTTAAGAAAGATAAGGTAATTTTTAGCTAATTTGGTATAACATCTCTGACTCCTTGAAGGCAGAAGACCCTCTGCTGATTTGAAGCCCATTGATCTGTGGGCTCCCTATGGGACTGGACACTCAGCAGCCACATCAAGACTGTGTGGAGCTGTGAAGGGGGTGAGGAAGGTTACCAGGCAGCACCTTCCCTCATCCCATGATGGGGTGCATGCACTCCATCAAACACTGTTAGGGAAGGTATGGAGAATGTCAGACCTCTTACCCTCCTTCAGGGCCACTCACTCCACATTTATCTGGGAAGCAAATATTCATCAGTGGTTGGCAGCCCTCTCCAGCCCCTTTTCCACCAGAATGAAATCCAACAGGTGTGGGTGGGAGAGCCACAAATTTAATTAATTTTCAGAGAAATGGGGAGGAAAGGGCAGAGGCCCTTTCCCTAACAAATTTATTGTGTAACCCACTTCTTCTTTTTCAATATATGCATTTTATATTGTTTTTTACTTCATTGATTCTCTGAAGAACCCAGAAGAGATCAGGCATCTTCAAAGCTTCAGAGGAGTCAATGCAATGAGAACTCAGGCAGTGCTTCCAATAGGGGGCCTAAACCAAGAGTGGAAATGCAAGTACAGTACAGTGATTTAGAAACTTATCCTATGGTTTATATTTTCCTCATGTGTATAGCATTTACATTACAAATATTGCTTGTTCTTCAGTGGTCTGAGTGTTGATCAGGTTAATTCTATGTGTAGAATGCTGTACCTCCACATGGGGAAAAAAGGTGGAAATAGTATCATTTTCATAGCAGGACTTCTCAATGATTTTACTAAGCCTTCATAAGTCTCACTTCAGATACTGGAATAACTATAATTTCAGCACTTATCTCCTTTTCTGGCTGAAAAGAATGAACAAAGAAAAGTAGTGGAAAGAGACAGCTGGAAGTGGAATATTTTTATTTCCCCCAGTTTGAGACACAGAGATATATAATGTCTCGGTGAGAGCAGGGGAGGGGAAAATATACACTTTCAGGTTTGAAAATGGCTAAGCTACTGGCTGATTCCTTTCTCCTGGAAACTGTTAAGTTACTTTATCAGAATTCAACTAATCCCCTTTTTGATACTTGAATCTGTGTAACACAAGCTTCAATTGGATATGACAGGGTGCATTTAGGAGGGCTGCTATTTTTGGCACTACTGCTTAGGAAGGAGTGTAGACTAGTGCAGATGTTGCATTTTAGTTCATTAAATCTAAAATAACAGCTAGGCAATATTAAATCTTCCTGAAATTTCATTTTCACACAATGCTCACAGATATGTATTTTCCCCAAGATTATGGGGAGTTTGCAAAGGATAAAAAGATATTTTCAGCATGTATTTCTTTCCCAATTCAGTTTCCAAGTCACAAGGCTTTTTGTAATATTCCGATCTTCCTTTCTTCCCCTAGGAGACTCAAACCTCAAGTAGAAAGACACATCAGGTAAGAAATATCAGAGTTTCACATATTCTGATGAGAGAATTACTGACATCTTTGGACAATCTTTGGACAATCCATTAAAACCACCCCAGTCAAGGCAGATAGAGAAAGTCTGTCTGCTTTGGAATGATGCGAGACTTCTATTATTGATGTTTAGCCTAAATCAATGTGGAAACACTGGTGGTTTAGAAACTCCAATCTAATCTGTAAAAAAAAGGTACTTCCATATTTACTTTCTTAATATGTTTGAACAGTTTTCATGTGCAATGTTAAACAATTTTCTTAAGTAATTTAGAGAAAGGTGCCATAGTTCAGTAGCATCAAAGAACTGTTTTTCATAGGAAAAGTGATCTTTAGAAGGATAATACGATGCTATGTGATTAAGACAGATGATTGAGACTCAAATATCTGTGTGTCTCTGTGATAGAATGGTCTGGGATAGAGACAAAAGCATTTTAGATCATTATGATCAGTTTGGACAACAATTTCATTAATTTTTTTAAAGTTAGTCAGGACTTTCAACCCAGTTAGCCCCAGTTTCATTCAGAGAAATCTATCTCCTGAGAGAAATGTCCCAAAGTGAATATGGCAGTGAGACATCTGTCAAAATGTGCTCTGTCACTTTCTGTGTAATTGCTCCCATACCCTTCTCTCTGTGGACAATTGAGATGTAAGAATGGGTTTTCAATGGGTGACCCAGGCAGAGAGATAGCTTTGTTCCTTTTTCTGCTGCTTTCCTCTCTCCCAGCTGAGTAGACAAACAGTTTTTATCACTGATGTGCAGAGGAACACAATCTGATCACAGAGGAGAAATTTAGTGGTGCTTGACAAAGAAGCAGACAGAACACCAAAGGAAGCTTCAAGGATCAACCCACGGCTTAAAGGAACAGAATCTGCTAAGGAAAATCCCTCTTGTTGACAGATGAGTTTCCAAAATCTTGGAAAGCTGAGGCACTGTGTGACAGGTCCTTCCCTGGACAAGCAGCATTGTCAGAAATCTATCCCAGAAACCTCACGGGTTAAACAAAATCCATAAAGGCTTTTGCAGGATGAAGGCAGCCCATCAAACAACTCCCCAAGCAGTAGCTGCCTCTACCATGTGGAGCAGCCACCCTGAACAGCCCTCACCAGGCTGTGAATTGCGTGAAGAAATAATGATCAAAATAAAGAGAGTGGAAGACAACAATTCTTATGGAATACAGGCTTTCCCCCTACTTTCCCTGGCATCCTTTCTCATTCTTTCCCCTCACTAAGGAAAGGATGGCGCCTTTACTTTTAAGGAAACTGGAGTGAAACATTTTGGTCTTTGTCATGTTCACACTTTGGCTTCTGAGTGTTCACTAAACCCCTCAGCTCCACAGTTCCTTCATCTGTAACCAAGGGTAGGGATCTTGGTGGCAAGCCTTCAGAAGTGCTTTGGGATAGAGAGACAACCCCCAACAACAGGTGGAGGGTCTTCATATGACTCTAAATTATAATAATGCAGGAACCTATGCAGAAGAGTTCTTGCTTCTTTCCTTTCCTCTGGATTCAACTTGACTGCCATGTGGGGCCTGAATGTGACAGATGGGAAGAGCCTTTTGGGTTTCCTACCCCTGCAGATGGAATCTGGGATGTCCAATTACTACAGAGGTTGCAGTAATTGCTGGTCTTCTGAGCTGGCAAATACTACCCCCTAATTTAGGATTTATTAATTTTAGTATAATCATGATTTATCATTCCCTGTTCCAGATGCATGAAACAAACACACTGTGATTGTTCCAAGAAACTAATCACTCTGCGTTTCTGACAGCACCACAGGCTTGCTATTCTGTGAAAAATAGCTCCTATTGCCTGTGGTATTCCAAGCAGCACACATCTGCATTTATAGGCAAAATCCCCTTTCCACAGTCTTTCCCTTTCCCACTGCCCCACTGCTCACAGCTTCTTCTCCAGAACCTTACTTCTGTGTGTATAATTTGCTTCTGCTCCCCTTAGCACTTTTTCTGCCTGCACTCCTGATAGCTGGAAGTATTATCACCCTCTGGAAGTAACCAGGAGCAACATTTGAGACTACCATTTCACTTTATCAGACAGCCAGAGGCCTCAGGAATTTCTGAGCAAAGACGTCTGTCC
>VZSR01003803.1:56249384-56296166 GCA_013398615.1 Brachypodius melanocephalos
TGTCATTTGTAGTTATTCAGATCACACCACAGCAATATGAGAATCACGGAAAGCAGGGTTCCTCCAATTTGTTATGCTGCTCTTGGGAAATGTCTTGAGAAGAGAATGTAATGATATCTCTTCATAATACTCCGCCAGCCTCCAGCAACTCTTGGCTTGGGGATTTCTCAACCTGGAGGCAGTATCCATACTGAATATCACTTTCACGAACTTGCAGTTCCCTCTGGATTGCCTGAAAGGAAATTCACAGTTTCCAGTAACAGGTAGCTCCACTCTGCGTTGCCGAAGAACCATCTTCCTTGTATCAATTTTGAACGTATTAACTTCTAGTTTTATCTGAGGCCTCCTAGGTCTTACCTTTGGAGATATAATGAGAAACTGATCTTTATTCATATGCTACAGGCTGTTCATGTCTTTGTCAATCTTTATCATATTTCCCCTCAGCCATCTCTCCTAGGCCAGGGAGTCCCAGTCAACCTGTCCAGTCTGTAGGAAAGCTACTTCTCATGTTTTATCATTTTTCCTCAAACTTTTTCAGTATGGCAATTTAGTTTTTCAGGTGATGTGGCCAAAATTTTAACATTCAGTTTGCATTGTGGCTGCTTGTGTTCTGTCATTTTGGGGTTTTTTTGTTGTAAACCTATATAACCTTCTAAATTTCACACACAGCTAGACATCTCAGAACCATTACTTTATAGCTAAAGTTACATCTTCCCCCATGTTCACTGTTTTATGCTCATCTACATTTGGTTCAAGGTGCTGTTCTAGTGCTCATTCATCCTGTTGCCTAGTATCCTTTTCTCTCATCCAGTTTCTCACTCTTAGAAGAATTTCCACTAATAATCTCCTATTAATCTCTTTACTGTAAAACCTGTCTATCTTTCAACTGATTTTATGTGATACATGCAAATATCTTCCCTCTTGTCCTATTATTTCTTAAATGTTTTGAAGGTTTTGTGGTGAGGGCCCTTACTGAATACATGGAAAAGGACAAATAGGCAGATGCTGTCAACCAACGATCTCTGTATCTCCGTGCTGTTTATTATCTCATAGGATTTGTAGAACATGATTTCTCCTTACCAAGCTATGTTGAATTTCTCCCAATGTATCATATTTACCCAGCTTCTCTACCCTGCGAAGTGATTTCTACTAAATTTGTCAGTCTTACCAGGCTCTGTTTCTCCTGTTTTCTCTTGGAAGCATTTAAAAAGGCTGATGTTGTATCAGATACATTCAGGTGCTCAGTTCTAAGCCTGTTTTAAATAAGAGGCCATGGACTATTATTACTTAAGCTAATTCATCTTTCAGTCCCTTTAAATCTGTTGGATGAACACCATCTGGTTCTAACATTTTCTTCCTATTAATTTCATTTATTTGCTCCATACCTCTTCTACAGACACTTCAGCTTGAAATAGATCCTCTGATGATACCCATAAGGAAGCATTCTGCTGCAGGAAGATCTCCAAGTTCCTCACAATGAACACAGGAACAAAATAAAGAGATCATTTATCCCCATCTTACAGCCATTTCTTCCTCAAGGACTGATTATCTGTTGGTCCAATTGCTCCCCAAACCCTTCAACTTGCCTAATATTCAAAAGAAGCATACAGTTGCAAATCACTTCCCAAATTACTTTAGACTCACAATATTTTGATGTAAGTAGAAACAGTCACCCTCTCCAGTCTGAGGACATCCTGTTTTGAAGAAAGATCCTTCTGTATGGCAACAATTATTTTTCTTCCTAGCTACTGTTTGTATATACTACAGATAAACTGAGAGGGTCTGAGATGTAGGCTGAGACGTATATTATGATTGAGTATATGAGCTTAGATTGTGCACTTTGAAGTAGAGTCCTTGCTGTTGATCCTCTTAGGCCTGTGCTTACTTTGAACCCTATAAGTGCCCAGGCCCTTTAAATAATAGGATTAAAGTAATCATTTGGTTGCTGATGTGAATTTCATGTCTACCATTTCACACAGAGCTGAAAAAATATACCATCCACTGTCAGTCTGATAGGCATATGGACTGTGTTTGTCCCTGCCAAGTTTATACTCACATGGCTGTCTAGTGGAGTTGCTGTCTTAATGTGAATGAAATTCAAATGTTGTGAGTAAAACGAAAGAAAGACTTGCAACAATGGCTTGTCTTGAAGTGTCTCTTGCTGGAAGATAAGTAATTTTCATGAATCATTAGAGAGGAGTCAGAACTCACATTATGAAGCAGTGCTCGTTCTTTTGCTTATCCCTAATGTCTGACCATAAAGTCTGGGGAGTCCTGGCTGGGTTGCTACAATGTAAATTCCTTACATGGCTGAGAACTGCCCGTCTATCCGTCCCTGAAGAGTCTGTCCACAATGATGTTGGCTCTTCCTTATATCCCAAAGGATTTCCAGGAATCCAGACTCCTCATTTGCAAGGAAGAGTTTCTAACACTTGGATATCCAGCAAAAATGCGTGGAAGGGGCTGGCTTGTCTGGCAGCAAACACAGCACTGGGAGGCAGTGGGGGCTTCACTTGCAGGAGAGGGCAGAGGAAGGAAGGCAGACTGCTCTGCCTGAGTGCCTACAGCACTTCCACAGCCATGCCCACACTGCCTCTCCTGCCAGCTTTCTCTGTGAGCATGCCCTGGACCCAGATCTGTTTGCTATTTCCTTTAGTAAGCTGCAGATCCACCCAACATTTGCCTTAGTACACACAGGGCAAAAAGGCAGAAGGGAAGCATGGCTGCCTTCAGATCTGGTCCTTAGAAGACCCTTACTTCTTTTTTCTGAATTAGGAAGTAGTGCTTTTTTCTCCCCTAAAAGGATGTAGAGAGAAGAAACATTCGACAGTGAAATGCAGGCCATGTGAGCACATAACCCGTGATGTGTCTAACCTGTGCTCACACAAATTTCTGAGTGGGGTTTATATGGTAGAGCTGAAAAGCACAACAGAGTTTGTTCCGAGAACTTCCTCTCTGATGTTGTTCTGTACCAAGAGTGCCACGCTGTATCTCTCTCTTTGTATTATAATTCATGTACTAAGCCCCTGAATGTCCTGCTGCCTTCTACACCCAATGCTGGGGGCTGGGAGATGTGCTGCAATGGAAACCATGCATAGGGAATTAGGATACCAAGCATTTTAAAAATGGCATAAATAAGAGAATAATTGGCTTCTGTGTGATGGCATCTATGGCTTGCAGGTATTTCTGTTTTCATATGGTAATCTCTAGGCATGTTGGGCTTTGCTTCTCTAGCCACAGGCTCCCAAAAAGGAGCACTATTCAATGCTGTCAATGTTTCCCTCCTACAGAAAGCATGCAAATTTCTAGGAAGACTTTGGTGAAAATCTGTTCAGCTTGACAAGGAATATGCTGATCTGAAAGCCCACTTGCTTTGTTTCTGGGGTGTGACAGCTTCTGTTCCCATTTATGTGCTCATTTTATTCTTATGACAAAATATTTATTTTCCTTTTTAAAGGAGAGTTTTTACTCTATTTTGTTGTGTTATGGGAGTTCTACAGACATTGCAGGAAAAAGAAAGAATATTATAAAAGAGGCCCTGTATAAGTGGCATCATAAAAAATATTACTGAAAATATGAAGTGAAATTGAGGGAAAATATTTTTTCTTCTAGCTCATTCAGTTTCACTTATTCTTGGTAAACATGTTTTAGCAGTAGCCAGTAAATCAACCTGCAGCAGCAACATTTAGAGTTTTATGAAGTTGGTAGATCCCTTTGAAATGTCTATGGTAGTCCTCCTTCCATGTTTGTTGGAGGGAGCTGAGAAAAACCAGGAAAAATTGCTCCAGCTGCTTTCAGAAAAACTAGGACTGTGCAATATGACCTATGCTTCTCAAAGCTGATCTGCATTAGATGATGAACATTGTTGAAACAGCCTGAGATTTATCAGAATGAAACTGCACTCACTGATATAAAGCCAAAGATAAAATATTGCAGTCAGTAATAATTCATCTCACTGAAAAACAACTGTGTCAGAGTGTCTGTGGTTTGGTTAGGCAACACATAGCCACAAAGAAGGAAAAAAATTGTAAGAAAAAAAATGCAAATGCACTTTTGTGGTACAAATCTACAGAAGTTTGGGACTATTAAAATTAGGAGGAAACGAAAAAAATCTGAGTTTTGTTAAAATAATCTGTGAATGCATCTGAGAGAACTCCCATTGATATCTGTGGGGCCAGGATTTCATCCCCAAGTCAGTATTCACATCCACTTCCTTCTCTGGTTTTCTTCCTCGTAAAATAGCCTTTTACATTTTCTGTATTAAAGTGTTTGGATGAGGCTGCCCCCTCATAGCCTCTTGCCAATTGCAGTCAAAGGTCTGCCTTGTTCTGATGGCTTGCTGCTTGCAAGGAAAAAAGTAAAGTTATTCATCCCTTAATCATATTTTTAAATGCTAGGTAAGAACAAAGTATTATTGTTGGCGAATGGCTTCACTTTCAAAACAGGCTTTGGGTCTTTTTGTTTAATTTCACTTTTAAATTCAAATCCTGTGAAAAATCACAGCATTAATATGTATGTTCCTGCATTTTATTCCAGCTAAAGACTATTGGCCAACACAGTTTTTAAAAAAACTAATGCTTTGCTGTACATGATTGGAATGCTGCTTCTGCTTCTTGTTTTTAAAAGGGAACACTGTCAATACATTAGTGGCTGAGATATTTTAACACTAGGTGCCCAACCAGGACGATTTTCTAATTTTAATTGTTTTAGCCGGAGGCTTGGAAGATAGACAAAGAATTTGAGGACATGAGAAAATTTCTAGTATGTGAGAAGTGAGATTACTCTATTAAAAATTACTAGTTTCGTACCTGATTTCTTTATTTCACGATTTACTGTGGAAGAACATCAGTTTAGCTTAATAGCAAGACCTTGTAATAACCAGAGGAGTGAAGGCAGCTGCCATGTCCCACTGCTGTCCCTCTAAAACACTGCATTCTCTGGTGGCACAAGCAGCCTTTGGGCTCCAGGTAACAGGAGACTCATCTCAGCAGTGCTGGGGAGCAGAAGGTTGGAGCTCTGTGCAGGTGTGCCCAGACCACGGTGTAGTGGCAAGATGGTTATGGCTGGAGAGCAGGGAGGCGTGTGGAGGTGCTGGCTGCACAGTCTGGAAATGTTAAGCCTTCTGAGGCACCCATGTGGGGACAGAAGCCCCAAGATAAAATAAGTGCACGTGCAGATGATTTGGTGTTTTACATTACTTTATTCTTCCACTTAAGTTATGTGTGGTTCTTGACATGAAAGGTGGAGCAAACTTGTCCCTAAGCATGTTGTCTCAGCACTGACTGTCACAGCCCACACCAGCATAACCCTGGAGAGCTAAGCCAGACATGACACATTACCTAAGGACATGAACCATGGCAGTGAGTCCCCGTGACAGGTGAGCTTGGATATGGGAGGGAAACCTCAGAGGCCATGTCTTTATAATCAAATAAATCAGATAGGACACCAGAATGCTCCCAGGCACTGAGATTCAGTCACCTATTGTTGACTACACCTGTTGGCCAGACGTGTAGGGCTGTCCCCCCTGGGCATGGCCCAGGAGCAAATCCTATCCCTAGGACATGTTTTGGATGTGTTCACTCGACTTCAGAGGCCATGAGTGTGTTGTGGCCTGGGCACAGCCCCAGGGTTGCATTTCTTGCAGGAGCACTGCCAGGCACATGACAGAGCCCAAGAGACAGCCCTGGGACCAGCCCAAAGTGCTGCATCCATTGTACCAATGCAAACACCTAACTCTCACCTGAACTCAGTGCATCTCCAGCAGCTTTAGACCCAGTAATCATCTGACCTCCTGTCTTTGAAATCCTCATGTAGGGTCTGACCTCAATCCCAAACTCTTTGAAGGGGGCTGTCCTTTCTTACAAGCACTGGCTTTGGGTCAGGTCTAAGGAGCAGGAGTCCTGCTCCTCAGGGTACCAGGAACTTGAGATCCTGCCAAAGCCCACGAAACACTCAGCATCTGAAAATGCCTTTCTTTCATTTAAGTGAAATGGAATAGCAAACAAACTTGAATAATGGAATAGTAAACAAACTGTAGTGCAATGTGTGATAGCTTTAGCTTTTAGGCTAAAAGTAAATGAATTACCAATGTGTCGTATTTTGTGATCCTTGGATTTAAAAGCCTTTGGTTCTAAGAATATTTATAATACAAATGTAACTATAAATGCATCCAAACAAATGCACGCACATGCACAAATAATCTTATTTTCCCTAAGAGGTGTTCTTTTATTGGCTCCATTTGAAAATTAATGCTCTCATGAGATGAGGTTAAAAGTAATTTAATGTAGCAATATCCTGATAATTGGCATTTGGCAGTTATTGCTAATGCTATTTTACAGGCTAGTTTTGATTGAATTCCTGCTTTGACACACAGTTATGATTCAGTGCTTTGCTTTCTTTTCCCTTTTCCCTCAGCTGCTGTAATCCATAACAAGTAATCGTTTACAACGTGAAATAGGCAAGAGTCACCTGTAAATTTCCTTTTTTTCTTTCACGGCCACTAGAAAATGGTCTGAAAGAGTAGAAAAAAGCAAAATGTTCCTTCTGTCTGTCCACTTTTTTCCCCACCATCTATTAGTTTTCCAAATATTCAACATAAAGAAGAAAATGCTGATAGAGGAGGAAAAAGCCCTCCAAAACCTAATTAAAACCTTTCTGCCTAAAGTAATTCAGTTTGCTATTCAAACCAGGGAAGTGTCTATGGTTAGATATGGCTGTCTTCCTTGAGAATATGAAAATATGACAGTATATTATTAGTGAAGAAACTAAAAAGCAGCTGTTAGTTAGCACCTGGTTCCCAACAGCAGACTGGGAATACAAAGAGAAACTCTCTGTGTGTGCCCTGGCAGCAAGAGAGGAGCAAACACCTTGAAGTCCACTCTTCCTCTGAGAAAGCAGAAAGCTCCCCTCAAGATGCCTATGCAGAGCTCTGAAAAGTGATGGCAATGGCAGGTAGAAAGGACAAAAGGGCTCAAAAGACAGTGAAAACGAAAACAAGGCGCTTACCTTGCTGTAGCTCAGTGCTGCCTCTGGTCATGAGTCTGTGAATGAGAGAGGACAGGACAGACTTGTCTCTTTATTGGATTGCCCAAACTCTATGTTTCGTAATTAGACAGTTGGGCATCCGTGCTTTGGGGGAGCTATAAATATAATCTCTCCAAAGCAGCAGCCATGGGCAGGAGATAAGGACTGCAGCACCTCTGTGCTAACCAGCCTTTTAAGGCATCACAGCTAGAGCTGCATGAGGGCCCCAATGGAAAAGGCTGTTGTGCTCTTGGGTAGTGCCAGCCCATCCCTTTGCTGCATTTGGGAGTGCCTTCAGGAGGTGCTGCAAGGCACTCCGAGGAGATGGAGGTATTTCAGGGCTCAATATTTTGTCTGAGATGTGAGCAACTCTAATGTATCAATCAGATGATTTGTCAGGCCTTTGGGAATGACAGAAATACCTTAAGAAGTGCTGACTGTTCTATGGATGTAATGAACTCCAACACTCCTTCACTGTCCATCTGTCCCCCCTAGGTGTGCAGCCCTGTGGCAGGGTAGTTCATGTCCTGTGTCCTGCCTTGTTTTTGCCCTGCACCTCCTCATGCAGGGACCTGTGGTGCCACCTCACTACAAAAGACAGTAGATTTAGAGATTAGCCTGAGATCACAAAGTCAGTCTGTCTTGGCAGCAGGATTGTAGCTCAGGTGAGCTTTCTGCTCAGGGCTTGTCATATCCTTCCTGCTGCAAGGTAAGCGTGATGCTGCAGGAAGGGGACACTTGTACATTAAAAAAGGCAAGATGTTTGAGGTGGAAAAAACTTCTAGTAGCTCCCATGGGGACAATCTCGCTGGCTGGGCAGGAAAACCTGTCTGAGCAAGGCTCAGTGTACAGATGGGGTTACAACCTGCCTACCTCCTTGCCAATACTGGGTTCATCTGCATTTCAGTGTACTTCTGCAGAGAAAGTTGTAGCAGAGACATGGTCCTTGGTATAAAGTTGAACTACTTTAAGAGGAGGAAAAGGGAGACCTCTCTGTAAGATGGGGTGGTGAAGAAATAACATCAGGCAGACTCTGTGTCCAGGCAAATGACTTTCCTTTCCACAGCAGCAAACTCCTCTGAAGAAGTGCCGTGCTGTTGAGCTGAGATTGCTGATCATTCTTTCCCCTGGCTGAAGTAGCAGTACTTGACGAGGGATTCAATTCCTTTGCTTATTTATTTATTACTTCCATGGTCCTGAAGAACACCTCGTTCTCTTCATCTCCTGCTTCTCTCTCTTTTCTTCAGAGCTGTGGTTGAGCAATGGCCCTTAGGAGAGAGCATCACCTCCCAGCTTGTCTCTGAGCAGTTTGGACAGCAAGTGTAGGTCAAGCTGCAGAGACTGGATACTAACACAAGCTGTGTGCTAGGCTTTTTGACATGACAAACTGATTTGTGGCTTGACATGGAGCCCAGTCAGGTTTTATGATTTTAACTCCAAACCAATGAGAAGTTGGCATCTGAGGCATTCATTCTACCATTAAAAAGCTCGCAACAGCATGTCCTCAGCCTCTGCCAAGCAACATGATTTGACAGCCTGAGTCAAGCCTCTGGCAGAAAATGACTTTCACACATCTCCTTTTGTCCCTGCAGAAATCCCTAGCTTCCAAGCACCATAGATGAGGAGCATGGCCTAGAGACTTTGGTTAGGGAGATAAGAGAAACATCCCGCTGTTTCCTGGGGAAAGTATTGTTCATCCTAGATCTAGTGGCCTTTTGCCTCATATTTCTTTAGCTACCATGTAAACAGCTCTTTCACATTTTCCAGAACAATAAACAGTTATGAAAAGCTGTTTAAGCAGCAAAAATGGGGTCGTTAAGACATATGTTTGGACAGCTCTGGAAAGCCTCAACCTTTTTATGTTAGCCAATTTTTTTTGTTTGCATGATTCAAAGGTCCAGCTGTTGTTGTAGAAACAACCTGGATAAATGGTGGTTGTCTCCTGCCCCAGTTCAGGGTATTCTGGGCACTAATGACATCTTTAATCCCCAAGTACCAGCCTAGCTGCAGAACATTTTTGGATCTGGTGTACACATCAGCAGCTAGGGATCAGTTTGGGGTAAATGTTGCTTTCCAGAACACTTAATCTAAAAACTTGAGAAGGTGGATTACAGATCTGCCAATGCAAACTTTACTGCTTCTCTCTCTGATAAAAACAAATGTTCTCTAAATCTGTTTACCCCATGTTGTCCTGCTAGTTAAACTGTCCCAGTTTTATTTGGGCGTTGCTTTACTCTTGGGAATCCTCACCAGGGAAAGGAGTCCTTCAAAAAGGATGCTGCCAGAAATCTAAATCATCGGCAACACGTCAGGCATTGATCCTGTGCTCCTGGCAGCAGCTAACATCTGAGCCACTTCCTTGAGACAGGCAGGGGAATGCCTCCACACTTAAGGGACCAACATTTCCAAGGTACAGAAGCGTGGCTGGCTAACAGTAGAGGAGAGGTATTCCTGTGGATGTTGTCACAAGCAGACATCTCCAGGTGTCTCAGCTCTACAGTGGTATTGGAATTTAGCCTTTATGAAAAGGGATGGGGGCTGAGGCTCTCTATCCCACAGCAGTGATGGCATTGCTTGGCACATGCCTCCTTGCTGTTTCCATGAGTCTGTATCCCCAGAGACAGCCCTGCTACCTCCATGACCGAGGCACAGGCAGGAAGAAAGAATATCAAGCAGTTCCCTGCTCCAAGACAATGGGATGTGTATGTACAAGAAGAGCTGCTTTAGAACCCCCAAATCATTTAGGTTGGAAAAAATCTTTAAGATCACTGAGTCCAAACATGCTTTAGAAATGGAAATTAAATGCTGCAAGCTGTAAAGCACAGCTCCCTTGGAAACAATACCAAGGTGCCATTAGCCACCCATTGCAGCGAGGTTAGAGGTTTTTTCACTAATCCCTGGCAATCAGCATTTGCCCTGCCATTCTCTGCAAGTCACAGAAGATGCCATGTGACTTGTGGCATCCAAGGAGAACATAGATGTTCAGGATAGGTTTAACAAACCAAAATCTATCCAGCTTGCACTGGTAGTGTATTTACTAAAAGAAGAGCTCTACTAACAGATATTTATGGGAATCTGCTCTTGCTGTTCTGACATTTGTGTTCATGGTAGGTAGCACAGTGATTAAAGCTGTGTTATGATGTTGTTGAGCCTTTAATCTAATTTGGAGGATGTAGATGTGGGTTCTATACACATGATACTGACTGCCAGAAACTTAGCAGCAGAGGCAGAGGGGAAGAGGGGACCTGTGGAGATTGTGCTGGTAGTCAGTATTTTGCAAACACTTCACACTCAGATTCTCACAGTGAGAAAGACAGGATTAGCATTTGCTGTTATGAACAGAGGATTCGGCTGTGTTAGAAAAACACCAGCCTGTCGGCTTCCTCTAGCCCTTCACAACCACAGGTCACACCAGTGCCTTCCAAATTAGACACCTGGACATAAAACTCCACACCCAGGCCCCCCACACTTGTGGGAGTACCTGGAGGATCCCCACCTCCCTCCTGGTGGTCAGCTGTCCTCATTGACTCTGCTGTTCCCAGACTACGGAGCACAGGTGAGGTGTGGATGCTTTCGTATGAAGCAGCAAAGCATGGTGGTTTCCAAGGGCCTCATGTCTGCCTGATTTCCCCACCTGCCCTGTGCTTTGAGCTGAAGCTTCAAGAAGATGTCATTGCTGCAAAGATATGCTGTTGGGGAAGATTATACAGGGAAGCCTTATAGATATGATTGCTTAGCAGGAGATCCTGAAAATATTAAGTCTGTGAATGAAATAGAGATGGTTGTGAGTTTTGAGATGTGAAAAAGCCACTCAGAAGACAGGATATTATGCAACAACCCTAGCAAACAAAGAATTGAGGGGGAAGGAGTCCCTGCCAGCGTGGCAGGAGCAGGGTAGTTTAGAAATTACCTTTTAAGGCTTAGCATGTAACCCCTATGGTAATTTAGTAGCTCCTATAGGTTGTATGTAAATGTAGTAGGATTTGTGTCGCGTACCGGTTGGTCTTTGTAAGTTAGAATATTCAACAGACAAGGAGAGAAAACTGTAAAGAGATAGGGCCTTGGCCTCTTGCTCTCTTGGCCTCTGAGGACGCCGCACTCTTGGGACCTCGGTCTGGGGACAAGCTCCTCTTGGATGACCCTCCCGGCTGGAGCTGGCAGCTGGGAGCAGGGCTCTCTCCACCTTAGGCCTTGCAATAAAACCACGTGTCTCCAGAGCAGCGCTGTCCTCCAAAGAACCCGCGCCGTGGCGTCTAACCAGCTTTTACAATATGCTCAGGCTTGAGGGCAGGTTGAAACACTCAGAGCCTTGTGACTTGCATGATTTCCATGGATGCTCTCATCAGCAGTTCACCTCTCACAGTTTTTGCCATCAAAAGCTGGCATCTGGAGTAAGCCAGTTATCTCCAGCTTTCTATGGGGGCTGGAGGTGCCTATCTCCTGCTGCTGGCTACCCTGCTGACAGAGGATGGCTCACACCAGACTTTCCTTCACATAAATTTTGTCACCAGCTAACTTCTGGTCACTGAATTTACGTGAACTGTGCCTTGCTCAGCAGGAGATGCCCTTGCTTTGGGTAGTGTGCCACAAAAATGCCTCTGTTGGGTGAGATGTAAGTTAACCTAGCCTATTTTCTTGCCTCCAGCTAGTAGTTTGTGCTTGTGAATATATATATCCCAGAACAGTTGTCTAAATTCCCACAGGTTTTGGGTTTGGAACTCCCTGAGACAAAAGCAAATTATATTTAATGACCTTGATGCATTTCTTTTTCTTTCCTTTCCCTGAATTTCTCACTGTTTCTGATCCTAACACTTGAGTTCTGTCCCATGCCCAGTCTCTGCAGCTTGTACCCCTTAGGCTTGGTGGCTGTCAGAGCTCAGAGCACAGGCAGGAGCCCTTCCTCTAGCACAAACAATGCCACATTTGGGTAAATGATGCAGATGAACCTGAGACTGAAAATTCGGACCCCTGACTCTCCCCAAAACCTCTAGAATCAAACTTTGCATGGAAAACTTAGGGAGGTTTTCCATTTCTCCTCCTCTCCATCCTGTGTCTCACTCACACTGAGGGAGATGAATCCAGTCCCCAGGCTGCATTTCTGTTCCTTCTTAAGGGCCTCATGTCTCAGGGTTCACTTGGCAGACCTGATGACACAGCACTTAAAAATGCCCTGAGTGAAAAGAGGACTGGGTGGTGACTCTTAAGCCAGAGGGACTCTGGATATATTTTCAGAGTATAAACAAAGTTGGAAAAGCAGAAATCATTTCTTCTTCACTCCTCCACTTGTCTGCTCAGCAAATATCATGGCTCACAAAAGGCCACTGCTCTTAGCAGCTGTTTCATGGCCCCATCTCTGCCCTTTCCCATTTTGGCTGAAATACTCATTCAGTATGCTTTAGCTGCTGTTTTTGGACCATGCTAAGGCTTCTTCAGTCCAAGCCAAAATCTACCCTCATAATCCACCAAATGAAGTCCTTACAAAGCTAAGCAGGCTTCACTTAACAACAACAAAACCTTTTGTGGTTTATAAGTGACAAAAGGATTCAAATGGTTCCCTGAGTTCAAAGCAGATGGGATAAGCAATCCCAGTAACACTGAATTTTGGTACCCTCTTCTCCCACTTCCCTGTCTTTTGAACTAATGCCTTTATCCCACTCTACCTAACTCCACAAGTGAGTATACGTGCAAAAAATTCTTTCAGGACTCCTTTCAGAAGAGAGGAATTTTCTCCTGAGGTAACTCTTATCTCAGAGAAGTACAGTGCTGTGACCCCAGCAGCAGAAGTCAGGAGCTGCCACTAGCAAAATGAAGAAATCAAGAGCCCAGCCTGCTTTGCCTGCCTCCAAGAATGAGTCTGCTTGTATGGATCAGGAATTTTAGACTAAGCAATTTTATTTTGGCACACACCAACACAAGAGCAGACTTTTGTAATAGAAACTGTAGATTGCCTTAAGCATAGGTGTAATCACCAGCCTGCCCATAATAAGTAATAATAATCCCAGCTCTGACATTAATTCATGGTGTGACCTTGGATATGACACTCACATCCATGTTATCCAACCTGGCAAGTAAATGCAAGTCCCAGTGATGGACAGAGGCTGTGCAAGTGCCAAGAGCTTTGAAAAAAAAAATCAAATTAAGCTTCCAAGGGCTCAGGTTTCCCACTTGTAGGGGAAACTATGAGAGAGATGATTGCTCAAGAAAAAGATCTGAAAAACACACTGAGATGATAAAAAAACAGTCCTCAGTGGACTTAGAGTTTTCCACACCTCTACAGCCAGTAAAAGGATCTTTCTGTCAGAAGCCCATTTCCCAACAAAATGTCCCAAGACCAGCTGTGACAGCTCTTTCCCCACATCTGACTCAAGCTTCATGCTGAGTGAGGAGTACATGGTCCTGAATAGAGATGCTTCAGCACCTCTAAATCATTCTGCATGCACACATTGTTACATTGCAATCAACAAGCTGTGCTTAGGCTATATAAAATCGTATGACATTCTCCTACCTTGAAAGGTACTTCCCAAAACAGCATGCAAGTAAAGACTAGTATAATGCAGTTGGAAATGGTGAGAAATCTATAATCATGCATGAAACTGTTTAAGACTTGTATTGTGCCTGCACATTGTGGAGTAGAGCAGTAATCCCCTTTTTTGATATTGCCCTAATGCAAGCCTGGTGGCTCAGGTTAGCCTGCTGAAGGCCATCACATGCAATTTGAAACAAGCCCAGCGATATTACAAAGTTGTGTTTATGAAGAGCAGCTGTTGTTATTACAGAATATATCCTTTCCCTGGAGACACAACCAACAGGTAACTCAATCTTTGCTAGAGCTTTGCTGAAAGAAGTGCAGCCTGGGCTACTGTGTACCACTTAGTCTGTTTAGCACAATGAGAAGAATTTCACTGTAGAGCCTAGATTAGTCTGGATGCAAGTGCTCAAATCAATGTCCAACCTGCCACCTGCCACTGCCCCTTACTGAGATTCTGTACGTGACTACAGTGAACTTCAAATGCTTCTTTTCTCTTTACGTTGGGCCACTTATTTTCTTCTCTGTAACATAAGAACTCTGAAGATGATTGAATTAATACTCCATCTGTTTCAGTGATGCCTTTTTTATGGTAAAGTTTAACAGAAAACATGACATTTACCAGGAGGGCAGCTCTTTATGGGACCTCAGTTAAACCACAGCTACTTCTGACATCATTGGGGCTGCTCAGATTTTTCAAAAACAATCCAAAGACAAATTATCAGCTCTATGGACATGCATTAATTTGAAAGACTTGACAGATATATTCAGCTATTAAGTTGTTGGACTGCAAAAATCAAAACCAAAACATGCTGAGCAAAGACATGACATGTCTCTGCTATATAGGCCTTCGCAGCCAAGACCAGCTACATTTTTACGCACTGATCAAAATGCACAAATAGCTCTCTGATTTTCAAATTATGGGGGAAAAACCCTACAATGTATTTTTCATGCTTTAAAAAGATGCATTTACATTCAGTATGGCTGAGGGACAGTGAGATTTGAGTCTTTATCATCCAAAATCTGCATCCTGTTTTTGCACATATCCTGACTATGAGTCTGCTGACCTTTTTCTAATGCTTCCTGTATGCATACCTCATAAAACCATAATCCAATGTAATAGTAGACTACTTTAGTATTACCATAATTTTCTATGCATTTCATTCCATGTTCTACCACCTCTTTCCTCTTACCTGTTATGACTGGCACACTACCTGTCTGCCCTGCTTCCTTTCTGCCCCAGACATCTGCAGTGTCAGCAGTGTGGTCTTCCAACCTCCCCTCTCCACTCAAGCCATGAAACCTGCAAGGTAATCCTTTGAATTGCTGCCTCCTTAGCATCCTTACCACCTCTTCTTTCCTCTCAAGGATTAACAGATGTTTCCTCAAAACACCTGCCATTTCTCACCTTCCCCTCACTTCCCCATTTAACCTTGTTTCCCTGCAGAACTTTCTCTTTGTTTGCCATTGATAAATGTCCTTGTGGTACTCCTCACCTATCCAGCCCCACACAAGAGAGCGTGTCTGTCTCTGTTTGGGCATGGTGTGCCAATGGGCAGGAGCTGTGTCCATCTGTTGCAGATGTTGTTCCATGGCTCCTTGCCGTGCTGGAGCAGCCCCTGTCTCTCGAGCAGGAGGCTGCAGAGAGCAGCTGAAATCAATAAATCACCCAGACACGCCAGGTATGCCCAGCGACGGCAATAAGGGCAGCTGCCGAGCACAACCCAAGCACCTCTTGGAAAACTCTTCTGTAAATAAATCTGCCATTGAATTTTTGGGCACAAATATTAAACATTCTGGACAGCACTCTGCCGAGATGGAGATGAGAGGTTCACAGCCCTCTTTGATCTGTGGTCATGCTAAACTTGGCTCCTGCTCAGAAGACAGCAATGCTTCTTTCTGTCTTTTAGGAAGAATCTGCTCTTTTGCTAGAGTGTATTGAGAAGGTGTTTTTCTGAGTCCCTGCATGAACCATGGGCATCACCTGTAGTTTGAAATTGATCTTGGGCCTGAACAGATTCAATGCCAGATCTCCTGGCATTGAAGAGTCTAGAACTAAGTGGGATGAACAAGCAGAAAGAAAAAGAAGTTGTTATCTCTGCCTTGTGTGTTGAAATGCATTTACAGCATTCAGTTCTGCATATCATCTCAACAAATCCTAAAGCAAGACTGGATCCCAGACCTGTGGACTCTCTGACACCGATCCTGCTCTGGTCTTGATCTTTTGTGTCACAAAGGGCTCTGGAGACAACTTTGCCTTCTGGAATTTAAATATTAAGAAAAACAGATATTGACTGACATTGATGATGAGGAAGAGGAGAAGGAGGATGAAGAATAAGAGGAGAAGGAGGAGAAAGTGTGGGAGGGAAAGGCCAGGGGGTCCCAGAAACAAGCTCCCAAAGTACCCTTTCTGGCACAGTTGCGTTAAATGTGGAACCTTTGCTGCCACGATGAAAAACGACTTGTGTAATCTCTCGATGTGATTACAGCACTTCTGTTCCTTTTCAAATATGTCAGCAACTCAAATTGCTCAGCTTTTCCTCAGTAGCTCTGTAGATATGAATGCCAGAATCTTATTGAGGACAACCATTCTGTATAACACTGTCCAGCCAGCATTGCCTGTGCAAAAACAAAAGTAATTTCCTAAGTCAAAACCATTTTTCACAGAGATGTGATCATGTTAATGTCAAGCAACCCAAGATTATTCCTCCTGTTTATGTGGCCATTGCAAGGGTATCTACAGTCCTTCCAGAAGAAGTAAAAACTTTTGCCATCACCAACCAATTTTGAAACTTTGGAAGGGAGGGTTTTCACCACTGTCCTATATGAAAATTAAACACAGGGACTGCTTGATGCATTGGATAAAGTGAATCCTGGATTTTGAAGATTTTTGTGATATTGCATGGGCATAATCCATGTCAAGCATGCTCATGTCATTTTCACCCTGAATTAATTTGATTGCCATTAATTCTTGTCTCAATACAGTCAAGATCTAATTAACTACGTGTATTATCACTGCTTATATGTACTATGATTTTTGGGTTATTCACATATACTAGCTGGTATTTTGACTATACAAAAAATTAATACGAGGAGGCCTGAATCTTGCCCTGCCTTTCAGGAGAAGTTCTCCTTCACAGTCAGCATGCATTAAGGTAAGAACCAAGATATTTTGTCTGGGCAGAAGAACCTACCCATCCAGCAGGCACCAAATCTTCCCAGCTCAGGCAATGGCATGAGTGGGAGAGGTGTGATGAGGACCTGAAATAGCCCAGGGGAGAAAAGAGGTGTGCAAGGACATGCATACCCCTTAATAAACATCCCTTCAATGAAATTCATGCTGTGGACAAGGTCTTGCTTAAAGACATGTTTCAAGCTGAAAGGTATGTAAGCATGCTGAGAGCATTTCAACAGGATTAAACAGATAACAGAATAATCTGTCTGCAGCTGTAAGTTTTCTTTTCTTTATGCATAGCTGCCTCTAAATAAGGAGATTGTAATGCTGATCTTTGGATTCCTGAATAAATTCATTCCTTACTTTATCTTCAAGCCTGTCTGGTGGTAGGAGTGATTTAAGTACAACTGGCAAGCCACCATCATTCCATTCCCATATAAGCCACAATTTAGTAGAGGGGTGGACTGTTCTCCAAGAAAAGATACAAAGCCAGAGGTAGCCAGATGCTTCTCCACAAGTTGCATGAGACATTGTGAAAATTGGTAATAAGGCTTGGGACACAGTCTTTATCTCTGGAAAGCTGGAAAAGTGCCTCGACAAGGACCTCCATCAAGCCCAGGGTGCTAGGGTTAGCTGAACTTCATGACCTTTAGGATGCAGGTGAGGCTGCTGCAGCTTTGTTTGCATGGGTCCAGCCTGTAGTGAGGCTGAGCATATATTCCTGATAGGCAAACCCGCACATGCCCACAAAAACGCACATTGCTGGTTACATGGGTCAGCACAAAGGGAGCCATGCTGAATGCTGTCTTGGCACTCCTGGCTCCACAGAGGATATCTAAACAAAGGAAAAATACCTCTTAAGCACAGAGGAGTAGCTGGATCTCCAATTCTGCTTGCATGTGTAAGACCAGATTTCCACAAGCAATCTTGATGGATTCCATCTTGAAATGCCCAACTTGAAATACATTAAAAAAATGATTTCTAGAGGATTCAAATGCTGATGAGATTCAATTCTCTGAAAGCTTCATATACCCACAGAACAGAATCTCTCTACTCCTCTGGAAGCGCAAGTGCTGTGTTTATCCTCAGCATCTTTGCCTCACATACTCCTGGAACTGAAATGACCCAAATTGCCACATTTAATTAAACTACCAGTTTGAAACATCTGAGTGTTGTATTGAGACTGCATGGAAAATATGAGTGCAGATAATTATGTTAGCTAGAAATAATAAAACAGCTTGCAGCATAATAGGCTGATGTTAAGTGTTATCCAAGCTGACAAATCCTAAAGCTATGGCATTAGGCTGGTCCTGTTGTGGACTGCTGAAGAATTGAGGCTGTAAATGTTTATTTTAAAATGGGCATCCAAGGGTGTGTTCCAGATGATTTGTTCCTCCTTACTGAGGTTGTTTGTATTCCCCCAATAGCCATTAGCCCAGCCAGTGCTTGATACTGCATGAGCAAAGCCATTTGTAAGGGGAGAGCACAATACCTGGGCTTACTGTTAGCAACATCTAGATGACAGAGATTCTTAGAGACTAACCATAGCTAGGGAGGTTTTGGCCCCTTTAATTTATACTCAGATGGCTTTTTTCTTTACTGGCATTATGTTTATTTTCACCTCACTCAAACTGAAGAGCTATCCTGTGAGAAAGAGAAGAGCTGTAAGGGGGGTCATGGCAGCTGCACAAAACTCTCCACCTCTGAGAAAGGTTTATCAATGCACTGTGTCCCAGGTGGGGAGCTACACTGTGTGGTTTTCTCTGAGCTTTCCACTGTGCTTTAGTTGCAGAGAATTCTGTGACAGGGCTGTTGCAATAACCTTCTGCTCCATCCTCCAGGCCACTTCAGCCCTACCAAGTGGTGTCCCCACCCTCAGCCCTGCCCTGGCAGCTCCTGTCCAGGCAGGTGGGTGACACAGCAGATCTGATATTTGAAGTGGCACAGCTGAAGGTGGCTGTCAGTGGGGAGAAAGCAGCACCACTAGGTTTGCTTATCCCTAATCAACATACTTTGGATAAAAGACCATAATCCTTGTCGATTATATTGACATATTAAAAAGAGCCTCTACCAAGAGATTGGGAAGTCATGGCAGCTAATAAGTAGAATAGCCACTAAAAGGCATTTTATCTTAAAAGTAGCAAGGAGTGAAAACTCTTTGTTTTTAAAGCTGATTAGTTGTGTGTTGTTAGTTCTAAGGCAAGATCATAAAGCAGGCTGCTTAAAGGCAATCATCAAAAAGTAAAAATCTTGATTTTCCAACTGTTCTGAGGATGTTATTTTTGGGGTGTGTGTTAAATGCATCTGTGTGCTTCTAAGCCAAAAGATGTGAAAGGAAACAAATGTGAGACTAGGTTCACATCAGCAGCTTGGCTCATAGGGCTTTCACAGTAGGAGGCTTCTCTTTGGGCTTTCTCAAAAATGGAAAAGCAAAGCTCAGTTCAGCCTGAATGCAACCCAGGTTATAAAGACTGGCTTTGGACTAGGTCCAGACTAAGACAAATCACAGCTCTCGCTATCCCAAATCAAAACTCTGCCATTCCCGTGGTTTGCTCACCAGCTCCTGGGACAGTCACCAGGGCTGCCATGGGTTTGTAAAGTTCCCTGTGAGTCTGTGGGTTCAGGGGCCACCCCATGGCCTCGTGCTGCTGCCCCTCATGGCAGCATCTGCCCAGCCAGGCTCTGGGGAGGGGACATCTGAGACAGCTCTGCCACCCCATCCTGCCCCAGTGCTTCCTGCTTCCCTGGCCCTTCAGGAGCCCTGGCTGACAGCTGAGTTGGGGACTGCATTTCCCTGCAGGAGCTCCTGCTGCTCTGGTTCAGCTGCCTGATGGACCCAAAGGCCCTGAGGGCTGTCCTCCCTATAAATCAAAACAGGAGGAGAAATGCAACATTAAAAATAATCCAGGCATTAGACTATGAGTTGCTACGGGGAATTGAAACCCAACCAAACAGAAAGAGCAACAAAACCCCCAAAACTTCCTAAACGCCGCAGTATCCTAATTATGGCTGTTGAACCCTTTTCCTGGATCTCTCCTGAAGAAAGTCAGTTCATCTTTTTACCCATCCAGGCTGTTGGGTAGCTTTTGGACATGATCCAAACTCCCCTGAAGTCAGTGAAAATTTTCCAAGGTCTCTGAATCAAGCCCCAAATTCAAGATGGTAAAAAGTGTGAGTATCCTGCCTTATACTCCAGGTGAAAATACCCACATTGTACAGGTTCCAAACATCAGAGCTCAATAAGTAGTTCTTCCCCTTTCTCTCTTTCTCCAGTGCATGAGCAAATGCCTCATTTACAGTAGATGAACCTCTTCTCAGAAAGGAGCACAGGTCTGGCTCCCTTCTGGCAGTGAAATATTTATTAGCAGTGGAGCTGCACATCACAGGAGTGGTTCTTCTTCTGGTCTTTGCAGAATTTCACACAAAGCCCTGTGTCAGTGATTTTGTCACCATATGAAACATTTCACCTGGTGACACCGTAGGTCTCTGAATAATAATCTCCTGCTTCTGCTCAGGCTGAAGGATTGTGCACAATCTCTGAATGGTTACCAAATTGTCCATATGGCTCGGGCCATCTATGCTTTAAACAGTCAAACTTTAGGTTACATTCTCCAATCAGCGAACACTTAGCACAATTTCAGTGGCAACCTAAGAGATGAGACACTGACTGATGCCACAAGCAGATAAACTTCTGCAGACCTGAGTGCCTACTGATCTGACCCCTTGCACCAAGGTTTTTAAAGAGGACAGACAAGAAGCTGACCATAAAAATATTTCCACAGGCAGGGAGGCGGAGCAGTAGAGGATAAACTGATGGGAAGCATTTTAAACCCTCAGATTCATTCAAATTGCTGTATGTTAGACCAACTCTGCTTGCAAATAGCTGAGGTGAAGACAAAAAACTTACTTGTGACTTTACAAGCTCTGTTCAGTACAGTTTGTGCCAGGCACAAGGACAAAGTTTGCCAAAGCCTCTCATGAGGGTCTGCCATAAAGACATTGAATTTTGTAGCAAAAAATACACACTCCCCTCCTCACTTAGCACCATCTTCTAGTGAAAAAGAACATCACAAAGATATAAGGATAACCTCACATCAAGCCACTACTTGCTCTATCAGCTTGATTTTTCCAGAAGTGGTGCCTCAAGCAAGTTTCATGATTTAAATTTCTACTACTCTTCACATTTCCCCAAAGATATTTTTTCCATTATATTTTTTTTTTCCTAAGCTGTTACAACTCCCTGAGAAATTCAAGTTCCGTGTTATTTCCTCCAGCTTTCCTCCTCCTGACCATGGGACTCACTGAACACCACAGAGTCACAGAAAAACAAAGCTGGATCTTCTGCCCCTGGGCAAGATCAGCTGCAGACATAAAATTTCTGGCAGATGTCCTGACAAAATGTTATCTTATTCTTATTCAACGACCTTCCTGAATTGTGTCAGCCTTTTTTGCTCATGCCTGGCTCAGATCATTAGCTCAATCCACAAATAAAACTCCATGAGTCCTTCTGCAGTCAGTGGAAGCCTCCAGAAGGTGGGGGGCACAGGTGCCCTGGACAGGTTAGGTTAGACAAGGTGAACACCCTGCTATGTGCATTTCCATAGTGTGCCAGACTGATTTGGGATAAAACTCTTGCAAGGTTTTCCTCTCAACCCCTGTGTCGTGGCAAAGAACATCTGGCCAAATATGTTGTAGGTACTCAGAGAGAACAACCAGTAGTGGTGCCATAGGTGCAGACATGCAAAGATAAGAGGGAAGAGATTTTTTTTTTCCATGAAAGCTGGCAGCCATTGTCAAAATTCCTCTTCTTGGTACCAGTTATTTTGAAAGTTTTGCACACACACACCACAAGACAATGAGAGTGGTCTAGGGCTCATCCTCAATCACCTCACATCTTCACTTCCCTGCTGCTGGCAGCCCATCCCACATTGATTAACTATTCCTGTCATTATTGTTATGATTACTGCTATTATTATAAAAACTGCTAACAATGGTAATAAATATAGTCTCTAGTTTAGGTTGGCTTCTATCAGCAGCTCCCTTTTTAGTGGAGTAAGGTTCCTGCTGAAACTTCTTCCTGCCTACAAAATATTACTCTGAACCCTTTTCTCCGTCATGCTCACAACAGACTTTCCAAATATTCCAGTTCACCATTCACTCCTTGGAAATATCAGATGTGTCTTTTGTGAAGAGCTCCTCTTTTCAACAAAAGATTGTTATTTCAAGCAAATACTTGGTGAGTCTCCAGGTTTTGCCAGTGGGTCCTGGCACCTTTGAAAGAAAAGGATATTTATGAGCAATGCTGGTGGGTGGAAGGGTGTACAGCAGGCATGTAAAAAGCATACCTTGTGGTTTTAGTGCTGCGTGAATTGTAACCACTGAAGGTAGTGAGGTGCATTCCAGCCACTGTGAGAAAGATAAAAGGCAAAGATTTGCCTTCCTAATTATTTATGGAAGCCTGCTGTTCTACTGTGCAATGCTGTCATGGATAGATTTCCTTTCAGAAATGTACTGCAACATTAGCTGCCCCTCAAAACCTCCACTCAGTCATTCTTGCACAGACGAATGGTGGCATGAGAGAAGTGCTGTTTGTTGTTCAGGAGTGACTGCAGTGTAGGGCACTCAGGAGTGGCTCTCTGTGCTCCCCAGATATATCATGTTATACCTCAGAGACACCATGAAGCAGGGACAAAGTGAGTGTCTCAGCCATCCTGGGTGAAAGTCCAGATGGGTACAAGCCTTCTGCCCCTGCTCTTCCTTTTGGCTTTTCTCTCTTGCCTCTCTCTTCACTCCAGATTACACTATGGTCATTTTTAACATGTCATCTGCCAGGCATCTTTTAGCTAACTATTATCAGATGGCTTAGATAAATACTGCCTCATCCTGGTCTTGGCAGCTCATTCTTACCCACAAACTACCTCCCCTGCTGGGCTGAAATTTTTTTTTTTTTTAAATGTGTCTGGTTTTGGCTGAGTGAATCACCTCAGGCACCATGTACAGCCCATGGAGCCCAAAGCACCATTCAGCTTACCCGAAAGTGTAGGGACATCCTCACTTTTTAAACATCCTCACTATTTTAGACAGTGAGCACTGCTAAAGCAAAACAAGACAAAACCTCCCAGATTCTAACTATAAAGACTACTTCACAAAAAGGGTTGCTCCAAGTCAACCTTCAGGTGGAAATCATCCCTGGTGGATTCAGAGAGGGAAAAGGGCAAGAGAGCCTGTGATCCACAGATAACTTTTATAGTTTTCCCCTTTTGCCACTCAATGCTTTTCACCCAGCTGTAGCAGCACAGCACTAAAGAAACTGTGACTCTGCCTGCTAAAACAAAGTTAAACCATGCACTTGCTGGTCTGAGCTGACATGGGCTTGCAGCAGAAGGTTTTTAAGGAGATCTGCTTAAAGCCTGCTAGCGGATGGCAGGTCATTGGCATGTCAGAGAACACTGCCGATGGAAACAAGCAAGAATAAACACCTACCCTTTACAAGCCTGCTTTCATGCTCAAAGAAACCTGATGCTCAGCCGTGTGGAGAAATCATTTCTTTCCTCTCCACAGCATAAAGTTCACTGAAATGGAAAGCAGCTCTTACAGCTGAGTGGTCCAACTGGAACTATTAAGTATTTTTAATAGCTAGCAAAATGATGCATTCACTCTATCTGTTATCATGTAAATGCTCTGTACTAAATACACTAAACCTTTTTTTTTTTTGCAAGATTAGTTTGGCTTAGACACATACTACAATAATTTTAGTGAAAATGTTTAGGTCTGAAAGAGGATTTAAATATTATTTCCTATCACTTTAGTGCCTTTGTATAAAGGTGCATGTGATCCTCTATGTTTAAATGGTTTAAAGCATCCAGCTTAAGCTGCATTACACAAGAACTTCTCTGTTGCCATTAATAACCCATGCTTAATTTGAAGAGGAAAAATAATAATCAAAACCGGAATTTCCAAGCATTTTCTAGTTTAAACACATCTTATTATTAAAAAATATTAAAAAATGTGATCTATTTGCTAAGTCAGATGAATCTTTTAAAAATACACTAAAAGCATAAATTATAAATCATACAGTTTACCTGAGCTGCCTCAATCAGTCTCTCTATAACACACACTTGCCTGGGCTCATCCTTTAAAACTGATTTAATAGAGATTTAACAGGAAAACAATGCCACACACTTACCAGACTGGCAGCCATGGGATGCTCTCCTTCTGCAGCTTTGTCACTGCTGGCCCTGCTGTCCCTGCAGACAGTGACGGCCTCGTTCCCCTCAGCACCAAAGCAGTACCAAGTGGGTGGGAGGAAATATTTTCTGCTTGCAGGACAAGGAGGCCATTATATTTTTAGTACCTGGATCCTTGCCTATCCCACTGCCCCTCTGGGATCAGCTGCCTACCTTGGTTTTTGAGCCTGTGACCCAACAGTCCCAGGAAGAGACAAAAACCTGTGCCCGACACTGAGAACTGTACATGCTTATGGCATGTTTCAGACAATGGGCATTCACACACAGTTAAATCTTTTTCTAGCCCAGGGTCTTAGGCACCTGCTAAGACTTTAGGAATTGGTTCCAAGGAAATCAGTTTGATAATTTGGAAGCCACTGCCCAGCAAAACTCAGATATTTGTTGTCCTTGAGCTATTGACACTCAGCCTGAGGACTCTCAATTAAAAGTTTAGGGTGGTCTGAAAGATGGGTCTGGGAGGGAGCCACTGAGTTGTTCACATTTGATCACAGCTGTTTTCCTGTCAGAGCAGAGGCAGGTGGCTCTGCATTGTGAGGTTATGCTCCCAGCAAGAGCTCTTCAGCCTAGAACCCCCTCACCTGTGGGCATAATTTAACAACCCTCAGGCCTCTGCTGGAGGTTATGTGTTAGTGTTTTAGTGGGGATTCTTGACACCCTTCAGTACATTTTATTTTAAAATAAATTAAACCACTTCTACCTATATGCTTCAACGCTTTTGAAATATGATTTTATGTTGTCTGAATGGTCGGTTAATACTGTGCAAGGCTTCATATCCTGGAAAAAAGTCTGCATTTTTCACCAGCCATCAGCCCTGCAGTGACTAACTCCCCAGGGCTGTGACACCGTTTTATAAGCACACAGCAAGGTGATAAGTGTGGCTCTTGCAGCAGGAGCCACCTGCATCCCTCTCTTCTGTAACCCTGTAAAGGCATGGCAGTGTGCCAGCAGGGAACAAGTGTCATGGCTGGGGCTGTCCTTGCTGGGTCTGCTGGTGGCCAAGTCTGCCCTCACAATTCCTTCTCCTGTACGATAAATATTCCTCTGTCTGCAGTTCTCCTCTACTGCAGAAGATGATCCTTGTGCTACCACCTGAAGTCTTCTGTTAAGGGATGGTACAGGAGAGCAGAAAACCTGAACTGTGTGAGTTGAGCATGGGTGGCAATGGCCACAACTGTGGTGGAAGAGTGCCTGCTGTGGAAACAGGAGCCAAACATGCCCAGCAGCCTATAAATAAACAACTTGGGGCCCCAGGCTTTCAAACACTTGTGTCACAGAAATGCCCTTTACAGCTCTTTGGCACTTTAGAACTGAAGTTAACAGCTACAGGCACATGATGGGGAGCCAGAGGGTAGAAGACCTGAGATGTATAGCAGGTCACACATGACATTTGTAAATTATGATAGAACAACTTCACCCACACAGACACATGTTCTTCTAGAAAGAACTAGCAGGAGGTTACCTGTGTCCTATGTGTAACTTATCAGGCTACATCTGTTTTATTTTGGGCCCACAGATACTGCCTCGTAAGGTGGTAGCTGTAACCTAGGCTACAGTAATCTGTCATACTCTAGCTGCCTCAGTTTCCCTGCTTTCTGTACCCAGAATGCAGCCCTGAGCGTTCCCAGCACCACCACATTCCTGAGGGATCCATCACTTTCCACGACTATCAGATAAAGAAAAAGGGATGGGTGAAATTGTCACTAAAAAATGCAGCAAAGGTGTGATTGTGTCATTTGTCAGCTCAGTCTCATGTGGAAATAAGCCTGAAGGTTAGATGCACTGCCAATGCTAATTTCTCCAGGAGTGTGAGGCTGTATGCTACTTCACAATCTTCCTTGCCAATGTGTGAAAAGAAAAGATATCTGGGTTCAGCAAGCACAGGTATGCAGGCTCAGGTAAGCCTCACACCTTCCCCTTGCACAAAGATGTACTACTAGAGAGGGCTGCCTGAAAGCTTGTCTATCTTACTTGTGCAAGCTTAGACAGAATCACAGAATCACAGAATCATCAAGGCTGGAAGGGATTTCCCAGATCAGCTAGTCCAACCATCAACCTAACATCAACCTAAACCATAATTCCAAGTGCCACGCCTCCTATTTGGTGCATCTTGATTTCAAAAAGAAAGGAAAGTTTTGATGATTTTTCCTGAAGCAATGAATATGCCTTTTTCCAGTCTCCTAACACCATTCCTTTGCTCACTGACAGAGTAATTTTCCTTCACAAAGCAGCATTCCTAGGTGGCAAATCTAGCTGATCTGTTCAGTACATGTTTCCGTGGCTAACTCTCCCCATGGCTTCATCACTGTCAGCAAAACCCACTCCATCTCTCCTCCTGCATGAGCCCCCAGATGCCCACCTCTGCTACCACAACACAGGACAGAGCTGGCTCAGCTGAGTGAGAACAGCTCTGCCTGGGTCTGGACAGAGACAACTGAGGCGCCTCAAAACATTCTTAAGGAACAATAATATAACCCAGTTTGTTCTCCTTCTTGGTTAAGCATGTGCTTTCCCCCTAAAAATGTAGCAGCACAAGTGGGAACACAGTGTTGGAAACTACTGATGAAAGTGGGAAGGTTGGCAGAGGATTTTCTAACTGGAGTCACCATAGAAAGAAAATCTGTGCTATCACAGAAAGCTTCCTGTACCACTGGAAGCTGCCATGGTCAGAAGGTTTCAGGCTAAGTCTCTGTGTTTCCAACCCTCTGCTTCCAAAAGATCAGGAGATAAAACAGTAACAAAGGTGTCCAGAGAGCATGGTGCATATCTGTGGGTTTTTCCACAAAAAGTTGTTCTTGTCTGACCCCACACAGAGCCCACAACTAACACCATAGAGCAGCATTTTTTAGGGTGGGAAGGTGGACAAATCACTCGGATAAACAGGACAGCTCAACAGAAGCCTTCTGCTACTTTTGGGGTGTAAAATGACCCTTACTTCACATTTTTTCTCTTGACAAGAGGGCATGAAATCTGCCTGAGAGGCTGAAGTAATAAGAAGAGTTCAGTCTCATGATTAAGGGAAATAAATTATTGGGACCAGTTTGTGCATGGGGAGCAGTACTATTCTGAGCACAGTTTGGGAGAGAGTTTGTTCAGTGCCATGGTCTAGGAATGGTACTCCCCAAACCAATACCCCCACCAAGATTCTCTCAAACAACTGCTCTCTCTTGATCCCCCTTCCCTTCCTGCTTCCCACTGCGGCTGGATGGAATTGAGAATTGGAAGCACAAAAGTTGAAGATAACAGCCTGAGGTAAGAACAACTTACTGGAAACAACAAGATAAGAAATTCAACAGTGACAGCAACAATATGAATAACAAAATTATACAGAGACGATGATTCACATGCAAAAATGCTCACCATGGAGACTGTGACAATAAAGAATACCAAAGAAAAAAATATAGTTTTTTTCCTTTTTCCTTCATCATTTTAACAGAGGCATATAACAGGAGACATTTTTTAAGCAAATGCAAACACTGGGTTACTACAGAGTGTTATGGTCTGATTATTGAGAGATGCCTCTACCTCTATAAACAAACATTAGTTATCATTAAAAATTTCCCTGTTAGCCAATTAATGAATCCTGATACTTCTTATTTATTCCTTCAGTATCCCATGCTTTCAATGCATAAACAATGGAGAGGGCTGCATTAAGTTGTGAAGCAGCTTTGTGCCTGTCAGGATTAGTGCCTAGGTGAATTGCTATCCCATCTCACTTCCTGGCAAGTTCAGTTTAGGGAAGTGTACCATTTTGGACCCAGTGTATTATTCTTCTTGCCATCATGGTCTCTGAAGAGCTGGCTATTACTTATTCTTGTGACTGAGTCCTTAGAAGCCTTACAAAGTGTCAAAAAGTCAAGACCTCTGGTTGCTAAAAATGAAACAAAACATGAGTCCAGAAGAATGAATGTTCTCCCGAAGTGCCTGCAATCCCATTCAGAAGAGCAGGAAAGAGGTCCCTTTTGCCTGCATTCCTCTTGGAGACAGGCTCTGCTGTGCTATAGCCCTGTATCTTACAGCAGCCCTGTATCCCTCAGCAGCAGAGCAAGGACTTTAGCTCCTGAAATTCCTCCTGACTCCTGCTGCAGAGCTCGGGGCGGCTCCTGCAGAGCCAACTTTTGTCATCCCTCCCCGGGAGCTGAGTTTCTGAGAACAATGTCTGCTGCCCATCAGCCCCACTTCAGAGGTGATGAACTGCTGTTGATAGCCTTCTTCAAGTGAGCCAAGCACACCAGCCTTGTGAAGCTTTGACTTAGATTAAGGCAGGTAGTGGTTATCCACCATCATGTGTCTGTCATTAGCTATTAATTAAACTAAGTAAAAGATAAACATTGGCTTTAGGAACCATTTCCAGGTATTAAGGGTTTGTCCTCACTGTGTATCCATAGCCTAGCACCTGCCTGCTGAAAGTAAGTCTAAGTAGCTCTTAAATTCTTTGGCTATATGTTTCACACAGTATTTGCTCTTGATTTTAGAAATGCCATCGTGCTTTTGGAATGGCTGAAACTTTATGTAATGTTCAGTTTTTAGCAACCTGCCTACTGTCAGTCTACACCAATGACAGCAACTAAATCTGTCTGGGAGCCTGAGGAGGATTTCCAGGAAAACCCTTGATAGGATGATACAGTACATTATTCAAGTTGGTGCTGGCCTCTCTTGTTGGCTGTGAAGCCAAATGCATATTTTGGCTGATATGGGGCTTACCCCACAGCCGCTGCTTCTCACTCCTTCTGCAGTACATATGATGGCTCCTACCAGTACCTAAGCTGTGGGAACCTGTTGGGAACAGGCTGGACATGTGCATGCCCACAGGAGAACCTTCCAGCCTTCTCTACGACTTTGATCCTCATATCCCCAGATCCATGCAGTCCCCAAACACAGGTGTGCCCATGGAAGCAGAGGCTCAGCCAGGATGTGTGGGTGGCAGTGCTAGCACCACATGGACTTGCTTAGCTGCAAGCTGGGTCTCACTCAGCCCTCAGTTAGTGTGCCTCTGTTCATCTGCCCCAGGAGTTGAGTGTGTGGCTGGGGTGATTTTGCAGGTGAGCCATCCCCATGATCCATCTGCTTACATCCAACCACAGAGGTATATTCCTAGCTAGAATTTAGCCAAGGGCCTGGCTTTTTGCTGCTATGTCAGTGAGCTCTGGCTCCCTTCTGGTAACACAGGCCATTATTCCAAAGTCTAAAAATCAAGCATCTCTTTTTGTGCTATGTTGTTTTCTTCACTGGGACATCAATATCCAAGTCAGATAGGGAGGAGACAGACGTTGGCCCAAAAAGCAGGAATATCTCCTGTTGTCTGCTATTTAGACAGCAGTCTCAGGTAGTGTATGCTTAGTCTGTATTTTTGATACAGAAATTCTTGGAAAATTCCAAAATTGCAAAACTTGCAGAAAGCTTTTAGTGGAAAGGAATAGTTGCTGGTTAAAAATGATGGGTTGTATTCAAATAAGGGCTAAATTTTTCAGAAATCAGCAGAGGATAATGCCATTGCCTTAAACCTGAGTAAACCAGAAAGAGGATATAATAAGATACACTTTAATTGGTGATGTATGTCATCACAAAAATCATCTTCAAGTGACGCCTTAAAGTAAAAATTCATCTGTGTTTTCCTTATTCTCTACTCTTATGTCCTTTCCCTACTAATTACTAAATGTTCCTAGAAATCTGAAGAGAAAAATAATAAAGAGTAATTTTATCCTTTACACACTGCTCTCTTCTCTATTCCTTTGTAATCCCCATGCCTCATTTCAGCATGTAGTGAGTTGTTCAGTATGTTTAGCAAATAGAAAGAAAATATTTATAACATCGAACTTAAAGGACATTTTCATTTCTATTATCTTGGCAGAGTCAAGATACCAGACTTTATAAGACACCAGATTTTGAAACATCTGTGCTCTGAAGATCCTTGGGTCCTGGGTGTGAAAGAAGTGAACCTATAGCTTTCATCTCAAAGGGGTTTAGCAAAAATTATATTCAGAGCTTTTTCTCAGCCTCTCACCTCATAGACTTTTTTCTATATTCATCCACCATGAAAATCATTAGGCTGCCACATATAGCATTAAATCTTTGTGGATCTTCTGTCTAAGGCTTGCCAGATGAAGCAGTTCTTGCTCAAGTTTAGCAAAGTCTCACCATTAGCCGTGAACCATTTTACAGTGCGTGTTCTGCCTAGAAGTGAAGGAGAGAACTTTCAGCTTTGGAGGTTCATTACTGCTAAAGCTTATGCATCTTCTCTGCCACTTTGCTAGTGGTGCCCCGGAAAGCAATACAGCTAGAAGGATTCAGAAAAAAAGAAGGAGCATTTACTGTTTTGCTTGCTAAGTACATGAGCCTTTGATCTAATGCATCTGTGTCTGTCTCAACACATGGTATCTAACCAGCACTGTTTTCCGAGCTTTGCCTAGACACTCCTCTCTGAAACAATTCCTTTTTAGAGTGTCTCCTTGCTTTGTGCCAGGCACTTTGCTATCCTCCTGAGCAGATGGAAATATGCATGCCTCTAACAAAAGTGACCTTGTTAAGCTGCTCATCCTTCATGTCTGAGTGAGAGAGAGAAGGAAAATGTTACACCCACTACCTTCCAGAGGGCAAAAAGCCTCCAACAACGATGCGTTTGCCGTGCTGTGAAGTGTCTCCTGGTAACGCTGCCTTGATATGATCAACACTGCAGCTACTCCTTCTCAGCATCTCAGAGTTGTTATAGAGCATATGTTGCCTGCACACCAACGCCTCCTCTCTCTTCACCTCCTGGAAAATGCACCTGGGGGCTAAACGTGGGGTGCCAGGAAGGAGCCGTGGCACAGCCATAGCTGTAATTTTGGCAGTCCTTGAAAAGGTAACATGAGAGATAAGCACAAAAATAGGAAGGTAACGTGGGAATGGAAAAAGAGGATAAAGGGAGGTTTGTAAATAGCTTTGCTCTGTGACTTGATCCTAAAAGAAAATTCTAAAACAGCAATAAAGTTCTGACTGCAGCTGCTGTAGTGTGATTGGGGTTTGTGTCACTTCATATAAGATACAAGACAGTTGCAAGTCTAAAGTCTGTGAGCATGACCAAAAAAGTAGAACATGAACCTCCAGAGAGTAATTCATCTGGGCTGTCTTAGGTGCTTAGTTGTCCTCTGGAACAGTCTATTCCTTCCTAGAAAAAAAAATTATTTTATTCTTAGCCCTTGAGGGCTCAAGGCAGTTCAAACTACTGGATATACCCTGGAGTCTCTGAGACACCTGCACAGGGCAGCAGGGAGGACACAGGAGCTGGAGGTGGCCTGTGCTGTTGTGGCTGCATGAAGGACTCCAGGGCACCACACAAGGCATGAGACAAGGTGTGGGCAGTGGAATGAACCCCCTAACATTCAGGTTCTTACACCAGGGCTGATGAATCTTCGCACAAATACAATACCACCAATAAGCATGCTCAGCCTATTGTCTTAATAAGGATAAAAAGTGTGCCTGTTATAACTCCATGAACTTCAGGCAACTTAGCCCCACCCCTGTTCCTCTGCCAAAGTGTTCTATACAATGTGAGGTCCAAGGACTGCTCCCAGTGTGAATCACAGCTGAGGGCCACATTTCAGTGCCTTGCAAGCTACCTTCTCATCTTAGGCATCATCCTAGTAGTGGAAGATTCTTGAAAAGTGGCAGGGGAATCCAAGGGAATGGCTGCAGAGATGTGAGGTTGACGAGTGTGGAGAGTTGACAGTGAGCAAAGAAGGGGTTACAATGACCTTTGGTCCATCCTAAGCCTTCTCTCCCCTCCTGCACACCTCTTTATAGCTTTCACACCCTCTTCATCTACTGCAGGCATTTCTTTCCAAGTTTTGTAGCTGCTGAATATAAGGGAAGGAAGAATATGAAATTAGAATATACTAGTAGAAATACCATTAGGGATACATAGGAATTTTTGTCTCTGTATTCACACAAGATGCATCTGGCACTAAAATCATTTGAGATTGAATAAATCTAGGCACTTCCAGCATATCTAAGACTGTTGAAGCCTGACAATTGGCAACAGAATGACTTGGCTTTCATCTTTTAACCTTTGTCTTTGGGGGCAGGATCCCACTTATGCAGTGGGGTAAGGAGTGAGCTACCAAAACCTCATGTCTGTTTTTCACACAGGGCACTGTGGGTGACTGATAGCAGCTCTTAAAAAGTGTTGGCTCACTGAGCAGTTGTTAGCAATAAACAAGAAAGTCTTAGCAGAGCGACAGCCTAAAAATCAGAAACAAGTTTGCACTTGGGACAACTTAAAAGCAGCTACCCATACCAAATATTCCTCCTTTGTTGGGGTGGCTGCCAGCCAAATGTGTATTCTCTCCTTTTAGGGTGTAGGCCCCTGCTGCTGGCAAATTATTTTCATGTTTGGTAAACCAGCCAACTTGTGACATATTAGTTGCTGACAAGTGAAGATGATGCTCTTCTATCCCTGGTATAATAATCAAAAAATAATAGGCCAGATTATCAAATCTGATCTGCTGCTTCTGTGGTGTTCAGGAAATGAAAAGGAGATGCAACACATCCAGCTGCAAATGACCAGCTAAAACTCACAAGAAGAGCAAAAATTGAGAAGAAGCAGGTAAAGATGCAAAGCTAAGCCTAACCCATGCAATGCTAAGCCTAACCCAGGTCCCTTCATCAGTGTAAGTGAGGTGTCTTAGCCCACAGGTACAGACTGTTGAGAAAACACAACTGGACTCATCCTGGTAGTTTTCACTTTCTGGATCAACCCAGAGCAGAATGTAGGTCAAACTGACCACAGCTTTCTGCCAAGCAGCATTTCTTGGGGTAATCCATAGTGATACAGTGCTGTGTCTGAAAAAGGGCAGAGAGACACTGTCAGCAGCTTCTGAGTAATGTTTCAGCAGTGAAAAAGAAAGAGTAGAGACTTTTTTCCCACTGCTGTAGATCCATAAGAAATTTATAACATGCTGCTTTTCCTTCCTTCCCTCTTGGAAACACCTCTCTTGAAAGGGCCATGAGATTTCTGTCCTCCTCCTTAGCTGCTCTTCATAGACAAAGGAGGAAAGGCAGCCTCAGAGTGGGAGGGATCGCCAGGCTTCACTGGAAAAAAAAACAGAAAAACCCCCTTCTTTTCTGGCAAGGAAAATGTTGGCAGTGTTAATCATTGCCAGTGCCAAGTGTTAAGAAAAGGACAAACAATGAGGCAGATTTCAACAAACATGAGATTAAAAGCAGTGCCTCTGGCTTGTGTTGGTGGCCTCCTGATACTCAAGCTTGTGGTGTTAAGGAGAGGTTGAATATGTGCGGGATGGGAAAGATCAGATGTTACCCTTACAGGTTTGTTTTATCTATCACCAGTCTTGAAGGTGTCATTTTAAAAAATGAAATCTGGGATTCTTACTCAGCCCTGTCTTTTCAGAATGTGAGGCTTGATGTAAAAGATCAAATCATTGAACAAAATGATAAACGGTCATCATGTGCAACATGTTGTGGCCTTTTTCTCTTAAACACACTGGTATTTCTGATTAAAGTATCATACAATAATCCTCTGCCACAACTAAGACCTGGCAGAAGCATGCTGTAATTGTCTCAGTTTTACATCTTGTGGCTGTGTAGACTCTTATTTTCCCTGATCAGATACTGAGAAATATCACAAACTATGGGACCAATATTCTAGTTTTTGTTTAAATTAGTGTCCTGGTTCCATCAGGACAGGTTTCGTTTTGACAGTAGCTGGGATGGGCCATGGCCAGTGGCTGGATGTTGTTCTATGCCACCTCATCACTGCCAGGCATGGGGAGAAGAGACTTTCCCTTCCAGAGAGAAGGGCTTCCTTTCTGGTCAAGCCAGTATGATGGAAGGAGCAGTGGGGTAACTCTGGCTCTGAACCAGAGGGGCAGTGGGGATGGTGTGGAGGAGGGGGCAGTTGGGCATTGTCTACTGTCAGGGTGAGCAATAATGTCTGCTTTCTTGTACCCTCTGTCATCAGTATTGCTGCTCTTACTGTTTTTTTTCTTATCTCATTGCTGTTTCCAGTAAGTTGTTCTTACCTTCACAGAATTACAGAATTTCTAGGTTGGAAGATACCATCAAGATCATCGAGTCCAACCCGTGCTCTAACACCTCAACTAGACCACGGTACCAAGTGCCACATCCAGTCTTTTTTTAAACACATCTGGGGATGGTGGCTCCACCACCTCCCTGGGCAGGCCATTCCAGTACTTTATCACTCTTTCTGTGAAAAACTTTTTCCTAATGTCCAGCCTATATCTCCCGTGATGCAGCTTGAGTCCGTGTCCTCTCATTCTGTTGGTTGCTGCCTGGAGAAAGAGACCAACCCCCAGCTGACTGCAACCACCCTTCAGGGAGATGTAGAGAGTGATAAGGTCACCTCTGAGTCTCCTTTTCTCCAGGCTAAACAACCCCAGCTCCCTCAGCCACAGGGTTTGTGTTCCCAGCCCCTCTCCAGCCTCGTTGCCTCCTCTGGACACCCTCAAGCATCTCAATGTCCTTCCTAAACTGAGGGGCCAGAGCTGGACACAGCACTCAAGGTGTGGCTTCACCAGTGCCAGGTACAGGGGATGAATGACCTCCCTGCTCCTGCTGGCCACACCATTCCTGATCCAGGCCAGGATGCCATTGGCCCTCTTGGCCACCAGGGCACACTGCTGGCTCCTGTTCAGCTGCTGTCACCAGAACCCCCAGGTCCCTTTCCTCCTGGGCACTGTCCAGCCACACCATCCCCAGCCTATAACATTGCAGGGGCTTTTTGTGGCCAAAATGCAGGACTCGGCACTTGGATTTATTAAACTGCATTCTATTGGACTCTACCCATCCGTGCAGACATTCCAGGTCTCTCTGCAGAGCCCTGCTACCTTCCAACAGATGGACACACGCTCCCACCAGAGTGTCATCTGCAAATTTACTAATGAAAGACTCAATACCCTCATCCATGTCATCAACAAAAATATTGAACAGAGCTGGCCCCAGCACAGACCCCTGAGGGACACCCCTGGTGACTGTTCCCAGCTGGATGCCGCACTGTTCACCACCACTCTCTGGGCCTGGCCACGCAGCCATGCAGATATTTACCCGTGATCTTTATTTTTTGTGCTTTCAATTTTCCTCTCCAGCCCATTGAAGGGGAAGAAGGAGAAGGACAAGGAGGAGGGTACCAAGCAAATAGCAGTGTGGTTTGGAGAGTCTCAGGAGGAACACTAAACTGGGAAGTACTGTTCCTAAATGATTATAATTAGTCCAAAATCTTCCTTCAAAACTGTTTTTGGTGAAAACCAATGTAACATTTATTTTCCCAAGTAAGTGTTTGCTTTCCAAGATGAATATTTAATTTATTGAGAAAATAAATTTAATTAATCAAAACTTTGACCGTAAGACCTTATGAAAGCTGTGGTTCAGTAGTTCCCCTCCATCAGCTTGATTCCTCCACTGTTCCACTGCTTCCTCAGGGAACACAGCTCTGTAGCAGCAGAGCTGCAAGGTCACAGGCATCACTTGCCCAGCAAGCCTGGTGTGTGTGGAAAGGATGTGGATGTGAGAGAGCTAATAAACAGATCTCAACCGTCACTCCAGAGACATTTCTAAAATACCTTGGTTCTTGGTGGAGAGAGTAAAAAAAAATATATATATATATATTTCTGGGATTTTTTTTTGTTTTGTTTTGTTTTTTTTTTTTACACAATCAGATTTTCTCTGCAAAATGACGAGAAAGCATTTGTTTTCTCTCAGCTGGTACAAACTATTTTTGTACCTGTGTCATTTGGCACTTAATGCATTCATTATCTTTTTGTATTGTCATAGTGCCTGAGAGCTCTGACAGAGATCAGAAATTCAGAGAAATCAAAACATATCTTTCTTGAAGCTGAGGCAGCAGATTTCTAGCTAACAAATAGAAAATCCTTAAATTTGTTTGACAAAATTCTTAGTACCTTTCAGATCACAATAAGAATTTTAAATACAGACAAACTAAAAGAGGGATGTGTTGAGATTTCTGTCTATAAGGTGACAAATTTGGAAAATTGCCAATTTAGGTGCAACATGTACATCAGACACAACTAGAAGGAGAGACTTTTTAGCAATTAAAAACAAGAGCAGGGTCCTACTGTTCTAAGCAAATAATAAGTTGATGGAGAGTTGTTTATGAATTTGTGTTAGATTCAGCATTACCAAACAATACCTAAGCTCAACCCAAAACTTCTCCTTTGTTTGGTGTCAATCCTCTGATGTCTGATGAGGAGATAAGCTCAACCCTACATCCTTCTAGGGTTTCGTTTCTCTAGTTAACTGCTTATTTTCATGACTCCTGTAGGGAGGAAAAAAAAAAAAAAGAGTTCTATATGAGAGCAGTACTCTTCTAACAATGTATATGGAAATTATCAGGGTCTTCAATGGTTGTTGGGTGATACACACACACAGTGTGACTGGACAGAAGGACATCGGCAGCAATGTGCCCAATAGGACGTTCTCCCTCTTTCAGAGTTTTGTGGTGTCCAGCAGCCTAAAAACCTTTCCTATCAGGCTCCTCTCAATCAGTTCAAATAGGAAAAGCACTTGAAAGCTAAGTTCCTCTTTTTGCCTTTATGATGGTATTTCAAAACTTTCCCCAGAATCTTCTCTCATGTGTTAAAGAAACTCCTGTGTGGGAGGAGAGAAATAGTGCTGAGCAAGACCAGGAACAGCATGGGAAGGCTGTCTGCCAGGTTTTGCCTCATCATCCTCAAATTCAGTTCTGAGGGAGTCATGAGTCACTTTCATGGATATAAAAGTAGAATATTTGCACAAACCTAAATAAAGATATGGAATTTTACTTCCACTTTTTTGCTGGCTTCTCAGCTCTTTATTTTTCTTGTTCCCTTCTCCATTTCATCCTTGGATTTTTCTCAGCCCTCATCTTCTCAATAATTTTCTGGTTTATGTCCTTTTTAGTCGTGTCACTCAGATGCTACAGGAAAAGACAGCATGCTGATGTCCACAGGAAAAAGAGGAGGGTGGGTAGATCAGATAACACTTTTGCTACATTCATACCTGTGCTGTGGCTGACCTGTTATATTGTCTGGGGGTGTCTCCCTGCTGGGTATCTCAGAGAGTCCCAGCCACACCAGAGGAAAGGCTGTCATCTCTGACACTGTGCAGGAGAGACGTGAGGAGAAAAAGGAGGGAAGTCTTCGGGGACAAGAGAAAACGAAATGGGAGAATTCCCTGTCTCTAGCAAAGGTTAAGGCAATTCCAGACAGGGACAGGAATCTCATTCAATTGTTGAGAGAGAGAGAGAAAGAGAGATATGAAAAAGAGTAATACTCAATCTGATATGGTTGTTTGTGGTCTTTGCGTAAGAAAGGCTCAGCAGTTCCCAGTGCAGGATAGATGGGTTAGGCAGAAGCACGGGCAGTGTTGGTCGAAAACTCTTCAGTCATCAACAGACCCCATGTCTTTTCCATGGCTGGGGAGAAAGGCAGCTCTGTACCACCAGTGCCACTCCCAGCCTGTTTGACTTTGGAAAAAGAATGGCTTGACCCTTACTCATTGCCCTTTTAGATAATAGCATAAAGGTCACCTCTGGTTTTGACAGGCTTCTAAAATAAAGAAGTTAAAAAGCCACATGGACTCCAATAGATGGTTAAGCTTTGATCACTCTGCAGAGCTTTGCTGTGTCATGGGACAGAAGAAGGAAATGGCTGTTGGCCTTTTCTCTTTAAATTCATAATGGAGGAGATGGAAATTTTTGTCTTAATCTACAGAAGTAGCTTAAATGGTATGTCAGGAAAAGAATTCTGTATAGAGATGGTTTCACTGTGCCACTGGATCATATGATTAATCTTCTCTTGCTTTTAATGGGTTTTATTTCAGGTTACAAAGCATGATAACTGAGTTCTTTTTTTATTGTTCTGGTTCCACAGATTTATCTTTTACTTCTTTATCCTTGAAGTTTACATAACAGTCATCCATCTGCACCACCTCACCTAATTATATAAAAATATCCAACACTTTTGATGAGGAATAAAGAGTATTATTAAGGCATTCTGTTTATGTATTACTGATACCCATTTTAATACCTTCATTAACAAATTAGAGGGAATACACTCAAAGGTCAACATGAAAAACAGAACTAAAGCAACAAGTCAACAACACAATTAAGGTTTTCAGGTGGTCTATAGGACTGAATTTTAGTCAGTCATTTCCTTTAAGGAAGGGTAGATGATTGAAAATTATAAGCTAAATCGAGGTCATAAAAATTTCTGCCATACCATGGCTGCTTATTGTGAAATAAAACCTGTTTGATCCACACACACCACTACATCAGAATACCCACCTGGGAAATGTGCCCAGGGAATAAGGCTCATATATTACTGATGTAAAACTACAGCTGCTTTAGAGAAGGATGTCCCACAGCTACTTAAAGTCAGTATCTGTCTATCCTTGTCATTATTTAGAAAGCAGCTTTCTTTTGGGGGGAGGAAACTACAATAACATAATCTGCCTCCTAAAGTGTTTGAAAAGAGATATATAGACATGAGTACAAGAACAGCAATCCTCCCCCACAGTATCCTCTCAGTATACATAAATGACTAAAATGATTATCACACTGATGTTAAAAAAAAAGGGCACAGTATGTCTAAACAATAATTTTTTAAAAAGTAAGATGCTGCAGTTAGTTAAGTTTAGAAATGTTGCACTGTAGGAGTAACAGCAAGAATGACAATTTAGCAGGAAATACCCCTGTGAGTTACAATTTTGTGTATTTCTGACTACAGATGATGAGGAAAAAAAAAAAAAAAAAAAAAAAAAAAAGTTTTAGAAGAAACTTGATTGGGATTAAATATTTATAACATTCCAAAAGGCACATCTCCCCTACCTCCTCCTCATTCTACAGCTCATTTCAACAATCAGAAGGCCATATTTAAACTCTGGCTGGACCATCAACAGTGAGCATCATCCCCCTGGGCCAGCTGAGAGGCCAATTCCAAGTCAGCCTGCACATCTCCAGGAAAAACATATTTATTTTCTTTAGTGTGGCCACTGTCCCGTGGCCTCTTTTTTGAAGTTCATTGCTTTCAAGAGTTGTGAGCATCCAGATGTCTCTTCTCTCAACTGAAAGAACTTCCTGAGTAGTTTTCCTTGCCTGCCCTTCTGCAGGTCATAACTCTGACACGAACCATCTTTCCATGGGATAGAAAGTCACTTCATGAAATCAGTAGGGTAACATTTTGTGCATCATTAGGCAGCCCAACACAGGAGGATTGTTTAGAGGAACAAGGGAAAATGGAGAGTACATTGACAGAGATTTTTACTCTGTCATATCCTTGAATAATTTATGCTTGTGCACAGATTCCTCAGTGAGAAGACAAAAAAAATCTGATAATGTTTCTTTTAAGCAAGTCTCAACAAAATCATAGGTTTTACTTGCCAGATAGTGAGGCTGCTGTTTTTCCTTCTCTTTTTTGAAGGCATTGTATGAATTTTTGTAGTCTTGGGTTATTGCCCTGGAGAATGGCCCATAATTTGCGTGATTGAACATACTGTCTTTGTTATGACTTTGAACGGCTTTGGTTCTAAATAAATCATGAATAACAAGGAAAAAACACAGCAAACAAATACAGAAGCACCCATGTGACCAGACCAGACAAGACTAGCCTTTTATATCCAAGAAAATCACGTGGTGGGAGGTGGATCTGCTCACATTGAAAATGACAATTAAAAGTCCTGGTAATGGCTGCAAGCTTTGCATGCCCATCATGATGATTGTTCATGTGCTCCCTTACACTTTTCATGATGGGCTTTCTCAGGCAGCAGAGAAACCCCTGCCTCAGTAGGAAGGTCAGACAAGTCCAGAAGAGAGAGCCACATGGGGTCTTCAGCATGAGAGCAGGGAGCTCATGAAGGGTCGTAGGGCGTTCTGGCATGTTCTCCTCCTGGAGCAGTGACATGAAGGTGGAGCAGGGCTGAGGACAAATTCTTTGGAAAAACATCAGGAACAGACTATCTGGCCCTGTGTAGGAACAGGGTTATCCATGTATTGAGACAGATTCACTTTTCCCAGCTGGCACATCCAACATGCAAAGAAAATTTGTGGGTTGCCATCGTTTCATGTCTGTCAGTCAGACTGTCTTGTTCCAAACACCCCTCATCGGTCAGCTGGAGAGCATCTGCACAGAGAGGTGCTTCTCTTGGCCACCACAGATCATGCCTCTTGCCACCACTGCACGTGTACCCAAAAATATGGCATGCAGGCTGTGCAGGACTCCAGGAAAGGACAGAGACAAAGACATGGCTCCATATATGTTCTGGCCAGCTTGAGGGGCAGCTTCCCAACTTTCCTCCTCCTTTTTTTTTACCAAGCCTGGCAGCTGCATAAGGAGAAGCTCCAGTGGTCTTCAGCCTGAAGATACTTCTGGAGCCAATGTCTGATATGGACAAATTTTCAGGGTACAAAAAGAAATATTTCTATTTCTTTCTATAGCTTTGGTCAAGGCCTACAGACTTCAAGTTAACAAGAACTTTATTCCTGTTTTCTGCTTTAGAACTGATCCAGTTAGGGTTCAGGCCTTTCCTGGTTTAAACAAACCTTGTTCTGCAATGTGTAAGTGGTGTGCTGATATGCGGGAATGAAGGGATGTGCTAAAAATATAAATACATTTAAGCGAATAAAAAAACTAGGGGAGAAATACAGGATGAAATATCATTTAAATGCTAAAAAAATAAGCAATTGTTTGGTTCACATAAAGTAGGTGAAAAACAAAAATACTTCAAGCGTAATTTCTATCTTTGTTATATTTCTTTGAAAACTATGAAAATATTTGTATCTGGCCAAAGATCCTCTGGGAAAACATGCACATTCTAGCAGCATTATCTTTTCAGTCTGTTCCTATGACTTCTGTGTACTGCTGTTGTGACAACAGATTAGTTGCATGTATTCCAGTTTCCAACTGAATTTACATTAATAAGTCATTTTAAGGTCTCTTCTAAATTTATTGTATACTCCACATAAATTATATGAGAGCTGGGGTATTTTGTAAGTAAAGAAAATGTACACAAAAGCCCATATATTGCTACAGTTTGTTTTGTTTAGCCTCGTGCCTTTGTCATTTTTCCAATGGAAAATGGAGAAAAATGTAGTCCAGGACAATGTACAAACTTTCTCTGTTTAGCTGTATGATGTTAATATTTCATTCTAGTCCTTCACAATGTATAAACTTGAGGCTCAGTGAAATAAATGGGGTGGCTGGAATTCACAAACATAGCTGCAAATCCTATTAGCGGTTAAATATAACAGGTCTGAAATGCACCCTAGTGTGCATGAAATCTACTGTGCAAACACAAAACAGTCACTTTGGGTTGAGTGACATTTGCATCTTAAAGGTAAAAAAACTCAGAGAAATTAGTGTATTTGAGCAAGTCTGCCTTTTCCTGAAAGTGTCCATTAAGTCACTGGAAACTTGACATTAAATAGAGGAGAGAGAAAACCAGCCAAGGAGGTGTCCTGGTCTAGTACAAGGTTGGATTGTGACAATAGATGGGCCTGTTACGTGGCAACCAAAGAAAAGCAGGAGCGTGTTTAGCTTCCAGCAGCACTAGAGTAAACAGGTAAGAGTGTGAGGCTGGATGGGGACATGCCTCTGTTATGCACTGGAAACTGCTGTCCAGGATATCTAAGCACATTCCTGGTGCTCTTCCAGCCAACACCTGTCTCTTACATCCATGCCCAGGTCTGACACACTCGTGCAAACTTATTCTAGCTGCTGTAAGAGTCACCATGCAGGAAAAAATCCAGTCCATATTTAAAATTACCAGTTGGTCCCAGAGGCTCAGCAGAAGACACTGCAGTGACACTGACAACACGGCCATGAGCTGCTCAGTCTCTGTGGGACCACATCTTCCACTCTATCCTGATGAGAGGAGAGGAGAGGAGAGGAGAGGAGAGGAGAGGAGAGGAGAGGAGAGGAGAGGAGAGGAGAAAGGAGAAGAGAGGAGAAAGGAGAAGAGAAAGGAGAGAAAGGAAAGAAAGAAGAAGAGAAAGGAAAGAAAGAAGAAGAGAAAGGAAAGAAAGAAGAAGGGAAAGGAAAGAAAGAAGAAGGGAAAGGAAAGAAAGAAGGAGGGAAAGGAGAAAAAGAAGAGAAAGCAAATGAGAAAGGAGAAGGGAGAAGGGAGAAAGGAGAAAGGAGAAAGGAGAAAAAGAGAAAGGAGAAAGAAAGGAAAGGAATAAAAAAAAGAAAGGAAAAAGAAAGTGTTCCCACCAAAATACTTGCCCTTACTCAGGGACAACTAATGATGGTAAATGCAGCATTTACTTTTGTAATTTATTCCAGCAGTTAATGACATCACAGCCAAAAACATCTCATCCTGTCTCTGGTTTGAATGCACTTGGGTTTAACTTCCAGGTATTAAAGCATTCCACCCTGCCCCTCAGGAAATTACACACAGGCATTCAATCACCCTCCAGTGTGTTTTTGAAGAATTAACAGATTCTTCCTGTATCAGAGCACATGGCCATTTTTCCAGCCTTTAAGTCATTTTGGTGGCTCTTTGCTGCAGTCTTGGTAGCCTTTCAAGTCCCCTTAAAATGGACATAGCAGAATTAGGTGCTGGTATCTGTGTTGACAACAGAGCTAAGTTTGTCTCACTGCTCCTCTGACTTAACACTCAGGATCCCACATGCCCTGGGTGATTGTGCTGCTCCTTCTATGCCATCATCTCTCAAACTGCTGCTAGGAGCTGATGTCTCTGAGGATACAGTTCCCCTGCCTGAGAGGATGGTCTGGCTCTTTTCCAGCTGTGGTTCTTCCAGGTCTGATCCCCACTTGGCACTGGCATCAAAGCATGTTTTGGTGACACCTCACCTGAAGGAGGGTGCATCCAGAAGTGCTCATGGATGCCCTAGGCTGGAGGTAGGTGTTGAACCCCAGCTTCCTCGAGTGATCCAGGTCATTCAGTATCACCGTCCTTTCCTCACCATTGTGTCCTGCTTCATAATCCACACCTATTTCTAGAAATAATCTTATGTATACTTCTCAATTTGAAGTGATGAACAGAGTTAAATTCTAATGCAAATGCCTGTGGGACATGACTAGAAATGATCATTAATGAGTACCCATGGAATAAGAATTTTTGGTGTCTGTCATACAGACAGCTTAGGGCGTTTAGTGTCTTATATTGATAGCACTAGCCCATGTGTCAGGCAGGATATCTTTAAGGAGAATCTAAGTATATGTCTTATGTTTCTTTATGCCACAGACCTGTAATTTAATGAAAAAAGGAAATCAGTCTTTCTTTAAGAATAGATCAATTTTCCACAAGGCCATGTTGATCAGTATTAATTTAATTTTCTGCCTTTGTTTCTTCTTTAATTTTCAAAGCCTTTTATTATTTAGAATTTGCTAATGACTAATATCAGGTTGAATAGCCAAAGTAATTCTGCTGGCACAGAATCAGCACGTTCCCACACTTCTGGGATTTGCATAGGGCTTCAAGACCTCTGTAAAATTAGTGTCAGAATAGGCCACCTTGCTTTTTTTGCTAGCAGTAATAGAAATTCTCAATAAATTATCATCTTAAATTGTTTGCCTTCTCCCTGTAGCAATTGGCTAATATCACAGCAAATATTTTGCTCCTGGTAGAATTAAAATTCCTTTAACAGTCTGTGACTCAGGTAGAAGACAGGCTATTTCACTGATCACAGAGGCAGCTAGCACAGCACTAGCTGCACACAAAAGCAGATGCTGAAGAGAGCTAATAAGGACAGGTAAACAGCCTTAGGTACTCTTCCAGCAGCCAGCCAGTGTACTTGTATTTTCTTTTGTTTGTCTACACTGTATATATTCTAATTTGTATTAGTTGTCTCTACATTCCCTGTGTTCACCTCTCTCTATAAGGACATGCTCTCACATACTACACATACTATGTTTTCACTATATTCCTACCTTCACTATTTACAAGTTACACTTTGATCAAAGCTCTCTCAATTGCAAAAGAGGTATTTTTTAGCTGAGGCCAAAAAATCCTCTAGATATGCAACTTCTTTATCTGTTGATGGCTTTTCCCTGTACTGACCTAGTTAGATCCTGCAAACTCCAGTTTAAGATAAATGATTAATTGTCTCCTGTTCCTGGTTTCTTTAGGGTCACATTCACACAGTCCTCCTTTTTTCTTTCCCATTGAATGGGTGAGAGTCCTTAGAATAATTTTGCAACTGCACTGTGGAATATATTGGTAAAGTATCCCCATTAAAGTCTTGACTGTGCAGAGGTCTCTTAAAAGGAACAAGATGACTAATAGATTATAAGAATGGTACTTATTTATGCACTACAATAATCTAATTAAAGCATAAATTGTTATATACTTGTAGACTGAACATGCATACCAAAGAGAGCAGGCAAGAGGGTCTGAGATGGGTTTGCTATTTGGTGAGCACACTGTACAAGAGCATGTGTCACCTATTTAATTTAATGTATGATTAACAACTTCTGAACATAATTAGCACTTCTCTAATTGTGATTGATGTGAGATATTCTGCAACAGCCTTTCTACAAGTGCAAATTTGTAGATTGTTAAAATGGAAAAGTAAAGTATATTTTATAATCATCAACCCGACATCTTGGAAAGTTCCAGAGTCTCTTTCAGCAATGTCCCAGTTAGTCTCTAATTATGTTTGACATGAGTGGCTTTAACTACATCCGTGTTTTTTTCAGAGCTGACATTCAGCTCTGAGATGTTCTCCAACAGGTGGCCTTTAGCTGGATGGTTACCAAGTGACACTGGTGACAACAGTATTGTGCCCCATACATAAAATATAAGGGATGTGACAGTGTCAGGAGATATCATAAAGCACAAGAGTAAGCTTCCAGATAAACTGTGGACAGTTCTCCTTTTTTTCCTCCTAGTTTGCCTATTTAAAGATGAGCTTTCCTGACCTTTGCTCTTTAAAAAACCCTGGGTTTGCTAGTTCATTTGCTTTCTTCCACCTTTCTCCAAGGGCATTTGAATGGTAAACATTGGATGCTTTTCTGCCCTCCCCAGAAGACTCTAGATGATGAAAGAAAAATGTTTGAAAGAAAGTGTCTTTTCTCTTTTAAAAAAAATAAATCTTTTGGTGCTCTTCAGACTTTCTACGTTCCTTTTGGGTTTGGACCACTTGATGCACACAGTGTGTGTCTTCACATCATTGTATAAAACCATGCTTTTTTCTCTCATTAAGTTAAATCAAAACTTTATGAGAGAAGAGCTTCATTCCTTCACCTTGGCTGAGTTGCTTACATCCCTCAGGAGAGTTTTGCAGGAATTGCCTGGACCCCTCTGGCTGTGTGGTGGCCAGTGAAGCCAGCAGTGGTTTATGAGCCAAAGGAAAGGGGTGCAGTCTGTTCCCGAGAAATTAAAAGACAGCAGCCAGTTGCCCTGGGAAGCAGAGTGCTGGGAATTTAGGGAAGTCCCTTCTCCTCTGTGTGGTTTGAAAACTTCTCTGTGACTGAGACCCACACCCTGGCTCACCCTAGGTGGCTGCTCCCCATTTTGGTGGCTGGAGCAAGCATGGGAAAGGAATAGCAAACACTCTGGGTTCAGATACTGTCCTTTCCTCTCAGGGAGGCTAAATCTGGGGGGTTAAACCACATTCAGGCTTGCCAGCATCAAGTGATAGTCCAAGGTAGCAGAGCAGAGGAGACAGCAAGCCACCCATGGCAGGGGTTCTGTTCCATGTCATGCAACAGGATGGAGCCACACAGCACCCAACCTGCCTTCAAGTCAGGGATATTTCCTCCCTGTCAAAAGGCTTTTAAACGAAATCATCATAGTCAGTCAGCAGAGAGGGGTGAACACTGGTGCCTGAGCTTCCAACACTGTACAGGGGAAAATGGAGTAAATAGTGTGATGGACAGGGTAAAAAAGCCAGGTGTGAACTCTGCTCCTTTAGGCTTGAAAGTCAATTGCAAGCCAGAAAGTTGGGTTCAGTGACCAGGGTGGCAATCTTATAAAGTAACATTTATATCTGTGTATTTGTTAACCCCACAGGCATTGCTCTAGCAGTATAAAAGGCCTTTAGACCCTCTCCGGATGGTGTTGCCCATTCAGACTGAAAGCCTGCCTCACAGCCATGCTGCTCCCGTGACACCCAGCCCCAGATACCCAGCTGAAATCAGAAGTTACTGACGAACAAAGTACAAGAAGGGACTGCTGATGGTGAAAGGAGAAGCTGATCTGCCCTCTTGTGTACACAGCATCTACTGCAACTTTTTCTAAATCAATATGAAGTTAATTTATTCCTTGTAGTAATAAATCCGGGAAAGATATTAATGCTTTAAGTGTTTTAACCTCATCATAAAAAGAAGAATAAGAAAGGATGAAGGATTGAGTTATTTCTGCTCAGGAACTGGTTTGTAGACCTGAAGGTAACCAATGTGTGTAGCATGATCAGGAGAAGCTGCTCTCAACACTTAGGCTATCAAACTAAAGACCATAAAAATACAAGTAGTACAAACCCCCTAAGAAGATAAATCTGATTGCTAGGGAAACTCAACCATCTGCAAAATTATTACCCATTAAAACTAAGCTGCTGCTTTTTTAATGAGGATGCCAAGTAGCTTGAGTGTTTTCATTGCATTCATCACAGCAGGAAGGTCCGAGAGAGAAGATTTTGGCTGAGGCAAGCATATTTGGCTAGTCTTAATTAGACTGGAGAGGGACAGAGGGCAGCCAACTTCACAGGGTAGGGAAGGTCAGACCTTCCATGTCCTCCTCCTTCAAGCTGTATTCTTTTGAAGCTTCACAGCCAGTTTTTTTATTCCCTAATATACCCAAATATCATGTATTAAACATGACACTTTTAAGAAACTGTAACCTGG
>VZSR01003803.1:56296412-56361406 GCA_013398615.1 Brachypodius melanocephalos
CTTCCCTTCCCTTCCCTTCCCTTCCCTTCCCTTCCCTCCCATTCCCCCTTCTCTCTTCCCCCTTCTCTCTTCTCTCTTCTCTTTCTTACCTTTATTGACAATGATGAAAAAACATCAATTGAAGGGAAAAGCATCCAGGGCAGTACTACAGAAGAACCTGTCAGTGGACTATGGATTTACAGCTGAATAGACCAGCTGCAAATGGAGTGAAATTTGGATGCAGCTTCAAAACACTGGCTACAGCGAAAGGTGCCTTTTCAATTTGTCATCACTGTTCTGACAATTTGCTAGGTGTGATGGCATCAGTTTTTCTTTTCTTTACAAGGATAAAGCAATTATATTCTGGGCCTGAGGATATAGTAATATATAACAAAATAAACAAATTCTTCAGCATATAAGAATGCCATCTTCTGTAGAAGTGGTAAATGCTGTTTAGGTGATTTCCCTACAGTTTTCACTCTCTTGATTTTCTTTAGAGTGTTTTATTAAGAGTTCCAGAGAGATCAGCTATAAAGTAATCTCATATGAATTAGCCTGGTTTTGTCTGAAGCAAAATTACATCAGCAATAATTGACTTGGTGGGTCCTATCTAACAAAATTTCATTATAAAACAACACTGGTATCCCTCCTTACCACAGGACAAACAAGAACAAAATGTAAAAGAAATAATTTCTGCCGTTGAAATAACACCAATAATTATTATGGCTCACTCTTTACCCTATACCTATTTCAGACTCATTGTTGAAGATGTGGGGAATTTGTGGCCTTTTATGCTTGTTTGTGCTATAAAGTTGTGTCTAACATCTGGCCTTGCAGTTTGAAATGGTACTGGGGGCAAAACTATTTAACTGCATCATGAAGCAAGCTGCAAAACATTGGATGATAGGCAGATCAGGTGTTTCCTGTTGATTATTTCTCATTAAAAGAAAGGCCAAAATAAATATACCTTGTAAGTCCTCTTTACCAAAAAAAAAAAAAAAACAACAAAACAAAACAACAACAACAAAAAAAAACAACAACAAAAAAACCCCCGCTTTGTTTCTTGGTAGCAGATTCGTTCTTCATTCATTCATTTTTTACATATACATATACATACATACATACATACATACATATATATATATGCACATATGTATAAAACCCCTTTCATTCTTCTAATATTTCTTTCTCCCCTTCCCAGAGGGCTGAAACTCATGCACAAGTAAAGGAAAACACACAATATCCCCCTTCTTGTTTCTTCTTAGGACACATCATGCTGGTGGATGTGAATAATCAGTTCCCAGAGAGGAGATGTCCTTGAATCCAGGAGAACTGGCAGAATGTGGAGGTGCCTTCTCACCTTCTTTAATTGTCCATCCAGACTCAAACAGAAGCCAAAACATTCTCGAGAAGTCTTTTGGCAATCACAGAACTGACCTCATTTTTTGCCATTTTTGCAGAGATGTCTGTCTCACAGCCTTTATAGTGTGGATGTTTTACTATAAATTTCAAAGTCTATATTTTAAAAATGGAAAGAATCTGCAATAGAGTCAGCAGTTGGCAATATCTGAATGACTAATAACCAGCAGAGTTTAATGTCCCTTAACTTCCTCACAGGCCATCAAACCCCAGAGCTGATCATTAATTGCCTGCAATAGCCTGTGCCATGGTCATTACTGCTTAGTTATTCAGATGAAATGAGTAATATCAATTTTAAGACTGCATAAATGGGGAACTCAGTCTTTTTTCCTCCAACACAATCTGACATTATTTTTCTCCCCACTTTAATAAACAATGCTCTGTGCCTGTTAAGCTTTCATAAAAGTAAAGACTTTTTCTATGTATTAGCCTGTAGAGCAGACGAATAACTGGATTATATTCAGTTACTGATGCATCACTGAAAAAATAACCACAGAAATCAATCATGGTAAGTAATATGAATGAACTGGAAATTATAGGAAGAGCTGCATCCAAGCAGAGGCAGATTGTGACTTGGTCCTACTTTCTGTTCCCCAATCATAGGGGAACCTTTGAGCTCAGACTCCTGGGTCTCCCTTCCAAGGAACCACAAGACATGGGGAAGCTTTGTTTCATCAAGGTACATAAGTTGTACAGGGTAATCTTCCAAAATCCCCACTATTTCAGCCTCCTTGATTACACTGCAATGTAATGCATAAGCCCAAGTTGCTTTAGGTTTGTCTTGGAAAAAAAAGTCTTGTAGAGGGTTTCAAAATCATGTGCCCTCATTTTTGCCCCTGAATCCAATAACTCTACTTCTCCATTTTTTTTTCCAATAGATAGAAATGTGTGAGTGCAAGACTGTGGTGAGCTCCAGCTGATCCCTGCTAAGGATGTGTCAGGCACTTGGTATCACAGGTATATGTCTTTCCTCCCCAGGGGAAAAGTTCACAGACAGTCTTTGGGAAATCAAATCTAGATGCATGTGTACTTGTTTTTAGCACTCAGGAAAGGTATTTAACCTCAAAATTACTGAGCCATAAAGTGCCAAATTCTTCCCATCCCAGATGAAACTTTGTGCAAGAAATGACACACCAGATCTGCCTTGCATGGATAACCACAAATAGTAATCACAGAATTACCTCCTGGGCATGTTTTGTATGGTGAAACTCTGTGGTAGGCAGAATAGAAGAGGTCAAACTTGTCAGTCACAGCAGTTTCTCCTGCTTTGAAGATAAATGAATTTGGCAGTTACAGAGTCAGGAGAAAAGAGGCACCAGAATCAGCCCACGCACAACCGTTCACAGGCAAAGATTCAGGGAGGTTTAGATCCATGATCTTGATACACTTCATCAGAGGTCACTTCTCAGCTAATCATTTTCCTACCCCAATGCACACCCAGAGTCCTGAAGCTTCTTCTGATAGTGTATAGTTCAGTGTGCCAAAAATTCTTTGCAATCTGATTGTCCATTATAAAGTACTGTTGTGACCATGTTTGCACACACTCAAAAATTAAATCATAAGACAGTCCTGAGTGCCTCACCTTTGACAGCTCTTTTGCTCAAGGCACGTGCTGGCAGACCAGCACCCAGGCTTAGGGAAGAGTGTGGGGAAGAAGGGCAGAAGAATGTGAATCGTCACTTCAGCTACTTTTGTTATGAACACCATTCTGATCACATGCCTCTGTTTCTCTTTGTGTTTGTATGCACACAAGTCATGGGTTGACAAATAGTGTGTCATCCATGACAGAGTTTGTCTTCAAAGGATGTTGCTATTGAGTGTTTTGGGGACCTTGGAGGCATGTGCTTGAGAATTTATTCTTAGTCCATTTGGTGAAGGTACAAGAAATTTTACTGCAGAATTCCATATTACACAAGTCTGCTTCTCAATGCAGCACTTTCTGCAGGTTCTGCTGGACAGAGTGGGATGGGAAGTTCTCAGTTTCTTTGCACAGCTAAATGCTATGAGAGCTTTTCCAGCAAAAGCAAGGACAAGGAAAAGCATTTGCTAGGGAATGAATGTAATATGAGCATGTTTGCATAGGTAAATTAAACAGGGCCAGACCATGAGTTTCAGCAATGTTCATTCATGTGTCTGTGCATTTTATCAGTGTTTTCCCTAAAAAGATTAGGTCAGTCTGTGGGCAGCCATCTGGACCGTGCCTAGATGGAACTCAGAGGTTAGGATGTGAAAGGACCACACCAGCATGCCTGGACATGATCACACTTGGGATTTTTGAAAAGGAGGAGTATCAAAAAAGCTTATGAGCCTACAAATTGTGGGACTGCAAATTGCAGAAATTGTAAATCTTGAAATTCCTCTGTTTGCTTTCTTTGTCTCTTATTAGTTCCATTTAAAATACTCTCCAATGGTGGAAATAGAATCCCTGTTTTTAAAAGAGTTCACTGAAAAAATGAAGAAGCAATGCAAAACCTGAGGTAAAGAAAAGAGAATGAGAAAGAAGAATGTCCTGTGTCTATTTGGTTATAAGCTCTTGATAGGTCTCCTGCATTCATATACAGATATATATATATATATATATACACCCAGATATGTCCATCATGGTTATCTTGAAGATCTAGCATATTATTGTTAACATATTACTGCACTATTTGTCAGGTCTATGACAGATGTGAGCTTTTTGACAGGAAATTATGAGAATGTAAGAACCTGTTTGTGGAGGTCATTTCATGCATGGAGAGCTGCAAAAGGGAGGGCAGCAAAATGAGAGTGGGAAATGGAGAGTGAAAGGATGCCAAGAGGATTATCAGGATAAAGTGATAGGAAGAGAAGATCAAAAGATCAGGGACAGAGCTACATAGGGTCTTGATAGTAAAAGGGTGATACATGTATTTTTTAAGCTGTGAAATGGAGGGAAGACAGGTTTGGAAGATGAGGGGGCATCAGTGGTGTGTACAGTGTGATGGAGGCTAATCTATTCTTAGAAAGAGAAAAGCATCTAAGAAATAATTTTGGTCCAAGTTTTTAGGTTCTTCCTTCTTAACAAATGCTGCTGCTGCTGCAAAAACCCATGGACTGTGTGATTAAGATAAGCTTATTGAAACTTGTCTTACATTTAGAGTAATTGTCCACTCTTGCTCACACAGTCAGGTCTCACACAACCCATCTCTCAGCTTTTCCAAAGACAGAGGTAAAGCCATGAATTTGGAGGTGAGGAGGCAGCACCACAGACGGCTTCTGTCCAGTCAGGCAAAGGCTGCCCATATCTTACATCACCTAACACGTCATGTCACAGATGGAACAGAGTTTTGACATGTCAGCCAGGTATGTGTCACCTATAATCAAATATGTCCTGATTGCTGGCCAGCTGCCCTGCAACAGCTCAGCATTCCAGTGTCTCATGTGCCCTGGGACCTCTCCTTTCAGGCATCACTCCTAATCCATTGTTGTCCCTTGTATCAAGTAAAAAGAAATTTGACAGTATAAAGAAAACAGCAAAACTTCAGACTTCTACCTTCTCTACTGAATTAATCATCTCTGGCAGATTTGTGGCTTCCTATGACCCTTGAGCTTTACTGTCTGCTAGCACATCAGGCACTGATTTTCCTCTCTTTTTCCCCTACAGCAAGCATTACAGTGATCTTCTCAGGGATCTGAGATCTGACAGGGACAGGGCTTATTTCCAGTAAAAGGGCACCATACTTAGCTGTGCAGGGTAAGTGAGGTTAGGGGAATAGGTCCATGGGAATAATGAAAGGCACAGAGGGCAGCAGACTTTCAATATGTTTATGCAGTTAAATGTAACAAGTTCAGACACTATCATTTATTTTTTTTCATTGTTCACCAAAAAAATCTCTTTTTTTTTTTTTTTTTTCTCTCTGTGAGTGCTTTCGTATTCTTCTTAACCTCTGCATTGCAGTGCAGCTAGGCTGTGAATATGAAGATATACTCCCTGCCCTGGGGAAGATCTGAGATAAGCAGAGAAGTGACACAAAAGCAGCAAGGGGGAGAGAGCGATCTAATCGACTGCCCGCAAGCTTTGTACATTAAGATAGCGAAAGCATACACAGAAGGGGAAATCTGGTTTCTGCTGGGAGAGGCACATTTCTCTCCCCCTCCTCTGCTTTGCCCTTGTCTTTTCACCCTTGTCTCCCTAGTGCCCTTTTTGTACTTCCCGTGCTGAGGTGATTTTAGGCTTGTGAGGGCTGTGGCGTGGCCTGTATACATATATTGGCTGCTTAGTTTGTTTTCTAATTTAGCTTGCTGCCTGTCTCTGCCTCAGCTCATGGCCTTCAGCCTGGCATAGGGATGTCAGCTGCTCCTTGTTAAAATTGGCTCCATGCCTCTTGCTGTCTGGTGGACACCTAACACCTGCTGATGGTCTCTGAGAACTTTCCAATGTCTCCTGTATTGCACATAAAGATGGAAAATGAGCTATTTTTCCACTCCTCCCTTTCTCACACCTAAACCTTCTTTTCAGGTGTCAAATCTAAATGCAGCAAAGGATTTCCTGCACTTTTATTTCTCTATATTGTTCATTTTTGGGTAGAACTTTTGAAACTTCTCTTCAAAACCATATGGCCATGGTTGCACAGGGGATATCATATAGGGCTACTGTTGGTGTTACAACACACTCGGGCTGCTGTGCAACATAACTGTGGAGCTGAGGTGACCAATTCTGCTCCTGCACCTTGTAGGATGCTGCAGTGTGTGCCCAGGAGGAAGCAGGACCTACCTTCCATCACATTACAGGTACTTTAAACAAACAAAGCTTACGAATCTCCTGGCACCAAGCTCTAGTGGGATAATGATGGTGTTGATGATTTCAGAGGTCTAACACAAACACAATAAACTTCCTCTTCAATGAATATCTTGGCTTTGGAAGTTCTGGCCAGGGGAAAGATGGGCATTTGGCTTGGCATCTCTGCTCTTCTAATGGCTTTTTTTCATCCTCCTTTCTCACAGACACTTCTGAAAAGAGCTGTCAGATCACAGTTGCCTGTTTCACACCTCTCTGAGTGAGCAAGGACAAGGGCAGTGGAGCCAAGCACTCATCCCTGGCTGTCACCCAGACAGCCTATATGCACTTGGGCAAGTTGTCAAATCCTTCACCACCCCTCCCCACCATGCCACATTAAGAGAGTTCATTTCTGAGCCCTCCAGGATGTCTCTCCCTCTGCAACCACTGTAGAATCATCAGTCTGGATCCATGTTCCATAACTTCATGCATGTTACTGAAGAGGCTGGTAACACCTCATCCCCATCACCTCTCTCTGTGGTCCCTGGATGGGCAGAGACAGGCACTTCCAAGTGAGAGATGAGGTGGGACATAGTGGTCTGGCATGAGTCTGGGCTGCAATTCCCCTTCTCTGAGTTCACAGTGCCTGGTGGAAATGTGCTGAAGCTGAGGCATGGATGTTCCAACATGTCACCAAAGTGACTTCTGAGTTGGAGTGTCTTCAATGAAATGTCTGAGACATGAAGGAGCCTTTATATCCATTTGCTAGGAGGACTTTGCTATCTGTTATGAAACTCCTCCCAAATCCAACTTAATTGCTTAGCATTATAATAAATTGTATATTCCCTGACTTTTAAGAGAAGAAAGTGGGTTTCTTCCTGCAGCAATGACAGGAACAGACGCAATGATACCTCATTTCACTAAAAGTGATGTTGCCTTTCTCAGAATACAGATAATGTAAGATACAGATTTGTAAAGTAACTTCTGAAAAGGCTACTTCAAAAACATCTAGCCTCATTAACACAGAGAGAGAGCTTCAAATAGCTGTCTTTGCTGACCCAGCTCATAGAAATGTGGAGATTTAAGCAAAGGAAAGGTCCCAGTGAAGTCAATAGGCTTAAAACTAAGAACAGACTATTGGGATCTACACGTACACAGGGCTAAAAGTAGGCTGACATGCTTTGGCAGGGTGAAGCCCTGCTGTCAGGCTCACTGCATGACCCAATTTCTTTGCAGGTCTCTGCAGGGGAAATGCTCACTCCTGCAGTTCATCCCTTTCCTTCAGTGTCATTAGTTCTTATCCTTCCATGTCAAACTTTGCAGAGGAAGGATTTTGCTGTACTGCTCAGTGTCTGGGAAATGGCAGCTAATTTTTACTTGTGGTTTAGGAGAGGTTTGTTTGATTCCAGGAAAAAAAAAACAACCAACCAAACAAAAAACCTGCCCTGAGTTTTCCCATACAATTTAAGGGCTAGAAGGGAGATGGAGCCCTGCTTTGTCCCCTTCTCAGTTAGTGAGCAACTTCATTGCTGTGAAGTTTTGATAACTGCCCCTCAGGGAGGTGGTAGCTTGAGCAGGAGAAAGGCTGTCCTTCTTTTTTCCCTCAAGTAAAGCTTGAGGCTTAATCTACTGAACAACAGACACACAAGGATCCACCTCCATGGTGTAAGCAGGTGATGGGGGCAACAGCTAGGGCTGGTACGGAGGAGGAAAATGGTTTGTTAGCTGCTTTGAGCTGCCAGCTGTCTGAAGGCAAGATTAGGTTTCAGATATCTTGGCCTGTATCCAGCACTGCCTTTCTCATGCAAATGTCTGTCTGTTATTTTGATTTCCATTTTCCATAACACCCCCTTCAGTAAGATGTAGTTAATATTTATACATACTTAGCTAATGCACAGTTTATATGGACACATTTCACTGTGGTTCTGCAGATTGGTTAACCAAACTCTGATTGGATCCTGCCCTGTCTACAGACTTTTATGGGTGCAAACAGGTTCACAATTTATTTGGTGCAAAGTCCTTGAGAAGTGAGAAAGAAATTTAATTTTACTAGCAAAGTATTCCGTGCTAAATAAAGTGTATAAATTTTTTATACATTTAAATGTTACTTTAGAGAAGGGGATGCCATAAAATAAAACATCACAGAGCAAGGACACTCCTGGAGAGCAAGCACTTGAGAAGCAGGTAAGTACAGGTCCCGTGTCCCCCATCATATCTCTGCCAATGCCACTCCTTGTGTGACGACATTCATTCCACTGACTCACTATCACACACGGAGGTACTTAAGAAAAATTCATTGCTTGATAACAAATCACGCCCAGCTAAGTCACAGCCTAATTCTCGATAAGAAACAAGGCTACCTGATTTTTTCCTGATCATTTTTGATGCAAATAAAGGAATTGCAGAGTCTCCCTTTTGCCACCAGAGGTCACAAGCAAAGCACGGCAGTCCCTCAGTCACACTCCGGGAGGGGAGGCAGACTCAGCAGAAGTGTTTACATTCTTGCTAAGGAAAATGCAGGCGGCAACCATAAGGATCCCCATCAACCGGGAGGGAAGATTCCCAGGTTAGCAGCGCAGCCATCACTGTGCCAACAGGAGAGCTGAGAGACAGACAGGTGAAGGGGCACTGCTCTCACACTGCTGGGCGGAACACAGACTTGTCGGAACGTTTTGCCCTTTTGTATCTGCTGATTCATAAACACTAATGCAGGAAACTTTCTGCGTTTTGAAAGAGGTAAGCAGAATCTGAAATCCGTTTTGAAACCTGTGTAAATATTCAAAAAAAGGCGCTTGCAGCTTCCTCCAAAATGAACTTTTCTTATTTGCAGACACATTTCAGGAATACTAGAAAAGCTTCTGAGCGTAATCAGAAACGAGGAGAGGGAATTTTCCTGACCATAAAGCCTGGATCAGCTCGTGGACAAGAAATATGAGCACGCGATTTTCTGACCAGCCATAAGACGTGAAAATTGGAGAGGCAGCAGATAGCTTAGGAAGAAAATCAGCAGAAGTATATCTGAGCCATAAAACTTTAAACAGTTATTAAAGTCATGGACTTTAAAAAATGTGAACATCATTTGCAAAAGGAAATGTGCTTTCAGACAAATTATTTACAACACCTTCATCTCTTCTCCCTGCCCCTTTGAGCACAGCTCTGAGCAATATATGTTGGAAGGAAAGGACTGGGGTTGGCAAATAAAAATTGACATTTTTTAAATTCAGAAAATGTCAAGACAAGCAACTGTGCTCTGCTGTAAAGCCCCATCACGTCCCTTCTGGAGCTCTGTGTGCTCTTGGTTACTAGTGGCCAGGATTAGTTGTCTTCTCAGGAAGGGCACATATGAGGAAAAAGAAATGGCATGAGGCTGAAGTGATGGTACTGATGAGGCAGAATTTCCCATTTTCCTCCACTGTTTTATAACTCTACAGCATACATATTTCCACTATAAGCAAAAAGGAGTAATTATATTCATATTAAAAGAACTCTACCCTGTTGCTCTGGGGAAGTCTCACAGTTTGTTTTTACTGAGAGAGAATACTCTTGAAAAAGATGAGGTTTATTTCTCAAAATTGGTAAAACACAGTTCTGAGCAATGACTAAAAGTAAGCTTCATTTTGCAGTGAGTTATCACTTACAACTCTGACAGAGAAGTTTATTACAGGAGTCTTGACAGCTCATTAACTGCCTTACTGAAGAACATTTGTGCTATAATAAAACTACCATCACTCCACCTTTGCAGCCAGAGAAAAAATGAACAGGCCATTTACATATTGTGTTCAATCAACAGCCACAGAAACACAAGCCTCCAAGTCTCAAGTGACTTTCACGGTGGGGTTTCAGTGGGCTGTGGGAAATGCCTGTCTCCTGCAGAGGAAGAACACCAAACCAGGGCTGCTCCTCAGATGCCCTTTGGCCAGCACATTCAAGATCTTCTCAGCCACTCGTCAGCCACTTCCTCAACCCCTCAGGATCTCTTTCTGTTTCCATGTAGTAGGAGGATATTGGGGCGAACAGTGGTTTCTGAGGCAGTTTTGCCATTTCTAGCACCTCCTCTCAGAAAAGCTGTGGATACACCTTCTGTTGCTTTGATGTTGTATTAACCATCCCTTTTTGTTGAACCTGTTTCCAAAAATCTCTCATAAAAGGCTCCAGGATTTAAATACATCTCACTGATGCAAATCAAGCCAATTATATTGTGTACTGTCCTTAGCAGACAGACAAAATATGGTCTCCCTCCCGTTCATTATAACTTGATAAGCTGGAGGGCTCATATGCCCTCCCCTCCCCCTTACCCCCAGATCTTCCACACAGTAAACGCAGCAAAATTCTCTAATTTATACAGAAATAATATTTCGTGGCTCTCCTGTCATACTTCTTTTTCTCCTCCACTCTCTCTGCAGCTTGTCATGGCTTTCTCTAAAGTGTGGTTATCAGCCCTGGACAGAGTAACACCCTAGCAGGAAACTTATCGTTATGGCTCAGAGAATGTTAAATACTTCTGGTGTCTTGAACATGACATTCCTGCCAGTGAATCCAAGAATGGGAGTTGTCTTTTCTGCAGCACCATCACACACACATTTTTAACTTGTGAATCACAGAAATTGCTGAATTATTTTCCACTCTAGTGGTGACTTACTGTTAGTTCTCCATTGTGCATTTCTGTATTCACATCTTATGACTAAAGGAAGCTTTTTGAATTTATTTTTACTGAACACCCTGCAGACCTTGGATCACTTCTGCAGCTTGTCAAAATAATTTAAAATGTTCTCTCTGTCCTCCAAAGTACTTGCATCCTTCCCCAGTTAGCTGTCATATATGAATGGCAGGAAAAAATTATTTTTCAGTTCTATTCTACAAGCTGTTTAACATGACAAAAATCTATGGTAAATCCCTACTGAACACTATTTGAAACATATCTATGTATGAGAAAACAAAAACCAACTCTAAGCATGTTTTCCTTCAGTGTCCATGTCCACCCATGAGCTAGATATCTAAGCTGCTGTTACAGTGGGTGGAGGTTGGAGAGCTCTTCGACTCATCGTCAAGTGGGCGATGAGTGGCCAGGTGAATTTGTTGTCTGAACTGTACAGTGGTGCCCTCAGGGTAGCCATACGGGGCTGGCAGATCTGACACAAAGATTACTTTGGAGATTGGTTTGACATGATTCTTCTCAATAACTCCAGGATAGCCAGGCTTTAATCATTGTATTATCTTTTGGGTGCTTCAGCGGTGTTTGCTTAATAAGTTTGATCAATAACTTGTTCTACGCACTGAGCTATTCCTTGAGCTCTGCCTCCTCAAAGTGTTCTCCACTTTCTAAAAGTGTATGTCATATAACCACTTTACCCTTCTCTAAGGCATCCCATAACATCTTCAAGACAATTGATAGAGAAACACAAATTACTTCAGCAAGATCCTCAAGTTTGCTAGTGTGTGTTTCATTGGGTGTTGCCAATTTGAATGATTCTGCTTATCTAAATACTGTTTACACTGCTCTTTGAAAGTGCAGCCTGCATTTCTAATTCCTTATTAAAATAGTGATAAATATCTTGTCTTAATTAACCTCGTTTAGTGATGAGTGAGGCTGTTGAATGCTCCCATCTTCTTTGATCTTCACCTTTGTGAGTTGGTGGAACTGTGATTTTGTTTGTTCTCTAGCTTTCCCTGTGTTCCTCAAGGTTCTCCCTGCTCCTTGCTCTTTGTAAGGCATTTTACAGCTTGGCTATTCTGAAATTAATATTACATATTGTGGATGTGAGGACTAGCAGAGAAAGATTGTTTTCCCTTCCTGAGAACCAGACGCTGGATCCAGTTACTATTAATATTATCTGACAACAGTATTGAAAACCAATGATGTCAGGTTTTGGCTTTAGTGTATCAGTGCTATATGGCTGCTTGATTACTTCAGTCTTATGCATGAAATGGTGTATGATTGCTTTTTTGCAGGCTGTTTTGAGCCAGTCTTTATGTAGCAACAGATGATATAAGGCAAAATTGAAGGATACAGGCAATACCCCATATATAATCATATTTAGTTTTGCATCTTTGCTTCCAGCATGTGCTTTCAGGTCACTGAGATCATTTTGCTATCATGTTTTCTCTTGTACTCACCTAAAATAGGAATCTAGACATTAAGCTATTAAACAAGGTCATTTAAGAAAAATATTTGGGTTTTTTATGGGGTGTTTTTTTCTTGTTGTTGATTGGGCTTTTTAAAAATTTTTGATCAATTCCAAATGTTTATTAAAATTAATAGAATTTCTGGGCTCGTTGAAAATGTTGAGCAGCAAAGGGGAGACACATTTGCTAATGGCAAGTAGCCCATCATTCAGTATGGTTGTGATTAAAGCTTAAAATGGTCTTGGATGCAATCTTTTGAACTTCAAATTATGGCTCACATGGCAGATTGATTCAGAAAAGGTTTATACTTCATTATGCTCTAAGATGATGGATAAGCTTGCAACTGCATTTGATCAGTGAAGTGTAGGAACAGGTCAGATGAAGTAGCAGATGGAGCAGGTTGAGAAATGAGGATAGAAAGTTAATTGTGGCCAAGATTAATTTCCTTTATTTGACTATGTAGGAGAAGTGTTTGAAATTGTTTCAAAGGTGTTTCTAATTTCAGAAGACAATAAAAGTATTTAGCACTGCACGTGACTTTAGGCACTAAATTTAATCTCTAGATTTCAAAGCACTTCACAAGCACAGTTGTTAATCTACTTGCTTGCATCTAGAAGAAGAGGCACAGACAATTTAGTGAACTGTTACTCTACTCCAACTTTTCCACAGCAAGTTTGATTCAGAGTCTGCTGTCCCCAGTTAGCACATCCTCAGACCACAGATCAGGTGTAGAAAGCCAGCTCCTCTTCTAATGTCCTTGGAGAAAATTGTAAATGGGGTCAGTTCTTCCTGGAATATCCTTCTGAGTCCCAAGTGAAATCAAATGAGTGGAGACAGGAGTGTCTTTGACCACAACTTGGTGCTGTGTCAGGATGACATCCTTGTACTTAACAGCTAAATGAACCTGGTGGCACCTTCCAACTAGGGGCCCAGTCTGGACAGCTGGTTTGTCAGGATCTTAGAGGCATACGCATGCACCTGGCATGCAATTGTCTTTGTGCATCTGCTGCACATAGAACATACAGCCATTTGTACAAAAGCATATGAAAATAAATTAATATTTCCCATTAGGTATATGGAAACTGGATAATGTTTGTGCACTTTTCCTGAGTTACGTATTGCTTTCTTCTTGCTCTTATACATTGCAAGCTTTCCTGCATGTTACTGAGTTCTCCATGCTTTGTCCTGTAAGTGCCCATGAAAGGTCCAGTCATCCCAAGTGTAGTTTGCAGTCCTCTGTAGCTTGTGATTCTCTATGCCCCTTAGAAATCACTGACTGATTTCTCACCCATTGAAATCAAACACCAAAATCCTGTAGACTTCAATGACGTCAGTGCTTTCCCCCTCTGTCTCTGAGATCGTTAAACAGAAGCCATTTGACTTTAGATACTGGGTGTGTCATCATTCTGAATAAGCTGCCAAAAGAAAGTGAAAATGAACAGTTTTTCAATCATTTTAGTTCTTCAGCAAATCTGGAGTTGTACACAGACCTTTCAGTTTTCTCAGTATGTGTCCTGTCAGTTTGTCTCCTCTTGAGAGAGTCCAATATCATAGGAGTCACAGTCATATTATAAAACAGCCATTTCACAAAAAAACTGATTTCACGATGTGATTGAAACATATTAAAAATACCATTTGCTGTATTTACAAATCCTGGCAGCTAACAAGGGCACTCACAAAGCAGATGGGAATCTCTTCAAGTAGTGTTTACCAATTTGGGGTACTTCACTGAATAAGAGATTTTTGTAAAGGAGTTTTTTATGTAGGCATAGCTGTGTACTGATGTTAAGTAGGAGAGCAGCTTTTCTTGAGCAACACAGTCAGATGTAGCCCTGATCATGACAATTAAATAGCACATCTCCTGGCACTCAGTAGCGGTGCAAAAATGGCAGATAGTATTTATTACATCAAAGAAACTGGAATTGGTATGGGGCATAGATCCTGCAGATGTTACATAGGCAAAATGACAGTGAAGTAAATTGGAATTTTGGCTGAGCTGTGCCTCTTGTCATCACATGGCTTTGAAATCTGAAAATGTAAGGCTTGAGTTCAATCATTCACACTCATGCTCAGAATGGGAAAATAAATGAACACATAAATAATGGTATGATCTAATGGTACCTTCTCATATAATCCTCACTTCCCTGTACACTTCAGGTTCTGTGCATTTGCACAAGAGAAAGTGTAAAAAAATCAGAGTATTACTGTATCTAAGCCTAAATTTTAAAAAATTATTGAAGGAATAGTCATTGTTGTAATAGCATCGTACAGCAACAGTTTTGACAACACTGTTGTTATAGAATGCTACTACATCACAGAACAGAGTTTCCTATATGATGTAACAATACATTACCTGCTTCTTCTGTAGCACTTCTCACCCAGAGATATCAACAAGCCTCACACAGAAGAGCAGTATTAGCATTGCTATTATAATTACTATTATCACTATTATCAACAAGAAATGTGCGTGTCTGCACAGTGCAGATGAACCCAATCAATGTATGTGTACAGAATAGAACAGCCTGTAGATATTAATCTGAAATATTATTTCAATAGCACATTTCATTGCCTATCAACACAACTGAAGCTCTTTTTAAAAGGGCTAGAGAAAATTCTTTTCTACCAGTTTATTCACTCAATACAAATGACTGGAGAAAGGGACAATGACGATGAAACTAGCATTAATTTTCACATATAATTGATGATTTAATTGTAGTAGTCTTTTGTGAAGCTAAATAATCACTAGTTGATACAGAATTGTTCTCAAGATTTACAGAGTAAACACCCATCACATTTTAGACAGCACACAATAGCCCAAGCTATAATTATCAGTTCATCATTAGTATTGTTAAACATATCACGTAGACACTGGAAATCAATCCCAAAATACCAAAACCTCAAGCAGCATCCTAATTGATATAAAACAACCTTCATATTCACGTTATTGACTGATTTTAAATTAGTGTGTTTAGCCAGAACTCTGTTTCTGCATTTAAAAGAGAAGAATGATCCAACATTTTGAGGTAAACTATTATATTGCTATGAAGAAAAAACTGTCAAGATAATAAAACATAGGAAGTAACAGAGATGAACTCCAGCATTGGCAGTGCTAGAATATGTTATTAATTTTGGATTAGGTGTGAGCGGTGGGTTTAACATTTACACTAAAGATCAGTACGGAAGGATTCCTTCCTGTCCTTCTATATCGAAAAATGGTCCCCTTTATGACCTCTCTGAAGAGTGATATGTGAACAATTTATAACTAAACTACATGATGCCGCTAAAACTCAGACAAATGACAAAGCTTGTTGGCAATGATAAGTTGCAGCATGCCATAGAGAAATCTTTGTCTGGAGTTTGCCACCATTTTTCAAAAGATGGTGGAAAAATCTTTATTGAAATGGGAAATATATTTGAGAGCAGAGCAAGTGATTACCTTGTTTAGCCAACATCTTGCCCATAGTGCAGTTGGTAACCATCTGCCTTTGCACTATTTGTCTGTGGCTCTGGCTGTGCCTGACCTACATGTGACACTTCTGAGCAGATGTGCATCAGAATACAACAGATGAGAGAATGCCAGCTCCTGCCAAAAGGACTCCACACATATTGAGAAGGATGAATACCAATAAATCAGGATCAGATGGGATGCATTGTATGGCTTTTTCAGAGTAGAGAAACAGTTCAATTGTTTTATCTATTAAATTAATGGACAAAGGATTTAATAGTTATATGTCTTCCTGATGTATTTGTCTTAAGCATTAACATAACAGTTGTGTCCATCTATATGACCTTTTATTTTCAGGGTGTTAGAGACCGAAACACAGGTTTGATGTCTGGAAATCGAGATCCTCCAATACGACATTAATTCCATCCTATTACCTTCCACTTACCTTCTATTCATACTTCATTTAACTTGTATGACTGACCAAGGTATATTATCAGAGTTCACAGGCTCAGAGTATATATTAAGATATTACAGCAAGTGGAGGGGGGGAGATGGAGAAGAGGATACTTAGAAGGGTTCAACAGAAATGAGTTGAATGCAAGTATGTTGGAAGAGGGGCTCATGAAATCTATGCAATAACCAAGGCAGGAAAAGTGCTGTGCTGTCAACAGGCATCATGGAGAAATCGAGATAACCACATGCTCAGCTGTATGCCATATCTGTCTGATACAAAGCAACCTGGAACCCTTTATTTAAATTACAGGAAATGGCATTGTGTGCTAGGCACTTGTCATTTGGAAGATGTGTTCAATTGGTTAGCCAAGGGGGGCTCATCATGAGGAATTTTTGAGAGACAGGCTCACTGGTGTTGAGAATAACAGTTAGGGCTATGTATGGGACTGAAACTTCAATTTCACCATCTTTTCAACATTAGCTTTAGAATTCTGCTAAGTTATTTTCAGCATAGTAGGATCCTTAATTACTACAGTACTTTTAATGAAGCCTCATCTAAAGATCTGTTTAAAACCAGACAATGCCTGTTAAAATACTTTGTATAGTGACTTCTTTATACAAAGAAAGAAAATAATTTTCTTATCTAATGTCTGCGTGTCATCCATCATCAGTGGATATATCACAGGTAATTTATAGGCATTTGTAACAATGCAACAGACTACATGGTTTGAAATGTCAGATTTTTTTTAAAGAGAACAAATGGGCAAAAACGAGAAGCAAAACTGATGAGAAAACAGAATGCATTTGATTTTAATAAGGGTGCATGCATCCTTTCAAAGGCAGATGAATAAATTTAGAACAGAGGTATTTGTGCCTTTCCATATTATGATGATTATTCATATCAATAGTATTAATTTAGCTCTATGTTATCTTAGTCCCCATATGTTTTCAGAATCAGAAATAAGTTTTAGACATCCTTGAATATACTCTAAAGCTGCATATTGAGCAATAACGTTTTCCCTAGGACTGACTTCCTCACAATTTGCTCTTGGAGATATCTTCTTTTCCTGCTCCCAGTTCAGTCTTGCACTTGTTGCAGACATTAGTGAGAACCACGAATCTAAGTGCTGTGGTCTGAATAGTGATGTGACTACTTCAAGGAACTGTGCTACATTATAGTAAGCTGAATTAGGACTCTTTCCCCGAGGCATACAATTTCCAAGGCCACCAGCTTTGGTGTGTGATCTAAGAGCCCTTCCCCAGTGATGCATGGGAACTGAGGAGCAAAGTTTCTCTCCATGCATGTGTTCAAAGAGAAGAAGAGCTTTGCAGATTGTGTTGCTTGGCTCACACCCTCTTTTATCTTTCTCAGTGCTGGCTAGTCATGAAGTTCTGGTTTAACCTTTGTGTTAACGGGTGACTAATATGCAGTTAATACTTGAGTAACACCATAGGTACCTGATTCCAGCTGGGCAACTGACTGTCTCCCAGAGGCTTAACTCTTATAAAGGGATAAAACCAGGCCCTCTAGAGATAGCCTGATGTTTGAGGGACTGTTTGCCAGAGAAGGTTTTGGTCTGCAATCTCAGTGGAGGTCGGGGATGGAGATCCATGTGGCAGCCTAGACACAAAGGATATTGATGTGTTAGAAACCACAGCAATGCCTGAGAATGGTCATGTAAGAATTAGGGCTTCTTCCTCATAAAAGTAACAGGATCAATAGCCCAAATGGTGTGCATTTACAGCAATGCACACAGCATTGGCAACAAACAGGAGGAGCTGGAAGACAGTGAACAGCAGAAAAACCATGACATGGTTGCCCTCATGGAGAATGGTGCATGGTGTGTGTGCATGGTGAATGACTCACATATCTGAAGTGCTGGATGGTTATAAACTGTTCAGAATGGATAGGCAAGGAAGAAGATGTGGTGGAGTAGCCCTGTGTGTTAAAGAGTGGTTTGATTGTCTGGAGCTTAATGATGATGATGACAGAGTTGAGTGTTTGTGGTTAAGAATTAGGGGAAAGGCCAACAAGGCAGATATCCTGGTGGGAGTCTGTTATAAACCACCCAACCAGGATGAAGAGGCAGATGAAATATTATATAAGCAGCTGGGAGCCATCTCATGATTGCTGGCACTTGTTCAGGCAGGGGAATTCTACTTACCAGACATCTACTGGAAATACAACATAGCAGAGAGGAAACTGTTCAGGAGGTTCCTGGAGTGTGTGGAAGTTCATAACTTCCTGACATAGCATGTGAAGGCCCCAGCTGGGGGAGGTGCCCTGTTGGACCTGCTGTTCATGAATAGAGAAGGACTCAAGGGTGATGTGATGGCTGGAGGCCACCGTGGGCAAAACAAAGGAAGGTACCCTCAGTCAGTTTACAGGTGACAACAGATGAATTAATTTTAACTTCTTGTAGAAATAAGGAGGTGGGGCCAGTAGAACTGCTGCCTTGGACTTCTAGAATGGCTGACTTTAGCTTCTTGAGATGGTTGAAGGAGTCCCTTGAGAGGCAGTTCTGAGGGGCTAAGGAGTCCAGGAAGGCTAGACATTCTTCAAGAAAGAAATCTTAAGGCACCAGAGAGCCCATCCCCATATGCCAAAAGACAAGCTGGCAGGGAAGAAAACTGGCCTGATTGAGCGAACAGAGAGGTTTGGCAGGAACTCTGGAAAAAAGGGAGAGGAGTGTTTACAGCCTTTGGAAGAAGCAGCAAGCAGCTCAGGAGGGTTGCAAAGATGTCATGAAGTTATGCAGGGAAAAAAGTCAGAAGGGCCAAAGCTCAAGTAGAATTTAACCTGACTACTGCCATAAAGGACAATAAAAAATGTGTCTATAAATACATCAGCAACACAAGGAGGGCTAAGGAGAATCTCCATACTCGGCTGACAAGAGAGAGAAACATAGTGACAAAGAATAAGGGAAAGGCTGAGATGACCAACGCCTTCTTTGCTTCAGTATTTAGTAGCAAAACCAATTGATCATCAGGCACCCAGCCCCCAGAGCTGGAAGACAGCAACAGAGAGCAGAACTCTCACAATCCAAGGTGAAAGGCCAGAGGCCTGACACACCACTTACGCACAGAAAAGGATATGGGACCAGATGGGATCCACACACGGATACTTAGGGAACTGGTGGAAATGCTCACTGAGACACTTTCCCTCATTTATCAGCAGTCTTGGCTAACCAGGGAGATCCCAGGTGTTTGGAAGTTGGCAAATACATTGACCATCTACAGGAACTGCCGGAAGGAGGATCTGGGTAGCTAGAGGCCTGTCAGCCTGACCTCAGTGCTGGAGGAGGTCATGGAGCAGATCATCCTGAGTGCTGCCATGCAGCACGGACAGGACAGCCAGGGGACCAGGCCCAGCCAGCACAAACATGGGTTTGTCAAAGGCAGGTCCTGCGGGACCAACCTGACCTGCTCCTATGACAAGGTGGCCCATTTAGCATACGAGGGAAGGGCTGTGGATGTTTGCCTGAAGTTTGGTGAAGCCTTTGACACTGTCTCCCACAGAATTCTCCTGGAGAAACTGGCTGCTCATGTCTTGGGCAGATGCTCTGTTCTTTGGATAAAAACTGGCCTGGGCCCAGAGCATGGGTGATGGACAGAGGCAAATTCAGCTGGCTGTCAGATGCCAGTGGTATTTCCTGGAGCTCAATACTGAGGCCAGTTCTGCTCAGTAACTATTGATGACCTGGGTGAGGGGAATGAGTGCTCCCTCAGTAAGTTCACAGACAACAGCAAGGTGGGTGGGAGGGTTGATCTACTGGAGGGCAGGAAGGCTCTGCAGAGGGATCTGGACAAGCTGGATCAATGGGCCAGGGCTGGTTGTATGAGGGTTAACAAGGCCAAGTGCCAAGGCCTGCACTTAGGTCACAACAATCCCAGGCAGTGCTACAGGCTCGGGGAAGAGTGGCTGGAAATTGGCCTGGCAGAAAAAGACCGGGGGGTGCCGGTCCACAGCTACTGAACAAGAAGGCCAAAGGCATCCTGGCCTGTATCAGCAACAGTGCGGCCAACAGGAGCAGAGCAGGGATTGTCCCCAGGTACTGGGCACTGGTGAGGCCACACCTCAAATTCTGTGCTCAGGTTTGGGCCCCTCACTACAAGACATTGGGGTGCTGGAGTCGAGCGAGTGAGTCCAGAGAAGGACAATAGAGCTGATGAAGGTTCTGGAGCACAAATCCTATGAGGAGCAACTGAAGGAGATGAGGGTGTTTAACCTGAAGAAAAGGAGGTTCAGGGGTGAGCTTATCACTTTCTACAACCACCTGAAAGGAGGCTGTAGCCAGGTGGGGGTCAGTTCCCCCCTCCCAAGTAACAAGTGACAGAACACCAGAAAATTACCTGGAGTTACATCAGAGGAGATTTAGATATTAGGAAACATTTTTTTACCAAAAGGGCAGTCAGACATTGGAACAGGCTGCCCAGGAAAGTGGCTGCATCACCATTTCTGGAGGTTTTTTTAAAAAAAGATGTAGATGTGGCACTTAGGGACATGGTTTAGGACTGAACTTGGCAGTGCCATGTTAACAGTTGGACTGGATGATAATGGAGGTCCTTTCCAACCTAAATGATTCTATGAGTCAATGATTCTGAAAGGTGAGGCAAGAGGAATTATAGTGTCACATTCAAAATTCCCAGGCACTTTGCAGCTGAGACAGGACCTCCCATCAATATTTTAATCCTGCATTTTTCACAAAAGCTACAAGGTCTTCTAGTTAACTTGATTTTTAAAGTAAGTAGCAGCAATTTGCAGAACCCAGGAATAAAATTACATCAGAATGATAATCTTTAAGGCTGGGCAAGGAAAAATTATGATGCTTTCTTCTGCACTAATGATTTGAGATGTATACCTAGACTTTTGGGAATAAGGCTTCAGAAATTAATTTTTTGTGGTTTCTATTGGCACAATATTCTTGTAGGTTTTCATTACAGCATTTAAGCTCTGAGATTTCCTTTTGAATCATAGAACAATAGATTAACCTCAGCACTAGGGAAATAACCCTTTTTTTTCTGAAAGTTTTTTTCACAGGCTAACTTTTGTCCTATTAGGAGTAACACAGACAGTTAAAACAAAGCCTTGCTCTAAGAGAAAATCTTCAACAGAACTACAGCAACAACAGTCAAACTGTCTAAATGGTCTCAGTAAAGTGGGTAATCTTTGAGATTTTATGGAATTAACACCAGATGCTAATTCTTGATCTTTCAGAGGCTGTAATTCCTCTCACCTAAACGTAGGCATCTATAAAAGAGATGTCTCCATCTGAGCTACTTTTTCTTATCAGCTGAGAGAAATGAGCCCTTCTCCCTTGTGATTCATCCTGTCCTGAGGTAATCATCCAAACCAGATCAGATGACTCATGAACTAGAAATGTATGTTTTTATCCATTAGTCTAGGAAGGGAACCCTGGTCTAGCTCAAGTGGAGACATCTACCTGGCAGATGCCTCAGGTTAGGCAAGATGAATGCTATCAAGTGTCTCTCCAGCATTTCTGTCCTTGGTAGAGTAGACAGGAATAATTTGTCATAAAAGTATTCAAAAGAAGCATTTGAAACATTTCCATGTAATAGTTTGCTACAGGGCATGGTCCCTTTCTGAAAAGAAGGAAGAGCTGAAATAAGGCAGTTTCCCTGGATGTGATAAAACATAAAAGGCAGAAGTGATCTCCATAAAAATTTAGGGATGCAATGAAATAGTACTTTGCTGGTCTAAAAAAGGAGCCATCTTTTGGAATGCCAGAAATAAGTGAAAGGCAGCATGATAGAGAACAAAGATCTCCCATACTCTTCTCATCACTCTGCTCATTTAGGGGGTGGGGAGTGGCAGGTGCATCATCAAAGATTGCGTTATTAGAGGGACCAGGAGGAAAAGAAAGATCAATAAGACATTTTAAACTGATTAATAAATCCCAGGTATATCTTTGAAGAATACTAAAATACTCTATTTCCTTTTGTTTGCAGTATATTTCTTATTTTAAAATGATGGGAAAAACAGAGCATAACTCCATATTTATTGCATTTCTGGAAATGTGCCTGTATTTATTACTGGCATCTGCTGTTAGTGACAGATCTTGAGTAGAGTCCAGAAGTCCTGAATAACACTTGGCTTTCTTTATTATGGTAAAAAAAAATTGCTCTTGAAGGCTCACTGCAATTAGCAAAGATAGTATTTTGTTCTGTATGCCCTTTACTAACAGTAATCCAATATTGAATTGCCTCAGAGGGTCTCAGCAATAACTGGGTCAAACTCTCCCATAACTCTTTCCGCTTGACCTGGAAAATTGACACTTCTATAGGAGTGCACAGTATATATTTATACGGTCAAATCACCATGTGTGTTTCAGTCTTGCACTCAGTTCTTTATTTATTCACCTTCTTTTTATGATTTATTTGAAGTTTGTCCATATCTCAATTTTTTTCCCAACCTATTTAGCCTCTAGATAAAGACCACTTAGCTGCTAGCAGGAGCAGAATTCATCTTCATACAGCATTTATACTGAGCATGTTCTAATTAAGTCAGTTAAAGCAGCTATCTGCAATTCAGCATGTCTGAGCAGCTCTCCATTCATCAGTGATCTCCTGTAAACACTTAGGACATCTTGACCTTGACTGGTTGTGAGCATAGAAAAGCAAACACGACTGAGATTCACAGGCTACAAGAAGGCGGTAGGGTGGCAGCATTTTAAGCTGCTTCTCCAAGTTGTTCCTAGTCATGAATGAAAGAACCAAGAGGAACAGTGGCAACTCACAGAGACCACTGAGGCCCCATAGCAGGAATGCAAGGTGCCAGGAAGGGGAAATCTCTTGGTGGCGTCAGAGACACGATGTGATATGATGTAGAGTCTCTATTTACTACTCATACAAGAAACTGGGTAAACCCTATTTTTCTCCAGTGTGAATAAAATATATACTTGTTTGATTTTGCAGAAATCCAGTATGTTAAAACTAGGCCCAGATTCAACTGACATACTCTTTCCCCACCTACACCTATGTTTTTTCCTTTTAGATGACTCTCAGAAGCTGGTACAGATATTATCAAGGTTTTCTCATTACCGTGGCCTGAATGTTTCACTAATTCTATGTACTACACCCATAAATATTTTCCGTTTTGGAAACTCCATTTGTAAAGTTAACATTTTAGTAAATGTTAATATCTAGGCTTTCGAACTGGCAGAACAGCTTATACTGAAAAAATATGTGGTTTGCATGCATGAAAGCAGGACAGAGAAGTATTGCCACCCATGTTCCTGTGTTTTTCCCAAAGTCCAGAGATTAAAGCAATCCCCAGAATATGTGGAATCCAGTTCTTATTCCTGTCATAACCAAAGTGGATCTGAGTGCACACTTACCTCCCCAGAGTGCCTAAGCAGGCTGTGTAATATAAGGATCTTCTGTCAGTGCCACTCCTCTTCATATCTAAAAGGTTATTGGGGTAGGGATGGGTTCCCTGGTATTACAAGTCCCGAATGAATGCCCTGACCTCTACTCCATCCGTCTTTCTCTCCTGCCTCTGGCTCAATTTATATTTAACCACTAAGCCTTTGTATAAAACAAGCACTACATTCTTTACTTGCTTCCCTGCATTTCGAATGCCGTCTGTACTTTGCACTTTATTTCATGAGGGATTAAAATGCTTGAAATAGATTTGATATGTTTTCCTTCAGCCTGAAGTGATAATTGATATAATTTTCTTCTACAAGAGAAATTTTTTTAAGTTTTAATTTTGGCTCAGGTTCCACAGTTCCTGTTTTTAACTTTTTTCCAGTTTGAGGGTTGAGCTAAAAAATTTTTTTTTTTTTTTAAATCCCAATTTCTCTTTGTTCTGTTTGTTATACTATCTGTTGTCAACTGCCTTGAGGTTTTGGTAAGGCTTCAGACACTGAATGTCCTTGCCAGTGGAGACTAAGCTTAATAATTTAACAGCATTTCCAGTGTTCAAAGCTGGGAGAGTTTGATTTGTTAAGCCTGCTAGTTGAAGTTGCTCAGAATCCTATTACACAGTATAAAATGCTCATAATTTTCAATCTATTAAACCAGTCTCATTGCATTTTGCTCTTATTCCCCAATGTTAAAAAAATGTGCTAATTAAGCAAAATGAGTGCAACTCCAGTTTTATTTAAGGGAATTTTGCCTAAATTCTCCTAAAGAAATTATCTTAAACTACTCCAGATAAAAACTTTGCAGGTGAGGTAAAATAAGATAAAGATATAATCAAGAGCTTATTATGACCTAGATATTTTTGGCATTCATCTATGGATAGCAGATATGTTTCCTGTATGTCATCTCTCTAGCAAAAGAGAGTTGAAGACAGGTGGATTTTTTACTCCACTCCCGGAAAGCTAAGGATCACAGTGAACGAAACATATTTTTCCTGCAGAGAAATCACAGTAAGAAACTTCCTCTAGCAGCATGCTTTGCCTCTCCTCAATTGGCTAAGGATACATCTCCCCCTCAAGGGGTGAGGTTAGGAAACAATGGGGATCCAATGAGAGGTAGCAGCTTCAGGCTCTTCTACAAAGAAGCCCTGATGAACATCCTGTGTTTTGCCTATTTTTATCTCCATTGTGCTCAGAAATTTCATAAAAGCTCCTATTAAACTTCAGCAAAAGAGCAGCTATAGGCAGGAACTGAAGGTTTGATGACATTAGGCTAAAGTTATGACTAGACTGGTGAGGTGAGGTAACCAGGATAAAAAGTGAGCCTTGTATACAAAAATAAGAAACACGCATATATAGGAGGCCAAAAACCCCTCACTGACAACTATTTGCATAAGTGGGATTTTTTCAAATGAAAGAAGTGATATGATTATGCTTCTGATCTCACTGAGAAGTAAAGGCTTTGGATAGCATCCCTTGAATGCAGTAAGAAAGTAGAGAAACACCCCCAAACAAACAGAAGATAAAGGCCTGGGTGAAAAAGACATGGTTCTATTTAGAATCACGTCACTGCCTAAGGTTTTATTTTCTGCTGCCCATGTGGCTGACACCACACTCAGGGCATGACCACTGGCCACTAAGGAATTGATGCCCTGGTATATACACCAGAGGGGGTTTTTTTGCCATCTGAGAAGCCCTGAGACCCCCAGCAGCTCCAACTGCTGCTCCAAAGAAGCATAGCCCTGTGTGATACATCCCAGCCCCTCATTTTCTATCCATACAAATGATTCCAACAGTATTAGACACTTGCATTTAGTAGCAGAATTCTAGAGAGGCCTAGACTGCCACTGGCTGCAATGGTACCTGCATGTAACCAGTCACCTACATGGAGACCCCACAATGCAGTGGTCCTCAGGGATAGTCCAAACCCACTACAACCCTTAATCAATTCTGATGAAGCTAACAAAGAACAGCAAGATGTTAAGGGAGCTAATGCTGATTATAAATTAAAGGGAATCCTATTTGACAACTAAATCCTATTAAAGTAAGGAGGTGGATTACAAACAGCATGGTTGATAATGAAATGGGCATGTGGAAAATGTTCTGTAGGCTAAAAATAAGAGAACACAGAACAAGTTCTTAACACAGGATGAGTGTCATGGCTTATTAACAGTTCAGTTCAGTTATTGTGATGGCTGGTGCTGCACATGATCATACAGGAGAAATGATATGGCACAAAAAGCAACTAGTCCTTTTATATGCTTTTATTTTTTTTGTGATGGCAGGAGCCTGCCCATTAATCACCAAATGTAAGACTTATCAAATGCTCATAAGCAGACAGCTGTATGTGATCTGGTCACCCTGTCATAAACTGGCATGTCAAGGACACAAGTTCCCTCATTTGTTTTAGCTGTTCCTCTCGGCGTGGAAAGAAAGAGGCCTCTTCCCCTCCAGTGGTCTGCCAGGGTGGGCAGAGGGGTCTCACCCAAAGCTACCTGTGTGCTTCAGAACATGGTGCCCTCTTACACTGGCAAACACCAAATTCAATAGGACTGTAAAAGCAGAGAACTGAACCTTTATGCTAAAATGGGGCATCTCACAAAATTTTGGGCTTAAGGCATGTGTGTTTTGGGCTTCTGGCTCTCAAAAACTGGCTATGCTAGGTGAGCAGATCTGTAGAAGTGTTCACTGAACCTACTTTGATCCAGCCAGCTCAGGCTGTGAGCACGTAGCTGAAGTTTGGTGTGGCACTCCAAGGCATCACTATGACCATCTTATTTCACCTTGCTGGAGGCATTTTCACTGAGGAGCAGCACTAGCTGTCCTGTGCTGAAAACCTGAACCTGTGCCACCTTCCAGGGCTCTGTGTTGTGGTGAGTGCACACTGGTGTTCTGAGTGATGCCACGCTCTCACAAGCTTTACAGACACCATCTGTCACAAACTATGTCTTACCACTGCGTAAAAACCAAATGCCACCTCCAAGTCATCAGAAAAAAAAGAAGCAAACCCCAACATCCCCACTTAAAAGCATGCAGCAGTAGACGAAAGGCAGGCTCAGCAATTGGTATTAAAGCAAAGGGACATTTGCTATGCAGTGGGAAAGGAAGACAGATGGGATGTCTCACTGTGAAAGGGCCCTGCTATGACAGCACACAGCCATTTCACTCAGACAGACATCAGATGCTGAGGAGGAGGAGTTGCAGTCAGTGAAGGGGAAGTTACTTGCCGTGCTAGAAGATATTTGTTACAGTACTTCCTGACTCCACGCACAGAAAGCAGTGTTATGGGAAAAATTCATCCTCTCGGATTATCTGCTTTTCAAACCAACAGAGGTTCAACAAAGATGGAAATAAATCCATAATATGTGTATTATGTATCTGTGTTCCAAATCAATATTAGAGATGGGCTACCAGTGCGAAAAGCCAGAGATCCAGGCCAGAGATGCATGCAGTATTACAAGGACAGAGAGAAATCTATATGCTCAGTGTATTTCTCTACATTCTATGCCAATATTCAAGCTAGTTTGCTCATGTGAAAAATTAGTGCTGCATTGTTCAGAGGGGGAGAACACATCAATAGTTGTGCTGTGGAAATGTGTGCTAAATAACAAAGATCGCCTTCATGCCATGACTGTCGAGTGCATCTATATTGTGCAGAGAAATTCTACAGTCTCACAAAATATTTAAGTTAAGCAGCCTTTTTTGAAAGAAGGGTATTTATGCTTTCCTGATAATTTTCTTCTAAACTTCATCAGGTGCTGTGAAAAGTTACTTGCTCCACCTCAGTGTTTTCTACAGTGCTCATCATGGTAGTCAGTAGCCTGGCTCAGCCTGGGTGGTGCAGCACTTAAGTGTCTGTCTCCACAGGGGCCAGACCTTCCCTCAGTGTCTTGCTTCCTTCCCTTGTAACCAGCAATGGCTTCCTCTTTCCACACTCCACTGCTTGCCCTGCCTTTTACTCCATTTTACAGAGAACCCTTGGGCTTTGCAGTTTTTGCGGCACATGAAAAGGGGAGGCAGGTGAAGCCTGAACCACCACATCCACTTCTATGGGATTTGGTTGTTTACTGCTAAAACCTGCTTCTTTTGCCAGCAGTCACAGCAGCATAGCTGGCACAGAGTAGGCACAGGACAAAAAAGCTCTTCTCCTTACACAAGGCTTGCCCACTCCCAGGTTTCCTTATCTCTGACCCTTGCACCCTCCACACATGCTGATTTATTGCCACTCTCACAAAGGCTGCCTTCTGTGAGCACCAGGCTTGTACAAGCTGCCCTGCCCTGCTGCTCTCTTTTATCCCTCCTCTGTCTTTGCAGACATTTTCTTCCTTTTAGCTTATCAACACCAGGAGGGGCTGGCCAATCTGAGCCCTAACTCTTTCTGTGGCTGCAGTCTCACCCCCATCAACACCTGTCTCTTACATAAATTAATCCAAAATCAGTCAATAACGCCATCAAATAAGCCATGTCCTTTCTTTTGCACACACTTTTATCTTGCTCTGATTAGTATCCCAACAATGAGTCACCAGCTGTTTAGCCTAATTTTGGGAACTCTACAATAAACCAGCCTGTTCAGGAGCTCACCGTTTATTTTCCACATCAACAAAGCAGCCATTTCTTTAGAAAACAAAAATACCCCAATGCTCCACTCAACACATTCAGTTCCTGATGAATAACTGTGCTCAAATAAGGCCCTTCCTTATTGAAATAATGAATAACATGAGCATTTGAGAGCTGCTTATGAGCGTACCTTGTAATCTTGTGCAATATCAGTAAATCACAGCAAATCTGTAAGGGAGACATATTCAAGCAGCCCTGGGAAACATTTCAGATATATTTTGTTGAGCATCTGATCTGGGCCTATTCCTGAACTTGAACCTGATCAAACTTGCTAAAGGTTCACTTAAGGGTCTCCCCAGTTTGCCCCCAAAAATTTCTTATGCCTCTAAGAACTGATATGCAAATGAAAGTAATCAAACCCCACTATCTGCATGGCTCCTCTAAATCCTTTTTACAATTAATTTCTTCCTGAAAGGACTGTTAGATCTGTTGTCTGGCAATGTTGCAGCTGTGAAGCCAGAAAAACTGATTTCAAAGCTCCGGAAGAACAGACTCTGTTTTTATGAGTGTGGGGAGATATGACAATTTTTGTCAAGAGCTATATGTAACAGGCAGGTAGTAGTTCATGTTTTCTGCCATAGGCATTGCAAGTAATGATGGAGAGAAGTGGGATTTTGGAAGGTGCCAGGCTCATGTATTACACTATTGGAAACATGGTGATCAAGAGAACATACACCATTTATATTCGGGAAACATCTTTTTGTTCAAAGTACATCTTCTGATTTCTGCCTTATCTGACTCTATATACCAGAAAACAGTTCATTTTTCGTTTTGTTTGGAAAGCGTGTGATGAGTTCAGACACTGGCCTGAGATCTGAACTCCTGGAGAGCAAGTTCATGTCAGATTCTCATACCTGGTACCTCTGTGGCTTTGGGCATGTCTCATCCTACAGGGTACTCAGCATCGTGCAAGACCCAGGTCCCAGTCCACTAGAGATCTTAAGCACATGAATAATTTTTAGTCCCTTTGACTTCACCGACTAAACTGCTTAGACGGATTCACTCCTAGGCATCTGAGCTTCCCACTTGAATTTCAGTATTAGCAAAATGAGGATAATTCTTTCTTTAGTATAGATGGGTACAGCGAGCATTAATTAGTTAATATATGTGGAGTGCTTTGGAGATACAAAGGCTATCTACATGTTAATTTATGCAGATATTGGAAGAAGTAGAGGGAAATAATTGCTGTCTCTCACCTGTGCAGGGTTTCAGAACAGCATTCATTCCCTCACTCGCTGTAGAACAGAAACTAAATGCTGAGACAAGCCCACGCTTAGGAGACACTCAGAGCACGCTTATCAGATTTAACACACTTTCCCATTTAAGGGAAGGCAATCAGCTCTATATTTGCATTTCACTTGCAAATGAGCCTCACTGACTCCTTAGGCTGGCTTTGCACTAGCTGCTTCTCGTGCCTCAGTGCCCTGGTAGCCAACTGCCTCAGCACTGTAACATGCTTTCATCTCTCCTGTGCTCTCCTGTGTCTGCATTCAATAATGAACCTGGCAAGGAAGCTCCAGCATCAGCGATTGGCAGATTCTCACCCGTTCTTGTTTTGAGATGCTGAACTTGGGCCATGTGAGATCATGATTTGGCCAAATGCTTACCTTGGATCTATAGATAAATAAATAAAGCACATAAAAGGGACTGGTTTATCTCATGTCATTCTGTAAGTTGTTGATGAAAGGTTTTTTCCCAACAAGTTCTGTAAAATGGCTTTGGCGAAGATGCCTTTGCCATTTGCTCAGGAGGTCTGTGGATAGCATCGTTATCTCTTCAGAACTGGAAAGCCTTGGCAGCCCCTAGTTCTCTTTCCCACCTGACAGAAGTAATAAACCACTGTTAACCAGATATCCAAGCCTCTTCTCTTATCAGCTGGAGAAAAGCTGAATGGCAGAGACCCTGGAGTTTCCATCAAGTCTTGGTGGTGGGATTTCTGCCTAGTGTTTCAATACCACCCCATCTGGCTGTGTTGCAGATTTGGTTGTTTTTCCACTGAGAAATTATTTCCCCAGCTAAAAGTGGAGTGTAAACATAAATGCAAGTCTTTATACTCAGCTCTTTATCTACTTGTGGACTTACGGAAAATAGGAAGAGGCTTAAACAGGGCTAAAGAAACTATAAGAGAAAAAAAGACTCTTGGAGATAAAAATCTCAAGAAACTCTTTCTAATCCTGATGGAGTTAAGCCTGAAAGTACCTGCTGCCTGTCAGCTGGGAAACAGATTGAAATGTGAGGTGGGGGGGAGTCAGGTCTGCCCCATCCATCCTGTGGGATCCAATCACTCAGCAGGGGTTCTGGCATCTAGGGGAAGCCCAGAGCTGGGACAGACATCAGAGGGGTCTCGCTGGGGAGTACAGGATACAGTGAGAGCCCTTCATACATCTCTGGGTAATGTGACAGCTCTCCTGAGTGCAGAAATCATTATAAAATTCACCTTAAGTAAAGCTGCTACTGCCTGGAAAATGTTCCTAATATGTCAGAACAATATCACATAAAACATCAACAGCAAATGTATGTACCCATACTCTCCGATTTATATCTTCTCTTTCCCTAATCAAGTTTTGTTGCTAGGAAGCTTGTTGAGAATAGAAAACAAACATTCTGGATGAAAATGAAGAGAGTATTTTTTATAATTTGTTTTCTCCCTTGTTTACCAATTAATGTTAGTTTCTGAGTAAACTTTTATTCTTTTCTAATATGAATGCCAGCTATTCTAAATTACATCAATCATGTAGAAAATTACATTGATAATGCACAAAATACAAGAAACTTCTGACTGATACCTTGTGGCTTCCTGGAAACTTGGACCTCGCCAGGAAGAGGACTATCACCTGTGAGGCAACTGGTATCCAGTTAATGGAGATAACAGCCACATGTCCAGGATTATTGCTAACACAAGAATTTTACCTGCAGACAGCTCTGCTGTCACATTTTCAGTGCCTGTGCACAGGACTTTATTCAAATATTTAAATACAGCAGACGGAGCCTGGAACTTTAAAAATACTATGTAAAAATCCATATAGTAACACCATAGGAAACTGCCAGTTAGTGTTTGCTCTACAGCCAACCCTTTACACTGTTAGAATGAGACAGATTTTCTTAAAATTATGATTGGCTTATCAGAAGCAAGGAACTTCGGTATTGGGTGTGTGGGGGGGGTTGTTTGTTTTGTTGTTTGTTTGGTTGGTTGGTTTTTGGTTTGGTTTGGTTTGGTTTGGGTTTTTTTTTAAGACAGAAGCTTTCAAAAACTCAGCTATGTATTTTGTTTTTGTTATGGTATCATCCATAGGCTTGAGGTTGCTGGATACAGTACTAACAGCAACGAATCAAATCAGAGACAATCAAATCTAGACAGAGAGAAATCAGTAATCAGAAATCAGAGGCTGTCTGTACCTCGCAGAATTTATACTCTCAGCAGGTGCGGCAGATAAAGAGATAGAAAGAGAGAGAGAGTAGTGCTGGAGAGGGGAAATCCATGTAATGATGGAGGAGCAGCAGCACAGAGAGATGAATTGACTTTGGCCAAGGTTATGTGAGAATCTTGAGCAGAGCCAGGAAATGAGGCCGGAGCTCCTGAGACCTTCAGCCACAAGGTAGTCTTTCCCACTCTCTACATCTTTCTCTTCTTCTCTTTTTAAGGCAGAAAATGTTTTGGCTGAACATCTGCAGTTCCCCAAATTCCTTGTACTGTTTGCCAGTCAGGGATTTTTAAGCCAAGCAACGCCCTCTTTATCTGGCCACACCCTCACGTAGTCTGCCTGTGTTTGACAGGTTTATTTTCAGGCACTGTCCTGATGATAATAATCATGACAGTGAGCTTTTAAAAACAGGGATGAGAGAATGACAATTTATTTAGCTCAATTTCTCTGTCTAAACTAGTAAACAAATATTATCATTGCAGATGTGAGTAGGAGCGATAGTCTCCTGTTACGCAGCGTGCAATTCCCCACCACAGAGACTGCTGCCTTTGGCAGCCTGCATGATTTCTAAATTCCAATGTAAATGTCCATCACTGGGCCAGGTGACAGTGAAAAGCAGCCAGTACCCTGGGTGGTGGGGGAAATGCATCATCCAGCACACGAGAGATATTTCCAGCTCTGTTCATCCCTGCAGTCTCTGTGCTCTGCGAGCCATGGCCCAGGCACAGATGAGCAACCGATAGCAGAGCAAAGGCATCCAGTTCTGGTTGACAAGCCAAGCAGTGCCCGTGCTGTGGTGTAAATGAAAGAGGCAAGCAGCCACAGCTGGGGAGTCTGGAAGTGGGGCCAGCTGAGTGAGGCTGACAGGTCTAGGGCTGTCTGGGAGCAAACCTGCACTACCACCTGATGCACGGCAGTGATGTGGGAGCAAGATGTCACCCAACCCAAACCATCTGGTAGATGGCTTCTCAGCTTAGCTAAGCAGTTCAGAGAGGGCAATAGTGTAATGTAATTGCAGTGATTCTGGGATCAAAGCTGTGTTGCACCACTGAGACATATCCGTTTGTAGCCGGGAGATCTCCAGCATGGCACGGCATGCATTGGATAGAGCAATCCCTGTCTTGCAGAAATGCATATGTATGTATGCATAGTGGATGAAGACGTGGAGCAAACCTTGTGAGCACCATGCACGTAGCCAACACAGGCCTGGATACCAAACCATGCAGGTGGTGTGGTCATGTTGCAACACTCACTTTTGGGATAATTAAAGGCACCAAGCGTTTCAGCAGCTTCCAAGTGATTGCAGACAAAGCCTTTAGGATTCATGTTACTCATCTGTTCTAAATACAAAGGGATGTGGAAGGTCAGCTCAACTAGAAAAGCAAGGCATTCTTGAGGGGCATGGGGGGAAGATATTCTAAATAGGGTTAGATAAAATACAAGAGCAGAAAAAATATGTTTACATGAAATAACAACTTATAATAGTGTTAAGAAAAAAAGAAGCTCACTTCTAAATGCCATATTAGCAAACCTTTCTGAGCAGTACAGGTTTGTTATTGATATTTGCAATACAGGTGATGAGGGATGTCAAAGCAAGGACATCTATTGATACAATATTGAAAACCAGTGGAAATGAGGATCAGTAAAGAGATCACAGTTCTTGGTTCCAATTACTTTTGGATGTCACCCTTTGCCAGGCAGTAGTTGGCATGCATGTCTGTATCCAGTGATGCCTCTGCCAACCTGTTTAAGCACTTGTGAATGGGAAAGGTACTTCACAGGGAATGCATTCAGTATTGCCACTGAAAGATTTGGGACAGTGTGGTTGAACAAACTCAGCCTAAAAGAATGTAATTTCTTAGGAATGTAGATGTTTGTTTGCCTCTTCATAGTGTAGGTGTGTCATTATAAAGACCTTTGGGGTTAGTAAATGTGACTACTTGGGTCTGACTTTATACATAGCACACCTGATAGAAACTTGAAATCACTGAGACCTCAAGCCATAGATAAAGTTCTTGCACAAAATGACAGTCAACAGGGGCAGGAAGGGCACATGACCATGAGTTGAACAAGGTTGTTTGCACTTCCTCAGTGAATCACCTGAGCATCCACAGCTTTGCATGCAAGCAGTCATTCTAATGAAATCTCACACTTCAGAAGTTCACAGGCAGCCCCAGTGGACTGCAGTTAATTAATGCACTACTGTCAGCATTACTATCATTTTGACTTCTCCTGAAACATGAGAAGATGACTCGCTCAATAATGGCTGTAGCATGGATGGGTAACAAGGCTAGTGAGCCACACAGGAAGTTTCTGTATGCGCTCAGTCAACCAGTGGTCACAGCTCTGCAACCTGTTCTATGGGGCTGGTGCACACTGCCAAACTTTCAGAATGACTTTCACAAATGAACTGTATGCAACTTTGCAAACACCTGCTATGCACAGAAGGGATTATTTTGATACCGAATTTGAAGCTTCAAAAGTCAGGATGTATCTGCATAAACAGGTGTGGATGAATGCGTGTGCTTTGCATATTCTCAAAGGCAGGTGCAAGAGGAGCACATCTGCTTGCACACAGCTGGGCTACTTATTCTTAGATGTGTTCAAACCATCTCCTTTCTCTTTTCCCTCCCAAAGAAGGCTGACCAAATCACTCAGTCAATGCTAGGTAAGTGGTTCACTCAGTTTATTTGCTATTTCACTCTCTTTTACCTCAAAAACAGCAATGGGTTTACATTTTTTACTTAAAGTCTCCCCAAAACCAAAATCAATTTTCAGATGAATTTTCAGATGTATTCAGGCCTTTAAGGGAATATAAATGCAGGGGTTTGTTACACATACAAAAATGGGAAGTTGCCTGGAAATAATTTTGGCAGCCTTAAATTTTTACTGTAAGACACAGTAAATAATGAGACAGCTGGTGAACTGTGGGGAATCTGTGGCTGACAAAACTTTGGTGCAAGAAAGCTGATTAAATGATATTCACAGTGCTTCTAATCTTGACAGTGGCTGAAGCACAGCAGCAGGCTCAGCTTGGAGCATGAGCCTCCCATCAGTGGTGACAGAGCAGCCCTTTCTGGACAGGTTATTGCCCTGTACTGCATGATCAACACGGATGGGGGATCTGAAAGTGATTATTTGGTTTCCTTAGTTGGATAACCTCGCAGGGAAATTATGCTCATTTTTAATTAGATAGGTATGAATAATGCAGCATGTAGACGACTAGACTTATCCTACCTTTTAGGCAAAGGAACCTCATGTTAAAAGGGGAGACTGTTTTTATTAACAAACCCCTGTGAGAGAGAGAATAGTGAGGGAAAGATGGATAAATGCAGGAGAGTGCCATCCTTCAGACCTGCACGATAGATTCTGCTTTCTAACAGCTTACAGTTTTGGAGCGAGTTATATTTTGAGGCCTTCAGTTCAGATTATCCAATAACATGGAGGACTAAAAAACACATCCTGCTTTATATAGAAGGTGCAAGGAGAAGCTATGAAAATCTCATGGGCAAGATTTGATTTTGTTCCTGGGCTGCTTTTACTCCTGGGTTGTTTTTACCCTGTCATTTCTCTGAAACAAGGGCACGGTACTCTGGTTCAATTCTGCTGCTGCTGAACTCCTGACTCCGTTCACATAACACAACACTGGGACACATAACGTGGTGCACAAGAGAGGGTTCTCACAGTGTCTGAACTGGCTGAGAGTGGCAGTTTTCAACCCTTAGATTGAAAACTTCAGTTTTGAAATGAGAACGTGGCTTGAGTGAGAGAAGCAAGACCTAATCCAGACAAAAGAGATTCTCACCTCACCATTGTTTCTTAACACCCAAAGGTAGACTGGTGCAACCTCTTCTCTCAGTGAGCTGTTACTGCAAGGGGCCAGATGGGCTCTCTGTGAACCAAAATACTACACAGTCTAAGTAAAAACTGAAAAATTTACACTGTCTTTTCAAGTGCTGGCAAGTTATGTACATTCCCAAAAGGTATGGAAAGCGTAAAATCAGTCAAGTTTCGTTATGAATGGGTCTACTAATTTAGCAGACTATGGCTGAAGACTTTCCAGACTAATGTAAAATCTTCTCATTGTCAAATTCTCAAACATATTAAAACCGTGATGTAGAAATAAAAAGTCTATTCAGCAGAGACTGCAAGCTACTGTGCTTCCAACTAGTAAAGGTAGGGAAAACATGGAAACCTTGGGAGAAAGGATTGCCTAACAGAACCAGTGAAATCCTTGTGTAGATGTGAAATGATGCTGAGTACTTGGAGGCAAAAAAAGAGTGGAGGACAAATACAGGGCTATTGCAAGGCATGGACTGCCCATCTGCATCTTGATGCTACTTTTTGAACCACAACAGTGCCTTGGGGGTTAAACCAACAAATATGACTATGTGCTTGTGAGCTCAGTTGGCATTTTAGAGCAGCTCTGCAAGCTCCTTGCTTCCAACCCACACTCACAGATATTGGATACTAAAGTCTGTCACATTAAATGTGTCTCTGGATGTTCTGTCCACAACGTGACCCGAAGAATTTTCTTCAGAGTGGCTGATACATTTCAACTCAGTGCTGCAGCCCTTGGTGCCATGCTTGATTGAACAACTTGTCTCCACTATTAAAATGCAGAAAGAACTTAGACAAGCATTTAGAAGCTTTGTCATTAAATAGTTTTCTTGTCAATTGATCTATCTTGTAAGGGAAAGACAACTACTAGATCCATCAACTGCCAGCAAAAAAACTAGGAGCAGGTCTTAGTCAATTAAATAGGCAAGTATTGCTTGACAGCTCCCTTCGGGAGATGGTTCATTCGGGGCCTGACTATTCAGCAGGATTAGCAACTTCAAGCACTGGAAAGCTGACCTTAACTGAAGGTGAGCTCACATCTGCAGTGTGCCTGTGGAGCAGCAATGTGTGAAAGAGCAGCACAAACCTCTCTCTGCTCCCCTGCTGAGGACCATAAAATCTCTTTTTTGTTCCTTTTTTTCTACCCCCAAGAGTCTCATGTAGCTTTTAAGTGGTATAATATTTTTTCTGAAGCCTTGGTCTTTCCCCTTTCTGTTGATTTTTTATTATCACGCATTTCGTGACTTGTGGTGTTCATCTCAAGCCCTGGTAGCTCTTGCTCCTCCCTGGGTGGCATATCTTGAACCAGCAGCAGCACATGTGGTCAGGGGGGTGCACTGAGATGGAATTGGACACAGACAGACAGCTCACTGAGTTGAAATCACTCTTCTCATCGATTAATGGCCAAAAATGACCACACACAGCATGGAAGGGGAACACACGTTTACCTACATCTGTGTCACACAGGGACATCCCATTGAGCCATTCCCTCCCATTCCTCCTCCTGATATGAATTTTAAGCTTTTACTGTACACTGGCATTTCTTTTCCCTAGAATTCCAGATCTTCCAGATGTCCCAGAACACCTTTATGTCAGAAAAGCCTGGGATGGTTGTCACGGTCACATCCCTGTCACTGTCCTACTCCTTGGGAAGCTGTTTCCATCTCCTTCAGCATTAGAAATTGCTTGCCCTGACATTTCTAATGGTTGCTGCTAACAATGCTGCTCACAACGCCTGCTCAGCAAAGCTTCCTAGCTTGAAACAGAAGCAAATATCTTTCCCCCATTTTACAAGTAAAACTCCCTAGAAGTTTCTCTGTCTCTTCACTGAGTACCAAAAACTTGGTTTCTTCATGGGATTAGCTTGTGCAGATGTGTGCAGAATGTGCTCAGAAAAAGCCAAGTGCTGAGCAGGACTTCTTGATGCACAAATACTTATAATATTTTCAACCCTGTCACCACTTTGCAGAGCTTGCCAAATCTGTTTTGCTTCTACTGCATGAAAGTAGAGTAACTCTCTCTTCCTGCCTGAGCTATGCCCCAAATGTTCTCAATGCACAACTACACTAATTATTACGCTTAGAAGTAAGATACAGTCAGATACTGTACTTCAGGCAAAATCCCTGAGATTCAGCCACCGCATGAGAACATAGCAAAATTTAAAATGTTCCAAATTTTTCAAAGCTACAAATTAATATAAAAACTCAGATGAAGATTGTGCCTATTTAGAGAGGTTAAAAATTGATAAATCATATTTGCCACCCTTGCAATCAGTTTGAGTTTCAATTTAAGTAGAACTTAATCACCCAAGCATTTATTTCCATTACAGATGGGTGGATTCAGGCTGTAAGGTTTACATGTCCAGATTTATTTTCCTCATGTTCTGCACCAATTCATTCTCCAGACTAATAAAAGTTGCAGAAAATAGTATTCACAGTGGATGTGCTCAAAAAAAATTTTGAAGCTCTGATGTCCATGAATACAATCAAATAATTTGGAAAAGTGATTTTCTATGTCCTAAATTAAAACTAGATTGGTGATGAAAGCTCAGTTGTCTTTCACTTAATGATGTCATCACAGATACTGAGGGACACAATCAGCCACTAATTACAAACATTGAGTTCACAAGGAGTCTGTGTGGAGCTGAGAAACGCAATGGCCACCCTGTGGAAGGAATCACTGCTCATTTTCCCATTGCATTTATAGAAAGTGATGCTAAAAAATTAAGCAAAATGCAGAATGCTTCACTGCAATCAGTCCTTTAACTTGTAACAATTGCAATAAATCACCTTTCAGCCAGGGTAGCATCTTTTGATGTGTTTTTACATCCTGCCCAGCACAACATGGCCATGATCCAGGAGTGGAACTCCTTCAGCAGTACCTGGAAGAGAGCAGCAGCTGCCAGGTGGCTGCAGCACAAGGGAGAACTTGGCTCCCTCCTACTCTGCACCTGGGGTGCGGCCGGAGGGATTCTTCCCACCCCTAGGGGCACAGCAGACTGCCCAGCATGAGAAGCTTTGCCGTACCTCTGCTGAGGACTGCTTTTCAGAAAACCTCTAGAGGATTTTTTGGTGTTTTTTGTTTGTTTGTTTGTTTGTTGTTGTTGTTGTTGTTGTTGTTGTTGTTTTGGTTGGTTGGTTGGTTTTTCTTTTTTTTTCCCTTTATTTTCTTTTTTGATTTCGTGTTTTTTTGGTGAGGTTTTATTTTGGTTTGAGTTTTTTTGAGTTTTGTTGTTTGGGGGGGGTTTAATAGAAAAGGAAAGCTCAGTAGCACTGCAGTCCACAGTCAGGAGCTCTGTGGAATGTAATTGCATTCTCTGTTCAGGGATTCCCAGGAGCCCAATCACTGAATCTCACTGGATGGAGAAAATAGTCAGGCTGGGCTCAAGTTCTGAACTAAAGCCACCAGTGCCCCATTTTCTGCTGTCCTGCAGTTGGGATGTGGATGAAGTGTGGCTTGCCACCTTTCCACCCATGGGGAGAAGTCCCTGGAGTGAACCTGGGAGAGGCAGCACCCCAGTGAGACACTGCCTGTCAAAACCTCTTCAGTCCTCAAGACCCATCTCCCAGGAGCTGCACATCCTGGTTGTTGGCAGCAAAGGACCCCCAGGGAGGCTCAGCCACAGAAACAGAAATGTTCCTGCTTCTCATTCAATGCAAAATAATTGCCTGAATCCATGTGAGGAAATCCTCTCCCTGAAGCAGCTTTAGGGATATGACAGAAGGCATGCTCCACTTCTGGCAGAGATAAAGCAATTTATCCTTCTTTTCGCTGTAGAAAGCCCTGAATTTCCTTCAAGACATGACAGTGGTGTATATTAGTACATGATGAGGAAAGAAATTGCAAGAAATTGTCTGGGGTGGTTCGGTGGATTATTTTTGTTGGGCTACCGCAGGGCATTTTCTATCTACAGAGTTGTGTCAGCGATTTCTGTGAGTTTATCCCCACTCTGTCGTTGTTGATGTTGGTGGTGCTGTAAATCTGCCTGTAAGGCACGGCTTCCAAAAGCAGCATGTAAAGCAGAAATTTGTCCTTTGTATTTTGAGCAAACTAGAGGCAGAAATTACATAAGCTGGCTCCCCAGTTCTGTCAGTCGGTCAGGAGTCTGCTTCACTGGTCTCCTCTCCTTGCAAAAGCTTTGGGGTTGAGGTAGCATTTATATACCCCATATATATACAGTTATATATGTGCATTGATACAAGCACGTATGAAAATACAGATATATGCATATCTATTTATGCTTCTGTGTGTATATTTATATATGAGACAGAGCCCGTGTATCTATAATTATCCAGACTCTTTCGGTGAAACTTACTGAACATATCTTTGTCACAGAGAAAATGACTGAATGGGTATTTTACATTTTTTCTCCGCTTTATTATCTATCTTTTTATTTTTGTATTTTGTTCTTTATTTTCCTCTCTGTTTTTTTTTCTTTCCACTTAGTGTCTAAATGTATTGGATGATAAATAGAGTAAAAAATTGGCTTTGCAGCAACAGTTTTGTGAGTTTCACATAGGGAGAAAAAAATCTTTTGAACAATTGTATGCAATGAAGATTCATTTGAATATATTCTCTGTGTCTCTCACCAGCAGTGCTCATCCCATGTCTGCAGCTTAATGTAAAGACACCACTATGCTTATGTGATGTGCTATGGCAGCGTGGTGTGTAAGGACATATAGAAACATACACTTGAAAAGAATGATGAAAATAATATAAATATTTGTGAGTATATTTAAAATTAATGCCTACATCTCAACACTAGCATGTTTCTGTATGGCTACATGTGCTTTGTTTCTGTATGTATCAGCCAGCCTCCCTATGAGTACATGTGTGTGGGAGGAAAGGATATGATTATGGATTTGCATAACATCCTGCATGAGTGTAGACTGAAACTGAAAACATGGAAAAAATTATAGAAGCTATTTTTAAAGTCTACATTACTGCAAATGTTGCTTCATCAAGCTCTTATCATTGCTGATTAATTATGTAGAATGAATGAAGATGAGCTCTAGCCTTATCTTCCGTGTCTGCATTGGAGAAGAAATTTAAGCAGTGTTTCGGGACACTCTCAAAGAGGTGTTTCAGCAGACAGTGAGGTACCATAACTTATTCTTTTGTCCCCTGGACATCTCAGTTACTGCTGTCTCTCCTCATGCATGAGATTATTGATCTTCATGGTACTAATGAAAGATGAAAAGGTCAATTTTTAAATGTAAACAACAGGGACCACTTGCTACTACAATGGCTGATATAGGCAATCTGTGCTCTTGCCTTTTGCAAAGATCTCCATTATATCAACAATACTGATCTACTGTGGGAAGATCTTGCTTTCCTATCTTTTTTCTTCGTACCATTTCTGTCCAGCACTTCCAGAATGAAGCCTTTTAGAGTTCTGATAGCTCCCTGTTTCCTAGTTTTCTTCTTTTCCCACATGGGAGGCACTTGTATTATGCCACCTGAAGCACAGCTCTTGGCTGTACTGGTGCTGCTGGAGGAGGTGACCCATCTGGAGGGCACCTTCCCCACCACAGCACCCCAGCCTCTCCTTGCAGCCCCCATGATGCCAGGTGCCAGCACAGGAAAGAGATCCAATGGCTGCTTTTATAGATGGGCTGTGTGATCCAGGCTGCACCACAAGAGACAGAGGTGGGATAGAGAGCACTAGCATAGTTTGGCACAATCAGATGAGGGAAAAGAGGAGCAGGATAGGAGGAGTTAGGTTATCATATTTTATTATTTAGGGAGAATGAAGAATGGGTACCAGGGATGAAAGTCCAATGAGAGAATCTGAGAAATCCCAGGAATGACAGCCTCACATCTTGGGAATACAGGGATCAGGGAGCACCCCACTCTCATATGTGGGGTATGGCAGTTACAGCTACTGCAAATATCAAGGCATTTCTAAGCTGCAGGCACAGCTGCATCATGTTTCAGACAAGAAACAGACCCTTCCTTCCTTCCTTCCTTCCTTCCTTCCTTCCTTCCTTCCTTCCTTCCTTCCTTCCTTCCTTCCTTCCTTCCTTCCTTCCTTCCTTCCTTCCTTCCTTCCTTCCTTCCTTCCTTCCTTCCTTCCTTCCTTCCTTCCTTCCTTCCCCCCCTTTTTCTCTATTTCTCTCTCCCCCTCTGCCTTTCATCTTCTCTCTCTCAGAGATGCAATGAAAAGTATAAAAGGATGCCTGCCCCACATGCTGAAAGAATTGAATCAAAAAATCCTAGCCTCTTTCCACATTTTCTTGAACTCTCATGTTTCCCTTTTTTATTTTTTTTAACAGATCACACACTTACAGACAGGAAAATTGATCTGCAATTTTCTGGTTTTTTGAGAGTTTAGTGCAGCTGAAATTCTGTCAAGGATGATACCAGCCCAAACTTATTTCTGTTCAGCAAGGGAATGTATTAGGTATGCGAGAAGAACAGCCAAGTTTGATGCTGGTATTTACGGTGATTCAAGTTCAAGAAAGCAAACCCAAAAAGGCATTGTAGAAGAGGCTCTCAGTAATAACCAAAATTTTGGATTAGATGTTTAGTACAGGAGGTAAGAGGCACAACATTTGGAAGGTGTGAAGAAAACTAGTCACCATGCTGCAATGGAATACATCAACAAACAAGCCAACCACTGCAAATTTCTGAGAAAGTTGGGGAACTCAAAAAGAAACCACAATTGCAGCATGTCTGTCTACATTCCCCACTGCTCCCCATCCCTGAAATAGAAAACAGAATAGAGGAAGAAGTAGGCAGTGTGCCTTTGGAAATCCTGCTTGTCAAGCTCTGCTCAAGTCCCTGGGAAGAGATAAAACTAGCAAGAAAACAGAAGAAGTGAAGGGCAGTCAAAGGGGCATCAGATAAGATGAGTCCTGTGCTTAAGATGAAGCAGACCCCATTTTAAAGAGAGAACTGAAATAAATTGCTGCAAAATGGGAATGATGCAGAACTATATTTAAACATTGTTTTATGTAAGCTAAAATGAAGATGGAGTGCTGGCAATTAGGAAGCATCGACAAAACTTTTGCTGTTGATAAAAAAGCGTGTGAGACAACATTTGGTAAATTAGCTGCCCTGACTAAATTAATCCATAATATTGAAGGGATTAATACTGAATTGCATATAATTTCTCATGTCTCAGAAAAACGGAAAAATACATTAAGATGGGGAAACAATATAAAGAAAGACTCAGCTTGCTGATTTAAGACACCCATAAACAGGGAGGTACCTACAAAGGATGGAGGCATTGAATGTCCCTTTATAATTGGTAGCAATTTAGGGCTTTGTTCAGTTGCTTACACATAGGCATGGCCCGATGGCCCCAGGGGACAGCAGACATGTACTGGGGACTAACAGCTGTATGACAGGAACTACAGGAAACTCATGTCTCTCTGGAGCATAGGACTGGAGGCCAGGCAGGAGAGGGCAGGCCTTGGGCATCTCAAAATGAACCAGGCACCTCTGGTTCACAGCCAAATCTGGAGCTGGGAGCAGGAGATAGGTCCAACTTAAGGCTCCAAATGCTTGTCACCACAAGTTAGCTAGATGTTAGCTTTCTTACTACATTCCCCTAGTGAAAAATTGTTCAGTATAGCTATTGGCATCTAAACATCATACCTAAAGATTATGTCAGCTGATCTAAGGAATGGGGACCCTGAGCGAAAGACACAGCAGAAAATACCAGCCCAGCAGTGTGATACATGGTTACCTTCATTATCCTGGTGTCACGTCAGATCTGTCCTTTAGAGAGATTTATGATGCAGCAAGCTCCCTCTTCCCAGCTAATGAAGAGAGAGATTCACAGAGCTGCAATCGCTCTTGGCCCAAAGTAGACCTCTAAAATAAAAGGAATTTCCTTTCTCAAGTGCTTGTTGCTCCTGAGAGAGTGATTTTTCTTAGCATTTAGAGCAACAAAGCCAAGTTCCTGGTGGTGCATGTGAAAGGAGAGCAGGTCTTTTTCTTCTCTCTGGGACTTGGAAGTGATTTCTCCTGAAGATGCTAGGAGGGCTTATTATATCTGTCAAAATCAAAAAAGAACTGCAACATGCCTAATTTTCATCCATAGTGTGTTAGCAACCATGCTGCAAAGTGAGCAGAAGCCTTGGCTCCCCTCCTGCAGAGCTGGATCGCCTACAGAGCTGGAACTCTGCCCCAGGTCTAGCTTCTCTTTGACACTCAGCATCCCAAGGGGAAAGGCACCCACACCCATGGGGTTCTGCATGGGTGCCTGGTGAGGATGGGACACCCAGAGTCACAGTGACAGGCCAGACCAGGAAATGAGTCAATCACTCATTTGAGTGGTGGGGAAATGAATCCCAGATCCTTCTGGGTGAGAGTTGCAGAAAGTGTGCCCACAACAACACAGTTGGATTGGGTGATGAGCTGGAGAAATGGGGGATGATTTTTCAGAGGAGATGTTGAGAACACTTCCTGCTGGCAGTTTTGTGCCCTGATGAAACACGGCATCACATCTCTGCACCTCCATCTGCTGAAGAGGGCAAGTAAAATGCCAAGGGAGGGGAGGGGATTCCTACAACATATCTGTATATATATCTCATGCAACTGGAAGAGATTCAATTTGCAGAGATTAAGGTGAATATTAGAGCAGAAATTCCATAAGGATGACATCTATGAAATTACAGAGTGCCATTTGGGAAACTGTGCTTCTTAACCACTAAGGGGAACAAGAGTGCATTGTAAGGCACAGGATCTCTCATAGTTAATAGCTGTATTACAGTGATGTAGTGTTCATGCTATAGTTTAACATGAATCACAATGCTGACTGATGCATAAATACCATATTATTTTATATAGGCTATATATGCACCGTGTCAATGACATTATTTTTATCTCCCCCTATAATGCAAATTTAGGACTTCCCTGAGTTAGTCCATAAGAGTTATGTACAACACTGGGCAGATATGTACAAACCCTTATGATGTTTAATTTGACCAAGTGCTTTAGGAATGTGCTAATTAATTTTTTTTTTTTTAATTAGGAAGTAAATAAACTTCAGAAGTTTCCCTTGACAGTAAGCACAAGTTTATCTTCAAACGGTTTTGGACTATAATGAAGTATTTGTAAATGAAACTTGCGAGTTTCAGTAGTTATCTGGCAAGTGACACAGACTAGGGTTAAGAATGTGACTATCCACTATGAATAGTTTCCACTTACATCTTTAGTATGTGTATTTATAGAACTACTTATTTTATGCTTAATGCATTTAGTGGTGGGATCACAGGAATTTGTTCCCGGGCCCAGTTTTCTCTTAGAAAGCAGCACAGACTGCTGTCTGCTTGGGTTTTGACAAGAGATGGTATTTAACATTTATCTTGTTGACACCTAAAAATGAGGAAAGAGTAAGCCTGATATGTATAGATCTAAGCATTTGCCTGTCCATTTTCCAGCTGAACATTCAACCACTAAAGTTGCACAAACAAATTAGGCATACAGCTATACAAACCTAGTTTGAAAAATTGGGCCATGCGTGGGTGTGTGCATCTAAATATTTTACAAGCTGAACAATTACCCTGGAGTATTTTAGGTTAGAGATAGATAAATGATATGTCCATCGAAATTTACATCTAAGCAAAGATTCAAAGATGAATATGCATAAAATCTTTTAATTATCTGGTTTTTGGGCATTATGGCTGTCCTTATTTCAGAACAGTGCTGGGCAGAGCTCCATGCTTCTGTGATTCAGTTATGTGACACAGACGTAGCAAAAAGGCTAATGCCAGAACCAGGTTAAGAAAAAATATTTCCAGTAATCTATTTCATTGCTGCAGTATAGCAGATGTTAAAAGTGATGAAAATACTCAAAAAGATGAACCACTGGAGTGACTGAGAGAGGGGATGCCCAGTGCTGCCACTCAGCCACAGCAGAGAAGGCTCACTGGCAGGTTCATGAGTTTGAGGGGAGTTTGTTGTCTCTCCACAGCATTACTTCAGTTCAGCCCACAGGTTTCCATGCAATGCCTGGAGCCTAGTGATGTGGAGCTTCCTGTGGATGGGCAGTCTGGAGCCTTGCCTTTATATCTCAAACGTCCTGGGAGCAGGCAGCAACATCTGCTCCATGGTATCACACGCAGCCCTGCATGGCTGGACTTGGTCTCCTCTCAACGGCTTCACCTCCTCCTTGATGAGGGCGCAGCTCCAGCAAGAAGAGCGATGAGCCTTCCCCTCCTGAAGGTACCCTACCAAACCACTTTCTTTTCTGAATCCAGGACCTTCTTTTTCATGTTTCATGTTGTAATTACAGAATCTGAGCTACTGTCCCATGAAGTGGTCTGTCAAAGGCAAGCCTATGGCTAAGTCATGAGCAGAATTTGGGAATGGATTTGGAAACAGGCGCTGGTTTAGACCAAAGGACATTGTTTGTACTCCAGCTGTTTAGTCTTGCTGTTCAAGGGTGCTCCCAGGATTTCCCAGGTGACTAATGTTACCTCCTGGCACCAAAGGCTTCCCTGCTGTACTCAATCCTACTACAAGGCTCGTATCCCATATTCACTTAAGTTAATTATTACTTGCATTGAAACACTCCCTTTTAATTAATGGGAGAGTTGATGATCTCATATGTTTATCTGTTAGCAGTTTTGTTACTGTTTAATAACTAGAACCCTAGAATGACACAAACCCAACGCATCAAATGATGGTGGTTGATTGTCACCTCAAATGGTAGAGAGGGCTGTGGGTTGGGGAAAATCCTGCTATTCAGGGCCACCTTCTTCCATGTGGTGTTTGGTGTACACCACCAGCTAACAACCACTCTGAGACTCTTCAAGTCTCTTTGAAGGACAGGCAATAGAAGGGGAAAAAGAAAGTCAACAACAATAAAGTAGCAGCCTTTTACATGACACACCTAAAAGTGAGCAGTCTTCATTCCCAAGAGGCTGGCAGAATACTCCAGTTATCCTTGCAGCTGACTGATCCGTCAAAAATGATGATTTTCTCTTCTTTTCTTCAAAGGAGATCTTTTTATTTTGTCTGCTGACTTGAAAAAACACCCCAGAAATGTATTTCCATTTCAATTTCTCTTCATCAGGTTGGGGATGCAAGTGAGGGGAAAGGAAAGAAAATGCAAACAACTCCCCATGTGTATTTCCTGGTAGCGTTGCCTGAACTAGTACATGTAAAGCCCAGAAATACAGAAAACAGAGCATACCAGGACTGCCCACAAACTATCCGCTTTACCACTTTTCCAACAACATTGCCAACATTACATTTCTCTGCCCAGAATGTTCCTAAACCACCAAGACTGGGAAAACCTGTGAAAAAAGTAAAGAAAGCCCAAGCTACCTTATTTGCCCACAGCAGTTTCTATGGACAGCACCTAAGTGTGTGCCTCTCCTCCTCCTCCTCCTCCTGCCCTGAAATACTCAGGGTTGGCATCCATGGGTCTGGAGGGAGCTACTGAGTGAGCATTGCAGAGAAGGCTTAGCCCATTTCTTGGTGTGGGACAAATCCAGACTGTCCAGAGGAGATCCCTTCTGGTGAAGATTTCAGAAAGTATGTTTTCTTCATCAGTAAACAAACAATGAGTCATTGGCTGTCACATGGGAGAAAATGAGATTACAAAGGATGTATAAGTAAATAAATTAGTTCCCGTTAGTCATGGCAACAGCTCATTGTTTCCACCTAAGTGTTTTTTTCCAATTCATCTTTCTGTCTTTATTTTTGTAATATAGTTACTCTTTCATTTGGGGAATGAAATTCTAATAAGATTCTCTTGCAGATAGAGTTTTTAAAAATGCAGTTCTTGTGTTAGACTACTTTTGAGGACACAGTCTTTATTTTTTGACAGTGCTACAGATCTTGCATGTGGTCATTTGTCACTCAACCTGCAAAAGGAGCTTTTACCATACAGGTGTCTGTTGCTCAGCTCCCTGCCCCAAATGTGGGTGCATTACACTCTATGTGTTTTACAAATGCCATCCAATACAGCTCTGGATGTTTGCTGACCCCTCTTCCCAGGCATTGATGCCAGAATACTGGGATCCAAATAATTGTGTCTCTCTGAGGAAATGTTTATTTTAAAACATGCTTCTCCTCCTTTCCTTTACATCTGCATCTCAGAGTAGTTGATAAAAACTTTTTGTGTTTACCCCAGATCCTGCAGAGATAGAAATCTTGCAGAAGAGCCGTGTTTTCATCTGTGGTTTTAATTTTTTTTTTGTTTAAGACCTTATTTTGCTATAGATGCTGAGTAATCTACAAAATATATAGAATGTTTTAAATATGTGTATTTATCAAAATTCCTGTAATCTCAGTCCATACCCTCTGAAGTAGGGGAAGTTGGAAACTGTCAGAGTCACATCTTGATTTAAAGTTCTCATCTATAGGCAAAAGTGGTTGTTACTGTTTTCACTAAGACGTGAAAAAGAGTTCAGAAATTATTCCAGAGAACTGAATAATTTAAATATTAGCATTATTCACAGATTTCCCTAAAACTATTTTCTGACTGGTTTTGCCCCTTATTGTAAGGAGGAATTTAAGGACATGGCTCCTTTTCTGCTACATTCTTCAATACATGCAACAAAGAAAATCACTTCCTTTAAAATAATATCAAAAAGCATCTCTCTCCCTCTCTGAGTACAACTGTTTTTATACCTGCAGATGCTGTTAAGTATATCTGTTCTAATTGTAAAATTCACTTCAAGCTATAAAGGTGATGACATTTTCTTGGGGCAGCTGCTCAGAGGTGATTCAGAAGCCGCTCAGCAGGACTACAGAAGCATGCCCACAGCCAGCATCAGCAAAATAAATCTCTTCATTCTAGAAATGAATCTGTTTGACTTGGTTGGAATTTTTAGGTCAGTGGACCAAAAAATGTACTCAGACCCATTGTATTTCCTGTATTTTTAATGACAATACATTCTTGAGACTGCTGTCTTTAGTCACCCAGCAGAGGTGATAAGTGAGGGAAGGAGGGGAGGGAAAGCAGCGTGCAAGGGATGTCAGCCCCTGTATGCACCAACGGGTGCTGCAAGGTTTGTGAATGCATCAGGTAGAGAGCCTGCAGCCATCCCTGCTGTTTATACAAGGACCCTTCTCATCCCTGTCGTGCAAGCATGTTTAGGCTGCAATAAATTGAAACTTCTCTGTCAAATTCTCAAGGCTCTCAAAACTTGGAGGCAATGTTAGTAAAAGTTTAAAATAGGGGACTTCACAGATTATTCATGCCATCAGCTTAAAAGGCTGGGGGATTTGTTCCAATAGAGCAGAGATTTTTTTCATTATTGATGGTAGCAATAATCATATGCTGAGGCCTGTGATTCAGTTTATGGTGGACTTAATTCATTATGGACTTTAACAACAAAAGTGAGAGGATAGCAAAGTTCTGTTAAAGGTAACAAACTCCAGAGATACAGGGCTGAAGGCTGCTCCAAAGAGTGAAAAAAACCCCAAACAAATCTATAAGGGTGATGGATTTTATCCTCTTTCTTTCCAGCAGGTTAACTTTAAAGTATCTTTTTTTAAATTGACGCTCTTAATGAAATAATTTAAATACTACAAAACTATGTTTAGTTCCGCTTATTGCTGTTGTCAAGGGCATTTCTACATGAAACCTGAACAAGAACAGGTCAGGTGGAGCAATGTGTGGGTGAAAACACTTCCTCTATAAAGTATAGCAAGACAAGATTGCATGTAAACAAGTACTGATTCATGGTTTTGTCTTTGAACGAAAGGGACAAATTTGTTTCTAAATTCTCCATCTTCACTTCTGAGTGGAGAACTGATTCTCTGATGCTGGACTGAATAAATCACAGCTTGTGTTCTGTTATTTTGATCTTTGCTTTTATTCAGAGGATTTTTTTCTTTCAAGAATGGAAAGTAAATATATGAGTCTTGCAGAGAAAAAATAAATTAATTTCTCTCAAGGCAATCCATCTGATTTGAGTTATTCATTTAACGGAGGAAAGTGAGGTTGAAAAGCAACCCTCCAAAGGCCAGCTCTGACAGAGCAAGAAGGTAAGAATTTACCCATCTCAACCTGTCAAGAGCTGCCACTATTAATTTCCATGCTGTGGCATAACAAATAGGTAAGGTTAACAATTAAAGGATGGATATTTTCATTCATTTAAATCACAGGATAAGTAAGAAATTGAGGGCTGGGTTTATTTTTTTTCGATACTTTTGAGACATCAAAAGCACTTGAAGCAAAATAATTTTGATTCTTGTTTTATGAATATAAAAGTGTTTGTATTTTCTTGTTGAGACAGTGGGTGGGAGCAGTGGAATCAGGAGCTTTGTGTTGAATTTCATCTCTGATAATGAATTCCTTTTTGATCAAAGGCAAGTCTCCAAACAGCTGCACGCTGTAATTTCTTTGTCCTAAATGTAGCTGTATATAAAGCATACCTGCCTCATGGGATATTTCAGCAATGAATAGAACTGTATATGTCAAAAGTACTACATAATGCCACTATAGCTGATATTTAGGTTGATGCTTCACAGCCTAGGTGCCCCAAACACTTTTCTCATTACCTCATTATTTTCTTTACTGTTTATATGTGGCCTGTTCAGGCAGAACCCATTAGACAGTGATAAGGAAAGAGGGAGAGATGTTTATAGTCAAGTCACCAAAAAGTCCAGAGATTTTTTTTTTCTTTATGTATTTGAAATATTTGCAGCCAGAATTCAAGGGGGAGCAGGGAGGACGGACCTTGGAGTTTGGGGGTTTTGTCTGGGTTTTTTTAAGACTCCAATATCTGCAAACATTTGGAAGGATTTCATGGTTCCCAAGTATTGTCTAGCTCAAGTCAGTACATAATATGTAAATGTACCATCTATTTTCTGAGATTCTTGGGGAGTCACAATATAGACAAAGGTTACCACCAGAGTCACACTGGAAAAGTAAAAACTTGTGCACCCTAGAGTATTTATTTAGGTAAGAAAAGTTAATGCAGCTTATGGAAGAATTACTCTTGGAAGAAATTAAATTTCAGAAGCTTTTATATCTCATTTCCTCAGTTCCTCTGCCACCCTCTGAGCTCAACCCTTTCTTTAGGAGTCCTGAGTGAGCTGGGAAAAATGTGCTGAATTTAATGGTTGGCTTGGGAAGCCTTCCCCAAAGCACTGTTTGTCCATTATAACTGGCTGTCTGCTGCACTTACTTTGTTTTACTGGCTATAAGGACACGAGTACTCACATTTGCTCTCTTTCTCAAAATATTGTGGTTTTGCTGAGTGGTTTAGACTAAACTGAAGAAATATATCAGTACTAGAGAGGATGGTTTATTTTGGTCGTTTTACCTGTGTGTTTTCAAGCTCCATCTGTACTGTGAGTATCGGGCTGTGCGTGGGAGCGGTGCTGCGGCAGGCGGATGTGCAGCAGCCCTGATCACCCATTCCTGCGCACACAGACACAGGGAAGAGTTTTCCCCAAATGCTACACTCTGTTGTAGAGATGGGAATTGGAGATGGAAGTAAGGCCAGGGACCTCTGCACAGAAAGCTCAGTGTGGCGGGGAAAGGCAGATTTCACAGGGACTTAGTACCACGTCCCTCACAAGCACTGTGCAATTTAGCTGTAGGCAAGGCAGGGTTGACCACACCGTGACTTGCATTAGCGCACCACCCGGACCGAGCCAGAGGACAGACTGCAGTCAAGGTCAACCAGGGCTGTCCTTGCAGGTCACCCTGGCCTCACTCATGCTCCAGAGGAGATGCTGAAGCCACTCACTGCTCCTTCAGCTTGGCTGGGGTGCACTGCTGTTCCTCGAGGACACTTTTTCAGCTGCACTGCTTGGCTGTGAGGCTGATCTGCTGAACAAAGGGACACTTATATTTCCCCAGAATCAGCTTTGATAAAATGTTTCTTCCAGGGGACAGTCAATATGCCGGGGCCCTCGCAGCTCCCCAGTGGCTTGTCCTCCACCTCCAGGCTGTATGCCCAGGCAGCCTGTCTGTCTCCTGCAGTCCCGGTGCCAGGACGCCTGCTCGCCCACGGACTGCTGGGCTCGGCGCCTAAAGAAACCTGTTCACACTCTGGCTGCAATGAGTCCAGCAGCTATTGCCTGCTCCTGCTCTGGGAAAGACTACACTCAAGAGACTGGCACAGCAGCCCTGAGCACGCTCCAGTCACATGCAGAAAGGATTTGGATTACAACTCTCCAGCTGCATGCGCAGCCCAAGCATTCTGGCCTTGTGCAAATGCAGTGGACTCTGCCTATTGATCTATTCTTTCCTCTCCAAGAGGACTTTCTTATGACATAGTTGTTCAGAAATTAATTTGTGCTGCACTAGCGATTGTATTGTTATTGCTCCCATGTGGCTATGGATATAGATGATATTTCGCAGGAAATCATGAAGAAAAGACTATTGCTTTGAGCAAGGCTGTAATTTAAAGTTATCCAGAGATACACATGCTTGTATTCTCACCTCTATAGCACTGCAGTGGTACAACACCAGCTCTAGTCCAGGTGATGTTCTGACCTAGGTTTTCAACATGACCATGTTTATTCTAATTCATCAGTTTAACATTTTTGACTTGGCTCATCAGCCTAAAGTATGAATTAGTGAGCACTTAAACCTGGGGCAAAATTTTCTTGTGTATGAAGAAGAGATGCAGGAGTCCAGTATAGGTACTCAATGTAGAAATGCCTTCTCTGTTTTCCTGCCTGGGATGCATGAGATGTGTCTGTGGTTCATGGTTTTATTTTATAGAAGGTATATTTTATTGCCTCAGACCTCATGAAAATGAAAAAATCAGTGATCATACTCAATTAGTCTAAATAGCATCACTTCATCATTTGCAACAGGACACAAAATAACCTAAAAATATGCCCAGGTAAATTGCTTCTTGCAATACTCTTTCTTTTATGTCGTTCTAGAGTGAACATCTCCCTTGAGCACTTTCCTGTATTGGACATGTTGATTACACTGTTCATTTAGCAAGCAGAAAATGAATGGAAGTGTTATTAAATACACCAAATCATTTGGATCAGAATATATCCACTTCCTTGAAAAATGAAGGTTGGGAAGAGCATGTAGGAATAACAGCAAACACTTAAATTTAGAAGATGCAGTTCAGTCCGGGAGCTGAAAGTGGAGGTGATGCTTCTTTGTCTGGCTCTGCCTGGGTTGGCAGCAGCTGCAGGGCAGGGTGAGCCAGGGCTTCTGCTCTCTGGGGCCAGGGGTATAACTGGGAGCAAAAGAAGCTGGGTGGAGGGGATAGGATTACTGCCTGCTGTCTCTCCCAACCAGAATGAGGGTCAACCATGTTCCACCGATTTATTTGTGGGAGAGGAGTTAGAGGAATTAATTTACTAATCCTACACCCAGCCTCTCTCTTCCCTGACTGTAGTCTTCCACTAATTTCCCAATATAGATTTTCTTCCTCTCTCCAGCTGTTTGTTATTTGCAATTTTTAATAACAAAACACTGCTTCCTAAGACTTTGAGACTTTTATTTCTTCATCAAATCCACTTCCACCAAATGTACATAAAGGATTTGTTCCTAATACATAAAAATTTGTAAACTAAAGCACTTGTAGTAGATTTTTTCTTCTATCAATTTAATCTGAGGAAATTAGATGCCTGCTCTAACAGTAAATGAATGTTCAAGAAAATTAGAGAGAATTAGAAGGCAAAGTCTTCAATCACTTACAAATCATGAACATACACTTTTTTGAGTAGCCCTGAAATAGCTTGCAGGAGTTGTTTTTAGGTGGCTAAAGATGGCTCACTGCACTCCTGTAGTTGTTCAGGAGAGACAATGTGGGGGCAGAGGCTCTACATGACATTGCTTCAGCTTCCTGATTGTATGACTGCAACTTAATGAGCTGCTTAGGGCCCAACCCAATGAAAGGTTTAAGTGACTAAAAAAGGGCTTATGTATTATTAAGATTCCTGTACTCAACATTGCAAATCCATACCTTCCTGTCTGATTTCATAAGCCTATAAATGCTGCCAGCTCTGCACCTGCACGTGTCTGGGACCATCCCTGATACTCTTGTCACGTCTGGGTGTGATTGCAACCCAAAAATGCATCACTTATCTGCCTTGAGGGCCTGTCACAGTAGGCTTGGCACACAACCATTGGATGGATCCACCACAGGAGGCAGCAGTGGTTATGGAGCAGCTTTGGCTATGAATATTCTCCACCTTTGTTTTTGAAGGTAAAGGCAAATTCGTGGGGCAGGAGACAGGGTGTGTAGTGCCACTGTGTAATATCACATGGAAAAGAGGGAGTCAGTAAAATCCAGAGATCTCTATCTCCTAGTCAGCAAAGCAAGTTCAGAATCCCTTCATCCTGGCCAGAGGAACAGGGGTGGGATTTCTAAGAGATGTTCATGCACCATGTTTCTTAGTGCCACGTTGCTTCCTGCAGAAGGTGCTGGCTGAGAATGTTCATGTACTGATCCCTTTGCACCAAGGATTTAGTATCACAAATCCCAGGGAGTCAAATAACCACTTTGTGACCCCAAAGATGGAGGTCCCACCCATCTCTCACACCCTTGCCACCACAGAGTTTGTCTCTGTATCTCACAGTGACACCAGCACTCACATGGTGGCTTTGTACTTGAGTCACCTCAGTTCAACAACCAAGAAAACAAACAACAGCAAATCCTACACAGCTTTATGCCACAGCAGTGAGTCAAAGGGAGGGTCCAGTCAGGGCCAGAGCTGGTATTAGCAGGATGCAGCACTGGGAAAGGAAGAGAGGCACATGTTGCCTCTCTTCTTTGTCCTTAGCTGAACACTTTGGTGCCTTCATCCACAGGCTCCAGATGTGCTCTACAAGGAATACACTCTTGAGCTCTGGGTTTGCTTTCTCATAGTGACCATCTCTGATGATGAAAATATTAGCAAAGATCTGAGAAAGAAGACCAGTAAAAATTAATTAGAAAAAGATAAATAATATAAGAATAGGCACCTGTACAGTCACATACAGCTCAAATGGTGGCTCCTGGGGATATGTTTGCATTACATACATGCTCTCATAGCTTTGAATACATGTTTTCTCTCAGAGCATAAGCTTTTATGATTTAATCTAGGAATGAGCCTTAGAGACACCACAAATATCTAGGGTAATGTTAACCTTTGTCTCAGATAATCAATTGTTGTTGGTCAGCAAATAATTAATCTGATTTAAGGAGTTCTTAGGTGACACTGGTCAAACCCACACACTTCTGCACTGCTGCAGGCAAATAACTGCAACAAAAACACAGTTCTAAATGTGACAGGTTGCTTCATTCTTGGCACTAGCTCAGTTGATGTACGTAGGCAGCAGAGATCAAGTTTACCAAGACCCCTCTGCCCATCCTGCCCTTTAGAAGACAAGATGAGGGCCCATAAGTAGACCACAGTTTGACCTAGAGTTACATAAAACCAGTACAGCATTCATCTAACTGAGAGAAAATAATTGGTAGAGATGTTCCTCAAGCTGCTTTACTCTGCTTATGTAGAATGTTACATTGATGGAAGACATAAGCAGGAAGAACCTGAGAAATGACAACTGAAAAGCAGATTTACTATATGCCTTAATTTTACATTATAGCAAAAAAGACATACAGGCCTATTTGAGATTGAAACCTATTTTTATATGCATATTACTAAAGACAAAGAAAAAGTGAGAAAGAAGAAATTAAAAGGAAAAAAGGAAAAGGAAAAGGAAGAAAGAAAAATGTCTTTTGAGAGTTAATTCTTCAGCCATTTTCCTCTGTTTCTGAGCTGGCACTCTATGACAACATTTCCATTATATGCTGTCTCTGGTGTATTGCTATCAAAGCATACAGGACTATTCCATTGAGTGGAAAATTGGCGAGCCTTTCTTGTTTACAACTGCAAAGGTAACAACTTGGATAAAGTAATGGACATAATTGTGACACTTTTAGTCAAATTGTGGGAAAAATAATGTTACGTTCCCTTAGCCTGGTCATTGCACCTGAACGTGTTATTCTAAAAATCAACACTGATGTTGCTTGTTAACAGCATCCCTGTTCAGAGGACTGTGCACACTCAGTGACCTCCTGGCTTCAACAAATCATAGCAAAAACCCTCTCTTGCAAGTGTAGTTTAAGGATTTTCACAGCAATTGCTGCTCTTGATAGGTTCAGCTTTGGAAGAAGAGTCTGAGATTGACTTCTAGAGGCAGCAAGTGAAGCTCTGGGCTAGAAGGAGCCTGGGCAGTTGTATTGATCTCAGCAGAGTCCCTCTGCAGTCCTTCCAGACTCCACGGTGGACTGCTGCTTCTTCCCAACTGCCCTTAAAAGATCGAGTCCCATCTAAGGCTGAAATATGAATGGGTAGATGCTGCACTGTTGTAGTGACCATGCCATCCCCATCATAAAGACTGACAGGCAAAGCAGTGTAGTGCAAGCCTCATTAAGAAAAACACTCTGAATGCAGTGTAAAGTAGATCTAAGCTGTTTAGAAGCACTTAAAACCCCACAAGATTACTATTCATAGAATCATAGAAGCATAAAATCATAGAATGAGTTGGAAGTTGGAATCATGATCATTGAGTCCAACTCCTGGCCCCCTGCAGGACACCACAAGGATCCTACTATGTGCCTGAGACATTGAGTCCATTCCTCTGCATCTCATAGTGCCTCAGGTATTGTAGGCTCTCTCATTACACCACTCCCTCCCCATCCTCACAGCTCAGGGGGCTAAGCACTGCAAACTTCCTAGAGCATCAAGCTCCAGACTCCAGCAAGCCTCTTGAATTCTCATCTTCTTAAGGCAATTCCCTAGCAAGTGGTCTATTCTTTCAACACATTACCTTTGTGGTTCTCAAAGTGCTTTATGAACGTTCACCAAGCTTATGTCATAACACCTGTAAGGGGTTAAAACACTGCTACTTTGCCAAGGGTGGGTAATGTGATTTTTGGGCATACATATGGAGATATGTGTGAAAGTTTCAGAGATACAAAACGCCCAGAACTACCAGCTTCTGGTACACATAACTTGTGACCCAAAATAAGAACTATTAAAAATGCAATGGTGGGGTTGCTTTTATTTACCTCCTAGTAAAAAAGAGTTTAGAAGTAAAAACGTTTTCAAGTGTGCCTCCACAGCCCTGAGAGTAAGAACCTTTTTATTTGCGTGTGCTTTTTTGCTTGAAGGGAGCTGAGGCAATTTAACTAAAGATGCAATTCAGACAGTTTGGTCTGTAAGTAAAACAAAGTACACACCATATTGGATGACTCATAGTGAAATTGCAAGAGCAGATGAAATCAGTGGGAGCCATGAGCTTTTCCGTAAACAATTTCAAAGTTACTGACACCAAAGCACAAGGCAGTGCAGTGTTGGGCACCTGTTAGGGGAAGATACAATTTAAAATACATGATATTGAAAGGTGATGTGTTGAACAGACAAACAGTAGTGTGGGGACTAGCACAAAACAGCATTCCTAACATCTTTGGATCAACGTGAACAACAGCATGTCAACATAAAGATACATTTCATTCCCTCTGGATTGGATACTTCCCAGGAATTCCCCTCCTGGGGGTATTTCGGTGGAGAGGACCCAGTGACTAGGAGGTTTGGGGCAGGAATGAGGAGAATGCAACCACTCCCCATTATCATTTTTCCCACCCACCCTCCCACGGTGAGGAGCTTTTCTCCCTCTGAACACTTTCACAGGAGCTCTGAAGCAGCTGACAAGGGGAGGCATGCCAGCTACAGCTCTGCTGGCAGGGGCCCTTAAGGGGGGCTGCAAAGGCAACTGACCTCAAGCTCTGACCCTCTGCAGGGTTCCCTGTGGTCTGCTGGGAAACTCCTAAGGTAAATTAAACTGTTCTTTGGGGTAAGGGCAGAGGAAATGGTCTTTTCCTGAGTGATCTGCAAAAGGACTATCATGACCTACCAGTGTCAATACAAATGAGCAATGATTAAGTTTGCCTACACAATTTGCCCTGTCAGCTAGGGACCTCACTCATCAAATTTTAAATCCCATGCGAGCAGGTTACTGCAGCGTTGCGCTCTACAGAAAGTCAAAGTGTAGGTGATTTCAAACCTTGAAGAGACATGATTGTTAGTATTGGGTCAAATAACTCATTGATTGGACTGCTACTTTTTCGTATGGCAGCTGAACAGTGCTGTGCCTCCTGCCTGGCATGCATTCACAGCTATGGCAAGCAATCTCCACTCAGGAGAGGTTTGGCATTGAAGGAGGTGCAATATTTTAAATTGGGATTTGAGGAATCATGCAGACCTTTGGTCTGAAATAGACTATTTCTTGCCGAATAGAAATTGGTCCTGTATTTGGCAGACGGCACTGACTCAGGTGTTTAACCAGAGTGCTCTGAGGCATATGTCCATGTATGTTCACAGAACAGATAAACATGTAGTGACTTAGGTTAGCGTGACAGATGTTTGGCTAATGAGAGTCAAAACTACAAACACAACTGAGCCTCCCAAAATTTGTTGAAGAAAAAATAGCACCTGATAAATTTCAGTTGGGTACTGGATTTGTCAGCTAAATCAGGACTGACTTTGCTACTGCAAGCCGTAACGCTAAAATAAACCACTTATATAGGATGCCCTCCGTGCTTTACATCTACAAATTATCCCTCCATCATTGCAGTGAACTATTACTATAATCGTATAAAATCCAGGAATACTATCAAAGCTTTCTTGACTAAGCAAAAGCTATAATGCACTTGGGTGACAGTGACAGTTGGAAAACAAAGACTAGGAACACTGACTTCAGAATTATTTTTCCTGTCTCTAGACAATTCTTGTATGTAATAGAGATCAGGTAAAAGAATGGTAGTGATGCAGATCCAAGTTTACATGTGCTCAGCCAGTTGTTATTGCCATGCTGCTGTCTTTGCAGTAGCAGCTTAAAAAGGGATTGCTTTAAAAAGCCTCACCCAAAACGAAGCCACCCCTAACTGTTTTTTGAAACCTGATTATTTTTTCATAGCTCCTTTGTCAATATTAAAAAGTTTTTTCCTTAAAACAATTGTGATACAATCAATATTTAAAATAAATTTAACTTTATTTCAGTTAACAACCCAGAGTTATGATTTTATATTGTTAAAAATTTCCTCCATCTCTAATTTATGAATTCCATGTTTCCAGATTTTTTACTGTAATATTTGTATTTGACCACTAATTTTTATAATGCTGTCTAGAATCCAGTTTTTCTGTTATATGTAATCATTCAGCAATTTCAGTTATGACTGATGGAATCAGGAAAATTTCACTTTCAACCGTATTAGTTCTTCACACTATTCTTCTCCTAGTTAATTCTAATTTTAATTAGATTGAGCAGCAATTGATTGTACTGATGTACTATTCAATTAATTCCACAGTGATGGCTGAGGTTATTTGCTGAGTGATAGCAAAATACCAGAGTATGCCAAATTTTACAATAATTATGTACCGGTTCTACTGGAAACAGTGGTCCATCATCTTGTATACCCAAATTCTGATTTTAAGGTCACAACTATTTAGGTATTTTTAACCTATTTCCTACTAGAAAATGAGGATGACTTCATTTGTTAAGTGTAGAGATCATAGGCTCTGTAACATTAAGAGAGAACTTTAAAAACTGACCACACAAAATACCTTGAATTTAAATTTTTCATCAGAGGCAGGCGGAGTCCTGGTTTGTTGGTGTGTGCCCATTGTTTTTCACCTCTTGTTATTGTAGATCATGTAGATACAGGGAAAACCATCTAGTGATCACACTACTTATGGTCTTGTCTTTTAATTTGGGATTGAAAAGTAAAATACAGACTACACTTCTGTATTTTGTGAACCAGAAAAAAACAGATTAGACTATGACCATTGTAGATGATGTCTGATCTGCATGGATTGTACAACTGTCTAGACTGTAGACTAAAACCTTGTGCACTGATCAGTAAGAGTCTGCATTACCCATTCACACAGGAAATGTTGCATGAAGGTAAAATTCATGCCAGCATATAATAGCAGAAAATGACTTACACTGTCTGACCTAATTCAGAATCGTCCACCTCAAACATTCAAAAATTCAATCACAACACCAATCATGGAACGAATGTAAAATCCTGATTTAAAAGCACATTGATTATTCTCTTATCTACAGGTTTCTAAGTTCACAGAGAGCAGGCTTCCAGACTTTCCCCGGCAGTCAGGAAGGATGAAAACATTGTTTCGAAGGTTGCACTTTTCACACAATCTTATGCTTCCTGGGATCAGTGCTCCGAGAGAGACATTTTGTATGACAATTAAAATAATTGGCAAAACAGTTTTCAAAGGCAGGGCCTATGATTAGTCACCAGTTATTAGAAAATAATTGGGAAGGCTAATGAGGAGCATTTGTTTCCTTCTCTGTAGTTAACTACAGCATTGTCAGTTTGTGAAACTGACACTAGTCAGACTGCTAAAGAGTGAAGTCATCTCTTTGATATGAAGTTGATAATTAAGGCTGTAGACACACAGTAGAGAGCCAAGTAGGAACTTAAACCCGAGTCAGCATGAGATCACAGGATTATTGTGCTGCCTTCACTCACAACCTGCAGCTGCTTTTTCAACCTCTTGGCCCAACTCAGTGCTACCATCCCTCTGCTCCATTTGCCCAGGCTCTTGGGGTGATACGATCCAGTAATGTATCTATGGATCTGCAGCACATCACTTTGCCACTTTTTCAGATCATGGCTGCTGTACCAAACTGGGATGGGCCAGAGTAGTCCTATCCAGGCACATAAATGCTATAAGGTTGTGGCTGTGGGTCCTCAAGGAAGCTGCTGTGGAACTTGGCCCATGGAGTTTGAGGGCCCATGGGATGAGCTTCCCTGCATCAGTAAACAAATACATACACTTGGAAAATGTTCCTCCCAAGCAAAGAAAGCACCGGTGCCTGGCCTTATACAACTTATAAATTGGTCATGCAACCTGCTGGATCTCCAGGTAAGACAACTTCCTCTGTTTCTTTTCTGTTGCCTCTACCTACACATTTTTCCCCATGAGAGAGGAGTACCAGCCTGCAGTCCTGAGCAAAGTCCAGTGTGGGCAATCCCATTTTGCTGACATAACCTACCACAGCAGTGGAATGCTGTATCTGCACCACTGGCTCTGAAGTGTTGCACAGCTGTGTCACATATCAGGAGGTCGTGCTCCTCCCTTGAAATGGCTGTACCTCATGGCTGGAAGATGCAATGCCCATGTCTCTGCACAGTGTAGAACTGACAACTCTGGACAGAATTTGGTATTTAAGTGCAAAACGGAGATTACATAGCAGAGTCAAAACATTTAACAGCAGCATTTTTAATTTCAAAACTGTATGAAAGATCAGTTTTAACCTTTGAATAGAGTTCAAAAGATGTCCCTCAGCACACTTCCACTTTTAAATAAACAGGAGAATCAAGGGCCCTGACATTTCCAAAGCCCAAAACACCAGTTTGTTTTCCTTACATAAATACTTTGAATCTCAGCAACTGTCTACAAAAGATAACGATAGAATTTGTCATAGTTAAATGTGATCTGCTGATAGATTTAGCTTGCAGTTTTACAGCACCTTTGGGGAGCTTTGGTCCATTGAATAGAAGAATTTGGATGTATTGTGAGCTCTAAGGACACGTTCTTCCCCTCGACGTTTTTCATAAATGTCATTGAGGATGCAGCAGCCATGCAGCGAGAAAAGCAGCTGCCTTACCATCAGGCTGAATTAAAATCATAGTGCAAATATACTTAAGTGACTCAGCAGTAACTAAGTGAGTATTTGGGATCTTTTCTCCCCTGCTAGTGGTCATGTAATTCCCCTTCATCTACATGGGAATTGAGCATATGTTTTAAGCAGAAACTAAATGTATAGTGATGTAAACCCTTTAAGATTCTTTTTTTCTTGAGACAAAATACTCTGACAGAAGTTTTCTGTTATCTTCTGTTATTCTGTTGTTTATGTTATTAAAATGAGCATTCTTTTCCAGGTTAGGGAGAATTAAAAATCCCCCTATTTTTTTCCCCCCAGAGTACCCAGGGGTTTTTACCTTTCCATTTGTTAGTGACACAGTATTAACAACCCCACATGTATAAATGGAGTTTATTAGACTATTGGTACCTTTAAAATGCAGTTTTGAAAGTCAGGAGTAGTGGCTTTTGAAAGAAGTTAATCACAGAATCATAGAATAAATTGGATTTTGGAAAGACTCCTCAGATCATGGAGTCCAACCTATATTAACTTAGATTTGGTATGTTTTCTCCCCAGTGGACTAACAGAGTGACCAAACACCTTTGCTGTCCACCTCTGAACTGGAAAATGTTGTTTTACAGATTTTCAGTTTACCAGTCCCTCTGTCTCACATCCCTGCTAAAACATCTCCCTGTGGGAGTGGGTATTAGCTCATAGACAGAGCAGCTGGTGAGAAAACCTGATGCATCTGGAAAAAAGATCAGGTAGAAGGCAGAAGGAGCCACATCTGGGAGGTGGTTGTTGTCTCCTGCCACAATGTGTGTAAATACATCAGTGTGGTTTGGATCTGCATGGCTGGGATCCACACGTTTGCATGCCCATCCTGTGGAAGCCACCGCTCTGCCAGGCTGGTGGTAAAGCACAAGCAGAAGCATATAGGGGACAGAAAATGGACGGCCATGAAAAAAGAACAACAAAGAAAAAATAAAGAACTATAAGCCAAAAGACACATAAGGTTTCTTTAGCTTCTTGTGAAAGACATGAACATCAAGATGAATTGACCGACATTATGTAATTGCAAAATAGACCTACCACACAACCTCTGGGTTTGGGGTTTGCATGTAACCCTGTTTGAAACAGCAGTATGAGGCATGCTGTTTCTTTGCCAAAGACACAGATACATATTTCTATTACTTATCAAATTTTTTTTTTAGTATATAGTTACGGCCTTAGGCTGGGAGAAATATTTTTGCTCTTCTCTCCGGTGTATATATTTTCTAAGGACAGCACCACTCTTATGCATATGCAAAAGTGCATGCTTTACATATTTACTTTCTTTATACAAAACAGTGTGCCTGCCACATCATGTACTGCTTTCACTTCTGTGCATATTCCCCCAAATTTATCATCTTCTCATATTTAGAATGTAATTCTCACTCAAATCACAAGCAGCCAGCTCTTCTTAATAACAGTTATTTCAGAGATAACAGCTAATTATGACATTTTAAAAGGCATACATTAATATTTCAGTAGGCTCAATGTTTTGAAATACTACTCAGGGTAACATCTTGGTTGTTTTTGCAGGGAAACTTAAGGATCTATTCAGCAAATAGTTAAAACATCCTTCAACATACAAACCCTTGCAAACACTTTCTACAGTGTCTTCTGTTCGTCATAAGCCATACTTTGGAAAAAAAAAAGCTTTAATGGATTGCTTCTTAATGTAATTAAGTATATTTAACAACAGTATGCTTCAGAGTCCTTGGATAAGTCCTTTGCCTCAAGACAATGTATTCATCCAAATCCCTCCCTAAAACATTCTTATTCTGTAAATCCTATTAGCATTAATCTGCTAAAGTTAGGTGTGTTTTATCACTTTTTTTTTCAGATACCTGGAAAGCTTTTGAGAGCTACTGCTCATTCAGCAGCTTATGATTCCTTCTGGATGCATAACTCAACCTGGAAACTTTGAAGGGTTCACACCACCTTGCCTTGGACATCCTCAACTCAACAGTGCTATAGGGAAAAGAACAAAGTGGAGGATTTATTGTAGGATGGCATTAGCATGGGTGTGGTAAGAAGGGACAAAAGTGAGACCAAAACCTAACTGTGTACTATAAATGCAAAGGAGAGAAGGGATAATTCACCTCTCTTTTATCGCTTCCACAGTGCATTTTGTTCCAGGAACAACAGAGACTTTTATCTGAAAGTCCTTGGATGACCGATCCCATTTAAATTCAGTCTAAGCCTCTGCAGGCTGGAGTGAGGCCTGACCATGCTGTGAGGTGGAGCCAGCAGGGACCCCAAATATTTTGCAGGTCTGAAAAAGCATGGTCAGATTATTGTTTCAAAAGGAAGATTAACACCGCTCTGAACTAAAGTCAAATGCACACACGAAAAGCCAGGAAAGGGGATTTCTGTTCCTCCCTGAGGTGCATGCACAGTCTTTCTTGGAAGAAAGAAGGGGCCACATTTTCCTTTCAGGTTTATCTCACAGGCATGTGAAAGGCACTTGGGGCTTCCCAAACCATCAATTAAATGCTGTGAGAATTTGTAAAAGTTAACAAGGGGAAGAGGGAGTTATTTCAGGATTTCTAAACCATTTTAAGCAGGACCATGGAAAGATTGCTGAGCATACATTCTTAAATCATCATATTTCAAGGTTCTAAAATCTTTGTTGCAAGATCTCACTGCTAGATTAGGTTTGATCATAGAAAACAAGACAGCAGGGCTTCTGACTTTAATTTGGATTCAAAAAGAGTGGTGTTGCCTAGCCTGCTTCCAAAGCCAGGAAATGTCTCCTGAGAAGAACCAGAACGGCTAACATTCCAGCCTCCTCTCCCTCGAAGCTGCCATGTTGTGAAGGGTTTACAGTATTTTAGAGTGGCTTCCCCCCTTGAGGGATGATCTTTCATAGACCAGGGACATTACTGGGGGTAGTGTGCCAAGGGGAAAGCCCTGGGGCCGGCAGGTTGTCTATTCCCACTGGAGACCAGGGGGCTTCTGTCCTCTACTTTTAACCACTTGTGGAGGTCATTCCCGTGAGGGGAAGGGCACAGCGGCTGGCACGGACTGGACATACACCCAGCCACGGGGCTCTGTTTCTCTGTTAAGAGTTGGCTTACCCCAGGGACTGGCCCGAAGTGTGTCAGAGGAGGTTTAGGTTGGGTATTAAAAAAAGATTCTTCACCCAGAGGGTGGTTTGGCACCGGAACAGGCGCTCCAGGGTCATAGCACCAAGCCTCACAGGGTTCAAGAATCATTTGGACAACGCTCTCAGCACATGATGGAATTCTTGGAGTGTGCAGTGCTTGGCAAAGAGTTCGACTCGATGAGCCTTGTGGGGCCCTTCCACCACAGGATATTCTCTGATTCTGTGACTTGGGGTGGCTGCCGTGCCCACCGCCCTCTGCCCCGGGATGGCAGGGAAGAGAAGGAAGAGCTGGGGCTGAGGCTGCCCCGCGGCTAATGAGCGGCGGCGGAAGCGCCCCGATACCGCGGCTGAAAATTCCCCGGCGGCAGCGGCCCCGAGCCGTGAAGCCCCGGGCCCGCAGCAGCCCCGGGGCGAAAGGCGGCGCGCCCTTCCCCGCTCCGGGGCGCTTCCCTCGGCCCAGTCCCGAAGCGCGCCCGTCCTCCCATCCCCGGGTCTTTCAGCGTTCGCCAGTACTTTTCCCGGGCGCTTCCGCTCCCAGCAGGGCAGCTTGTCCTGGAGCGCTGGATCTCACAGGGCTGGAAGGGGAAGGAGGTGTCACGGCGCTCCTGCCGGGCAGGGCCCCCTTTGCCCCGCCCCGCGGTCCCGGAGAGGTCCTCCCGCAGAGGGAGGGGAGCCACCCAGGCTGTCCCTGCCCGTCCTTCCTGCGCTGGGGCGGGGGAAGCAGCGGCTCTCCCGGCGGGCAAGTGTGAGCCCGGGGAGCTCCTCCCGCGCGATCCCGGCAGCGGCAGCGGCAGGAAGGGCAGGGCGGGGGCGGGGGCTGTGCTTGTGCCGGGGGGGGTGGTTCGCGGAGGAGGGGCCGCCGCC
>VZSR01003803.1:56361506-56415360 GCA_013398615.1 Brachypodius melanocephalos
GGGGGGGGGCTCGGGGGCGGCTCCTCCTCATCCTCCCGAGTTGCTGCTTGTGTGTGTGTGTGCGTGTGACAGCCGCCGCTTTGTGCCGCCCGGCTGGAGGGCAGCGCCGGGCCGGGACGCCACCCCCCCACCCCCTTCGCGGGGCTCCGGTGAATGGAGGCGGCGTATCCGGCGGCCGCGGGGCAGAGCCGGGGGAAGGCGGGCAGCGCCTCCCGGCCGGAGCGCGGCGCAACCCGAAAGTTTCCCGAGCGGGAGCGCCGCCGCCCCGCACGGGGACCCGCGGGCGGCCAGGCACACCGGGCTGCGGCGGGGACATGGCCCTCGACCCCCTCAGTTCGTTTTTCTTTCCGTCACCGACTTTGGACTTCAGTAGGGCTGAGGCCGGTGGTTTTGTCAAGGAGCGCGGTGCACTGTGGCCTCGGTCGATGCCAGTGTAGGTAAAGGACATAAAGGTAAAATTACATGTAGTGTACTGAGTGTTCAGTCAAGCGTATCCCTGCGAGTTTTGGGAAGAAATTTACTGAAGTTTGTAAGTCTTCTTGCCCTGTTTGAAATTAAAAATGTGCCCAGGCTAACAGCTACCCCTTGCTGGCAGAGTAGGCACTTTGGCCTATCTCAGATCAGGTTGTCAGATCGGGATTCAGGTTTGTAATTCAGATCTGACCTGCAGCTGGCTGATCATGAGGGCTCTCGGCCCTAGTTCTATGTTAATATCTTCCACTGTTTTTTTAACAGTGAATGTGACCCTCTGCGTGCATCACGGTTATTCCGTGAATTCTCTGTAGTATTTTGCTCGGAACTGTCATGTTTTTGTAAAACAAAGAGAAACCTTTTGTTATTTTAAAATTGAATGGTGACTGAAAGTCGGCAAGAATTTAAAGCATTCTTCAGCTTGAACAGTGTTTCTTCCCATGAAGCATTTTTGTTTCTGAGGAACATATTGCTGCTGTTCTAGCAGCTCAACGTGGGAGAATTAGACTTCTCTTTCATGAAATGCGGCAGTGGCCTTTGTAAAAACAAATTTTCATGGCCTAACCACGCGTGGTTTGTATCATTGGGAGTTTGGACTGGTAACTTAATATGGAGGAATTTGAAAGGACTCACTGGATAGGAGATTATGAAGAATTTCTGTTTGAAAGTACTTGTTTTGCCATTGCTTTTTAGGAATCCGAAACAGTCAGCACCACAGATCATGTTAATGGTACTGTGTTTTCATTTTTAGGATTATAATTTCTGATGTAATGTTGTTGCTTCTCTGAAATATTGATTGTGCAACTCTGGAAATTGAAAGCCTCTGTCTCACTCAAGTATGTTTAAGAAGTTAAGCAGATCACTTTGTCTTTGTGACTGACTTTCTTCTTGTGACTTTGACAGAAGATGTCACTTTTGGGAGCAGTGAATAAATGTAGCAGTAGAAGGCACCTGTACCATGAAGATCAAGGCTGTAATTAGCAAATATTTTTATGTAGGCCATGAAACAGATACAGATTCATTATCATGTTAGCTCTTATTGCTGTTGTTCTCTCATTGCAACATTAGCTGTTGCATTTACTTCCTACTTCTACTACATTAACTTTCTGATTGCTTTTGTGAAGAAAAAAATTATATGCAAAATCTCTTTTGCTATATTTCCCCAAAACTAACAGCAGGGATAGTCTGGATGATTCTTTTTATTAAATCCTGGCTATTGAACATATGATAAATTCAGAACCCCAGCCTTTGCCTTGTTGCCGTACAGAAGGGGGACTTATCTCCCTTTCCTCTCTTCTCTGTTTTCCTGGCTAGCTGCCTGAAAGCTTAAGGAAAGGTGTTCTCTTCTGTGTCACCTTCCATCTACTGTTAGCTAAAGAAGAGGTACAAGGTCAGGGGTGTCTGCTGCTTTTCCAGCCTTAGATTTTTTGTGCTTTGTGTTGCTGTTGGTATGTTAATCCTTCGCAGTGCTCATGGCTTTCTTCAGTAGAAACTATAACAGTAGCAACTCGAAAAGTGATACCCAGATAGCTCTGTTTGCTGGTCGTGGTCTTGAGCAGCAGCAAAACTACCCAGAGTATCTGCATTTTTCATGCTCCTTGAGCATAAAAGCTGCTTCCAGACTCTTGGAGACAGGTGCTGTATCAATTTACTTGCCGCAGGTTTGAAATCAAAACCAAGGCATCTTTGAATATAAAGTGAATGTTCTAGAAAAATATTTTCTGTTTGTATTGAGACACTGACGCTTTCTAAGCCGTGGGTATTCCCAAACCCCACTGCCACTGTTTTGAGGGAGGAGAATTGCTAATGTGGATTTATTAGAGGTGTTTGAGGGAGTTTTTAGATAGCTGAAAACTGAAACCAGATGCTGCCGTGTTTTGGTTGGTTTAGTCAACCCGGGGTGAGGTGCTGGGTGCTGGTCGCTGGACACCCTGCTCCCCCAAAGTAGGTCATCTGGCGTGTCGAAGGGGTGGAGAGTTGAGGCACCCTGCAGGAAAGCTTTCTACTTCCCATGAAATCATAAACCTAAAGGTAATAGGCTTTGTCCTTGTATTTACTAGGTATACAGAAATGTTGTAGAACAATAGTTTCCAGGGAGTGAAAGTCAGGAATTCTTGCTAGTTCCTGAAGTGAACGATGTTTAGAGAGCTGGGATGGTGTTTGTAACGTGGGAAATAGCATTGTTTTGCCGTGCTGACATGAAGAAGTGAGGCCTGTGCTAATCATTTCACCTGTGCACCATTGTCCATTCTTTACTACTTGAAATCCTGGTACGCTTTTTGAGAAATAACTTTTTAGTTTGTTTTTCTTTGCAGATTTATGCATGTTGGCCCAGGAATCCAAAAGTTATTTCTGTTTTAGGCAGTTCCAATTTAATTTTTTTCCTGCAAATTAATTAGGCCCATTAGTTTTCTCATAATAATGTAGTCAACAGAGTTCTGCCCAATTAAACTGTTATTCTGTTCAGTAGTGGGTCAAGTAATTCTTCCAAATGCTAAGTTTTTGTTGTTTTGGGTTTTTTTGCTTGAAGTAATCCTTTTTTCCCATCATGGAAATTCTTAATTGTTTCATAGATGCTAATGACATGAGTAAGTTGAAAGTGCATTGAAATATGAAATATATATTTTTATATTCAATTAAATATATGTGACACAACAGATCAATTTGTTTCTCGCCATTAATGATGGGAACTCATATTTTAAACCCAGCATAAATAATAACTTTGTGTGCAATGAGGTGGCCTGACAGTGTAAATTTTTAAGTGTTCATAGAGTATTGCAAATTTTAAGAAGGTGCAGAGGAATAAATCTTGATTAGAGAATAGCAGCCCATTGCATTTTAAATTGCTACAGCTATACACAAAACCCTGGTGTCAGTAAAGTTTTAGAAATACTCATGCTATGAAAAGTATTTGTCAGAGTGGAAGCTCAGGCATGCTGGTATAGCCTGTATTTGTTCACAGTTGTAGAAGAAAATTTTGTGGCTTAGAGGCTTTTTTGCACTGTAGGTTTGCTATGCTGGTTTTGGTCCTGGTCTCATTAGCCAGTATTAATATGGTGACATGTAACTACTGTTGGTTATTTGGTAGACAGAGTGGTGAACGTGGGACACTTGGCAGATCCCTGAATTCTCAAAAATGTTCTTACACTTACAGTCATGACAAAATTCTGTCTTACAATTGTGATAAAATACAAGTGCAAAATAAAATCCTGTATGGGTGTGTTTTTACCTTACCCACTGTTCCTCAACTCATATCAGTTACTGAATGCAGAGTACCCACAACCATGGGAACAGATGTGAAAACAGGTAGTGAGATATACCACAGATAGACTATAGCAGAAATTTTATTAGGAAAAAAAAGGTAGATGTAGTGTGTTTACAGAATCAGGTAGCAACTGTCTTAGGCAACCTTCCTTTTAAAATCTTTTTAAAAATAAATCAAATTAAATACAAACTTTGTTTCAAATAAGATGTTTATTCAGAAAAAGAAATATAGTTAAGTAGCCTGTTGTGTTTCAGCAGTTGTGCTGTTTGGATAGGTAGGGTATCAATAACCAAATATAAATGAGCAGGCCTTCAGTTTATTACGTATTTGGTAAAAAGGCAGATTTTAGCCTTCTGAGCTATTTGAAGTTTCTACATTCCAGAAATTATCAGAGTATTTATGAGGGCCTTAATAAAGAGAAGTGGTACGAGTGTGAGAGCAGGTACTGAAGTTTATGGAGAAGCGAGAGGCTGTGGATGATCTTCCTGATGCAGTCCTCTAAGTCTGGGTCACATCCTCTTACAGTGTGAGAAGCTGCTTTTAGCTGAGTGCTGTCTCTTGCCTGTCTTTCCCCACGGGTTACACTGGATCAGCTCTGTGCAAATACAGAGAAGCCATCAGGCCCTGCAGGAGAACAGGAAGAGGGTTAACAAAGGCAGGTGCTTTTTGCTCATGCTGGGGTGGATTATTGATTCTGTTAGCAGTGCATCATTTAAAAAGTATGTGTTTTATTTTTAAGAAAATAGAAGCAAGCTTTTGCAAAAAAAATTGTCAATTTCACTTTGGATTTAACTATATTGTTTATATTATATTCAAAAATCATTAAACATGGTCTTGCAACCTTTCCTTCCAAATAAGATTAGATCCTTGCAAGGATGGGAAGGTTTAGAAAGGAATGATGATATTCATTAAGGATATAAACTGTAAGTGAAACATAAGTAGGATTTTCTAACTCATCCTTGTCAAATTCAGGTTGGCTGAAATAATGCTTTTTGTATACAAATTAAGTATTAGTTAACTATATAGTAAAATAAAACACTTCATTTTTTCAGTCCTTTTGTAGGTTTGGGAGAGAAGAGGAACACTGTGTCCTGTTAAAACTTACTCTATATGTGAAGTTCAACTGGTGTATTACTATAAATTTTTTAGAGCATTCTGGACTAATAAACGTTTCAAGGAACAGCAATAAATTAAGCCTCCTGTTTAGCAAAACCTAGAACTGATACCAAAGAAGAGGCCCAAGCATTGATCATACTGACCTCTTGGTTTTAATGCAGTGAACACCCTCAGCATACCACGGCTGCAAGGTTTTTCCTTCCTGTTCTTACAATAGCAGTGTATCCATCACACTTGTTTTCTCCCACATCCGTTGTGTGTTGGACTTGGCTCCCAGTGCCATCCTGGGCCACTGCTGTTTCAGGGGAGCTGACTTCTGAGTTGACATCCTAATGATGTTTTGGATGACGACAAGAAAAGTATTTTTCAACCTTTTAATGCAGAAGGAGAGATACGTGGCTCTATGATATGCTCTCGGGCTGAATTTTGATAGCTGTCATGACAACAAATGACATGTTCATTTCCCTGAATGGATGGTGTCCTTCCAGACACACACAGAGTGTTATCAAGTTTGACAGATCTTGAATGATGGCATGTCAAGCATTCTGGATTCCACCACAGGAGACTTGGGCTGCTGCAAATGCACACTGCCACTTGGCTTAGCAAAACTTACTTTAGGCTTTTTCTTGGGTTTGAGTTCAGGGTTTTTTTAGTTTGTTTTTACAAGTATCCTTTGAGTTTTCATTTTAAATACATTTAATATTGGTTGAAAACTTAGTTGGTAATTTTAGATTGAAAATTTGTTTGCTAAATAGTGGAAGAGAAAAGAAGGTAGTTGGACTTCATTCAGACACTTTAAACATGCATGTATTTTAAATGCTTTCAGTAATTTTTGTAATAATTTCAGCAAAATCAGAAGGATAGGTTTTGAGTATTTGTTAGGTTGGAAATATGCACTCTGTTCACTGATTTTTTTCATTTTGTGTTAGTGCTGTCAGTCAGTGATAGTAGAAACACTCCATGGTAGTTCAGCTGTAGAGTGAAGGGCCAGGAGCTGACACCTGTGTAGATGAGCTGCAAACAGGGGCAGTCAGTGGCACAGATGGCTTATTTAGTTTATTTATAGGCTTGTCTGTTGTTTGTATGTAAGGTTGCAATCTTAGTTGGCCAGGTGTTTCTGCTTTAACTGGACTGAAGAAGTCCTGTAAGTTGGGTAAAACCCTATAAGTGCTGGGTTTTGCATGTTTTGTATTGGAATGTTAAGCTGGAGTACAGTCTGTCAGTATCTAGTGCTCTGGTAACTGACTCAAATGACCTGCACGCAGCAGTTTCTCATGAGTGGTGGTGTATTTATTTATAGTTATGAATTTTGTTAGCAATACCATCTGTCTATACCTGTAACGTAAGTGAAATTATTGGTACTGTTTAGGTGCTGGGAAGAAGGTGCCCTGTTTGTATCTTTAATTAGTCTTTCCTACCAGAACTTGGAATTCTGTGTATGTAGCAACTTCGGAAATGGAAGTTAAGACATAGCATTTTTCCCAGTGAGTACTGGAATTTTGTAAAAGTCCCTGCTATTTTTTCAGCTTTGTAGTTTTAATTAAGAATGGCTTTGTTCCAGTCATAAAAGAAGTTGGGTTATGGTATATCTTGTTTAACTGTACTTTCCTTTAATCATTACATATTGAATGCAAAAAATGTAGGTGGCATTTATAGGTATAAAGATAGGTATTATTACATAAAAAAAAAGAGTGAAGCCATTTAGAGTATAAACATCCTGAGCTTTACCTTTCCCATCTTTCAGAAAAAACATGAAAAGAAAAATTGATGATCAATCTCCTTCCTTTACATTTCAGGTCTGTAGGCAGTCTTTCTGCTAATGCTGCAGGGATATTATAGAAATAATTATATTGTGGACTATTCATAAATTCACACTGTTTTGAATTCCATTTAATTCAAATAGAGAAAGAAATTAATGCTAATATCCCAAATAATTAATGCTATAATAAAGGATCTGCCTTCCACTTGACACTAAATGACTTATGTTCTGTTACATCAAAAGACCTAAATCATTTTGAGCATTCAATATTAAAATTCTAGTTCATGAATATTAGAAATTTAATCAGACATCTCAGTAAGGACTGTGTGGATTGTATTGAGTTTAAACATTGATAATCACAAAGCTTGTGTTTAGCACAGGTATCAAAATATGACATATCATTTTTATGAGTTTTGAGGCTCATAAGGGATGCATGGGGAATCATAATGAACTGAAATGTTATAGACTTCCTGTGGCAGAAAACTGTTAAAGTCTGGGTGATGTCGTTACTGTGACAATGTGTGTCTTCCTCAGTTAGTCTTGTCTTATAATACTCTTGGTTGTATTCTTTAAGGATCTTATCTAGTTTTGTTGACAGGATATTCTGGATGTTTATTTTATTCAGGTATTTCTTTCACCTCTCTGGAAGACACAGTGTCAAAGCTTCGCCAAAGTTTCATTCTTTGTTTTTTATCCCAACTTCTCCCTCCATTGCTGTGGCCCTGTGCATATGCTTAGTACCACTACTGGTCCTATTGGTTTGATCGTCTCTTATTTACCAAACACGAAGCTGAGTCATATGTACATCTTTTCCAAGACAAGGACCACTGTTACATTGAAGGTCAATTCTTTTTTAGTTAGACATTCTTTACTTGTCCCAACATGTATATTGAATTATAGAAGTTCTGCTGTAGTGTCACACAGCCAGCTTATGTTTAGAGACAGACTTTACGCCTATACATTGTTTATGACATTTCCAGCAGTCCCATAAAGTAGTTAGTCCCCTAATAGTTAAGGATTGTTTAATGAACAGTAATACTAAGCTGTTATAGAATAGGTGTGGATCAGGCAGTGCTTGATATAATGCCTGCTTGAGTTGATGGAAAAGGAAGTTAGTCCCTCAGGGGGGAAACAAAGAATTAGTTCAGTATTTTATTTAAAAACATGGAAATGTGGAATTTAAAACAGGCAACTAAAATGAATGAAAACAGGAAAAAAAAGGGAAAACTAAAATGTGATGCAAGAAAGACTCTTAAATGCACTGAAGGTTGTAATTCCTGTTTTGGAGAAACCAAGGTTTGAAAACAAGTATATTAATGCAGATCATGAAAATTCATAACTTTTAAAATGCTTTGCCCCCCATGTTTTAACTGTATTAGATTGTTTAATGGTGCAGCTAGACCTGATTTCAATGTTCTATTATAAAGGTCTTTTCAGCTTGCCCTTGTGATTTGTCTGTTCTGTTCTTTGATTTTTTTTTCCTTCTTTCCAAATAGATAATTTTAGTGGTTAAGTAGATGGTCATTTGGATTCCTTTGAGTTAATATAAGTGATATACTTGTGGTTACAAAAAGATACCATACATAACTGCAATCTGAATTAATGGCTATTGACTTACTCTTCTGCAGCAGTGGCATACATACCATTACTGAGTGTACATAGCATTTGAAGCAGCTTGGTATTTAGTAGATTATACTGTACTTGCTGAGCAAGTAGTAAAATTTTAAATGCTTCATTCTTCAGAAGTAGCAATCCTGAATCTGATGTCAGTGAGTCATGAACACAGGTGAGTCAAGGTGGAGTTGTGCTAGAGAGGAGGTCATTTTTCCAATGCCACTCCCTGGTCAACTCTGCCTGCCTGTTGCCCACCTGACTGGTAGCAGCCCTTGGCTCCTTCTTCTGTGCCATTTTCCAGCCACAGGCTCTTTTGAATGTGAGGGATGTGCCTAGTTTGGAGGATGTCATGCCTGACATTAAGCAGCTGTATTTCAGTGGATTTTTAAATTGTTGATGCTGTTGTTCTAAAATTGTGGCACCGACTAGATATTAAGACCCCTGCAAAACTCAACGACAATCAAAACTCCAAACTTCAATACTAATACTTGCACCTGGTATCGATGTAATTCATAGTTTTGGCAGTTGTGTACATGCACCTTTAGATTTTCTTAGGGAAGTACCATTTTATTTTACGCATCTGTAAATTCTTAATTCAAGAAAAACTTTGATTTAGCTGGTGCATACCTTGATTATTGTGCTGTCTAAACTGATGGTGATCACCAGTATATTTGCTTTGTTAATCTTTTTCCTCCTCCTTTTTCCATTGCACAGTGTTTTGTAGATAATTAGGATTGGGAATGGCCTTGATTGTGAGTGGACATGTTTTTAGATTGTCTGCAATCCATTCATGTGGCAGGCATATTTAAGCAAAGAAAATATAATATTAAATAAAACTGGAAAAAATATATTCTGGCCAGCATGATTACACGCATTTGAGAATGAGTAAGATTTGACTGGAACATTGCAGTTACATGATGTGCAGAAGTAGAGTTGATGAGATTTCTGAAATGAAGATACATTTGAACCCTTGCTTACAAGATTTCTATATAATTATTTTTATCTTCCTTCTTCTATGAATATATTCTGGAATTGTGTTAGGATATTGGGGTGGGCTGCCACATGGGTCAATCAATATATATCTTTCCTTAAACAGGAAGAAACATTTTTTTGCGTTGAGAGATGCAGTAAATGTTTTGCATTGTTTTTCTAGATTTTTCAGTGGCATTGATTTGAAGTACTGTAAATTTATGGCAGGCTAAAATGACTGTGTGTAACTGTTTTGCAGAGAAATCTGTTTTCCTGCAGCTGCTGTGTGGAACTGATCATCGTGTGTTGATTTTGCATCAGGCAGCCCTTTGCTCTAACACCTCTATCAAAGCATCCAAATCTGCTTCCTTACCCCATCTCCCTTCTGTTCCCTTTGCAGTATGGGGTAGCACTAGTCAGTGCCTCAGAAATCCACATCCTGTGGTTAATGCTCTCTTTCCAGGCAGCTCAGGGGCTGTCAGGTAGCTGAATGGCGTCCAGCTGCTGTGTTATGAAGCCCTTTGTCTAACGATCTGCTGTTAAAGTTCCCGTGGAGGCTATTACTCATGTATTCTCCATGCCGGAAGAGTCTTTCCATTAAATTAACAGCTGTGAATAGGATTGGGATGAAGATATTTTTGTTAGTGTTTTGTTAGCTCTCTGTTCTAACTAAAGGTAGTTGCACACAGTCACAGAAATAAGGTTGTATGTTTACTTATATCTGCTCAGGGTAGCAGAAAGTGTAGAGTGCTTTACAGGTTCTTCTGTTGAATAGCACATTCTCATTTTCTACCTTCATATGTATGTGCTTGCAACTGGGTATTTGGGAATGATTAATTAAATCTGAACTTAATGTGGTCCAAGTTGCAGTAGGATTTACCAGTATGAACTGGCTTTGGGCTAAGGTGAATTGTATAAAAATAACACTGTTCTTTCCTTCACTATGCATTCTCCTCCTTCTGCTTGTCCACTCTTTATAGTGTGGGAGAACTGCCATAGAGAGAATTGTGTGATGAGGTTCAGCACTGGATCTCAGTGTCGTAGGGTGTTGGGGGAATGGTGGAAGCAATATTATTTCAGGTTTTTTCTGTTTTCCAATAGCTGGATATTCTCTTTTTTGTAATATTTCTTCAGAACATTGCTGTTCTGGAAAGTCTATGGTGTTCTGTACTGAAATGAAATGTAGCCTGGGGTTTTCAGCTTGTAGATGTACTGTAATATGCTTACTGACAGTTGCTGGTTCTGAGGACTTTATATGCAACACTGATCTGAAACTTTAAAATATTAAGGGCAGGTAAAGGAAAGAGAGTTGGAAAATAGAAATCTTGAGTCCAGGAAGAGTTAAAGAATATATGATTCACAGTTAGTAGTCTTAAATGTGTATGTACCCTTTAAAAAGTTACATGTGGGCATATTTCCAAGATTGTTTTTTAAAGTAATTGTTTTGTGCTTATCAGCTTTTGCTGTAAAGTGGGCATAATGCAGGTTGCTGAGTCATTGTAACCAACAATTTGTATATCTTCACCTTGTTTAGCTTCATACCAAGAAGCAGTAGAAATGTGATTTTTATATAAAATCACTAGGTGAATATACTTGTTCACAAAGGAAAGACTTAAATTTTTTTCTGGTATGTCTAATTTTTTATCATTATGTATGGACTTACAGAATGTGCTCAGCTGAGATTGATCACTGGTGTGTGAAATGACCAAATTATAACAATGGAGGGTTTTCTGAGGTGGGTAATATATTTTCATATGTAGCTTCCAGCAATGACTTTAATACACTGAAGGCCACACTTTCAGTGCTTCTGTTATTGAAATGTAGTGCTCTGATCGTTTTTCTGCTGAACTTCAATTTAGAATTTCATCTGGAAAACATCCAAGGAAAAAAGCATCAAAGCAAAATAATAATTGTCTTGGAATGCAGGAAGATCTTTAGGTATAGAATTAAAATAGGTAAGCAAGAGCTTGAAAAAGTGCACTGGGCACCTTAAAGGCTAAATTTGCAAGTAAGAAAGGTAAAGACTGGCATGTACCTTGATGTTGTAGTAGTTTGCTAACCTTGCATATAGGAAGTAAACTTCTGCATTCTTACTGTTATATTCTTTTCCAATCTTGAATCTTTTGGCTTTGCTTTAGCTAAAGGATTTGTTACCACTTTACTGATAGATCCTCAAGAACTATATTGCCACTCACAGAGCCCTGAATTGGTCCTCTCCTGCACTTCAAAGCCACCAGGTGAACTCTTCCAAATATTTAATCAACTGAGTTATGATACTCAAGCCACTTATGAATGCGTTTAGTTAACTTTTCTGAGGTTTGGATTTGGGACTTTGTAAAGAAAAGCACTTACGGGAAGAAGAAAATGATGATTAAAAGAAGTGTATGCACAGTTGAGAATTGGTTCTGGTTCTTTGGCATTTTAGGTGTGCCAGTGTGAGAATGGTTTCTCTAGTTCCTCTGTCAGTGTAGTAATAGCTGTGGGAGGATGGTGGTATGCGTGAGGCTTCAGTAGCTGACAGCTTTTTTTTCCCCTACAATTAAAAGTATCATAAAAGTTTAATTTCACACTGCTTTTATTGGAAGAATGATTAAAGAAGAAATGTAATCTGTGTTATCCAGGAACACCTCTGTGTATCATGCTGAAGTCATTCAGATTTTCCTTTCTTTACAGTAGGTCTAGACCTGTCAAACATAGATTTTGGTGGTTCTTGAATTGTTCTGGCAGCATCAGCAGATGGTTTCAATGCCATCTGCAAAATATATGGAAAGTTCTGTAAAGTGCCGATTTTCTAGGGTTTTGTTTGGTTTTACTATGCTTTGCAGTGAATATTAAAAAGTTCAGGAAATTTAGCATACTTTATTTGTCTGTTGGGCACAATAAAATCTTGCTGTTGCATGTGGGAGCCACTTTTCATCCCACCCACAAGCTCAAGTGTACCTGAAAAACCCAGTTATTGACTGTGGAGTGTGTTGGGGAGAGATCTGCTCTTCATCCTAAATCTTAGCAGACACGGGGATTTTCTTCACCTTTTGTATTACAGAGGACTCTTCTGCTTGCTTTAGTTTCTACATTGTCTTTTCAGCTCAGCCCACACATTTTTCTTGCTTTTCTAGGAATAGCTTCCCTAGATGGCAACACCAGTGGCTGGCAGCTTTGTGCTAGTTATGCCTGGGGAAAAAGCCCTGGCTTTCTCAAAGCCCTCTGCCTCTAGCAGCAATGAGCAGATACACTCATCATTAGGAGATGTGAGTGGCAGGTATGTGGTAGTCTTGTCTCTGCAGGGCTGAAACCCTCATCAGCTGGAGCATCTGAATGGATCCTGGTCTAGGATGAACTTGATGGATTAGTGTAGTGGAAGAGTGTCTGTGCTATGTTACATATCCCAGGTGATGCTGCCATGAATTGATTTAGGTGCTTGCAAATACACTCTCCCAGATATGGTAGAAATGCTCTTGATTTTCTTTATTCATAGAAATGTTGCAGTAGGTCTGGATTGTACTCTGATAATAGAATCACCTGTATTTCCTTGCCATTTTATTCCAAGTCACCTCTGCATAATTGGATGAATAGCACACATACACTGTCTCCAAAATAGATATTTCTATGGAATATGCGCATGGGAAGTTTGTTACAGATTATAGGGTCCACCCCTCTGGAGTAAGATTGTTTTCTTGATTTCTGTATGTGTTTAAAAACACAGTATCAGCCCTAAAGCACATCTTGTCAACAGAGTTACTACTCCCTGTTAATTTTCATCTTTGGGGTAAAGAGATGTGTGCTAGGATAACTTTGTTTCAAGATGCAATATGAGGTTTAAAGAGAGGAACTGTGTGTGCCTGCGAAAACGTGAATGATTCTGTTTCTCTGCATCTCCGATTTCATCCTTGAAAGAAAAAAGCAAGGAGGAAAATTGTGTGGTCATGTAATGTTATTTTATTTCAGCTAGTCTAGTTTGCTTTCTCAGAAAAGAAAGATCATTTAAGCACAAATTGCAAATAGTGGAAATTAGACATCCCTGGAAAGTAAAAATGATAGTAGAAGGATGGATTAGTTGATTTCTACCTACAGCACAGGATGTGCTCATTTTGGCAACAGCAAGATGTTTAGTTCAGCTCCGCCAATTTTTTTTTTGAAATCTCACTCTAATTTGCCGAGCTTGGAGGCTGTGTGATTATTCCAGCCAGCAGGAGAGCCTTATTTCTTTTGTCAGTTTTTTTTTTTTTTTTTTTTAAAATCTGTTAGCTAATTCTTTGGGGATTTGTTTGGGAGGTTTTTGAGAGTTTTTTTGAATGTTACTTCATCATGTGCACCATTAAACATTTTATGCAGGAATGAGAAGTAATTATTTCTTCTTCAGCTGGTTCATACTGGAATAGCCATAAAACCCTTGATCCTCATTCCCCACTGTTCTGCAGCTTGTAAATCTTTGTGCTCCAAGTGCAATGTGTTTGTATAAATCTACTCTTGATGTTGATGTGTCATTTCTACTTCAGTCTCACTTAAGGCAAGTGTAAATAACTTTTCAGAGTTGCAAAACAGTAGGGAAATAAGCTTCCACAAGCTAAGGCATCAGTTTTATTTTCTGGGGCAAATGACGAGGTTCTTTGAAGCCTGATCAAAGCCCATGCTTTCCAGTTGTGCGTAATATAGAGGTGGTGGCATTTAAGCAGAATTTGTTGGCTTCAGGACTTTTGGTTTTGTCTTCTCTTTTTTTTTTCTTTTTTTTTTTTTTTTTTTTTTTTTTTTTTCTTTTTTCTTTATTAGGGCTTTATATCTCTGGAACTCATATTCAACATATTTCTGGAAATGACAAGTGTAATGCCATATGGCATACCAGATTTCAAGCCACTCTGAGGTGCATGTGTGAATTTTAGAGTGCCTGGAAGAAATGAATGAAAACCACATTCTCAGTTTTATCTATTGCTGAGCACTGTAGGCAGAGGAATGGGAAAGCTTTGAAGTAAATTCTGCTGGAGGGATTGTGTGCTTATTTCTGAGCCACCATCCTAATGCAGCAAGGTGTAGATGTAATTTATGTTTCAAAATATGCACTAATTTCAGCAGGGCTTTTGGTTTATGTGCTGCTGTGCTATTCTGGGAGATGGTAAGAAATACTGAGCATCTTTTTGCTACTGGCAACTGTTACCATTTTCAATTCTTCATTTCCAACCCTTTTTTGTGCCTAAACCTCTCTTTCAGACTTTAATGCCTGAACTTAATTCTTAAGTATTGTTGAACTGTTATTTCTGTATATGCTCTGCTTTCATAAAAGGTTCTGTATTGATTATATTTTGAGTAGATTTCTTAAGCTTTTGTTGTTTAGTAAAAGCTGAGGAAGCATTACTGAAGGTATTTGTACTAGGGTTATTTTTCATTCTGGAGACTTTATCTAAACTTTTTAAATGCAGGAAAGAAGTTTGGGGAAGTTGTGTCAGGTTTTGGTTATAAAATGCGTCTCCTCCTTGCAGAGGGCAAACTATTAAGTTAGTTCCTTAAGATCAGTTGTGTGATCAGCTCACGCGATTCCGTGAATTTTCTTCAGAATCAAGGACAATTAATTTCGAAGGGGTTTTTTTATGTAGAAAGAGGGAAGAAACATAAGATAGCTAATTTGAGTGATTAATATTTTGCTGCAATAGTTGCTTAGCTGGTAGAATTTGGTAAAATTAATTCTTTTTTCCTCTAACAATAAGACAGTGTTCACAGGGGAAATCATGTTACGCTACTAAATCTTTTTCCCCAAATTTTTCTTTTAAAAAATGTACCTTGATACAGTAATTGTTCATGAACTCTTTCAACGCACGGCTTCATGCTCTTTGATTTGTGTGAAACCCTAAGGCTTTTCATAAGATTCTGAGTTTCTTCTATGTTAGGTCATTTCCATGATTAAATTTAACTTGCTATGTGCCAGTTAATTGCTGTTTCTGACCTAGAATGAGAGTAATGTTGTATGTTCCAGTTCTTTCAAAAAGATGACAACAAAGGAATGATCTTGCAGTGATGTAAAGCAGCACTTCTACAGGTGTTTATGATTACCAACATTTCTGATGTTCTCACACACAAGGTGGAAAAATGTCTTCCTTCTTCCCAGAAAATACTGATTTGTTAGGTGTTATTTAATAAATCAGTTTGCCAAGTTTGGATGTCCTGGTCAGTTGAGAAGCAGGAAGCTGTTGTTCTTGCCAGTGGCAGCAGGAGGGCCAGGAGTTGCCCTTGGGATCTGTGTGTGTGCAGTTCTTCTCTGGGCCTTGGGACAGTTCTCCCTGGTAGGACATCACAGTCAGGAGCCTGAACAAGTACAAAGTGGGGGGTTTCTAACTCTGAGAGTGGGCAACTATTGGATGTCACGGGGGGGGAAAGCCCCCGCGGCACCTTTTCTAAGGGTCCCTGGCCAGCAGGGTTGTGGCGTTAAAAATAGCGAGACAGCTCTTTGGGTGTGTTTTGTAAAGCAAAAGGTTTAATAAATGAAAATAATAAATGTTACAGAAACAAAATATAAAAGCCATGCACATGTGCCAGAGAAGCCTCTGCACACTGCTAAAGACACCCCAAAAAGCCGTTGGAGTCTTTTGTGTTCTCTCTTAAGTACTTGATGGTCGAGGATGGTTCTGCTGGCCACCTGCCAATGGAGACAGGTGCAGGTCTTGACAGACACAGGCAGGGTCCAATCGGTACCGGTTCCTTGACAATGGACCAATGGCAGCAAGTCGTGGCAAGAAAGTTCTAGCTAGTTTCAAAAAACTCTAAAGGTAGACTGAACCCTTTTTCCTTGTAATGAAAAAGTGTGTGGGTGCATTGTTACAATTGGAAAATGCATGCGATTTTTAAGGAGGAAAAAACTATAACCCTTCTTTCTTTCTGGATGTTTTTTGGTTTTGTTTTGTTTCTTCCTGTGATGTGTGATATGTTTTCAAATTATCTTTGTCTTTCTGATACAATGGATTTTTTTCCTGATAATTTAAACAAACTTTTTTTTAATACAAAATCTTAGTTCATATTGTATTCCACTTAAAGACTTCTGGAGTACAGAGATCCGCACAATAGTAATAAGTCAGTGTTCTTTGCTTTTGAAATTCTGTGAAACCATACATAGCACCAAGTATATATTCAATGAAAAAATTTTATTTGAAATGAAGAATTTGGAATTTCTGAAATGCAATTTCTTTGTGTTTTGGTAGGAATAAAATAAAAGACATTTTAGAGTTTTTAACTTTACTTGCTTTATGCACAAACAATTTTAAAATAAAGTTTTGTGTCAGAATGGCAATACACTTCTCAAGCTGCCATCCATATAGAAACAGGTTTTGGAATGGTTGAAGAGGGGTATTAGTACACTGTGAATTTGTTAGTCTTCTTTCTTCATACATTTGTTTCAAAACTCTTCTTCCAACATTTCAAGAAATTGTGTATATTCATATCTTTAAGGAAACCTAGGTAAGAAACTCTTGGAAAAAATCACAAAATGGAACATGTAGTCAACCATTTGAAGAAACCCTGTATGCCAAACTTTTCATCATGTGTCTGACTTGGATCAGAATTAGAAACAAACAGCTCTTCAGGTCTTCCCTTTCTGAAAGACTGACTTGAATTTGTTAGCATTTTGTTTTATCTTTCAGGATTAAAATTTAAGCTGTCAAATACAAAATTCTAGCTAAAACCTGAGGTCTTTTGGTGTAGCAGTCATTGCAGGTGATATGTGTTTCCTTTATTGTGTATAAATGTCCTTAAATGTATTACCTCTGAAATTTCAGTGTATCAAAACCAGTGTTTGTTCCAAGGCTATTACCAGCCAACCCTTATTTTCTATCAAATTGTTTGGATTACTGTAGTGATTGGTGGTTGGTTGTCATCAGTTGAAGTTAAAACTAAGCTCTGGACAGGTCTTCTGTGTGTATTTTTCCTTCCCTGTCTGTGAAGGGAATTGCTAATTGCTTAAAAACCTTTCTGCATCTCTTTCCATGTTTCTCTAACATTTTGGCTGTTCTTGTCTTGTTTCTTCATCTGCTTGTTCAATGATTGACCTTCTCATGTGAGTTATCTTTACCAGCTACTTACTAAAAAACTACTTCTGCTATCCATGTTCTTGTTTTGAAAACACCAGTAAAGAGCAATTCTGAAATAAAACTGTGATTGCATGCCCAACCAAGCTTTATTGCTTGGTAGATGTTGCAGGTAATGGCTCTAAGGAAGATGTGGACAGCATGCATTAGCAATCAAAATGTAGCCCTGGTAGATTTGTAATCTTGTTTACGTGTTGGTACTGTTTGGAGAAGCTCTATAGACCTGAGGCAGACCTCTTGCTGCCCTTGGGCCATCAATTTACACATACTTCTGGTTCTGCAAGATTTCTTTGAAATCATAGATGTGTGTGGTTGGCTTGTTTAGTTTTGTTTTGGGTTGTTTTTTTTTTAGTGAAGAATTGTTTCATTACATTTGGTGGTAATTAGCCTGAGTCAGTCATTCGGGATGGGGGGGTGGGAATCCTGCCCTGCTGAGAATCACAGAAATCTTGTGATTCTGATTTTTGAGGATCCCATGATCTCATACCATTTTTTGGTAAAGCTTTTGAATAGATACACAAGATGCCATTCAAAGTTTGTGGATGTGTGTGTATTAGTCTAATAACTTATTCTTTAATTTGACATTATAAATTTGACTGATTAACATGTGCCAATAACTTTCCAAACCTGGTGCTTAAGTTGGGATTATCTACTCCTGTGCTCAGGAGTGTAAGTTGTCTTCAAGTAGCAAGTCCATGCAGTCCTCCTGCCTCTCTGCTCCAGAGAGAGCACTGATAGGAAAGAGAAGGTGTTTTTGCCTGTGGGGACATTGAAAGGCTGGACAAAGAACCAGTAATACCACCCTCCTTTAAGGTGATTCTTCCTTCAAGTGTTACTCAAACGAGGCATTTTTGCCTTGTCACAGTTTTGAGTTTAGTTCTCAGACCCAAAGTGCTCATTTTAAAGCTCCCATGAGGTTGTATTCTGCAGAAAAGAGAAGTCGTGTTTCTGTGGTGAAGCCAGCTAGCTTTTTTAGGAACAAGGCTAAAACTGGCTTTTGAAATGTAAGCTAGGCAAAATGTGTAATATTGATCCATACAGTCTATAAGTGTGGCACTATTTACTTCAAAATTTTGTTACACAGGCCTAGAAACCCATGCTAGAAATTTTGGTTGGTATGTCTTCTGTAGGTCTGCTCTTTTTTCTAACTTCTGTTTCCTTTGTTTCTCCAGAAGTAAGATAGTAATATGTCTTGAATAAAAATAAATTGCCCTGACTTGCTTTACTTTGGATATTTTTTGAAATGTCAAATATTGATTGACTCTTCTTGAGCTCATTAATGCCTACCATCAGCAGAAAACATAAGAATTCTGATTGAAGGAAGTTTGCACGTGTAAAGTTACTATATGCAAGGTAAGAATAATTTTTTTTTTTTGCAAAGGCATGAATGAGTGTTGTACCCCATTTATGGTGTCAGAACCAGTACTAGATGATGCATCATGCTTTTTATTCTTGATATTGTTTTGTCATGGTAGATTTATTTCTGGTTCCTGGAGCATCACCAAAATTTTAAATCCTGTTCACACAGCATGTCTGTTCCTGGGCTGATTTTTTTTAAATTTTTTTTTTTGTTTGCCACCATATGTCAAATGCGCTAAGAACATGAAGTTTGTTGTACTGCTTTCAGGTACCTAGTGCTTCTAAAAATTCAGTAGCTATAATCTGAGCAGTTGGTAAGTTCACAGTCTGTAGGTAGGTTCTAGTTTTGAAAATACTTAATTCTTACTGGGAACTACTACTTTATATTTGTCAAGAAGAAAGCACTTGTGGCATTTGTGATATTGCTGATTTAAATGAAAGGTTGCTATAATCTTTTTTTTTTTTTTTTTTTTTGAGAAAAATTGTGTGTATGCTTTAGCAATTGACCATGAATTTTTGAGACTGTTGCTCTTAGGGTTCATGTCATAGACTTTGTGTTCCGAAGCATGTGGGGTGCTTGTGCTCTTTTGCAGTTTGAGACGTGAAGCTTGCCTAATGAATCTGTTCTTTTTATAAGATCCATATTTGCCATCATAGTCCACTGAAAGGAATGGTAAATTACAAAGAAAACCAATATAATTGAAATTGTGCAGAAAGGAGAGGAAATTGTTCTGCCTTCTTTAAAGTTAGCTAGAATTTTCAAAATTACTTAAGTATACAAGTAGAGTTTAATGCTTTCAGATCTTTATTAGTTTTAAAAAACTCAGAGGTGATACTCTTAGCTTTATTTTTAGGCAAAGATGTTCAGATCGTGAAGCCAGTGTCTTCATATTTCTCTTAGCAAAACTTCTGTTCCTGCAGGTCAGTAATGCCATTTTAAAGTGTGTGCAGAAAACCCCATGAAATACACAGAAAAGCCCATGGGATTGAATGATATGCATGGGACAATGCCTTTGCCTTTTGTTTCCTTTTGTTACAGAAAGGAAAAAAAAAACAAAAAAAACAACAACCAAAAAAAACAACAACAACAACAACAAAAAAAACAAAACAAAACAAAAAAAAAACAAAACAAAAAAAACCCAAACAAAAAAAAAAAAAACAAAAAAAAACAAACCCCTACCTCATGTTACTGTCTTTTAATCTCCCCTGCACCTAGAAAGCTTAGACCCAGATCTTCCCATTTTAATTGTGGAATTGGAGTACAGACCTTGAAATTACTTAATTACCCTCCTTCCCCCCATCAGCATCCTCTCTCTCTGTCTGGAATTTATCTGTTTCTCAGGTTATCAGTAGGCATGTAAAGGACCAAATTTAATAAAACTATAGCTAGAATTGTTTAATGAAATTACTGAAATATTTAAAAGTCTATTCTTGAAACTTTGAGCCTTTTTGTACTAGAAACAAAGCATTTGGCATGTGTGCTTTAAAGTGGACAGCATATGTTTTCTTGGCTTTTGATTTTTAGCAACACATCATGTGTTTAAATGGCATCGTGACATTTTGATTTCTAGCCTGCATGAGAAAGATGATTTAGTCAGGTTAGCTATTGAGAAAGAGCTATTCAACAAGGCTCTTGTGTACCCTTCAGAGAGAGCTTTGACTGTTGTGACTGCCTGCTACAAATGAGGGATTTTTAATTTGTTTTCTTCCAGTTTTTTGTTCCCAAAAGAAAGGACAGATCGGGACATCTATAAATGTTTGCGAAGTTGGATGAGCTTGGGAAATACTGTATGAAGGGAGGGACACGTGATTATTACATATCCATAAATAAACTGCACTGAAATGGTGAAATATTCAGAGCTTCTGAAAGTTGTCTAAACTTACTTTGAAATATTTGGCAATGATAATTTTTAAAATCCAAATAGGATAAGAGCTTATTTTTAAAAATTTCATCATCTTTTAAGTACCCTTCAAATTGGTGAGGTTTTGTTTTGATCTCTCCTCCCTGTTTTCCAACATGAAGTAACCCTGTGTCAAAAGACTCCATACCCAGAAAATCTTTAAAAAACAACAGACAAACAAAATAAAACAAGCCCTAGCAAGCAAGAATATGAGAACTGGGACACCATTGGAGTAAATGCTGAATTCATCTGGTGGTTGTTGTTATGGTTTACATACGTTTTGAGCATTGGGACCAGGACAAACTTCTGTGCCACAAGGAGCAGGAACAGTTGTTTGAGAACTAGGAAATAGCAACTGTCTCCTTCAAGGGATGGTGGAAAGAAGAGGCATTTCCCAAGTCTTTCTGAAATGCCTGGCAGAGAAAGGTAGCTCTGAATTTTCTTTCTTGTAAATGAAAATTTATTAAGCTGTGATTGCTATCTATGTCATACTATAAATATGGCTGAAAAATGTGCTGATTCTCATTTCATTCAGTTTATTGTCACACCGTATGGGATTTAAATGAGACCTAATGGAGTCGTAATTGGATTTGATTGGATTTGCAGTGTGTGACATGGAGGATTCATGGTACTGTGCTCAGTCTGTTGTAGAGAGCAAATGCAAAAATTAAATCTCATACAAAACTGGAAACAAATAGGTTGATTGAATGTATCCTTAAAAAAGGGAAAGTTGAGGAAAATTGTAGCTGAAGAATTTTGTTCTAGGCTTTGTCAAAATGCTTCTGATGGGCTTAATGACTGCATGATTCAGTTGGGAGATATTTTCAATTAAGTGTGTATTTTCATGTATATATTAACTGTATATTTTCAGTATATTAACTGTATATTGTATGTAAATACAATAAAATTATTATTAGTTTAGAAGTTTAGTTAAAGTTATTGTGTCTGATATTCTCTGTTATGCTTTAACAGCAGAAAACATCTGGGTTACTGATTTGAATTTGGTGCAAACCAGTAATATCCAAAATTGTTGCCTTGCAAATAGATGTGTGAATATCTCTGAAAAAGGAATTTGAGATTGAGTGCCATAAGCAAATGATAGCTGCTCTTCATTGGCACTGCTTGTGAACTAAGGCTGTCTTGAGTTCTGGAGTGCAACCCTGCATTTGTGTATTAGGTGTTTCTTTGAATTTCTTTTTGCATTAGCTGTATATGCTAGAAGGTACCAGATTTTGACCAAGGAAATTTCTTGTTTTGAGACTTTTCTGAGTATCACTAATGACTGTATTCAGGAAAAAAATGAAACAAGCAAAAAATACTCACTTCTAATTGTATGAGTTTTGTTGTAAGAAGCATGGGCTTGGAATATGCAGTCCTAAATATAGCCACATTAATAATGAATGCTTTACTCTCTCCTGAATTTTATGCTGTCTTGGTACCAGAAGCATGTGCAATATATATAAAGTGAGTTATATCTTTACCATTGAAAATGTTCGGGACAGATCAGGATTAGAAACTTTGTCTAAACAAGTCTGCTATTTTTGATTATCATTTACGTATATTTAAAGGTTTATTCATCTATTCATAATAGAGATGAGGCTTTGTAGGTAGAATGTATTTATTAACCAACATATATTGCTCCAGTTATTTGGCATGTGCAATTTTTTTTCTTTAGTTTCATAGCAGTCTCTTGAATAATTTAATTTAAAAAACCGATAAACTTACATTTCAATATGCCTGCAAATAAATTTTAAAAAATCCTTATATTATTTCTTTGTTGAATTAAAATACTGTTTCCTTTTCTCTTTGATCCTTATCTGTTTTAAAACCACAAATAAACAGAATCCTGTTGCAGGGTTACTAAACTGAATTTGCCACATAATTAAGCAGTAACACACACACTTCCAAAGAAAAAGGGAAATCAGCAGTTAAAATGGCTTAAGGAAAGCAGCAAGGAATCATACTCTTAAATTAAAATACCATTTGTCGATGAGTACCATTTTTCAAAATGAGGGAGAGTAGTATTTTCTTTTGTGTAGACCTCAGGTAAATTTATTTTTTGCTTCTGGGAAGTTGGCATGTTATACTACTGCTGTTAATGTTTTGTTGAAAAAAAGAAGTTTTGGGTAAACCAAAATGGTAATTGAGGATGAAGAGATAAGCAGAAATCTTTGTAATTACTTGAGTCAATATGTCTTTTTTCAAAGAGGTGGACGTGGAAGCTATTATCTTGGGGGGCAAATTTGGACAAGGTAATTGGCTTTGACCTTTTGCCAGATGTCTAACAGTTCTTTTCCCCCTCTCCTTTGCATCCAGTTAAATGTCATGCCTTTAAGTTTTTGTTCCCTTGTTCTGGTTTCAAGAGTGGAGCTGCTTATGTAGCTAATCTGCGCTTAAAATTATTTCCACTTCTAACCCCAGTAGGACTCTCTTTTGGGGTATTCAGACAGAATTGACATCATTGGATTTCTGCGCAGATAGTGTATTTAGATAGCTTTGGAGATGTCATTAATTTGACAGCTGCCGTAGGAAATCTTTGTTTTGACTATTGTTACAGGGCCTGCAATGTTTCCATTGCATTTTCATTTGTAGTCTGCCATGGAATTGCTGTGATTAAAATGAGTAGAATAATACACCATCAAATGTGTACAAGACATGAAAGGGAGAAAATCAGTGCTAAAAACCTCAGAAGGTAGGCTGTTGCCAAATTTTATTTGGGTATGATGAGATTCTGGAATACCTAGTTATCTTCCAAACACCAGTAAGAGCACAGCCTGCAGCTAGAGCTGCTGTGTGCTGTGGTGGAACCAAAGCTGCGTTAACATTTCTCTTGTTGCCAGCCTAAAGCAAAGTTTCTGTGTACTTCAGGCAAAAACTGCTTCAGCTGCTTTTCTGATGGTTAACTTGGAAGAAAAAGCAGGTTTTCTGGGGAACTCTGTTCTTGGGAAGTGCAAGAACACTTCCAAAATCTTCAGTGTCAGATACTCTACGTGGACAGTAATGCCTAGAGCATCCTTATTTCTTGTGGCTGAGCATCTGGAGGAAGGGTAAAACCCAGACACCCTTAGCACACAGGCTCAGGTGTGGGGAACAACAGCTGCAGCTGTTGGTGATGGCAGCTTTTGCTGGGGAATGCCCAAACCAGGCCTTGTTCAGCATAAATTATCCACTTGCCACGTTGCAGTTTGAATTATCAAGAAGTTTGACAGTGGTTTCCTTGAAGACATGAGTCACAATCTGCTGTATGCATTTCCTGTAGTTCTCTGTGTCTGCCTGGTGGCTTCAAAGACAGACACTGACCTTGACCTATCCCTCTTAAAGTCACATTGCCATACATTTTAGCACCAAGACAGTTATGGCAATATTATTTTAAATTCAGACAGTGCTGTGTTGAATGTACACATAGGAAAAATTTTCTTCAGACGAAGAAAGAATGAATAATTTACCAGAACAGAAACTCCAATAAGGATTTCAGTCAGCCTTTAACTTCGAATTGCCAGAAGGCTAAGTCTGCCTTACTTGACTCTCTGTAACCCTTGGTGTACAGTCCATTTTCTGATACATCTCACCCCAAAGCAAATAATCTCAAACTGTGTAACTGTGAGGTTTATTTGCTTATTTTAAATGTTAGTCATCTTAGCCATGAGTGGTAACCAGTTCTCTCTGCTTAGTGTTTCTCTGATACTGAGTTAATGTTACATTCTTCTGTGGTAGATAATTCATTGGAATATGTGGTTTTCAGTTCTCCAAAAGGCATCTGTGAAGCTTTTTCCAGTGGACGTGTTAATTTTCAGTAATCTACATGATTACTAGATTACTAGATTACTATAAAGGATATATTAACATGCTGTTTGTAGTCATCTCTCACAGTCCTGAAATCCACAAGTATTGAATTAAAAGTAGAGAGGTTTGGAAGAACTGGTATAATTCAGAGGGTTGTATACGTATTTTAAAAATGTTTTACATAAAGATGCAATAGGAAAAACAGATTTTTGAAGGAGCTGCTTGGGGCTGGTAAGTTGCTAACAATTGAGGTAATCCTCAAAGATTCTGAGCTGATTTTATATTTAAAGGAAAAGACTGTTGTCATACAGTTTTTACAGACAAAGCATTAAATTATTGACAGGAAAAAGGCTGAAGCTCAATGGAACCAATTATTAAACTGTATGTACAAAGCACTAATTTATGAAATTCTTGCTAACTATAGATGCTAAGATGTTTCTAAAAATGGTGTCTGTAATTTGAATCATAAAGCATCCTATTAACGAAACCAAAATAATTCTTATGCACAAACCATGGCCCAAGAAACTCACTGAGTGAAGTATTACCTAGGGCTGAAGTCTAATCCTTTCCTTTCCCTAGAGACATACTGTGAGACAAAGTTTAAGAACAGCCTTGGTATGTATAGTTCAGTTTCAGGTTATCTATGGGCAATGCAGGTCTTTCCTCATACATTTGTAAGAGTTCTTGAAGGGGTTAGAGCTGTCCTAAGCATGAATCAAGACCTTTGTTGTTACTTCCATGTGGGCTTTAGGGATATTTAGCCATATCCTTACAGAACCAGCTTGTAAACCCTTAAAGAAAGAAAATGAGAAATGTTGTGAACTCTTTTCTTATTGCAGATAAAGAAGAAAAAATAGGGGGTTGATATGAAATAGTTTGAATACTTCACTTTTCACTGATAGTTCTTGAATAGGTATGCTAAAAATAACTGGAGCTATGATGGTGGCACAGCACCTTTGTTGTGAGCTTTCTTCAGCTTGCAGAGTGGTCACAGCTTGCACTTATTTTGGTGTTTGATTTCTGGTCTGTACAACAGATGTGTGGGGTTTTGGTCATGGGGGTTATTTGGTTTTGCTTTTGAGACTGCAGTATTGCATGTCTTCTCGAAGAGTTCATAGCCTTCCTGTTGGGGAAGGTTTCTGGCCACCCATTCATGATTTTTCCACTTTATGATTTTTTTGTTTTGGTTTTTTTTTTTTTTTTGTTTTGTTTTGTTTTGTTTTGTTTTTTTTTTTTGTTTTGTTTACTCGTGCAGGGGTTGCCACAGAAGTTTGCAGCTCAGCATAATTAAATATGAATTAGATCAATATCAGCAAGTATAAAGATAGAAAATCCTGCTTAACCCGGGAAATTTTAAAATTGCATGTTACAATGAGTTTAGGTAGTAATTTGTTATCGGTATTTGGGTTTTTTAATAGCTCAGACTTTTGGGAGAGACCTACAGAATGTACAAAGCATGCGATTTCTCTTAAAAGAATGTAAATTTGTGCAATACAGGTTGTAGAAATCTCAGCAGATGCATCCACTAACAGATGTAACCCTCCTCATTTCCTTACAGTTTAAAAAGATACTAGTCATGCAAGTGATTAGAAGATATACCTACAATAAATACGAAGCACTTAGGTTTTGAAAGACAATATTTATTTTAAACATTGATATTATTTAAACAACCAAGTACTTGTGTGTCATGAGTAGATCAGGTGGTTGTGCAAATATATGTAATAAATATTCTTGTTTTTTGAAAACATATTGTGTGTACTCCAGTACAGAGAATATGCATTTGACTGCGGGAGTTAAATGAAAATAGGGGTCAGCATAGATGCTTTAATTGTGTATGATTAAAGTGTGAGCCATGCATGTTTTCTCTAGATGCATTTCTCTTCCTATTCTCCCCCAAGTATATGTTTATTTAAAATAAAAGAGTTGTTTGAAGGACCAATGATACATGTCTAACTGCTTCCTCTTTGATACAGACAGCATGGCCAGAGGTGCATGACAGCTCTTGCATCCAGACAGGAGCACAGAGAAGATGCACAACCTCCTCCTGCCTGTCTGCTGTTCAATAGAAACGTAAATTTCTTAGGGTAACTTGTACAGCCTCTGGTGATGGCTCCAAACCTGGACTGCTTAAAAAGGCCCATTTAAACACAGAAATTTCTCTTTGCTTCAAGGGCTAGTCTCATTTTTATAGCTGGCATACAAGCTCAAATCTTTCCCAGTGTTTTAAGTATCTCACAGTCTTTTATGCATGCAAGGCAGTGAACCTTTTCTTGTTGAGCCTCATTTCACTTGCTTCCTCGCTGTTAGGGAACCACAATCTTAGAAGAAGAACAACTTAGCTGTATAGACTATACAGTATGGAAGGATTTTAACTCTTGTTTATTTTTAAAACGTTATATGCATTGTAATGCAGCATTGTAATTTGCTGCCTTTTTGGAATCTTAAATATGATGTAAATCCACTTTTCCTTTTTCTTTTATCCTTGTGTTTCATACTGACTGTGAAAGTGTATTACTATTTTAACATAACCATTTTCTTAGCTGTAGTGGAAGGTAATATTAAGTGAGTTTTGAGACAATATATATGACTAGGAGGTTTAAAATACAAAGCATATACTAGAGTATTAAAAAACTTGTTGGATTTCTTTTCCCTTTAAGCAAATTCAGACACTGAGCTTTTGAGTGCTTAGACTGATCTGTCTGCTGCTCCATGGAACTGGATTGTGCTTGCCCAATTGTCTGCATAGTTAAAATATTTTGAACATAGCCTATTTTAATGTAACTTCTTTTGAAATATCTGCCTAATGGAGAAGTCTTAATGGAATACTTTAATAGCCCAAAGTGGTTACCTGCAATTGCTCCAGTGTATTTCAGTCAATTACAAAGGAAGGCAATATTTAATGTTGGAGTGAAGCTAGATGGTGTAATGAACTGGCAGATTGCCAGCTTGATCTTCTCCACAGGAGAATTTGTATTAATGTGATGCTTTTCATTTGTTCTCCAGAAGGTCACCAGTAATACGTAAATTGGAGTTAAAATTCCCACTCTGTGCAGTACGGGTTTATGATCAGATCATTCTTGTGTATTAGCATATTAAGTATCAAAGAGATTATTTTAGCTATTTCATGTCAGAATTTAAATAGGAGGTGGTTGTGTATTGGAAAGAGAGCCTGAGAGAATTGTCATCAAAATCATTGCTGTAAGGCTGAATCTGGATTTTAGCCATGGAGAGAAAGAAAAAGGGGTACATTGGAGCTATCAGTGAAAGAAAAGGGGGGTTAATAACTGTAGATGTTACTTGTAATGTAATCAAGACCAGTAATTTATTCTGTGAGGTAGTAACCTTTATAATAAGGTTCTTATTGTATTAGATGTTACTGATATTTACCTTCTGGTGCTTGTTTGCAAGCATCAAGTTTGAATTTTTATTTCTGAATATTAACAAGGGCTTTTTACTGTAGAACTTTTATAGTCCTTGTGTTTGGAAGACCTTGACTTGGAAAGCAAATGAGTGACTAAAGTTACTGTTGAAGACTGGATAAATTTGTCTTTTTGCTTTGTGTGTTTGTAATCCCATGTTCATCCAATTCCTGTACTCTGCCATTCCTATTCCTTGTCATAGTCTTCTGTTCCTCTGTTCTTGGCCTCAGGGAAGTGTAGGGTATGAAGAGACTCGTGAGTGGTAAGGAGCTGTGGCATTTTACAAGCGGCAGGGCTGACATTACTCCAGTAGTAGATGCATTGAGTGAGGTGTGGCAGATGGACATTGTGCTAAATGGTACAGAAGTGATGGGTACTGGGGATACCATAGGAGAAGACTGCCCACCTCTGTGGCTCCGTCTACTTTGCTGACTTCCAAAAAAAGTTGTTGACTTGATTTCCCAAGTTTTCCAATGTTGCACCAGTTTGTCTTTTGGGTGAACACTAAGTCCTGTGTGTTGCAAGGCTTTTGAAGGTGGTTGGAAACAATTTTGTCCTCCCAAAATTTAACAGTTCATTCCCCAGAATGTCTGTGCTATCAAATATTTCTTTCTAGTTCTGGCTGGTAGGATATAGCAGGGGAACCAGAAAAGTCCATGTGTGGTGTGAACTCTGCCTGGGGGCAGGTAGTCCCAAACCCTAACTGCTGTTACTGTTTTTTGACCCTTGAAAAGAAAGGTCCTCAACTTCTGTGACTGAAGATTGTTTCAAGGAACGCATTTTGAAGGAGCATTTCAAGGAACATTTTAAATATAAGTGAAATGTTTGAGGTCTGGGTTTCCATCCTGAATTTGTGTCACTTGGCAAATCACAGTGTTTTGGGCAAAGCTTTGGACTGTGGGGGTGTGTGATGGAAATGGGCTACTCCTCTGGGGAAGTGACTGTTAGTGCGACTCTAGCAGAAAACTTCCTCTGGCTTTTCCAAAGCCAAGTGAAGATTTTTATTATGAGAAAAATAGAACATGGGGCCACGATGTAGAAGGATGGAACCCAGTAAGGACAGAGTCCAGTTTGCATCTTGTGCTTATATGTCTGTTAGATTAACAGTTTTATTTCAATCTAAGTGTTGTTAGGAGCGATGTTTTTTTGTGTATCTTCTTCCTTTGACTATTTGCACTATCACCCTTAACATTCCAAACTACTTACAATGTGTGTTAATTGAGCTGCCAAAATAAAATGATTCTTGCTGTACAGAAGGAAATTAGCATTGTTATGCTGAGATAAACACATGACTCATTCTTTTCTTATGCGTTTAGATGAAATTTGGACTCTTTCTTTTCCCAACTGTACTTCTTCTCTATTTGACTAATAATACAGGGCTAGTTTTTCTGGTATTGATGATGAATAGTGCTGTCTTTCAGCTCACTTCCAAACATGTGTTCTATTTGTGAAGGTGGAAGCAATAATTAAGGGAGGTATTGTGTTTTTCTTTAAGGAATGAAACAGAAGTACCCTAACAAAACCAGAGACTTGGTACAGCACTTCATTGATAGATGGTATTGAACAGTAGATGATTTGTGAGGTAGGTCAAGGAAAGATAGTACTATTCAGAAGATCTTGTACCAAAAAATGAGGAGATTTTTATTTTCTCATTTTTATCTCTTAATATTAAAAATGTCCTTGTATTATTGACAGGAGAAAAACACGTACTACAAAACATTCAACCAGCAGGAAAATAGATCTGCTCTGCCTCAGGGTTTTAATGTTGTTTCATTTATTAAAATATCTTTTCCATTTATTTGATATCTTCCCACAATTTCAATAGAGCAGTTTTCAGTGGGAACCCAGTTAAGGTCTATAATTGGTTAGAAAAATTGATATAGCAAAGTGTTGTTGCCTGTGGTCTGTGTCTGCAGAACACTGAAAACCCAGGTGGGGCAGCAGCTATTCCAGCCACCGCCTGGCAGAGGAGAAGGGATTCACTCTCCAGTCCCATCTGCTTTCTGCTGTCACAGGCAAATCTTCATTCAGGTGGTGAACTGGATCAGGAGGCTCTTCTGTTGGAATAACATTGCCTCATAATTTGCCATCCTCCATTATTCATTTATTTTTTTAATCTTGTGTGTTTTTCAGGAGGGTTGGTGACAGTTCGTCTTCCCTTGCAGCTGTTGGGGAGCAAAGGGTGACCTTCCAGGAGCTGAGGGTCAGGGAGTCTCCTGTTCTTTACCTCCTAATAATATGTTTAGGTTTAAATGTTTGTCAAATTGTGATTTAGTAGTTCTGTTACTCCACCTATTAATGAATGGGAGAGTAAATCTCACTTTCAGACTTTTGTTTAAGAGATTTATAATACCTTTGTCAATAATTTTTCTCCTCTCACTTTCTTATTGTGCATGGGATCACTGGGTGACTTGCTCCTTTAAAGTTAATTTCTTCCTAGGATGCTTTTATAGAGTCACAACTTCTTGGAATCTGTTCTGAAGAGACTTCATACAGAAGCATTTGTGCATGAGTGGCCTGGGGTTGTGTAGGAGTTTTAACACATCATCCTTTTGAGGTAGAGGCTGCAGCACAAGTTGCTGAGAATTTTTTTCTTCTTTTTGAATTGGATCCTAATGGGTTTTCAGTGCCTGAATTTGTCAGATATCCTGTGGAATTAGAATGGTCATTAGAAACCTGAAACAAGTGTTTAAATACTCTGACCTCTCTTCTGAACTGTTACTTTTGTGGCCAGAAATACTTAACAGAACAATGGAGGCCAGGAGGGACCTCTGGACAAGCCATCCAGTTTCTGTCAGGGCTGAGGCTGCATCTGGGACCATGTTCAGTAGGATCTGAGACGCTCCCAGGGAGAAGGCACATCATGTGGCTCTGTTTAGGCACCCTTGTGCCTTCTTTACATCCAGCCAGAATTTCCCTGAATGTGGTTCTCTGACCCTTTGACAAGCTTCAGAATCACTGTCAGAGCTCTCTTGTTGGGTCACCATCTCTTGTGCCAGAAGGCTTCAAGCCACATGTGGTAGTAATCCAGCTGAATTACACATCTGTATGTGTGAGTGCCTTCTGGATGGAAATACTTCACTGCCCCACAAAACTCCTGGCTATGCTTTTGTTGCTGTGCGTCTTTTCGACATGTAGAGGCATTTTCTTTTTCTTAGAAAGCACAGTCAGGTTAAACTGACTAATACAAGAGTGAAGGAAACAGTAAACAATGGTGCTTTGTGAAATATAATCTTTTGAAAACTGGGCTGAATTTTTAATTCTATTTCTTGAATGATTTTTCTCTGTATTATGAAGGCTTAACTTGTACATGGTTTGGATTGTTTGGGGTTAAATATGAAGATAGAGTCTGTTTCTGCTGAACAGGTGGATCAAGTTCAAGCCATTCTGCCTGCTCTTCAGCATCTCATAGGAGGCTTTGACAGCTGAAAGTTAAATTACCTATTTGGAAGTGTTCTAAGTTTAGTGCTAGAACTAAAATATATGTTTGTTGTTTCAGGTGGTGGTGTATATAACCTTGTTGGAGAGTCCTGCCTTTCACTGTCTGGATCCTTTTAACAGTGTGTCAAAGGTGAGTGGTTCCAGTTCAGTTGTTATTTTTGTAGCTTAAGGTAACAAGTAAACTGGATATACTGCTTAGTCTTGGCTTTAATGTTATAGCAGTATAGTTGAATTTTTGTGATTTTTTTGAATTTTTTTTTGACTGCTGGATGAATTATTAAATAGTGTCTTTTTTCTGTCAGTGATCTGAGGCAAATCAGTTCTAACACTTACCTTCAAAAAAAAACAAACATAGGCTCGGACTATTAATTAAAAACTAGATATTGCTTCCACTGTTTTATGGCTCCTGTCTCCTGCTACCCACTGCTTTGACTTGGGATGTTTTCCCCTGAAGGTGCTGCCTGAAACACAACATAATGGTGTGGGAAGTATGGAGGAGAAGCAGTCATCCATAAACCATGGCGGGGCAGGTTTCTTATTATCCTTTGGTTGAATTTTAAAAACTAGGTAATGGCTTTGAAAGTGTTAATGTTGAAAGTATTGAGTGGAAAGAAGGTTTTTGTGAGAGCATAAGAGTGAGAAGGAAACAAGGTTTTCTGTGAGAGCAGAAGAGAATTGCATTCAGTGTATAGAGAGCTTCTTCCTAGGCTGAATCTGAAGATCTGAAATAATCTAATTAAGCTGATGTTCCTGTAGAAGTCTTTTTGTGGCAGACTTTGGCTAATGTCTTTCAATTTGTGTACCCTGCTGTAGTTGATCCTTGTGGCTTAGTAGATATTTATTAGCAGAAACGTTTAATAAATGACACCTCATTACAACTGTACCAAAATATAAAATCAAAATGGCAGAGCACTGAATACACCTTCAAGGCTTTATTCAGTACTTTACCAGGTGGATTTTTAACTTTTTACTCAAATTCTCTGTTTATGAAATAAAAGTAATGTTACCTTCTTCAGGGGGAAGTTATGAAGTCCAATTGGAACATTCAAATGGAAAGCAATCTATTAGGTTGTTGTGTGCCTTGATATTTGCTATGAGTTGTGTTAAATACTTGTTCAATTAAATGTTATGAGATGTCGAAAATAGATTTATTTATTCATTAGAGTGAAGACGAACTAGTTAGAATTAAAAATGCAATCCAGCCTTAACTTTAATGTCTCCATATGTTTTTGCAAATTATTGATTTTCCTTTAAACTGAAAAGGAAATTCTGAAGTAATACTGAGATAGTGGGCTTTGGCACTATATTTTCAAATTATCTGACATATCTCTTTAAATGTACTGAAAAAAATTTATAACCCTGGCCTAACAGATCAGTGTCATCTTGAACACTTAGGCATGTAAAGAGTAATAGTGAGGAATTTTTTGTACTAGTTTTCTGGAGTAGAAATTGCAGTAAGTTTTTTTAATACTTTTTCTGTGATATATAAGTAGCAAAATCAAAATATTCTTGAAAGAGCTGTTAATGTAAAAACAAAATAAATACAGAATCCTAAAGCAAATTATTCTTCAAGCTCTGTTGACATAGTCATTGTAAAATCTTTTTTCTGCAATAATTTCTTCTCAAAATTAAGCAGGTATTTTATTGACCATGGGCTAAATTATGTATGTATTTCAAATGTGTAGTATGAAACACATCAGAGTTTTATTTTTGGAATCTCTTTCTTGTCCTTTTTATAGTAATTTTAAGTTAAGTGTTCAGTGAAAATAATTTTTAAAATACTGCACTGCTCGCTTAAAGGAAATAGGTATCTGAAATTTTGGTTATGTACTTAGTCATCTTTACTTTGTGAGCTGGTTACTGTGATATATGGCATATTGAATAATTTTTTAAATTTTTTTTAAACTCTTTAATCCAATAAATGTGTAGGGTAACAAGTGTGCCCCAAGTGGAGTTCTTTACATCAGGTTAGAGTTTTATGTATTTCGCCTAGAGGCAGTAAATAGATAACAGCTCACTGAAAGGTGGTGAGGAACTACATGGACATGTCAGTTGGTGGGAGATATAAGGAATGTCTCTCTTTTTGTATGTCTTTTTTTTTTTAACCTTTTTTACTGAAGAATGAGTACCCAGGATATTTGTTGTGTACAATTAGACCACACTCAATTTCAGTAACAAAATTAAATGTAGCCATATTAATATTTTACACCTTTTTCCATTCTTTGTGTGCTTGCTTCTGATGGACTATATTCAGCTTGGTAAATATGTGAATCTGCAAAACCTGGAGCATTCTAATGCTGTTCCTGAAAGAAAATGAATACGTAGGTGTAGGTTCAGCAAAGCCTACATTTGTAATGATTTGTTGTACCAGAACATAGTAAACCTTTTGCACTTTGAAAAGGAAATGAAACTGGCAACAAAGTAAATTTTCAGAAATTACACAAAGCCCTTAAACTTCACCAAACTGCAGGCAATCATGTATCCTTACATGATTTTGTTGCAGTTATCAAGATCTGCCAGGTTTTCTTTTAGCTGGGCAAGCTGGCTTTTTTCAGTTGTTTGCTTTCCTCTCCCTCTCCTTTAACATCGTATTTTATGTGGTGGTATTCTGTACTTTTGAACTTGTTCCTCATTCACTTGTAGTAATTGAATCAAAAATAAGATCTCATATTGTATTTTCTCAATAAAATATTTTGAAAAGTGGTTGCAGTATCGATATATGCATTGAGCATTTTGTATTTTAGATTAATATCTTCTGGGAAATGTTCTGTGATTTTTTTTGAGACTTGATACACTTGTTTGGAATACTTGGTTCTTTAGGGTTACCTCTGTATACATGGGAGGGAGATTGTTTGATGAGATCAGAAGCAAAGCAGTGTGAGTGAAGTTATCAGTGTGTTTGTACTCAGCAGATTTGTCAAAGGCTACAGTACCACAGCAGAGAACAGAATCCCTATCTGTAAAGATTCTCAGAGCAACCATCTCAGATAGAGATGGGCTCTTCACATTTTGAGACTGGGAACCTGCACACAGCGTCTGACAGACTGATCCTCCTCCTTTGTTCAAGAGCAAAAAGCACCATAAACATTTCAACTTGATGGAACTGTTTGTGATGCTGTATCAGAATATTTCTTGGTATTTTTTCTGTGATTCAGCATGTTTGTAGTTGATGATTTTGGATATTTTTTAACCCAAGGAAAATGATACCTATTCTCAGTGTTTCATATTAATTACTTGTGGGAAACTTTGATTCTGACTGTTATGAAGAGAATGAAAGGTATGTGCTGAGTGGATGTCTGGATTCCTTTCCCTTAAAAAAATATTTCTGTAATTATGCCAGTTATCTCAGGTGCCCAAGGTGATTGTGAGACTTTGAATACAACTTCAGTGTTAGTTAAGTATATTTACAGACATTCAGTATAAGAAGTTAATTTATAGAATACTGCCTGTTATGTTAGTGGCATAATACTTTCCAATCTATAATTGAGGACAGTGGGGAAGAACACTTTCAACCCTTTCTTACACTTCCATTACCACAGGTACATACCCTGAATAAATTGATCTTCCCTGATTACATTATTTAAGTATTTATCTTTTTTTAGATTTTTCTTTACTGCATTTTTTGTTTCTCTTTGTAGTAATTGTAGTTCTTTGCTTGAACTATAGGCATGTTTTAATTTACTAATAATATGAAAGTTAAGAATCAGTTGTCTTAATTTTTTCTAGTTTTGCTGGTTTCAGGTGCAATTCATGTTTGTAGTTATCAGCAGTACCTGTTAAAGGCAAAAAATGTCCTTTGCAGTGTGCTTTAACTGCAGTCCACTTGGATTTCTCATTAGGGAACATTGTACAGCTTTCATTAATGCAGGAAAATTAATTTCAGTAAAACTATAAGTGACCACGTATTTTTTATGATGGAAGTAGTTTTGGTGTATGATAGCCAGTGTGGACTTTGTCTTGTCATCCAGCATGTCAGTTTTTCTGAGCCAAATGGTTTGGTTTGGTTCGGTTCAGCAATCTAGATGCTGAAATTGGTAAATTTCACAGAAGAGAATAATATTTAAAGGTTAGTGTGGTATATTTTTTGTAGAATTCCATTTCTAATAACTTGGTTAATTAATCTTGGATTACAGTAACTGTTTGCACTGTAGTAACAAAGCTCCAATTCTACTAAGCAGAGAGGACTGAGAAAATGAGATTGCACTGTTGTTTATTTTTTAAGCCAGTAGCAACACAAAACGTAGAATACCATGCATACAGATGCAAAGCTTTTACAGCTTATTTTTCTTTTTCTCATTTTAAGTTTGAGAGCCTTATTTTAAGACATCACAGATTCCTTGCCCTCTTGTGGATTTAAGCCCCGCTTTCCTTTGTATTGTCTCTTCACACCCTTTTGTTTCAGGGGTTGACTGCAGCTCTCATCCCTCCTTATTTTGGAGGCTGTTGTTTGTGTCAGCTGCTCTTAGTTGTTCCCTGCAACAGAGCCTTGGTGTAGCCTGTTTTCTACCTGCCCCATCCTCTCTTTTATCACCCCCCACCTTTCTTTTAAATGATCCTTCTCCTGATTTTTGATTCAGCAGCTCAGTATGTAGTCCTTTCAGGTATTGATGTTGCCACTCAGACTGGTTTTTTCCTTACTGGTTTGGGTCCTTGAATTTTTATAGCACACCCTTTCCTTGTGACTGCTTGTTCCACCTCTTCCTACTAATACTTAAAATTTACTAGTACCCTGAGGTTTTTTTGATGTGCAATACCGTCATCTGAGCAGACATGTTCCTATATGTGAGCTAAAAATCTGCCTCATGCAAGCAGCTACAGCAGGTGATGTCAGAGATTATTTCCCTGAAGCAGCAGGTAGTTGGGGATCCATATTTTCCCAAGAGGCTGATTTTGAATTCTCTACCTTGCACCAAAATCCATAGCTCTTAGCACATTCCCTGATAAGCTCAATTGTCTCATACCATTAGTTCTCAGGTTATCACATACCAGCCCCAAAAGTGCTGATGAATGAGGGTTAAGACTTCTCTTTATATTTGATCTCTGAATTTGTTTTTCAAGATTAAACAGTGTATTAGTTTTCCTTGCTTAGTTCTCCTGAAGATTACTGAATGGTATTTTCTGCCAGCCCTGGATTTGCATGGGATCTGTTCCATTATTACTGGAGAGAGGGCTGGTTTATGATCATGAAGATCTGGATGCATGGTAATGTGAAACCTTTATCTCAAAATGAAAGGGTGTTGACATCCCTGAGTTTACTTGAACGTTTTTTATTAGAACTACAAAACTTGTGTGTGTATATATCTTCATAAAATTGGTTTTGAAACTACCTCATAAGCAAGGCTTTAACAATTGTGCTCTGTAGAATTTGAATTTACTGTCAAAGGGATGATGGAAGCTAGTATTTTCAGCTGCTGACTTGCACTTCAGGCACTCTTTGGATGCTTGGCTGCTGTAACATACTTTCTGACTGCAGTAAATTACTGAAACTTCAGGAAGTCTTGAGCTGTGAGCTGGAAGTCTTCTTCCATGTGACTGCTCACACATTGTTATGTGACCAACATTGGGGTGTCCCATTTGTGTGCTGGGCTTACGTCCATTGTGTGAAGAGCAGCTGCTGCTTTGTATTATTCAGGAAAAAAAAAGTGTCAGAGAGATCAGAAGCCTGCTGATTGTTGTGACCTGCTTCCTGCCTGTGGTTTAGCTGAAGGGGAGAAAAATGACAGCACAAAGTAGGTCACTGGTCAGCTAAAGGTTCTGGCCTGTAGGTGGTGGCTGGGCATTTCAGCATTTCCACATCAAGAGTCAGTACCCTAACTAATCCTGCAAAATTCTTGAAAATAAGAGAAACAAAACTGAGGGCAATATTTGATGAAATAGCATAGTGCTGCTTAGCTTTACAGACTATAGCTTGGTTTCAGGGTGGAGTTTTTTTGAACCTAAATGTATTTATTACACACTAGAGGAGCAGGAACAAGGCATCAAATAACAAATCAGATCAAGACCTGTTCCTCAGAGTCTAATTTGCAAAAAGCTAAAGAACAAATAAAATAAAAATGATTGGTATTAGTCACTTGAAACAGTCAGGGATTCTGTGGTAGAGGAAAGGAAAAGGGATGTCTCTTCTATAGAGATGTCTCTCTCCCTGGGGTCCAGAGAAGGAGAGGATGTGTGTATCTTCCTACTTGTCCCTATTGTCTTTTTTTCACCTCTATTTTCTTTATATTTCATTCTCTGTTACTTTGAAGTGATTTGTGAATTTTTACATACTGGCTCCTATTTCTGATTAGCCATGGGATTGTAACTTGCTGCTGCTTTCATACACTGCTCTACAGCTCCCAATATTTGTGTATCAGTTTTCCTCAAAAAGCCTTTCATTGAGGCTTGATCCAGATTAGGTAACACTGTTGTCTTGTTTGAGTAAAGTTTGAGTCAGATAATGAAGAAATTGTCTACTTTTAACAGGGTTGCGGTGTGTCCTTCTTGGATATTGACTACAACTAATGCTTAGTACTTGACAGCATCTTGTAGCACCTTAGTATTTTGTATGGCTTTCCGATGTATGAGAGCAATGGCATAGGCATTTTTATTGAAAATCAGTAGCAGTATAAATTTTTAAATTTATATTAATCTAGAAGGAACAAGAACTCTGTGGTTAAAGTTCCACATTTCAGACCTGTGGTTTTGAACCTTTTTTTCCTTTATTTAATCTTTGTTCTTGTACAGATGTTAATCCTCACAAGGTCTCTCCATGTTTGGAAATTACTTGGCTGCTATTATTTCCCTTTCATTTTTGTTGATGCATTTTATTGTTATCAGGTGGGAATAAGGAAGAAAATGTGTCTGTGAGCGTGTGAGGGTAGAATGTCTCATCAGTGCAAGAGTACATAACATTTCTGGATGAAAGAGAATGTAATGTAGCAGCCAAAACCAAATGTTTAATTTTGAACCAAGTTATTGCAGGGAGGTTTTATTCAGGAAAAGCAAGCTTTGGAGAAATTTGACAGAAGATAAAAATAATAGGAGGAGATTTTAAGGCGTTTGGAAGTACTCCATTTTGTTCAAGTAGTGAAGGCGAGAGTAGGAATAGAGGAGAGTGAGAGTCCAGCATCATGAGGCAATGTTGATCTCTCTTGAATGTTGCGTATTTTGCACTTAGAAATGTAGACTTTTCTAGTTGCTTATTTTTGGTTTTGGGTAACTGCTTCTATGGAAAAAGTCAGATATTCCTACAGTGAAAATTTACTTTCAGAAGCTTATCCTTTTGAGCAGCAGATGTGGTGCAGTGCAAAATTGTGTTAGGATAATAGCAGTGGAACAACTTTTGAGGTTGTCTGTGTAAGCTGTCTTAGAGCAGCTGGCACATGAACTGCAACGTAAGAGTTCAGAATAAGGAGCGTCTTCCTAACGTACTTAGAGGAGCATGTGTTCTCTGGAGCACTCCTGGGGTTTTAGAAGAAGGATTTTAGAAAATCTGCTTTCATCCTCTTCCCTCTTCTGTGAAAGATGTTTCTCTCTTGGCTTTATGTCCCTCTTCATCCACTGAGGAATTAGCAATAGCTAGCTGTTGTAATTGTGTAGCAGATCACTCACAAGTGCAATTTTTTGGAAGAGGTCGTCATTTAAACTGGAGGAAGATATATAAGAAATAATTTGATTGAAATAAATGAATACTACCAAGAATCCAGAGCAAAAATGTGGTCTTGGTTTTCAATTAAAAGCATTCTTTAAAAGTCATAGGGCAAGTCATTTTGAAACTTGTTTTGTTTGGGAAAGTTTGAGGGGATAGTGTTTCCTCTGTTTCTCTTACTGCTCCTTCCTCTTTGTGTTTCAGGGAGCAGTAAGAGAGGATTCCTGTATTGACTCTGAAGTGCTGTTAGATGGAAGAATAAATAATTTTAAGGGAAGGCTGGGATTGCCATTTCTTGCCTAGGCTTATACTTTCTTGGTTAGCACAGTACTCAGTGTGACTGACAAGAGACTTGTGAAGCTGCAGAATTCACTTGCATCTCATAAAAGATCCAAGAGTGTTTCTTTATTTAAATTGTGCTTTCACTGGGTACATGTTCTATCAGGAAATTAAAAGCATAGCTTTCTGAGTAACTATCTCATGTTCCAGTCTTTTTCAGGAAGATGTACAGATTTATACAAGAATAAATTTAATACTATTCACTGTCTCTTAATGAAATCTAATACTACATCTTTCAAGCTGCCTCCTTGGTTACATGCATAAGCACAGAATCAAGAATGGTATCTTATGTCCAGTGATTATTTTTACCTGTACTATTCAAAGACCCTGCTTCTAGAAAGTAGTTTTTTGCCTGAGAAACTCTCATAGATGTAAGAAATAGGTGTTCATTAACCCCAATTCAGCTTTGGAACTTTGCCTTGGGATTTAAATTGAGAAGTATCTTTTTTCCCCTCCTCCTCCCCGCTCCCCCCCACCCCCCACTGCTACATGCATCCTTACATATTGGATAAAAATTTTGGTCCAGGTGACTTGATAAAAAAATCCAGAAATCTAAGAATTAATTCAGCATTCAAAATGACAGTTCAATTGGAAAGTTTATGGGAGCAGTGTGTGAACAGGACCTTTATATTACTTTGTATTCTGTGAACTAGAAAGTTTAAAATTATTATAACAATTAAAAATGTTTTCTTATTTTCCTAATGTTATGGGGTAGATTGATGGGGTGATTTTTGGAAATGCAAATGATAAATTGCTTAAGACTATAGAGTGAATATTGTCTAGGAATGGACAATATATTCTTTTTTTTTCCCCTTAAAAACTTTGGAAACAAATGGGGTTTTGAACTGAACAAACATCTCTTCCTCTTTCTAGTTAAAAAGTGAATAGATGATTTTTCCATTGGGGAACAGAAGGTCAGCAGTTCAGTTTTATTTTCAGCATTTTATAGACAGTTTAAAGTGAAATCCCTTGAAAAGTAGGTAGCGGTGTTTCAAGGGATTAGCAGTAAAATGTAGCAATCCTCAGTGATTCTGAGCTTTGTCCTTCTGTGCAAGATCAAGGTTAAACTTCTTATGTCTGAGGACTGTTCTTTGTTTATACAATACATAAATGTATTAATATTTCCAGTGAAGTACAACTGCTGCAGACCATTGAATGTTTGAGCTGTGGAAAAAGAAGCGTCGGTGGAAGCAAATCTTTCAAACACTTTATTATTTGGAATCTTGAAAGAAATTCAAGGATGTCTTCTTTATAAAATCTCATGGTGTTCACCATGTCCTCAGTGCCTGACTGGTTTAATTTTGAGAAGGAAAGTTTATTGATAGTAAGGATGAAAGTCTGTGAACTTAAAGGGTAGACTTAATTTGTTCTTTCACAGAATATGTATCACCAGTCTGTCGTATAGCTAAGCTTACCTAAATGTCCTCTCAGTAGAATGTCTGGTTTTATTTTCTGACCTTATGTCCTTGGCTCCCTCCTACTCTGTTTTTGTAAAGAACTGTGGAGAGGTTGTTAGGTGTGAAATGATTTGTAATTTTGTCTTATGTAGACAACTAAGGTATGTTTTATTCTTTCTGGGCTTTCCCTTCTCTTTTATGTTGTTTGTTTTTGGTTTCATGTGTTTCTAAATAGAGAGGTAAACTTAAATGCTGTCCGCCTGCAGGAGTGGAGAGAGAGCCATCAGAGCAACAGCAACAAACATTAAGCTTGTCTGTGTCTCTGACTTTGTAGAAACACTGAAACACCATAAACCAATGCAGAGATGTGGTCATTAATGATTGCTGCTGTTTCAGAGGTGAGATCTCTTTTCCAAAAGTTTTCTTTAGGGCTGCAGAGTTTATTAACTGCATCATTTTTCTGGAACTGCTTTTAAAAGACTTCAGGAAAAGGTGGGCCAATGCTCTTTTCTAGCCCTCTTCTTATATCTAAATGTGAGACAGTTTTCTGTTGTGTTTACTCTGCAGCCAAGAAAAGTGGGGCAGAAAAGCTGCCACCTTCCTGTTTGTCTCGTGTTGTTTGCAGTCAGAAAGTCTGAAGATGTTCTCTCTGAACAGTCTGGTTTTTCCCATTGCTGTCTAGAATGTACCATTGCTCTTGATTGCCTTCAAAAGCAAGAAGACTTTTTGCACTAACAGTGGAAATAGTCACCACAGGTTGGGTCATTCACAGGCACTGCATCTGCATTAGCCTGCTGATGGAAGCAGAAAAAATCCTTGCAGCTGCTGCCTGTACTTGCCTAAGCCCTGCCTTCTGCTGGGGATTGCAGCAGCAGGTGCAGGAAAGAGAGGCTGAGGGCAGATGGCACAAGCATAGGGAGGGTAAAGACTGGAGGAAGGGCTTGCTAGGAAATGGGATATTAGCCAACTGTCTGTCATTGGAGTTGTTTTATATCCAGACGTTAATTTTTTTTTTTTCTCCTCTTTCAACAAATTAAAATCAACAAAGATGACAGTTCACATTCCTTGTGTTTTCTGGTAAGTATAGGATAAAAGGGCATGAAATGATGTATAATCTTCAAGATATGGGGAAATACCTTCTTCCGAAAATACTATTTGAGATTAAACAGTAAAAATCCTCTTAGTGTTGTTTTTTGGTTTTTTTTGCTTGGTGGTCTCTAGAAGGTTGCCAGTACTGTGTGTTAATCTTTGTCCTGTTTTCTGAATGACATACAGATACACATTTCCTAAAAACAACACATGCCACAAACAAACTGAAACACCTTTGTTTGGTTTTCTTAATCTCTTAAGGTTGTCATTGCTTATTTATGTAAAGATTTGAGCTAGGTTTTTCTTACAAGCCCTTTTGCCTTGTCTGTTAGTGACTATACTAAGCTTAGTTAAAAGTTGATGAAGTGTTTTCTCTGTAATTTCTATTACTATCGCTATCTATCTTCCAAGTATAGGTAAGTTATAAGGCTTGTAGCTAGTACTGTGTAACAGTAATATGAGCTGCTCTAATACCAACTTGTTCCTGTAGAATACCAGCTTTTTGTCCTTTGAAATAGAACTTTAAATTTAAATCATCTGTCAGAAGCTGAAAACGAACACTGCCTACTTTATAACAGGCATACTTTTCCAAAAAAGGCTATAGAAATATCCTTTTCAAGTAGAACATCAAAAGAGTTTTAAAAACTCAGCTTCCTGAAACAGCAGGGCACTTATCATGTAAATAGAAAAGATTGTACTTAGTATTATGTATTTTAAAGTCTGCCATATTGATTAAGCATTTGTATCTTGAACTGCACCAGATGAGGAAATTTTGTGGTATAGCAGTATTACTAATGAAAATCTTAAAAAATATTGAATTGGAAGGGTTAGCTTGTGTGAAAGTCCCAACATGAAACAAGAGTGAATAGCACATAAAGTTAGAGTGGTATTGTGCGATTAGCAGGCCAGAACTCAGATTTGTATTCTTCTGATGTTGCAGCAGCCTACCTTATAATAGCCTGGATGGCTTTCTCCTTGTACCATCAGAGAGTTAGCAGCCTAAAGCATCCACTACTTTTCACAGAATAATGGAATGTTTAGGGTTGGAAAGGACTTCTAAAGGTCATCTAGTCCAACCCCTCCTGCAGTGAGGAGGGCTATCTTCAAGTAGATGAGGCTACTCAGAGCCCTGTCTAATCTGACCATGAATATTTCCAAGGATGGAGCATCTTCCACATCTCTGGGCAACCTCTTCCAGTGTTTCACCACTCCCGTTGTAAAAAAAAAAAATTTCTTTCTTATATCTAGTCTAGATCAACTGTCTTTTAGTTTAAAACCATTACCCCTTGTCCTATCCCCATAGGTCTTGCTGAAAAGTCTGTCTCCATCTCTCTTACAGTCCTCCTTTATGCTATAAAGTCATCTCTTCTCCAGGCTGAACAACTTCAACTCTCTGAGCCTGTCTTCATAGAAGAGGTGCTCCAGCCCACTGATAATCTTGATGACCCTCCTTTGGACCTGCTCCAACAGGTCCATGTCTTTGTCTTGAGGGCTCCAGATCTGGATGCAGTGTTCTGGGTGGGATCTCACCAGAGCAAAGGGACAGAATCACCTCTGACCTGCTGGCCATGCTGCTTTTGATGCAGCCCAAGATGCAGTCAGCTTTCTGGGCTGCAAGTGGACATTGCTGGGTCATGTCCAGGCTTTCATCTACCAATGCTCCACAGTCCTTCTCTATAGGGTTGCTCTCAATCCCTGCATCCCCCAGCCTGTACTTACATGGAATTGCCCTGACCCAGGTACAGTACCTTGTACTTGGCCCTTTTGGACCTCTTCAGGTGCCCATGGGCTCAGTTCTTGAGCTTGTCCATGTCCCTCTGGATGGCATTCCATCCTTCAGTTTTGTCAGCCACAGTTTGGTGTTATATGTAGACTTGCTGAGGATGCATCCCATCTGTGTCACCAGCGAAGACATTGAACAGTGCTGGTCCCAGTATGGACCTCACTTGCTACTGATCTCCATCCAGACACTGAGCCACTGATCAATGTCCAGATACCCTCTGGATATGACCATCCAGCCAGTTTCTCATCCACTGAGTAATCTGTGCATCAAATCCATATCTCTTCAGTGTGGAGAGAAGGATGTTGTGGGGGACTGTGTCAAAGGTGTTACTGGAGTCCAGACAGACAACATCTGTAGCCTTTCCTTTATCCACAGTTGTAGTCACTCCATCATAGAAGGCTGCTAAGTTGGTCAGGTAGTGCTTGCATTTGGTGAAGTCACTTTCTCACATAACCATTAGCAATTTTATTCCTATTTGATATTTTCCTAAGTCTTACATTGTGTTTCTTCTTGAAACGTTTGACATTGTATGCCTTAAGTTATGAAGCTGTATTAGTCTGAATAATGGGCAACTGTGACTGTGAGGTGACTTGGAACACATCCAGAGGAGGGCAATGAGGCTGGTGAGGGGCTTGGGACACAAGCCCTGTGAGGAACGACTGAGAGAGCTGGGGTTGTTTAGCCTGGAGAAAAGGAGACTCAGAGGTGACCTTATCACTCTCTGCAACTTCCTGAAGGGAGGTTGTAGCCAGGTGGGGGTTGGTCTCTTTCTCCAGGCAACAACCAACAGAATGAGAGGATGCAGTCTTAAGCTGCACCAAAGGAATATAGGTTGAGTATTTAAAAAAAGTTTTTAACAGCAAGAGTGATAAAGTATTGAAATGGTCTGCCCAGGAGGATGGTGGAGTCACCATTCCTGGAAGTGCTTAAAAAAGGACTGGATGTAGCACTCTGTGCCATGGCTTAGTTGAGGTGTTAGGGCTGGGTTGGACTCGATGATCCTGAAGGTCTCTTCCAACCTAGTGATTCTGTGTGTGTGACTTAAACTTTCAAGAGAGGAAGAAAAAATGTGAGCTGGAAAATTGACCTCACTGCATTCATTGTGCTTGGCAGCCTCTTCTTTTGAGGGCATCCTCACTGGTCTTGTACAACAGACAGTTGTGCTGCATCTTCCTGCTGAAGTGGAGCTTGGAGAGCTGGAAAAACCTACAGCCATCAGATACTGACATAATCTGGACTGCAAGAAAATCATAAGTGAGTCTTGCTGAGGAGATGCAACCTTTTTGTTTAAAACTTCATGTTCCTTAAATGTTGAGTTTACATTTTAAGAGATCATTTGAAGCAGTCTCTGCTTGCTTATTTCACCTGAGCAGACTCATTCGTGTGATAGATATCTTGAAAACTTTGGATGAGAATTTTTTTTTTTACATATATAATTTTATACCTTCTCAGATAAAAACACAAAGATTTTGTTTTTGTTGAATGGTAAAATGCTGTTCTGACTCCCTGGCAGGACGGATGTATTACTAGGTGTTTCTAACATATATTCTCCTTTTTCTTCTTTGTCTGTCTTTTAAAAAGACTTCTAAGCCACTTTCAAGACAAAAAAAGTGTGCTTAAGTTCTGTACTCTGGTGGAGCTATGGAGATATTCATTACCACTAAACTAGTCTTGAGGTTTCCTGTTTGCAGTTGTTCTGCAATGTGTGATACAAGGTGCCAGCACATAGCTGCAGCTGTATTAGAGGTTGGGGTATATCAGATATGTTGTGGGGCCTGGAGAGGCCAACCTTGCCTAGCAGCTGTCAAAGGCATTTGCCTGCAGAAACAAACCTCAACCCTCACATCACTGTGCCCATAAATACTGGCAGGCCACACTGAGGGGACAGGGTCTGAGATGTATAGGTAGCAAGGTCAAGTTAGTTAGTGCAGCTCTAAATTAGTGGTTAATTATGAATGACCTTTACTTTTTTGGAGATATACCACCCAGTTATGTTAACAAGAACTATCATCTAAAGCCCCATCCTTGCTGTACCTGTAGAAGGGGGCTGTGGCAGGGCTGTCCTGCCTGAGTGCACGGGCCATAACTCCTCTGGTGCCATTAAGTGTTGCACCGGCCTGGATCACCCTCACCCTTTCATCTAGAATTCTGCCTGTTTTGGTTTTTTTTTTTTAAATTTTCCCCCTAAGTGACTTGAAAGCAAACCAAGTGCTTTCTGCACTTTAAAGCAAATGTCCTGGTGCTGCCATGAAAGCTCATGGCATCTACTGAACCTGCCTTTAAATCACTCCTATATTGTGGCTGGGGCTGTCCCTTAGCCGATTGTTAAGTCTGTCCAGCTTGGGTGGATGGCTAGTAAACCAGGATCTCAAAAGAAGCTGGGAAAAAAAAATAGTGAACAGCTAAAACTGTAATAGCTTTGTGGATGTTTCTGGTATCTTGGGGTGTATGTGAACATTAAAAGTGTTTTAATTTTTCTTATTACTTTTATATGCTACTTAATTACAAAGAAGAAAGTGGTTGTCTCTGTAAAATAATTCCTTATGTAGAAATAAGTATTAAACTTCTTTCTCCTGCATCATGTACAGTCAACTTAATATTCTATCTAATTCTTTACTTATTCTTTTGCTATTATTTAAATCACTGCAATGCAGGTTTAATACCATTTTTGTAGTTCTTGATGAGCTGAATTTTACTTCTTTCAACACTTTCAGTTTGCATTCTGGACTTGAGCTTATTGCTATCATGATTTTGTTTTCACGGAAAGGAGCAGGGAGAGGGGACACAGAAAACCTCTAGAGCTTTTTACCTCCTTTTTAACATGTTTTTTAACCAGTTCTTTTGTAAATGCTAAATCGTGAGAGTAGGTTGCAAATTGTAATAAAACATTCCTCCTTTGCAGTGGATTGATTTATTTACATCTTTGTTCACATTTATTTTTTACAGCCTTCCACTCATCTTCGCTTTCAGTTTTGGAAAATTGACCCCTTAAAATACAGACAGCAGCATCTATTGATTGTGACTGTGTCTTCAGTTTGCACATCAAAGTAAATTAGATAATAATTACTTGCACTTACTCAGCTATCACTTTTAGTTCTGTAATCAATGCATCCTAATGAAACCTAATAGTGAAATACCCCAAATTAATTGTGAAGCTTGTGCTAAAGCAGTCAACTATTGTAGGTTCCCTGGGTGTGGGGCGCGTTTTTGCCCAGGTATTGGTTTGACACCCTAGAACCACATAGATGGGTGATGGGTGATGAAGCTGTTTAGTTAACTTCCTTTAAAAGAGAGAGAGAGTAGTCTTACAGTAGTTATTGATGCAGTGACCTCTTTCTGAAAATATATATCTCTCGGGGTGAGTTGACACACATTATATGAAGTATTAAAGTGTTAAACTGCAAAAGCAGTTAGACAAAGTGGCCTTTATGTGATCCATCTCTATTTGTCCAAGCAGCAGCAAATAGCCCAAGTAACAAAGCATGGAAAGGGTTTTACTGGTTATAACAAAGGCTGTAATTATAGCAGCTGGTTATAATTTGGGTCAGTTTGTTTGTTCTTTTTTGAGATTTCCTTGTAACAGTCATTAGAAATATGTCTTGGTTTAGGTTAACTTTGGCCTTTGAATGAAGGAGATGATACTTTCCTGTTTCTTTAAACGTGTTCCCCTGGAAATGCTAGAAGTAGATCCAAAAGGTGTATTCTTTTTCACAAGTGTTCCTTTGAATTCACATTACTGGTTCCTTTTAATGCCTTCTGAGTTCTGTCTTTGTGTTAGTGTTTTACTGGTCCTCGAGAACTGAACAAAACAATTTCAGATGTAAAGATGGAGGTTTTTTAAATCTTTCTATATGTCAAAACTATTCGTGTAGGCTGATGTAAGAAAACTAACCACACACCCACACATCTAACAAAGAAAAAAACTGTAGGTGAAAACAGAATTTCAAATTTCCTGAAACTGTAGGCAGACTAACCAGAGATTGCATCATCATAAACAAGAAAGCTTCAGATTTAGAGAGTACTTCAGATGAAGTGATCTAATAGAAGTTATTAATTGCAGAATACAGTAAGCACATCCAGGTACTATGAAACAAGTATGTATGAACACAGACTTTTAAAAATTTATTTTCTGCAACTAAATTACCTTAGAGGACTGGATATTGCCTATTTGCCATAGCTTATGAAAGAATAATAAGGTGGGCACCATATAGCTGGCCTGTCAGCAACAAATGCTGCATGGTTCAAAACACATCTTGATTTTTCAGAGTTTGTAGACAGGAGGAGAGGTTAGTTTTCCATTCTTTCAGCCTTCAAATCTTAGAGAAAGCCATGATACATCATTAGTTAGTTTTCCATTCTTCCCATGTAATTAACTAAATACCATATGGTAATTATATTTTACTTAATATTGTATAGCAGTTAGGTGTTTTATGTACATCAATGTCATGTAAATGCCTCTGTATCAATTCTGTCCATTTCTTTTCAGTGTGTCTTAGGAAGACATCTAATTCTAGAACAGTCTATTATATCAATTGTCACTGCCTATTATTAGAATTTTTGCTTGTTCCCTTGGTGAGGGATTAAATTTCAAGCATTACTGTCAGTCATTTTTTAGTCATGTTCCTTTTTGCAAAACAAATTGTGAACAAGGAGAGCAACTGCTTCCTTTCTCACTGCATCTTTACCTTGTTTGCACTGTCCTAACTAACCCTGTGACATAACTGTGGGCCTTCCTCTTAAGGGAAAGGAAAAATGCTGCTTTTCTACCCACTGGACCAGGGCATTAAACTAGTTATAGTGTTAACTTGTGTCAGTCTGTAGGAGAAGATTCCAATTCAGGTGGCATGCTGATAAGAGTAATTTCCTATTTGTTGTTGTGGGAGAAATGTTTTAGTCGTATATGGGGAGAGAGTGAGGATTGAAAGACCAGAATGGTAAAAAGAGAATGGAATCTGCATAACAAATCTTTGTATTTTGGTATTTAAAATGGCACCTTCTGAATAAATCTTTCACATGAAGAATCACTAGTAAATTTACAAGCTTGTTAGAGTGACTCTTCCTCTATGTTTAAGTTTCCATCATCTCAAATATTACTTGCGTGGTTCAGTTTTAAACATTGCTTCAAAATGGCATAGGTGTTTCTTTGCTTAGTTTTTTCTTCCTGTCATTGCTAGGTTGTTGGATTGTCGATAGTTTATTGAACATAACTTTCTTCTTTCGGGACTTTCTTCTCATAAAGTCATACAGAATCTACAGTACTAGATATTCCACCATTATCTGCATTTATTCTGCCATATGGTTAGTTAATGTTCCTCACCTGTCTGAGCAGACTTTCAGTACAGGTGTAACTGTCTTGATTTTGGCTTAGTTTTTGCTCATTGCCTTATTGGTTGGGCAATTTTTCAGTTTTTCCCCTCTGTCCTAAGGACAGTTTTATGTAGAAGAATTTTCATGTGTGCTTTCTGCAGTAGGGCAGCTTCCTTTCCTGAAAAAACCTAATCTGGAGGAAAGTAATGAAATGCCTGAAAATACATGAGCTCAATCAAAACTATATCAGTTGTAATATTTCAGCAAAAAGATAATGTTGGTAAAATAAATTAGTTTTTTAAGACTGATAGCAGTGAAGGAATTGATGGATTAAAAGGAGTTGGAGTTCTATATTGGTATTATAAGAATTACCTTTAGAAGGTCTGGGTTGTGGAGTTCTGTTTTCTCTCATTTAATGTGGTGTCTTCGTTTTGGGCTGTTTTTGGTTTTTAAGGTTGGAAGTTGGATTGCCATAGAAGTAAAGCAAATGACCCTTGGTATGGTAAGGTAAAAGCCAGGGTCATGTGAAACAATATTGTATGGTGAAAAGACTGTTGCATTTCATGGATTGTATGGAGGAAAGACAGTTCCTTACAAAAGTATTTCAAAGCTTTTCACTGGTGCTTTTTAAAGTGTGGAATGTTGTTCTGTCAGGTAGAAGACAACTCAGTATTTCAACGCTAGGACTTCTGAGCATTTTCAGAAGGAACTTTCCAGAAAGTTGTATACTTTTAGCAGTAATGGATTTTCATTTTTTTGATGTGAAGGCATCTTATGTTGTCATTAAAATCTTCTGGAACAGTGGTATCTTTTATTTTGCAGTATGTAACCAGTACACTAAAGAAGTTTTATGCTTTCAGTCTGTGTCAAGTTTTTACGGTAGTCTCAGATGATCTGGGAGGCTGTTGCTGTGTTTTCTTTTCATTTTCCTCCAAATCTTGTTATGTTGTCTGCTTATAATCTTTTATTTGGCACTCTTTTCTGAATATAAGAATGCTTTCACTCCAGTTAACCCTACCTTTCCTACATTTTCTCACTTTTCCTGCAATGTCTGGTTTTATGACCTTTCCAGTGATTTTAGTCTCCTCAGAAGCATAAAACAAACACTTCAGATGTTTCCACCAACTATGAACAGAGTTCCCAGATAGAATATGCCTGTTTATGTGCATTCCTTATTTGGCACATGGTTGTGTTGCAGAAGCATTTCGAAACTGTTACTTCTACAGCCCCTCTTCTGGGAAACAAATGTGTCCTTGTTTACGTACTGGGAAATCTTAGCTCTGCAGATGTCACAGGAACAGCCATATTGTCCTTGATGGAAACAGTCTAATGATGTAATCATAAGAAAATAATTTTAAGACCTTTAATGTATTTCCCCACTTTAAAAACAAACAAAACAACCAAACAACCCCAAAACACAAAACAAAATTTCCTCCCCAAAAAAACCAAACCTAAAACTAAAAAAATAACCCAACACAACTAAATTGTACACACATGTATACAGCTTTAAATGGATAAATGTTTAGCTGCAATTACATTATGCATTTTGACTCTAAATCCTGTCTCCACTTGGGAATGAAAGTTCGTGCCACTAAACATTTAGTAAAACCTGGAGTACTTTACTGGAAGGGGTTATGTGTGAGCATGGTGCTCAGGAAACTTGACTTCTCTATACCTGAGTACTTCTGCCAAAATTGCATTGTGCAAGGGGTCTGCTTGTGAAATGGCATGATTATTCAGACATGTCTACACTAAAGGGAATGTAAGAAATCGAGTAGGTTTGAGTGCCCTGTCCTGGTGAGTTTCAGAGGACTACAGTTGATGTTGTCAGCCCTGGTAAATAGTTTTTTCCTGTGCTTCTGTCCCTGCCCAACACCATGGGGAAAGACTTGATGACTCTTAGGATAGGGGTCAATTCAAATCATTTTTTTCTTCAGAGGTATAGGAAGAGTTTAATAGTTTTCCACCAGTCACCATACAAATATTATTCCTAATGTGGGGTTTTTTATTATTATGCTGTAATACTGATCATTTTAACTTGCCTGATTTTACTGATAATTTTAACATGTGAAAATAATGTTTGTTAGAAGGGGAGCCTATGTAGTGGCAACATCAACCAACTGCATTGATGGTGTCCTGTTTCTTCATGTTCTCCATGTACCCAGGAATAGTAAGAATTGACCATTTTACAATTGCTGAGATAAAATAAACCAACCTAAATTGGAGAGATAGATTATATTGACAACACTAGCCTGCAGAACTTGTTTGATTGCAGTCCCCTGCGGCTACATCAGCTTATCGACCTGTAGGTTCTCTGTCCATTTTATGTCAGTCAGAAAGCAAGGTAGTTTATTGGAGACTGAGGTCCAAAGTTCAGACTCTTCTCTGTCATTGTCAGATGGGATTATTATTTTAGGGGGAAAAAATGGTTGAATAGTTACTGACTTACTTCATGTAAAACTATCAGTTCCGCTGCGTAAGTCACAGCCTTTTCGAGCTGTAAAGATTGTGCTTCTCAGTTATTCAAAGCATCATGCCTCCTTTTTAAATTTGTCTTGGGGACCTCAGCCATGCAAATGCATATTTGAATAATGTTTTAATTGTTGTATGTTCATTCTGGTTTTTGATTGGAAGATGAGAACTTAAACCTGTTCAACTCAGCTTCAGATTTTCAAAAATCATATCCTGCCTTGGCCGTGAGGGTTGATTTTGCTGGTGCTTGCCAGAGCATCGCTGTCAAATGGTTTAGCAACCATAGCTCAGGCCTATATGATGTTCTCCTGGAAACAAAATTCATGATAAGAGGAGGCTATTAATTTATAATAGGGTCCACTGTTACGTTCTGTGATTATAGATGAAATAAGGAAAGCACTTACTTTTCTGGAGTAGATAAGCTGGATTGTCTGGCATGCAGTTTTCACAGTTTGTATTGTAGCTAAAGGGGGAAGTGTGTATATGTGTTTGTGTGTATATTTACAGACTGCAGAAGGAACCCTTTTTGGAATATAGGTGATAAAACTTACATGCTGAACAGAATTTCTGAATGAAGTTTGGTTTTTAGTTACCTTTTTGTTACATAAACTACTAGGTGTCAGAGAAGATAGAGTTGTGGACTACCAAGACCTAGGCAACAAAGTCAAATATTACAGAAATCTTTGGACATTAATAGTTTGAAGTACTTTTGCACTTTTTTCTACGAATCTGTAGTTTAAATGAAATCTACACCTTTTATTTAAAAAACCCCCAAATCTGCTACATTGATTTTCAAAAGTGTTCTCACCTCCTACTCTCTCTGTCCTCCTCCGCTTCCCTCTCCCCCAACCCCCACGGCAGCAATTAGAACATTTTAGGTGACTTCTCAGAATTTAGGAGGTGAAATCAACATGTCTCGGTTGGCATTATAACATATTTGAATGTCACTGGTACTAGCATTGGACTTCTCCTTGCACACTATTGTGCTGCCTCACATTGTTCCTGGTAATTTCTGGGATGCGTAGGAAAACGTGGAGGCATGCAGCTGTCTTTGTGCAGCTGACAAATAGCTTTGAAAAAGATTGTTCTTACAGGTAAGTGAGAGAAAGACAATTCAGATTCAGTTTTAATGGAACTCTCGGTATGTTTCAGGTAGGGAAGAAATGAAATCCAGTGGGTGCTCTTTTCCACCCCGCTGACTAATGCTTGGTGCCGGACTGTGCTGAGCTGGGAACAAAGGGGGAGGGAAGACTTAAAGGCAGTTTTGTGCTGCCTGCACTAAATAGTGAACAAAGACTTGCTAAAGACAGTACCCTCTTATTGATGGCAGATTTCCCTGCTGGGTTGCATTACTTACTGAGTTATTTCTTAACTTTCTACTAAATAAAGATGGACAATTTTGTTTAAATGCAGAAAATTTATATATGTGATATTAGTATGAGGATGCAGAACTACTGCAGAAGGAAAATACATTTTTTAGAATGCTGCCGTTTCTTTTTTTTTTTTTTTTTGAGATCAGAACTTGGAATGCCATATGTGGGCATATAAAAGCATACTTTTATAATGCTATATGCAAAATTTAAACATTTTATAAAGAAGCTTCTGATAATATATATCCGTATAACATTTTACATACATTCTGAGGAAGTGAATTTAATACATTATGACTAGAATTTACTATCAAGATGTTGCCACATTTTAGTGGCCGAAAAACCAAGAAAAGTTTTCTGACTTCTCTTATTTTTAAAAGGATTTTCCCTATATGGCATTCTGACTTTGCCCTAGCCATTTTTTTTTGCTTATTTTACAAGAATTCAAAGGAAAAAAAGAGTAAGAGTTATATGACATAATTTACTGAAGATAATGTTTTAATATTTTGTTGCAGAAGGACTCCATGAAAGATGACAGAAGAAGTTATTGTTATTGCAAAGTGGGATTACACTGCACAGCAGGACCAAGAACTTGACATCAAGAAAAATGAACGTCTTTGGCTATTAGATGATTCTAAGACATGGTGGAGGGTAAGAAATGCGGCCAACAAAACGGGATATGTGCCATCAAATTATGTGGAGCGAAAAAACAGCTTGAAGAAAGGTTCTCTGGTTAAAAATCTAAAAGACACATTGGGTAAGTTCTTTTGTATTTTGGAATAAATTTAGTAGACTTGATAAGTTTCAGGTTGAGAATGAAATTTGGATATAAATATTTTTTAACATGTGTGTTTGGGTTGTCTTTATGCTTAGTTTGAGGTGACGTGATGGGTACATGATTGAGATAGGGAGTGACAGAGAGAATGGGTGTGGATGGAGAATCATGTGTAAAAATCTGTGTTTTCTTGCATCACATCCAGAAAAAAAGTTGTTACTCGTGTTCGAGTTTGTCAAAGGTTGTCTGTTTTCAGTGGTTGAAGAACTGTGATTTTCATAAACATATCAACTGCAGAACCCTCTCCTTTCATTCCAGCTCCTCTCTCTTGAAAGATGAAGGATGTAAACTGGATTGTTAAGCATAGGTATTATAGCCAAAGCTAAATCACTTTATGAATGGGATTTTACAGTGTGGCTATGCACAGAGCCAGGGGTTAAGTTTCTGTGGTGTGAGATGTTCTGTTGACTTTCAAGTCCTGAAATATGTATTCTATTTTATACTTGCACATAAAGTCTTCACAACAGTGTCTCAT
>VZSR01003803.1:56415460-56502822 GCA_013398615.1 Brachypodius melanocephalos
TGCAAAGCTCTCAAAGCCATGGTGCAAGGTTCAGAAACAGCACCCACCATCTCAGGCATTAAGGAGACTGATGGATGCCTTTCTCTTTCCACCCCTCGTTTTCAGTTTGGGGTGGCCCCGCTCGGGAGTGCTCCCAGGGGCCTGGAAAGGGGGAAGAGAACATCCCTTCCTGCCTCTGGCTGGAAGGCCAGCAGCCGCCGGGCTTCCTTTCCCCTGCCGGCAGCCCGGGGATAAAGGGGCTCAGCCGGCCCGGCCACCCGGGGGGCAGCGGGGCCTGGCCCAGCCTGCTCTGGCCGCTGCACGATGCCAGGCGGAAAAGAAAGAGAGGGCTTGGAACCCAGCTTGAGGTTTTTATATGGGTATTGGCAAAAGTTGCATTCTGTTTCCTGAGTGGTCAAACCACATGCCAGTTAGGAAAACTGACCCCTGATAGGTTTTAAAGTCCTGCCAGGGAAAAGCCATATTCCTCTTTAAGCCACAAGACTAGGGCATACCTAACTCAGAAATGGATTCAGAATATTCTGAACATCCACCCAAAAGAGCTGGTGCTTAAGAGTGTTCTTTGTTAGTAGTTTAGGTGCTGTGCACTCCTTACTATAATGAAACATGTATGTGCTGTGCACCACGTATCTGTACAACTTTTTTACCTTTCCTGAATCAGAGTCCTTAACTAAACTATAGTCTTTAAGCCTTTCCTGTCTTGCTGTACAGTAATTTCCCATTCAGAACAAGCAGAGCATGTGTCCTTCCTTAGAGGATCCATTGTTTTGAGAGGCCATCAAAAATGCACTCCTTTTGAAAACCAAGGCTTGCAAATTGCAAGACTGGTGCTTCATCTAGTGAAACAGCTTTGGAAAGTTTTGCTTCACCCAGTGAAGCAAGTTCTTAAGTTCTCTTTATACCAATATGTCTGATGTATCATCATGCCTGCCTCTTCAAGGATCACAAGAAAATTCTCATTAAAATACTTCCTATCCCAGCACAGTTGGGAATGGTGGTCATGAGTATTAGTCCTTAAACCAAATCTGTTTCCAGCTTTGATCTTGAAGCTACTGCCAGAGTATCAGGAACTTTAAAAAACCCCAACAAAGCCTCACTTAATAGTCTGTCAATAATTAATCATGAACCTTGTGAAATCTCAGGAGAGAAACAGCAGACTCCTATCTGCTTCCAGTGATATACCTGCACCTCCCTTTCATAGTTGTGTCACTCAAACAAATGGTTGTTCCCATGGAGATGCACTTTTCCCTGCTTCTTTAATACATTACATTTCCTTGTGTTGAAAAACAATTCATCTGAAAGCATCGTTATCATGCAAATGATGTCATGTGTTGTCTATGTGATTACCTGCAGCTATCTGCCACTCCTGTGCTTATCTACGGTGATTACCAATGCTTGATTTATATTTTTATATTCAATAAATATGAAAAGTGCCAGCCGTAGTTCAAATTGTGGCAGACCCCATAGGAGCTATAACTATTTAATTAATAGTTCCCCTCATTTGCTGTTGAAGATGCATCATCTGAATAGTTGTTCACTGGCAGTCTGTGTTCTAATGAAACTTTATGCCACCAGTTATGTTGGTGTCTTGTACACGAAAACCAAATGCACTACAAAAGTTTACTATCTTTTCGAAGTTGCTTTTATCAAGAAAACTCAAACTGTTGTCTGAAAATAAAGTCATGCCTATTTAATGCTAAAAACTAATTTTCCCAGAACTGTTGACTGTCATTAATTATATCTCAACTCTTGAATATTTTATTAATAGAGTCCTATCAACTTTACCATTTTTGGCCCGGGGTTGGTGGAAGGTTAATGGACATACGCGTACCTAGAATAGGCAGCTTGATATTTTAAAATATCAGCCCAATTTTAGCAGTGTCTTAAGACTTCTTGAATTTCCATTTTATTTTGGCATTTTTTGAAAAAAACATCAAATAAGATGTGTTCAGAGACAGCTCTCCTAAATGTGTTGGGTGCTTATTAAAATGCTGATTAATGCTTGTTTAGCATATGTTCATTAAATCAGTTCCTTGTGGACTGAAAAGCAGCTCACCCAACATCTCAAATGACCCCCAGTAATTTCTGAAGAGATACTTCAGAATCATCCTATACCTTTTTACAGAACAATAGCCTTTTCTACACTGTTCACTTTGACTTTGCCTTTTTAAGGGCTCTATTCTATTGTATCGTCTTTTATTCCTTATATCAGGGAATTTTCCGTAACTTTTACTTTCTTAAATTACTTGGAGAAACTTTTAGTCTTGTAATTCTTCAATTGATGGATGTCTGGTTTTGTCATTTTTCTGTTTGATATATACTTCCTGTGTCTTCTTAAATCTCTTTCTTGAGTGAGGTCTAATGAATACTCAGCTACAATAGCCTAGTTTTAATTATGGAAATATAGTGTATAGGCCACCTATTGAGTATTTTAAATGATTCATCTTTTCATTCCCTTTTTTGTCTTAACTGAGTGATACTGCAAGTAAAAAGTTAATGGTAATTTGGCCATTTCAAATTGCTGTCTTCTGTTTGCTCATATTGAATGAAATCTGGTAATTACTACTATTCTTAAAGCAAAAGCCAGCTTCCATGCCTGTGATTAAAATTTCATCTTCATTCATTATAATGAAGTTTAAAATAGTTTCCTTTCTTTTGCAGGGAGGATATTTTCTATACATTTTGCATAAGTCTTACTAAGCAAGAGACCTCCAGCATGCATCTTTTAAACTGTAATTTTCTGTAATATAATTCTTCCCATGTGCTGGGGGGGGATGGAAAGGAATTCCCTTATCCATTTGGTTGGAGTGGGTGTTTGCCAGCACCACCCCCAGAGCTGCCTCTGAGTGCAACTCCACGGGTTTCCCCTTCTGCAGCAAAGATGATCTATGCCTGCTGGCTCATCTCTGTCATGCCGAACAGAAACCTTATCTGAAGGAAGCCAAAATAATTGAGAAGTCAGTTGTTTGTGTACTCAAAATAAAACTTCTACATTTTTTCCATCCCTTTGCAAGTAATTTTCCTGGCAGCAGCGCAACTCCCCAGGCAGCAGCGTGCCATGAGTGACTGAAGCGTGTGATCCAGCTGCAGGGTGCCATTTTCATGGGAATCCATGACTTTCTGAATGTTACTGCTTTTGCTTCACAACCAGCACTGCATAGAAGATTTTCTTAGGGGTTTCTGGTCTTGTTCCCTTTAGTGAACAACTACATAAGAAACCTTGAGGACATTTTTACTCTACTCTTGGTGTGGGCTTTTGAACAGATGCACTGTGAAAGAAAAAGGTTTAACAAAATGTGGATTGAAAAGGAGATTGGACACCAAGAATAGAGGAGAGGGGTTTGCAAATCTGTAGGAACCATAGAAACTGATGAATTTTGGTGGTGATGGCAAGTAACAGTAACCTTGATAATACTTCACAGACATGTTTGAGTTACATGAGAGACTTTTTAAATGACTCCTTTATTAAGCTTCTGGAAGTCTGCAAAACTTTTCAGTAACTTTTTAGTTTTAATTCACTCAGTATGCCAGATTCGAAAAGTAAGAATTGCCGAGTGAGATGTAATGTAAAGAAGTCTGTTCTTGCTTGCAGTGTTCCTAGCAGGTTATTTCAGAAGTGTTATGAGCATCCAGGAGTATTTCCTATGTTTGTCAACCCCTGTGGTGTGTGTCTACCTGGGTCAGTCTGTAGATCTACAGCAGTCCCTGAATGCCCTATATAGTGATGCTCCCAGGAATCAACAGTTTTATATCTCTCTCTTCCCCCCAGTTATTTTTATGAAATGCTGGGGTTTTTCAAATTTATAACTTCGTATTTTCCCATTTGAGAACTACTTAGTACCACTTTCTCAGTGCTCATTTGGAAATTGACAGGGAAGTTAGCCTTTTTTTCTTTGCAGAGTCACTGCCTAGTAAGAAGCAGAAATGAGGAATTGGTCATTCTTTAATGCAGTGGTTTTTTTAGCAATGGAAAACTGTTCCTCTTTCCTGTTGGTTAAGAGGCTTGGTGTACTTCCTTTTTACACATAAATATTTCAACTCAGATTTAAATAATTACCATCATAGTTCTGTATAACATGGTTATGAAATCTCATTCTCCAGTTAAGTTATCAACCTTTAAGTTCTGGTGTATGTGTGTGTTATTGGCCTTTTTTTTTTTTTTTTTTTGCTTGTTCATTTTGGTTTTGAGGGCTTCTTCTTTTTAAAAATATCTCAGTGATCCATTTTGGTAGTTCTGATGTGATATGTGTAGCACATTTAATTGTATAAGGTGGTGTTTTGACATTCATCAGATTGCTTCTAAATCTTGTTTTAAGTATTGAAATTTGATTACTAAAGTTTCTTACTGGTGAAAGTTACTTATATGACTCTAACGTTGTGGATTTTAACTGAATATTTTCCAGTTCTTCCACACTAATTTCTAAAAGTGTAATCACAAGAAGCATGCACAGTATTTTTGGCACAGTCAGAGCACTAAATTGAGACTTCAATACTCTTTACTTGATGAATTTGTTTGTTTATCAGTGACCTGTCTGAGCCTCATTTGCAAGATCACAAAAAACACATTAAATTCATAATAGAACCGAGTACCAGTTTGGAAGTATTTCTGTTAGTTCTTAATTAGTTATTTCCAATTCTAGTCTTCTCTGGACACCATAAGGGTATAAAATTTGCTACAGAATGAAAGAATGGTGGAAATAAAAATAAATATGGTATCACTGTATAATAAGTATATTGTTGCATAGCACAGCCTCTTAAGCCTCATAGCTCATGTTAATAAAAACAAGTCTACCTTACAAGACAAACAGAAGTTCTTTTAATCTATTTGGAACTTCAGTGTTCCAATGTTTTTTGCCTTGCTTATCACAGACCTGTAAGAAATGCTAGTCTTTCTATTCAAAAACCCAGCATTTAATAAAGCTGATTTTAAAAAATAAATAACTTCTTAAAATATATAGTTATTTGTCAAATTATTTAGCACATATAAAAATTCCTATGATGGAATTATAGGAAGTTTTTGTTTAGCCAAACATCTCTAGCTGAAATTAGTGATAAAATCAATCCTGTCACAGAAATTCAGCAAAAATAAAAGTATTTTTTGTGTGTCACTTATTGTTGCTTTGAAGCTTTCTAGCTTGTCAGAAAATGTGTGCATGACAGTAGTGGCATGTCTTTTGTGCCTCTTGGAAGATTGGATGAGGGAATTTAAGTTCAAATTTAGGGAGAGGAACTAGTGGAAGTGTTTATATACAGCACAAATTCTTGCTCAATTTCCTAGAATCCTAGAATAGCTATTTCATGGTTGAATTTGGTCAACAGAAGCACTTTGTCTGCTATGCTTCATCCTTCTTTGTAATTGCATTGCTCAAAGTAAGCATGTTTGTTTGTGAGACTGTGGCAACGGTGGTGACTCTTCACCAGTGATGAAATTGAGGAGAAAATGGTTTTGTGGTAGTGAGAGAAGTGATGGAAACTCCTTTTAGGTGTGGTGTCTTTAGTTTCGGGGGAAAAATAAGCTGGAACAATTGCATTTCTTCCGTGTTCACAGTAATAATAGACTATTGTGGTTACATAGATTGCTGAGAAAGTAGAAATGGGAGATGTTCACAATGATTTCAAACACAGGGAAGAGATTTCTTCCATTCCCATCTAGAGCACGTGGAGTTAAGTTCTGGCCATGCTGATGCCACTGGAGTGGAGGCAGACGATTAGCGTAATACTTAATTGAAATACTTTGCTACTTTCTGGAAATACATATCTGCCTCACAATCATCATTAAAACCTAGACTTAGTTAAAGTAGCCATTTTCACTTTATTGATGATCTTAGAAGATATGGAGACATACTCAATAGCGGTAGTTTTGCATATGGAAAATGACATAAGAACATACTGATGACAGGGTAGGGTCTGCCTTCTCACTATCAGTGAGATACGTAATTGCAAAAATGTATTAATTTTGATTCAGTGTTACTATAAAATGTTAAAATATTTATCTAGAATGCAAAACAAACTCAGGAATTTATGGTTTTGGACCTGTTCTACACCTGCAAACATTTAAATCATTTTAATATGTATATTAACTGTGTCCACTAAAAGTAACATTAAGGAATCCAGGTCTCTTCTTGGTGGAACTAAAATCAGACTTTGTAAAAAATACTGTGTTGCAATTTTGTAGGAAACATCTGCTTGAGAAGGAAAAAATCTGAAGTTGCAGAGCAGACTAATGCCAGACAAACAAACAAACAAAACCGCAACAAAAATCCCCAATGAAAATGAAACACAAGCTTCATGCCTTTTAAAGAGCTGAAAGCAAAGAATTTCGGTGAATATTCTGGAGAACTCATGGTACAGAATAATGCTTCCTGTATTGCTTGATAAGAGTTTCTCTGCTGGATGTATGCACCAGGCCCTTTATCTGCTCCAAAGTGAAAAGCCAAAAGCCGCAGTGAATGCAGAACCTGAGGCTTGTTGCAGTCCTAACTTGTAATGGTTCAGAAGTTTGCTTTTTTCAGTTTACAATTGTATATATTGTATTCTATTGAAGTTTTAGCTTTATTGGGGTAGATCGTATAAAGAATGTGCTGCTTCAAATATTTAAAACAAATATATAATGAAAACCATGATGTGTGCTACCTTTCAGCAGATTTTTCTATTGTGACAGTTGCAGTAAAATATTGGAAGTCTTAATGAATAAAGAAATCCTCCTATTTTTAGTCTATATTGAGTAAATAAATCTGTTCATTGTATTAGAAATTTTATCTAATAGGTACACTTTTTCCCTCTTTCCCATGCAGAATGTCTGTGTGTGCTTGGAGGTACATTGACATTTACAGATCAAAGAATGAGCCTTTATTTTATTCATAATTATGTGCGAAAAGATAAAAGGATCACTTTAACTCAGTGTGGCTGTGTGTATTGATGTCTTTGGTATTATTTCCCTCAACTGTCACCTTGGAATACCCTTGGTTTTGCCCCTCTCTGAGCCAGTTATGTTTTAACCTGTAATGTCTGGCCTTAGAGCAAGCCCAAAAATTAGCTCCCAAGGTAATTTCACAGCTCACTGTTAAAGAGAGTGACTCCATTGCCGGTAGCTCTTCCTACACCCTGTTCCAGCTGTGGAAGCAATCTTTTACTTTCTTAGCATTAAAAGTTTGTGTCTGAACCCTCAACTCTTTTGATGTTTCATTTTTTACATAGAATAAAATACTTTAGTCATTCTGCTAAAGTATTGTCTCGTCTTCTGAACCATTGAAAATAGAGTACTTTTTTTTTCCAAGTACTGTCTTAATACTGGATTCATTGCTTAGTATTCCCTTCTTTCTTCCTTTCCTTGAGGTTCTTGGGTGAACTGAAGTTGGCTGAGGCAGCAGAACTGGGGCCGCAGTGTTGGGTCACTGCATTGCACCTATCTGCCTGGGCTGGGCTTTTTCCATAAGCACATGGTTATAGGGGTACATATGTTTGTGGAGTATTTCCATAAAACACGAATTTACATGCGTGGAGTGTATGTAGACATAAAGCACGAAGCTGCAATGCTGGAGAAAATGCCCACCTCTGTTTTAAGGGGAAAGGTTCCAGCACAGATGGCTTTTTTGAGAGTTGCTTCAGTGGTGAGTGTGATTGTTTACTGACAGGTTATTTTTGTGGTCTCAGCAAGTCCTTTTGGATGGACACCTCTCTTAATGGCTGGTCAGCTTGGACAGTTGGATTTCTAAGGGTGCTCTTTCTAAGAGATGACTATTTGTAGCTGTATTTTGCACTAGAAGTTGATTTAGGATTTAGGCTGTAGAATGTCTAAATTTTAAGCAATCATTGCCATCATTCCTGTTTGCTGTCTTTGGGATTTTATAAATTAAAGGAAAGGGAAAGTGAAAGAAAAAAGAAAGGAAAATTGTAGTGTGGTAGAAACGTCTTTCATCTTGTATATGGACTCTACCAGTTTACTAACCAACCTGTACGATATTTTGTAAGTTGTTCATTCAGGAAATTGTTCTCCAGAACAGGAGATAAATGTATTACTTCACTATCACTCTATAGTTGTTGAGTTTAAAACTACTGGTTTGTATATCAGTTCTGGAGTTTTGTGTTTTGGCTGTGACGACTAAATCTCAGAGGAGATGGCTGTTTTGTTAAGGGAGCTGTTTCATCCTGTTACTTCCCCTTCAGAGACAGAGAGGCCTGGTTTTATGTATGTAATTGCAAATAACCTGAGAGTCCTTGATTAATGAAGCTATGTGCATTGAAATTCAGAGAGGAAGTTAGTACAGGAAAGATGATATTTAGTTTGCTTTCTCCTTCCTAAAAGGTGTTTGCAAACTGCAAAAATATCGGCAGTATCAATGACAGGCTTCTAAGGATTTTTGAGGTTTCTGAACAGAAAATGTAATAAACATCTTTATTTTCTTGTAACACTTATTTAATGTTGGAAAACATTAGTATAGTATAACATGGGCATTCTGGCTGTATGGTGGAATTACTAGGGCTTTACGTCATGCTTGGTGTTGGTATGGGTCAACTGGAGTAAAACATGGTAAGCTTAAAGGGCTGTTGTACCTTCAGGAGGGACTGTCTTGAGCCTTTTGATGCCAAGATACTGTGCTTTAGTCAGTATTTGGATCATTGTCTTCTAAAGCATTTCTTTGAGTTAAGGGGCTATATAATTGGTGCTTTGTAGTTTCTCTGTTCATGTTTGGGCTTCGTGATCCAAACTTCAGTCTCCATCTGTAACATCTGTTACATCTTTGCTTTTCAAATACAGAATTGAGAGTAAATTTGAGCATACAAGAAGTGAAATGGCTAAGTTAGAACTGTAGTTAAATGTGTTTAAAATAGAATAATTCCATCTCAGTTGTTTGAAAGGGTCTTTAAATTGGAGGGTTGTCATCTTGTGTTCAGGCTAGTACTTTCTACTTCCTGTATTTTTTTTCACCAATTTCTTTATAATTGAATGGGTTAGTGTTGGGAAATCAAATTTGTATCCTGAGCTGTCCTATGCACCTCTTTTACTTCATATAAATGTGAGATAGCTAAATATAACTCATCTTTCCACCAGGTGCTGGAAGGAGAGAGGGAGCATAAGTTATGATATAAGCAATGATATACTTCCTGAGGGACAGGAGTATGCATTGAGGGAGATAGTTTGGAGCATCTCATTCATATTAGTGGTTTCTTTGTCAATATCCTCTGTTAGTGTTTGTGAAGGAGGCAAAACAGTGTAGCTTTTCTTCTCTACATCAAGGGAACAGAAAGCAGTGGGAAGTACTACATGGCTACTGTGCCTTCTCCCCACAATTTATTGCTATGTTCTTAGAAATATAGGGCTGCCTTAGATTTAAGGTATTTCTGTGTAAAGTCTCTTATCAAGGCATCTTTCGAGATCAAGAAATTTGATTTAAATTTGCCTAGCGAGTCTTCTGCTTCATTTTGCCACTGGGGTGAGAACATACATGAGGCAGTTTATGGGAACCTCCAGATCATGTGTTTGTCTCTATGTCTCACATATGTCCCTATATTACATCTTTATAATTTTAACCTTTTGCTCTAAAATGCTCTGGGTACTGAAAACTCTGATACTGGAATTTGAGTGTACCTTTCCTAATCACAAGTAGGCATGTGTAGCACAATGTAAGTTACAGGAATTAATGTAATAGTTGTTTTTAATATAGTTGTTGTGTTGATTTCTTTACAGAAGCCTCCAGACCGAATAGTATTTGATGTATGGAAAACCTTGACACTGCTTTTTCCTGTATTTGAGAAGCAGTGGTAAAGCAGCCTGTCGAAATGTCAGAGTTAAACTTTGACATTTAGAGAGGAGTTTCCATTTTCTGATTTTTTTCTAGTGTGACTTTTTTTTTTTTTTTTTGTATTGAGCCTCTTAGACAAGATACAGAAAGTCATTAATTGAGCTGTAAAGCTTCATTTCTGTATCACAAATGCAGTTGAAGATTTCTGGAATTTATAGCAGTGTCCTTTAAAGGAATGCTGTTGATGGATATGTTGCTTCTAAAACACTGACTATCCCATATGGATCTTAGCCTTTGAACATTTTCTTGGAAACTGTACATGTAGGTGGAGGGGGAGAAGAAGATGTGGGAGGTTGCAGTCTGAAAATGTGCAGAAATGTTTGGTTTTTCTTTTCATGTAACAGAAGAAACTTTGGTCTGCTGAATTCCTTGGTAATAAAGAAGCAAAGACAAGTTAATTTGAAATTATAAAAGTAATAATAAATAACAAAACTACATGAATGTCTGATTTGAATATTCCAGTTGACAAGAAGTTGTGTTTAGCTCTCTACTGAGTGGATGAATTACTTAATTTACATTGCATTATGGTGGGGTTTTCTTCTGAAGGATTTTCTTGAAAAGTTAATTGCTTCTTTCTTAATACAATTTTCAGTTTATTTAAAAACAGACACTGTACACTTTGCACTCTTATTAAATGTATGCATTAATATGCAACATAATTCATTGTCGTAGTATTCAGAGATGAATAACTAATTTGTTAAACAAGAAAAGATCATTGTTTTTTAGCTGCATCTGAATGAAATCAGATGGAATTGCAATTTTGTTGGAATACTCAAGACAAATAATTTTAGGTATCATAAATAAAAATTGGCTAAAATGTCAAAGAAATACTACTTCTAAATAAAAATGAATTTTGAGAGATTTGCTTGTTTCTGTTGCATCTAACAAAATACCAGATTAGTAAACTGAATGAAAATTTCTGATTGCCTTGTTTTTGAAGACTTTTAAAACAAGGAAAATGGTTCTGTAAAATTTGATTAAATGCTTACGAAAACTAAAACATATCTTAATTTCAGATGAAATCCATTTCTTAACTTTTTAAACTCTGCAATTAGCAGCAATTTTATTTTTATTTCCTGTGGGTATTTATATTGGGAGTCCTCCTAGTTCATTTGTTTGACTTCCTCAAAGTTATCAGCCTCAAACTTATTTATCTTACATCTTTCAGCTCTTAAATGGAAGTCGTTGTTTTAAAATATAATAAGGTTAAATTTTTCAACACTCGGGGAGTGCTTTGTTTCAGTTTGAACTGTAATGGGGTTATTTTTAAAGAACAAAACCCATTGCTATTAAAAATTTGGTTAAAAGGAAAATATTTCCATTAAAATTGTACTGTACTCATGTTCTTTGTGTGGCTTCTATGATATTATGGGATTCTTTGTGGGCTTCTTATAACCATAAAGCAAGTGGTACTGTTAAAAGCATTTTACTCTAGAGGACGAGTGCCTAAAATAAAATGCATTAAAATTAGTATGAAAAATTTTACAAGTAATGGATTTGTTGTTTGGTAGGTTTTTTTGTTGTAGTTTATTTTTTGTTTTGTTTACTTGGGTTTTTTTTGTTTTTTGTTTGTTTTGTTTGATTTTTGGTGGGTTTTTTTTGTTTTTGTTTCTATTTTTTTTTTTTAATTCAGAGAGTAATGGTCAGTACTATTTTTAAAAAATTAGTTACTGGGTAATTAATATTTCCCATGAAAGATCTTTTTTTAAATTCTTTTTTCTCATAAATAAATTTTCAAATATTCATTTTAAGTTTAAAACCCATGCTTTGACAGCCTGCGTGAGATTAGTGGGTGTGTACATGTGTTCTTTTCTGCTCTAGTATAATTTTCTGTGTTTTGGTTAGGTGATACAGCATATTTTAGTTTGATTGAGAAAAAAGATTGTTATATTTGTAAATAGACTATGAAAGAGAATACCTGTTGGTGTTTGATACACTATTAATTCAAGATATCTCTTTGATGACTCTTATCTTGCTGAAGTTACTTTTTTGCCAATTTACAGCTTTATAGTAATATATAATAACTGATCAAAAACTAATATCAAACATAAATGTTTGAATACATTATAGAAAAATTAGTTCCAACTTGTTATGATAAAAAAATCTATTAAGATATGTAAATATGGCAGTAGATGAAAATGTACAAATAGTTGCCTTTCTAATTGCCATGGGGAGAACTAACAGCTTTTCTCAGCAGCATCCTTTTTTTGTATTTCCATTTGCATATTCAGACTTAAAACTGGCTTCTCCAACATCATTACAGGACATTTGAAGCACAAACTTAATAGAACTGTAGTCCCTTAAAGAGGAAGTAGTTGTCAAAACTCAGTTGTATTGAGACACTTCTGTTGGTTTTGCAGTGTGTTCTGAGGAATTCTGTTGAATTTGGTATTGAAGAATTTTCAATTTGATTGAGGAATTGAATTTGGTATTGCACTTATGATTTCTCAAAGCAATAGTTTTCTTGTAGTGCAGTGTTTTTCCGAAGGTTTTTTGGGTTTTTTTGTCCTGTGATTTTGGTTTGATGTGCAGGTAAGCTGCAAAAAATATCATTAGTCATCATTTGTGTATTAAAATTATGTGTTAAAATCAGAGAAGGTTTTAGAAAAGGTAGGTTGGGAGAATTCAGATGACACTGATGACTTGCCAACAATTTCTCAGAAACTGTCATTTCATCTGAATAATTTTTTTTTTTATATGGAAGAGGGAAAAATAGAAAAGACAGTAATATCAAATGAAAAGACAGTAATAGCAAATCAACTTTTAAAAAGTCAGGTATCAAATCAACTTAAAATTCCTTCAAAAAGGAAATGCAATGGTATTTAGTCTAAAGTTAGGCTACATACAAGATTTTAAAAATTTAGGGAGCAATCTTGGGAAGGGGATGCTAGAGAATTTGACTGCAAATACCTTTAATGTTTGGTTCATGTTATTCTTAAGCAGACTAATAACCACGAGTATGGGTAAGCCCGTGGAGATGGTTTTTCATCGCTGGGGATGATCAAATGCAGTTAAAATACAAAATATATTTTGTATTTTAAATGTATTTAAAATGTATCAAACCAGCTTGCAGGAACATGGAATGACTTGTCAAATAAAATTTTGTAAAATTAGGAAGTTGTTTGTTTTGTAAACAGGCTTTTTCTAAGATAAAGAAATTATCAAAGATAATTATTCAAAGATATTGTGGAATTTTAAACCATAATTGGTTTACAATGGAATACAAGGGAATACAAACTTACACTAGTGACAAAAATCTCTTTCTATGCAAATGTTATGTATGTGTTTGATAAGGTATGTTTTAAGATCATGTTTTAAATATAGTTAAACTTGTTTGTCCTATGAACCAATTTCATAGAGGTTGTAGCTCTGCAGTCTTGTTTTGGTGCCATCACTGAAGGCAGAAGAGAGAGGGGAATCCTTTTGTTTTTAGCAGGATAAGGCTGGGCAATTGGGGCATCTGTGCTGATAGGCAGCCAAGCTTTAGCCCAGGAGTGTGGCCAGCAGGACAAGAGACACACATAGGGATAGGGAAAGTGGCACTGTCCCAGCAGTGGGCCAGAGGAGATCAACCAGAGGGAAATTCCATCACTTTGAGCTTTGGGGAGCTCAAGGCATTTCCTAGAGATGTCTAAGGAGGATGAGGTTGGAAGGCTGGAAATGCCATGGGGAGAGGGAATTGGAGGTGCAAGCTCGAGGACCTTATAGGTACAATGGAAAGGCTGTCTCAGGGACAAGCTGGTAATGAAGGGGTGCTTGCACAATGGAAACTTAAGTGACAGGAAGCAAATTCGTAGGAAACTGGTCTTCAGCCTGCTGCTCAAAAAACAAGCTATTCTTTAGAGCTGCAGCTGAGCTAGGAAAGGAAGACAGCACGTAGTGATGCGACAGGCACATTTCTGAGTTTCCTTAGGGCTAACCGTGGGGCCAGAGGATTTCTTTCACTGCAGAGAGAAGGAGGATTTGCAGTGGGTCCTTTCTCTTAAAATGTTGCTAACCAGTTGGTTCTTTTTTTTTTGGTGTCAGTAATATATCCTAAGAATTATACCAGTTCATATCACTTGGCAATGTATTTGTATGAGTGAAAATGAAGTGGGTTACTTGTGGATAGTAAATAGTAGTACTTTCTACAAATTGCAGTAACAGAACAGGCTCTCTGCTGCTTTCCAATGCTTTTTTTACTTCCACACTTTCCTTCTCACTTGAAAGCTAACCTCTTGCTTTAGATTACTCCTTACAACTGTTCATGTTACAAAGGATTATGGCTTCCACAGGTTACAGATGAACTGTAACCAATGAGTCAGAATAGGAAAAGTACAGTTGTAGTAGATAGATTAGTAGATAGGCTTTCATTACAGCGAAGACAATAAAACATGCTAAAACTATGACTGCAATTGCAAGTTTATTCAACTTTTGTGCATGTGACTCCCAAAGTGCTTGAATGTTTTGTTTTCCATTAAATCCTTTATATGGGTTTCATTCTATTCAGACATAATAGGAATCTCCTTACGAATAATAAGTGAACATTTCTGTTAGTAGTGTTTACTCTTCTAGAGATGACTCATGGAGATTGTACTTTCCTTTTTTTAATAGAGTTGTGTGTTTTTGTTATAGATGCATATACAGAGTTTATATTGTCCTAGCTTTATTCTTGCTTAGCTGTGATGAGCCATCCCACTAAACTGTATTTTTAGGCTTTCCTAAGGAAATGAAGCTTACACTAGTCATGCTGTCACAGTCAGCTGTCATGGTCCATCCATCTGTCCATCCTTGATAACTCAGCCAGTTTTAGGCAAACTTGACAGACTGGCAGAGATAAACTAATTTTTTCCAAGTCTGTGCCTGGGAGAGTCATTGCTGGTGTCCCTCACTGGTGAAGGTGGCAGAGCTACCCCCAGCTCTTTGCTCAGTCCAGGCGGGGCTGAAAGGCAGTGGGGTACCAGGCATTGTACTTGACTGGCCAGCGCAACAAAGGTAGGGAGGAGGGTAGCACCAGCAGGAGATGGAGCATGCTTTTGGAGGTATTTTGGAGATGGCAGTGAGGAACTAGAGATACAAGAAGGACCTGGGGATGTGAAAGCAGTCATATGATGGGGGACTTACTGTTAATCCTGCAGGAGATACAGGAGGAAGAGGAGGAATAGCTCAGCAGGAGGTATAAAGAGAAAAGCAGGAACAGATTTCCTTCATTCTGCTCATGGAACAACTTGTTTCCTCTTCAGTCATGGACACTGTTATGAATGTTGCAGCCTCACATGAAAAATGGTTCTTAGATAATATGCATGCCCTTCACTGTGCTTGACTGCAGATGGGTCTCTGCATAGTTTGTTCCTTTGGTCAAACCAACTGGAAAGTCTTTGGTTCACATTGCTGCTATTACGAAAGGTTAATCATTACCATGCTGTCAGCCTTAAAAAGTTTGTTCACATGAAATGTTAAGCTTAAATTGAAGAACTCCAGTAGTCTTTTTTGATAGAAATTAGAAACTTTCCTATTTTTTTTTATTTTCCCAAAGTTGTAAAGATGGGCATGATAGAAAGCAATATTTAAAATATCAGATGCACCACTGGAAGGTCTGTGAAAAAAGGGGGAATTTATGAAACTCCAAATGAAAGAAAGTGCTTCCTAAATATTTAGATTTCCTAAAGAACTTCTTCCTAAATATTTAGATACCTTCATCAGATTTCAGTGGGGTTTTTTTTGAGAAATTTTGCATTTTTACCTGTTTGTCAACAGTTTTTTCTCTAGATACTTAAGTTTATGGCATTTTCTTGTCACATCCCCATTCATCACAGTTATCTCTGTGCTCTGAGTTTCAACTAGTTAGGCCAGCTACTTCACCATCTACTGCTTTTTTCATTTGTTCTTTTGCTGTAATTCCAAGAAGTGAACTGTGTATCTTCATTAGTGAGCCGATAAAAGCCTAAGTTTTTAATCTGGAAGGTACAGTCTCAGTGCAGGGTTTTATGTAAAGTGAATCTATTGAAATACAATTGCTTGTTTCCCATGAATTTATAACAAGTAACTTCCCCTTTTTCTTAACAGAACGACCCTTAAGTTGTGTTTGTTTATATCTCTGTAATTTAATGTTTGTTAGTTCTGAAACATCCTTGTCTTTTTGGTTAAAAATGATCTCTAAACTGATGAAAATTTCCAGTCTTGGCAGAGATCAGAGCCTGACCAGCTTCTGATTAGTACTCGCTTGTACACTCTTTTCCTGTGATTGTCTCCCCTAGTACAATAAGCTGCCTCCCTAATTTTGCCTGAAAGTGCAGCCCCTGGCTCTTGGCTGAAGTGACGTACTTAGAACAACATTAGGATGTCGCAGGCTCCAGCAGGAAACAAGGCCCTGCTGGGGAAGGTCAGGAAACACTTTAGGGTCATCAGAACTTTCTGCTGTCTTCTGAGACCATAAGAGCATGTATTAATTAATGTATTTAACCCTTCTAGACAGCAATCCCCACATGGTTGTGTGTGCGCTGTTAGTCTGTGCTGTATGGGTAACTGTGAAATAAGCATGAAGTTTTGTGGTGAACAAAGAGCTTTGCTGAAGATGCCCATTTTATATGCAAGTACATATATATCTAAATATATTAAAAGACACTTTAGCAGTGGAGCAGCTGGATTGAATAAGCCTGAATTGTTAAAAATGAAGTAGCATGCATCTACTTATTTCAGAGGAAGCAAAAACAAAGTACCTTTATTTATATTCCTGCCATTAAGTATTCCATAATCAGCATATGTGCTCTCGTATCTCAATTAAATCTCTCATCTGCCACCCAGGCTCTTGGGATATGGAGAAAAGTCCAAATGCTCCTATTTCTGTGATGACTTTGCTTTCTGTCCCTTGCATGATGTTTTGGGTGTTGCTTGGTTGTGCTATACTGAGATGTAATCTTTTGTTTTTCAGAAATTTTATAAGTGAATTTCACAAGAGAGGGTTGCTTGTTCACTTTATTTTTTTGTTTATATAAAAGCTTAAGCAGGGGTTGCTGCAAAAGTTGGAAAAGTACACCAGGTGTATTGTGCAGCTTTTCTGTATTTAAACAGATATTAGTATGGTTTCTCTAATTTAAAAAAATGTGATATGTTCAATGTTATTGTTGTTTCTTCTGTATGTTGTATTTAACATTACAATTAAAGCCATGAGAGGACATAAGAATCTACAGATTATAGGGAAACATGCAAATGGTCTTCCTCATCATCATGTTTCTGCTGTTACAGTATGTGATGAAATGTAGGTGAAAGAAGTGTGGGTTTTGGAAGGGGGTTGTAGTTAGAAAGAATTGCAGCTGTGCCTGCCTGGGTAGTACCAAAGCAAAGAGAGCAAAACACTTTGCAGAGAAACTTTAGATTTTATTTCTGTGCTCATCAATTTTTGTAGATTTTCTTTCACTTTTTGTTTGAACCAGATTGAAGCCATCTCTAAAATTAAAAGGAATGGTTATTTGGCTGGAATTTAAAGCAATCTCAGAAACGTTTCAGTGATTAACTGTTCTCCTAGTGAAGAAATCACTGTGTTTAAGTGTGTTTAAACTCATTATAACACAAATTGCTCTTCACCTAGGGGTGCATCAGCTGGACATTAAGGAGAATCTCTTAAAGGTGTTGCTATTTCCTGACTATGTAGTGTTACAGAAGAGATCTCCATTTAGCAGTGTCGGTGAAGTGAGGGTGCAGTATGTCACCACATCCAGCGTGTGCAGTCTGGGGACAAGCATTCCAAGTGACCACTTTACATTTCTGTCTTTAACAGGCTTGGGAAAAACCAAGAGAAAGACGAGCGCAAGAGACGCCTCCCCCACTCCCAGCACAGATGCAGAATACCCTTCCAACGGCAGCAGTGCCGACCGGATTTACGATCTTAACATTCCCGCCTACGTGAAATTTGCCTACATTGCCGAGAGGGAGGATGAGCTGTCCCTCGTTAAAGGGTCCCGAGTGATTGTCATGGAGAAGTGCAGTGATGGCTGGTGGAGAGGTAGCTTCAATGGACAGATCGGCTGGTTCCCTTCGAACTATGTGGTAGAGGAGGTGGAGGAGGCAACTGCAGATTCACCCAGCTTTCTCAGCCTAAGGAAAGGCGCTTCCATGAGTAACGGCCAGGGCACCAAAGTACTCCACATCGTTCAGACACTGTACCCATTCAGCTCGGTCACAGAAGAAGAGCTCAATTTTGAAAAAGGGGAAACGATGGAAGTCATTGAAAAGCCAGAAAATGACCCAGAATGGTGGAAATGTAAAAATTCCAGAGGTCAAATTGGTCTTGTTCCTAAAAACTATGTAGTAATCATTAGTGATGGTCCTTCCATGAACACTTCCCATCCACCTCAGATAAGCTACACGGGACCATCTTCTACTGGACGATTTGCTGGAAGAGAGTGGTATTACGGGAACGTTACCCGGCACCAAGCAGAATGTGCCCTGAACGAGAGGGGAGTGGAAGGAGATTTCCTTGTTAGAGATAGTGAATCTTCGGTAAGTGGTGCTCGCCCTGCAGGTTTGTAACCCTCCGTGCATGGGTTAGCAAGCACGGCACTTAACAGATTCCCTGTCTTCTCACCCTTAAAGAAGCGAGCAGGGCTTCAGCATTTCCAGCCAATACCCTCCCTGCTTGTGAGAATTGGTCTGTCAGTGAAATGCAGTGACATTTACACTGAAATTTAACAGCTGTAGTCTGTATTATCATGGGGTTTTTTAAGTTAGCGGACGATCAAGAAAATATTTCAGGTTTCCATTTGGCTTTTCATGTGTTTCTCATGCAATCCTCAAATTTAAAGCACTACAAGCTAAAATAATTCTAGTTGATTGAAAATTTGGTCATTGATTTGATCTTAAAGCTATTTTCAAATAGAATCTTTGCTTTGGTCAGTTCTGTTCTGCTTTTAATTGAATAATTACATAGTTTCTTTATTAATTAAAATCCCATTTTAATGTATTTTTGATTTACTTAGACAATTTAGATTGTAATAAGGTAAAGTTATTATTGTATCTAGTTCTTAAGATAGTTATATACAACAGAGAGGGTCAAGGCAGCAGCTTGTATGCCTTGTAAATTGAGCCTTGATGACATCAGAGGGATCTGAATAATTTTGATTATAATTCTGAAAGTTTGGATTTAAAATTCAGCTGAAAGGACTTTCATGTATGCTGAGACCAGAGAATTCACAGTTAAAGCACTAAAGTGTAATTATCCTTTGACTGTGATTTTGAAAAGTTGAGAGATTTTAATCTTACATCATACATAACATTGACAAAATTGACAAAGTGCAATTTCATAACAATTCCAGATATTTTTATCTGAAGACAGTATTGTCTTATTAAATTTCAGGCACCTCTCCTTGATGAATTTGCTCTGCAAAAAACGTGATAGCTATCAAACTACCCTTTCTTTGAAGCTGTATCTCATTGAATTCCTATTTCTGCTAAATTGTAATCACTAAACAAAGGCAAATGCAAATAAACCACAGGAAAAACAGGAAAAAAATTGAGGATTAAATAAAAGTAAGCTAGAGAAAGATAGGAAGAAAAATAGGAATTTAGAAATTATGACTGATTTACAGAGGTTGAGAGGAATCAAGTTTGTTTAGTCAACAGAAGAAAAGACTTGTGAGACACAGTCTTTTAAAATGTAGAAAGCCACTGTAATCATTACATTACAGTAGTTCCTTTTTTTTCCCCCGACATTCCTTTTCTGTCAACATCCTGTCTGATAGGGGCATTCTGGATGTGGTGGATTCTTGGCATGTCTGTCCAGCAAGTGGAAGCTCACTTTCAAATCTAGAGGCTGCATTGTGATTTCTCCTGAGACTGTAGCTATTAATTTCCTTTTATCTCTTGGGAAAGTGCCAGAAGGAGAGTTTTAAAATTACTACATTACTTAAAATACAAAAATGCTTACCTGTTTCTCAGTGCATGATGTGTCACAGTGACCACTATGCTATGGCTTAGTTTTTTTGCTCTTAAGGGTCTGCCTCTATCTTTGGAGTAAACAAACTACCTTGAAAGAACACAGTAACCTGTTAATTTAATGTGACATCATAACACTAAATCCTTGTATTCAAAGCAGTTTCAAACTTTTTGCCTGCATCGTTACTGGAGAAATCGTTGCTTTGGAGTACAAAAAGATTCATTCAGAATGTGGTCTTCAAACTATTTCTAGCATCTAACACTTAGTGGGATAACAGAAAATTTATTCAGTTCATATCACAGCAAGTTTTTTGCACACCTGCAGGAAAAAGAAAAGCACTGAATTGAGGAACTTACCTTTTTTCCTTCTTTTTTTACTCTTTGTCTGGTCATGCAAACCCTGTATTTGAGATTATTTTTAGCAATGAGAAAACTGTAGGTGTTCATGTAACTGTCTCTCTTGTATTAGTACTGCATGAGAGTTCTAGTTTTTATTAGGTTTAAAGAAATAATTTACTGCATCTCAAACTTTCATCTGCCCTAATCTTTATGTATCATTCCATCATATAGTGTGTTTATGTATGTGAATTATAAAACACTGGGAATTGCTAGTTTTTTCCCTAGAGTGCCACAAGTGATATAATAAGTGAATGGGCATACTTGACAGCATTGAGAAATGGATCATAAAAATCTATTTCAAACTTATTATGTATGGAATAAAGAAAGAGTTTAGCAGTAACTCATAAATTTCTGGTAGTTGCTGTATTTCACACGTGACTACAGAGGTTGTTCATGCTGTGACTAAAAGTCACCAGAAGTGTCTTCACAATCTGAGCAGATGGTCTTGAGTAGAGAGAACAGATTGAGCAGAGCCAAATTGTCAGCTCTCTGATTTGCTCATCTGACCACCACACCAGCACTTCCCATTACTCTGTGTTGTTAACTCATCTATTAAACCTGTGGATGCAGGGGTTATTCCTTTCTAGAAAGGCCCATAGATCAAACTGTAAGTCATGCTACTGATCCTGTCCCTGATTTTTGACCTGTTCTAGAGGTTTTTTTGTAGCTTTCTATCACCATAGTTACAAAAATTGGTCTGCATAAAAGTTTTCCATAGTTTCAATTTTGCTCTACAAAAAGCTCTCCTTGGATAAGTGGAGGTTTGTATTATTCTGTGTTCGCTTGATGAGACTGTCATGTTTTTGCACTTCAAGTGTTAGTAGCTGCAAGATTTTACAATATTTCTCTAGGTTTAACTTAACAGCTGTTTGTCTCACAGCTAGGTTCCTTTAGCGAAAAATATTCTCCTCAGTAACACTTCAGTCTACAGGATGCTACCATAGAGGAGAATAACCTGAGATGAACTCTGTAAGGTAGCTAGGAGCCTGATTATCTTCATTAATTACGAAATACTATTATTAGACCCATAAACTTGTTTGAACCATTTAAGCCCATAGTTTATGTAACGGGCACAGTTACGCACTGGTAACATTTTTGCCAAGTGCATTACGCCTAAGTAATGTCACCTTAGTTTTGAAGATTTAAAAGAACTGGGCACATGCCTAGTTAGAAGTACTGTTAACTAGTTGTTCTTTCTGTGGCAGGCTGCTAGGTTAATGAAACCTGCAGTTTGTCTCATATAAGTAACAAAATAATGAACAAAAAAGTGCAGATTTAACCTATGCAGTCTATGTAGAGCCATGTTTTGTATTGCCGGCTCTTCAGCAGTCAGATTTTTGCTCTTTGTGTAGTTCTCAACCCAAGACAAACACGTCTTGGGTGATACTGGTGGTCTTGATTGGGTGGGTGATCATCATGCTTTGAGGATCTCCAGATTTCACTGAGTACAGAAGCAAATTTGGGTGGGAAAGGGTTGTTTTGTTCAGATTCACACCAGGAAACAAGTGTGCCAACTAGTACTGTAGCTTACAGGAAGTAGTAGTGTGTCACCTCCAGCTTCTGAGCAGAGCCTCTGCTGCAGACACCCTGAAACTTCAAAGGGAGCTTCTGTCAGAACTTGTGGGCCCCTCACAGTCCTCTGCAGGTGGGTGCAAAACTGGCGATCAGGCAAACACACCAGTGCTTTGTAGTCCTATGAGGTCTTCTCATGAAGCAGAGAAGGTGTTAATTTTCTCAGACTGTGAGTGAGCTATGCAAATTATTGGTTGACTTCAGGAGCAGTTATTCAATTAGGAAGTAATGGCTACCTTCTGCTGGTAGTGTCACAGCATTCAAATTACAGTAACCCATCCTAAACAGAGTTGCAGGATATAGTTTTAAGATGATACTGATGATTTTAGGCATATTAAAATGGTACTGAGGCTTGTAGGTGCAACTGGATTTGTCAGTTTTTTGATATCATATTTAGCTTCTCTGTTCTTTGTTTAGCAATAATGACAATAGAGGGAGGAGGCAGAGGTTGAGAGTTTGTATGTTTTTTGAGGTGCTAATTCCATAGCATTCAGAGTGTCCTGTGTTTTCCTGGGGTTTTAATCCTGCAACTGGATAGAAGCAATGAAATCTGTCAACTGTTTAAAAAGTGAACATAGATCATGTTCTGTGACATGCAGTGACTGATAAGTACAGCAGAGGTGAGGAGAAAGTTTTTCTTTAAAAACAGGCATAAGGAAATGGCTTAGTGGTTTATTTTAAATGGAAGAACAGAAATCTTATTAGAGCTATAGCTGAAGATCAGTGAAACCAGTTCATGTTTCTGACCTGTGTAATACTGATTTTGGAATGTGAATGTTACAAAGGGAGGAGAATAGTATTTGGTTATATCCAAATTAAACAGAAGGGGTAGAAAAAGGAATTAACTCTCCAAGATGACTCTTTCCAGCCTGACCATAGATCTTTGAGCTATAGCTTGGAGTTTTTTGGCTGGATGACTGAGTAAGAGGAGAAATGAGGGAAAACTTGGGTATGGAAGTGGAAGGAGTTGAGGAGCCCCAGGACAGGCTCACTGATGGGAGCTCAAAGAGTCTCGAATAGTTCAAAGAATGAGTGCATGAGAATAACTTTCTTGGAGAAAGGACATTGGCAAATGGAATTGGATTGAAAAGGAAAATTTGAAATGAGTTACAGAATCAGTAAAAGACTTTCAGAGGGAGCTGTTTTTCACAACCTTGCCATTTATAAATGATAAAATTATCATTTCATTCTCGAATTGAGAGTGTGAAGAGGGAACTCTGTTTTTCCCATTTCACATGTTTTTCCTTATATTGCTTTATCACTTGTTTTCATGATAGTTTTCAATTTTTTTTTAAGGTTGTTCAATTCCTCACTAAAGACATAAAGAAACAACTTCCTACCTTTTGTTTTCCACATGCTGTAGGCACCAGCTAGCTCATAGGCTTCTCTAGATATAAGCAGGTGATAAAATAAAGGAATTGCAAACAGTTCAAAGTACTACTACACCTGGACTATAGGTGCATTAGAGGTCATCTTTTATTTTCTGGTTTAGGAATTGATTTAACTTCAGGTTAGGTTTTTCAGGTTTAGGTCTTTCCAATTATGATGCTACAGAAATATTCAGTTTCCCTGTCACAAAGCTAGGCTCTGTAACTCTGTTGCACAATCATGAAGTTTTCTATAGACTTAAGGGATTAAAGCTTACTTCTGATGTGCCTTTTTTTGGCGTATGTGAGTATTTTATTCCTGGAAAAGTTAGTGTGTAAACATCCCAATGTAGCAATTAATTTAAGAGAGAGAAGAGAGAAAAAATTGGCCAGCAGTTAGAACAAAATAGCTTAAACAGTAAATAAAATAAACAGACTTGGAGCAAATCCAAGGAGGACAGCAGGGAACCAATTCAAACTGTGTTGAACCAGCATACTTTGAAATGGTAGGCTTAAGAGCGATAGTTTATTTAGATTTTTTTAAAATAGTATTTTTAATGAATTTGCATTTGTTAGGGCAGGAAGGAACTGAAATATAAACAAAAACAAACCCAATTGCTTTTGCTGTTCATTCTTGAGTCCTATAGAAGTTAGTACTGTGAGACCAATAAAGGGTTTCAGGATTTTTGCAACAGCTGTTTGAGCTCTTCCATCTCTTTGCACCGGATGATGACTCTCAAAAGAGTTAGATCAGCCTTTCCGCTTTTTACATTTTTTTAAGTTAAATCAGATAATGAAAAGAGTAAACTTTGTAACATATTCTGCAGAAAATATGATAACGTCTTCTACTTATGTATCAATCTAACTAGCAGGCTCCAGGGCTATGGAGAATAGACAATAGTTCAAAATAAATGTTCATTCACTATAATTAAACTAGCAGAAAGAGTATTTAATGCATTGTGTGGATCACCTCACAAAGATTGAAGTCTGGCCAGTGCCTGGGTCATAGGACAGTAGGTCAGAGGTCCAGCATCTCTCTGCGTGTCTTTACCACATCCTTTATGACCTAGAAATAATGATTCTTAACAGATACAAGGAGCTTTGAAAACTTGTAATTTTGACGTGCTATAAACAACTGTGCATTTTCAGAAAATACTAAATTTTTTTGAGAGCAAAGTGATTTATTTTTAAACTTTTACCATAACATTGTTTCCTGTTCCTAAAACAAACAAACAGTTAATTCAGATTATGAACTTCCCATTTTTAAGTTCTGTTTTAATTGAGAGCCTTTTCAGTACTGTTTTTGGTTGGTGTAGACATCACTCATTGAAGCAGCAGAACTTCGTCAACAGGATTTGATATTTTTTTTGTATCCTAACTGGTTAATCTGTACTTGGTGCCTCAGTCTGTCCTTGGTGAGACCCTACAGACCTGCCTGTGTTCAGGGCACAGCGATCAGCACACTGCCCAGAGCCCATGCTCTAAATTTCTCCTCCATGAGCCCAGAGTCCCAAAGCTTCTGGAGAGCTTTGTGCAGGCCTGTGCTTTGTTACTGTTTAATGGCTGCTGCTTGGGACTGTGGAGATTCCACTGGGACCAGGTGCCAGGCCTGCGTGGCTATGGCTGCTGGAGGATTTGTCCACACTGCGTTCAGGGCTTTAACCACAGCAAGTGTTTTTACAGCCAGGTTAGCTTTAATTCAGTGGGGTAGGTGCTGAAAATAAGCCAGTCTCGGTGTGAGTTCTGTGCAGCTTTCTTTGTGATGCTGCTGAGGCAGGGGCTTAATATCAGACATAACTGGCTTAAAATAGCAGTTTTCATACTTGGAGTTAGGGATAGATGACAGGACACAAAATGTATCTTGGGTGGAGCCCTGGAAATCCCAAAGATATGCTCTTATGCACATTTCTTTCCATCACTTTCTCCCACCCTTCCCAGTCCCCTCTTGGCAGTCACAGCGAGTGTTCCGTGTGTTTTGAGCCAGTGGCTGCTCAATGCCAGAGGAAGCCTTCCTGATGGAGCCTGCTCTGACCTGGTTGGGGCCCAGTGACCCTGGATTATAGATGGAACAAGTAATTATCTTATGGGTGTTGCATAAAATAATTTTTAAAGAAGTTGTCTGTTGATCTGGAATGTAGTGGCTTGAGGTAGAACAGGGTTAGGCCAAGGGTGTGGGGAGCTTGCTGCTGCCTTTAGCAGTACAAAAGGAGAAGAGCTGCTGCCCAAAGCCAAGCCTCAAATCTGAGGAATTGGACCAGAGCCAGATCAACAGGCATGGCAAGAGCTTTGTTTGCTGTGGGCAGGGCACATGGAGTCAGAGGGAAGACAGAGAGAGGATTAGTGCTAAAACAGGTGAGGGGGAGATGCAAGAGATGAGATTTTGGGATAGGCAGAATGTGAGGGATGTGTAGGCAAAAACGCATTTTATTGCAGGAATAAAGACAGCATGTTTGAGAAAATGCTGTCCTCCAGCTTTTTTGGGTGTGTACTCAGGGTGTGTTTGACCCTTCGTAAATGTAATGAGCTGAAGTTTGATGTCAGCCGTAACGTGTGAGGGCTCCTGACCCCTCCACTTGGTCCTCCGCTGTGCCATGGTTGTACTCAGAATTGTTCCTAAGGCAGTGCTGTGAACCAGGTGGATTTTAGCCTTGGCAAGCACAAGTTTGCAGTGGTGGCCCAGCCAAAGCAGCGGCATGATGGGGAGAGGACCAAGGGACACCGTAAGGTTGTGTGAAAAGCCTGGCAAGCACCTTCAGCGGTTTGTGCTTGAAGCCATGCCTTCAGTGGGCTGAGACACTGCAGCAGTACCTCCAGAGTAGCACCAGGCATTATTAACTCTGCTAAGTGCTTGTTACAAACTCCAGTGTGTGCTTTTTATTATTTGTTTTCCTGCTGACTGGTGACATGTGCTTCGATACACCTCTCACAGGGCAAACCCATGCTCCCATCCACTCCTATGTGGAAGGGAGCACCCAAAATTCACCAAAGAATGGCAAAAACCATAAGGGTCCAAAAGAAGCTCATGAAGTTTTATTAGGAAACTACACACTTGGCATAGAAATGTGTTGCCTCTACTCTCTAATAGTAAGAGGAATAATAAAAGAAAAGAGGAAAGAAAGAGAAGGTGAAAGGGAGATCAGATTGCAGAGGAAAGGAGATCTGCAGTCCTGGATCCAGCATCAATCCAGCCAACAGGGTATCCAGGGCTTGGGGGGCTCATCACCAAGGCTTTGTGGGGCTACCTGGTTACAGATAAGTTTTTCTCTCCCCGGGATTAGGTTTCTTGCTCTTCATGTAAATGAATCAGCATGTGTACTCTTCCGGACCTTTATGGAAATGGGGGGAGCTTTAAGGTTCTTTTGGTGGTCTTGATCCCCCTCTACTGGACTTGCTTGCTCCTTGACCCTTCCTATGCCTGCACTGTTGTGCACTGTTGTGTGGTCTCCATGGACCAGAACAGGAAAATTTGCCCCAGAAAGGTGCTTCCCTACCTCTGCATGTCCCTCCTTTTCAGCCAGATCCTTTTCTGACTTGCCTGCTTGAATGATCATCGGTATTTGAGGCATAGCAGCACATTAAATCCTTATTGCCTAGGCTTCTACACCATCTCTGTGGCCAGCCAGCAGCAGTAGGTGGCTGGAGACAGAGTTCAGCTGGAAGCAATGGACACTGTGTCCTTTCTACCCTCCTATGGTGGTATGTGGTGAAGAAAGTGGAATGGTCTCATTCTGGCTGCTTGGATGACAGTGCTCTCCTTGTTAAAGCAACTGGTTGCCAGAATGAAGAGATTTATCGTTAGAAATTGTTATGTCCTGAGTAACTTAATCAGTGCATAAATTCTGTCTTTTGTGAATGGTGTGATGGTGAGAGTTGTACTGTGTTTTCTTCTATAGAAAATGGTATCTATTATATATATTTTAAAAAAATCTTTTTTTACAAAGAAAATGTACTTAGTGGAAGAAATAATTCCCTGTACGTGTGGTAATGAAGATAAAAGGTTGATATGTTTTTGTCTTTTGCAATGCAAAGCAAGAATGGCCCTCTAGTGGTCACGGCTTTAAAAAAAGCAAAATGGGGAAGTTTCTTCATCTCGCCCAAGCAATATTGCAGTAATTGTTTTCTCCAGGGCACACTAGTGAGGAAGACATGCGTGATAAAAATTCTTCCCTTCTCCTTGACATTCTTGTGCTTCTAGATTGAGTAACTAAGATAATATTTGCAATTTAGTCATGTAATTGGCAACTTCAGACTGTGCATCTGGGGAGCTTTCACTTAACTGACTTAACTGTGCACAGTAATAACAATGGCAATTATTTATTGAATAATAGGCTATTGGGTTTCTTAAGTAGCTAAAGCACCAAGCTGTGGAACAAAGACTAATGTAAATTACTGTCAACTGTATGACACGATTTGTTCCTGAAACTGCAAAATTATGCTGTCATTTTGTTCACTTTTATGTAATTTTTTTTCTTTTTGAATTCTTCTCAACAGCCCAGTGACTTCTCAGTATCTCTAAAGGCATCGGGGAAGAACAAACATTTCAAGGTGCAGCTCGTGGACAATGTCTATTGTATTGGGCAGCGACGATTTAATACTATGGATGAGTTGGTGGAACACTACAAAAAGGCTCCCATCTTCACCAGTGAACACGGGGAAAAGCTATATCTTGTGAAAGCACTTCAGTGACGTTGAAGATGGACTTGGCCACCTGGGCCTCTTATAACTTACAAGCCTTAGGTCCTAAATTCACTTTTATAGAGCAGAGCAATATCTGAAGCAGGCTTAAGGAATAGGCTCTTTCTAAAGTGTTTGCTCTGTCAGTTGCTGTTTGTCCTTTTTTTTTTTTTTTTTTTGTTTGCCTCTTTTTGTGTTCCAGTTTTGTTAATCTCTGACCACCTCTCTTCAGGTTGAGAGTTTCCCTTGGGCGGCCATGACGAGCGCTCACCTTCCCGGCAGAGTTCAAAACGCCCCTCTCCTGTGTACGTTTACATAGTTAGCTCAGATCAAGGAGGGGTGTTTTCAATTCAAACCAGTGTTAATCTGTTCAGACTGCTCATGCAGGCAGAACTCCCTGTTCAGAGACATCGGGCACAGTTTGAATGCACTGAAGCTGCAGCTGCTTAAGTGAGAGAGAGTAGACATAACAGTTGTGGCTGTGAGTTCTGTAGCTATATCGCTTACCGAGTAGGATAATACAAAACCTCCTAGTTCCTAGAAGCACTCTTTACACTGTACTCTGCTATTACATTGCCTCTCTGACTCTTTGTAAAGAGTACACTAATTAAAAGCATTTTGTAATAGTACTTCTTAAACTACTATGGTAAGATTGTAGTAAAAGAAAACTAGTGTATTTTGGTCTGTAATTGCAACAAAGAGAAATTTTATTTGAAAGTTGATTACTAGAGAAAGAATAATTGAATTGTAAAGGCTGAATGTTTTGGTAATCTACAACCAAATGTGCCATCCACATAATGCTTTTTCCTCTTGCCCTTCTGCTTGTTTGAATTAAACGATCATGTATTTAATTCTCAAAGTAATATGTATCTGTAGCTGATTGTTGACACTAATACAGAAGATTAATAAAAACTGATCTTGGGACAGGGTGGGGCGGGCTACCAACACTATATATATATTTGCTTTACGGAAAGAAATCTTCAGGTTTTACAGAGGATGGCGTGGTTGGTAGGAAGAGACACACAGAATGTTTATGAAGAAAATGCATTTTTCTCTTTTCTTTACATTTAAACTCCTTTATGGTTTAAATATACAGTCTTTAGATGGCACATTCCTGAGATTGAAGAAGGGATCATGAGATCTCAAAATCTTGCATACTCAGTTTTTTGGATATTGTAATAAAAAAGATATTATGTCATGATGGAGTACTGGATTTATCCTTGGATGGTAGTCCTGGTGTTGCTTTAGCAAGGTGAAGTAGAGTGAATAATGAATTTTGTTTGTCTTGGAATTTGTGTGGCCTAAAAAGAAATCATCTGCGACTGCAGAGGACAGTTTTGATATGAGGCAGTGTCTAATGAGCTCTGTGTTTCTTGTTTCTGTGATAATTAAGTCCATTCATAGCTTTAATGAAAACTGCAAGATGGACCTATTAAAACACATTTCTTACCTATTCTGTGTTCCAGCCAGTAGCAGTGCAACTACCTCTGTGTATAACTCTAGAGCAGGTTAAGCAGATACAAGCACTGTCTGACTTGCTTTGGGGTAAATCATGCCACTGCCAGGAGACTGCACTGGCTCCTTTGCAAATGGACTGCGGTCTTCTGCAGATGAACTGCAGATCCAAGAGGCAAGTACAATTTTCGAAGTTCTATGCATGTACTATTTTTCCACCCTTCTTGAAATCTTACTTCTTTAAGGTTTTCTGAATTGACAGCTTGTATTGGAACTAAAAAATGTATTTTTCTGTATGTGCATTAACTAAAAGTTGGGCAGTGGCACTTGTGCTTGGTAAATCTTAATGAAAGAAAACAGTGATTCAGAGCAATCCAAAATGATCATGCATTATCTTGAAGAGCAGCTACCCATGACTGTCTTCTAAGAAGATAAAAGTTTTCTTTAGGAAGTTGGTGAGAAGTACCAGTTATTTACAATTTACCTACAAAAGGACTCCACAGTGGGCTTCTTAAACCTAAGGAGTGAATTCTGCAGAGAATGTAGGGATTTGCCTTCTAATACCTACTTTCTTCTTTAGGTGAATCTAAGCATGTACTGGGTATGGCAATAACATTAAGAAAGTGAGCTATATGTTGTATGAACATTTTCAGGTTTGAGTGAATTGCTTTTCAGTCTTATTGTCTCTTGGTAGTATTTGCGAAAATTATATATGGGAATGGTTTACCTTTTCAGTAAACTGATTACTCTAATTACTCTCTCATGCCCTGTGTTCATTTTTTTCCTGAAATATTCCCTATGTTTCCTGTTTCAGGAGCCTTCATATCCCTCTTGCAATCTTTTTCATGTTTTCCTAGTCCATTTTTACAAGCTCTCTTAGTTCCTAATTCTTTTCTAGCCTTAGTGGCTTAGAAATAAATCAAATAGACATCTGAATGAAGGTTTTACTATATGCTTTATATTTTAATGGATTTATCAAATTTTCTTTGCTTGTTTTTGTTACCTCATCCTCTATAAACAGCTTCTGTGTCTTGAGATGTGACTTGTAAAGTACTTTGTTCTGGAAGCAGTTAGTTAGTTAATGACCTGTAAATGACTAGCTCCAGTAATTTCTGTTCTTTTTTTTCAAGTAAGTCTCATCTTGGTTTTTCCCATGCTGCGTTTTATCAGCATGCTTTCCGTTCAACAGACTCATTAAAAGCTCTTCAGTTGTTCCCATCATCATTGAGGTATGTTCATATGAATTTTGCCACCTTTTCCTGCCCTTTTGATCTCATTTGTTGGACTTGGCTTACACATCAATAATCTTCAGTATTAAATGCTTCATAAAGGGGCAGTAGACGTGGATTTTATTATTATTTTCCTATTTTATACACCCCTTTCTATTATTTGACAAAATCTCACCTTTATTTTTTGACTACTTACAGCCTCTTTGTCAAAGCTTGTGGCCGAGGTGGGATTTTTCTTTGAGTGGAGTCATGGTGACCTGAATTTCTTTGCTTACAATATTCATTAAAGGCTCAAATCATTTCTGATGGAGTAGAAATTGTGATTTCTCTTGATGCTGTTTAGTCTGACTTTTGCCATACTACCTGATTCATACAGGTGCATAAGTTGTACTTCTAAGTACTGTTCCTGTGCACTGCTAATGTTTTCTTGCCTTGCTGGTGTCTGTGGAGGAATGTGAATGACTTGTGAATCTGTAACAGTTGCTGTACTTTCCACACAGCGGCAGAAATTTTAGATCCATGTTAATACTTTTAGCTCTGGGAGCTTGATGACAAGCTCCCACTTGACATTATCTTGACTGTTTGTGGTATCACCCCTTTTTGGTCTCACATATTAGGTGCGGACAAATTAGTAAAGGGTTAATATAAGAGTGCACTGAGAACATACCTGGTAAACACACATGGACCTACTGTGTTATAAAAGCAAAGGATTTGCTTGTTCTTTGCTTTTGAGGAGAGAAGAGACAATAAAGACATGCAGTTGGGTATTTAACATCATTGACTGTGTGAACAAACTCTGAAGTCCCACACTGGAATGGTGCTGCTTAGTGTTCTCTACTCAGATCTTCATGTCTCATAAATGTATATTAAATCCCAGAAGTTTACAGCTGTTCCTCCAAACCTTTATTGTAGCTTTTCTGTACTGTAAAGTTTGATGTCTGGTTTAATGGTTTCACTACAGGGAAGTAGAGATCTTCCACACTTAGAACAATAACTTCTGTTATAACACAAAGTTGAAATACTTTTGAAATGCCACCATACCATTTCACCTATAAAAATGAGTCAGATTTTCCCCTAAATTATAAATAAAAATCTAGAAAAAGGATTACAGGTCCTTTGAACTAGGTCTGACAATTTACTTGGCAAAAGCTACTAAATAACTGTGAGGGTTTTAATTTCTTCTTGGTCATAGGATAGTTTAATTCAGCACTTTAGAGGTAAATGAAACTTGGGCAGTCTCTGCAATCTGAATCTGACAGGTTCTGTTTTCTTACTCCAGTGGGATGGGATGACTCATTTTTAAATGGAAACTTGTTAACATATAATAAGCTGTGAAAATTATATTGCTAAAGTAACACTGATCCCTTAAAATGCTCTAGGAACTGTGAAGCTTCCTATTCCTTTCTTTTCATTACATTCAAGGTTCAGTGCCTTTTTATGAAGTGGAAAAGTGCAAACCAGCAAGAGTACAGCATGCACAGTCCTGAAAGCATTACAGATCGTCTGTACCATGTGAATGAAAGGATGCAAGTAAATGCTGTCAGTCATTCACTGTTTTGACTAACAAGTAAATCAGTTGTGCAATACTCTTCTAGAAAGTATACTGCAATTGCAAACCAAAATGTACACCAGCTTTAGTATGTGATAACAATGCCTAATGTATGTTCTTGTGCCAATGTCTTGCAAAAGCAATAGCTTGCTGTCTTTTTCTCTTTTTTGGGTGGGCTTTCATGTTGTTGGATATAGTTATAATTTGCTGGAGAAATCAACACATAATGTTTTTTGACCTAAATTGACATAATGTGAAAAATAACTCATATCTAGTCTACTTAAAACTGTAGTATTTTCTGGTCTTTTGTGTGCTGCTGGAACCCTACACTCTTTTTGTATTTTAAAATGTAATTTTTTTTCTGGCATATTCTTAGTGTGTCTTTTCTTGTTAGAAACCAGACTGTTTCCCCTGTTGTTACTTGAACCATCTACCCAGGCTGATATAGAAGCTGACTAATAGAAGTGACATGTAGCCATTGACACATTAGACAAGATTTTCCTTGCATTTTCTTTCCCATGTGGTAATATTAAATGGTTTAAGAGTGGGAGGTTAAACAAAAAGAAAGAAAAAAGACTCTCTAACTTGACAGATTATCTTCAGCAGTGGGAGTCTACATTTATGAGGAAAGAGTTAACAGGTAAGAAGTGTTCTCTTCTATTTTCTTAAATGGATTTAGTTTGGAATTTAGCTTGACATCGTATGGCATAAGTGTATGAAGTAATACAAAGGTTAACAAATTAATGCTCGTTTAGTCCACTTTTTGAGGGAATGAATGGATAAAGTTGTTGATCTCACGGTCTTACTATAGAAAATAGTCATCTTAAAAAGGGAAGAACTGGGATTTTGGGGACTACTTTGTGGATGATTGGGCTTTTTGTTTTGATTTTTGAGGAAAGAATTCAAAAGAGGTGTCTTGCTCCAGTTTTCAAGCCAGATTTTGCTTCTAAGCTTCTTCCCAAAAAAACTCTTGACTGTGGGCCAAGCCAGAGGGAATGCGTTAAGTGGAATTATTCTCCCACCTGTAATTGAAACTAGTGGTGAATAATGGGCTACTACTTTTTTTTTTTTTTTTTTCAAATTTTGATCTCCATTAGATTGGATACATACATCTATATGTTAATTAATTAGTGGGTTCTGTGGGTTACTGACTTAGTTTTTCACCTGGGTTCAACTCTCTCAAGTTGAAATAAGCTTGATGACTTTTTTTTTTTTAAATTCCTTTTTATGTCACAGAACCAGTAGTGCATTCAGTGCAATTATAATTAGTAATGCAGAGACACCCTTTAGTTGTGGGCAGCTGGTATGTTTGGAATACTAAGTCCAGAGATGATGATGATAATACAGCGTTAAAGAATTGTGGATAAGGGCACCAGCAGACAGAGAGAACAAGCTCTGGCATCATTAACCAAGTGTCTTGATGGTTTCTCTTTGGAGAATTAGGATGTTTATTTTCATTTGAATATGCACAGCTAATATGCAGAAGTTAAACTTAACCCTTTTTTGGTCTACAGTGTGTTTAAACGTAAGTAAATTCACAGGAATTAGCACTGCAGGAGAGAATGTCAATGTTAAGGCCCCAGGAAAATTAAGTGTACTGCTGTTTATGACAGCTTTCCTAATGAAAATCCTTGCAGGTTTATGTCCCAGTGAAAAGTGGGATGCTACTTCATGTTCCTTGGTTTTGCACTGACCTAACTTTGTCTCCACCAAAGACAGGGCAACTGTGATTATGTAAAAAGAGATTTTCATAGTGTCAGGGCTCTTGTGCAACTAGCTTGGGCTAAGCACAGAGTTCAGTGTGAAGAGAAGAACAAGATGTTAATGTTTGTTTGTTAATGTTATGTTTGTCCTTTGCCCTTACTAGTTCAGCAGTGAATGTTGACATTATCAGTGTTCAGTGTTTTGTGTTAATAAGTCTCAGGGTTGTTCCTTGTGCTAACAGATCAGGTGTGCCACTTCTCTGGCTTGTGTCTGTGTAATCATTCTGCTATGAAGTTCAGAATCATTTAAGAGAAATTATATCTTTATTTTAGCTGACATTTCTGGTGCAGTATATAATCATACCTATGTTGTCAGCCCTCTGATGCTCTTTAGTATTACTTTTTCTGTAAAAATTAGACATCTGAGCATGTTTCAAAAGTTATTCTCAATTCCATCCTTTGCCATGTGATGAGCATTAGATTACCACTCACAGGCTCCTCCATGGCAACATCCCATATGGTTTAATAGTGGTCTTGGAGATTTGTCTCCCTAAATTAACATCAGGTTTGTCTCTTTTTTTTGTTGTTTGTTTTGTTCTCCATTTTTTTTTCCTTAGAAATAGATGTGCGTCTGTCTTTGCAGTCTTGTTAGTTCCTGGAAAGTCTTCTGATCTTTGGCTGCTCTCCTGAAACTTTGTGGATCATTTGGAATAATGGCCTTTCCATCCAGCATTGGCTTCTTGGGAAATAATACTCTTCATGATGAATTGTGTTATCCTGTATTGGGGAAATAAGAGCCAAAGGTGCTTTCCTACTTCATGATAGTTCTGGGAAGCACTTTGTCCTAATAGCATGAACTCTGGCCATTCTTTAGAAGAGGAAAAAAAAAAAAAAAAAAAAAAAAAAAAAAGAGGGAACAGGTTACCCTTCCGGTTTAAATCAAATGCTCCGTAAAAGCTTGCAAATCATTCTAAAACTGATAATGGAGGAGCTCATTATATAATGCTATGTCAGGAACTACTTTAGTTACTTAGGGAAGGAGGACATTGCTTTCCTCAGCATTAGCAGGGTGTTAATTCTACCATAGTTTTAGAATTTCTGAAGAATAAGCACAGCCACCTTCAGGAATACATCTGAAATCAAGCTGTGCATATTACAGTTCTGAGTCTTTTGAGGGTAGGGCACCACACAGTCACCTAGCTTGAATTTTTATTATTTTACTGTTAACTGCAATAATTTTACTTTTATGATGATTTGGATGACTCATTTTTCTTGTGCTTTTCCTAGTGCAGTTGCATGTAGTCAGGCATAATTTTCATTGAAGCTGGTTGAGTTTCCAGGAATCCTGCTTGTTCTGTGTTTTATTCATCTGCACTCCCTTCCTGCCTCATTTGTACTTGGTCTCCTACTCTGCTTTTTTGCTTTTCTCACCTGTTTTCTCTTGTGCCCTAGAGCTTCTTCACTTTCTCATCTCCTCCTTCTTGTCTTCAAGTATTTCTACTCTCCCTTCATTTACAACCTTTAATATTTAGAGCCTTGCTAATGAAGAAGAGTGATTGCTTTGCTCCACACTTCTCCCTTACACCCCCAGATTGCAGAGGAGCAGACCCACTTCCCTGCATGGAGCTGTATTTGTGCTGTGAGAACATCAAGGAGCAGATCATCAAGCAAGTAACTATATGACCTGAGCAAACCTGTTCTTACTCATAGAGGTGGCTATTGGATGGTGCAAATGCCCCCTTGAATCAGCAGCGTGACTTTGGAGCTTCAGTGCATGTGTTCTCACTGTGGAAAGTGCTCAAACAGCCTAAGCATCTGCAATTCTGAAACGGGGAGTGGGAAAATACATGGCCAGTGCTTCTGCATATTTACCACAAATGCCACACAGCATGCTCATCAAAACAGGAACAGTGAAATTCTTATGTTGGTATTTGGGAGTGTTGGCTCATCTCTACTTTCTTGCTTGCTGAAGTTTCTTCTTGACCTACTGGCTGGTATTTTCCAGCACTGAACAGAGAGAATAGCAAGGGTTCCTCCAAGAGAGTTGCAATTCAGCAGTAGCAGCTTTTGAGATGTGATTTGCTTGAATTGCATCGATCCATACTTAGGCTGATAGAGTGGAGTCATTACACTGGCATATAACTATAGCAGTGTGTTGTAGTTGTAAATGCTGGAAACAGTTTGTGCTGTTTATTGGGACTGTTATAATTATGGTGTGTGCTATAAAATCTTCATTCAAAACCTGATATCATAAACAAAGCCCTTTAATTAAAAAGAAAAAATAGGCCCCAGCCCACGTACAAAAGGAAGGAACAGCCCAAACTGAAAAGAGGAGCCAAAGTAATTGTTATGCACTGTACAGTGATGATGGAGAGCAGACAAAGAGCATACACCAAGGAGCCATGGAAATGAAGCAACATGAAAGGACTGGTGACAGCACCATTGGGAGTGTGCTCACCCACACAAATGGACTGAGCATTTGCTTGCACCAGTGAGCAGGAGTGGAGTTCAAAATGATCACACAAGGTATTTTCTAAGGGGCCAGGCTCAGCAGGCCCAGGCCAGAGAAACTCCAGTTTCATTCTGGAGAAGTTCATGCTTTTTCTCTCAAGATAGCAGGATATAAATAGCAGTGGGCTTGAATAAGCAGTCAGCCTCTGCAGCAGGAAATGAAGACATCTAAGAAAATCCCCTTTGTCCCAGATAGATGTGTGTATTCATGTTTACTCTCCCTCCATTTAAAAGACTGCTTCAGATTTGATTTGTTTCAGAACTAACGCAGTTCTCAGTTCAGAATCAGTGCAAGCCTTTCCGTTGCAGACTGGTCAGCAGGGAAAGGTTTGATTACCCTTGAGCATGAGTGTAGTCCATGTCCTAGACTGCAGGTGGTTGCCTTAATCCTCAGTGAGCTCAGTACCTTAGGAAATAGAGAGAACCAATACTTCAACAATTTTAGTAGGCTACATAATTGCATTAAAACTCCTCTGCTCTTCCTCCTCCCCCACCATACTGATGACTTGGGGACACATATCCCTTTGACTGCTATGATATGTTTTGCAGCCCTGATACTTGAGCAAGTTGTTTTGAGTCTGATACTTGGAATAAAACCACCTTGAATATGCTTCTCACGCCAGCCTTTCCCACTGAATATGAAAAACATCTGCACTTACATAGTCATGCCCATGCCTGGGAACCTCATTGCCCACTGCCTTAAGCAGATGTTGCTTGCCATCAGTACACAGAAAATACAGGATTGCTCCATCTCCAGTGGAAGAGCAGTATAAGGCTATCGGTCAATACTATGTAATTTCACATCAGCATGGGTATGAGTTGGATTGGGAGCTGGTGGTGCATAAAACTTGATGGGGAGAGGTAAAGTATGGTGTGCGTCAATTCTGAATCATCTCTTTTCAATAAAGTGGTGTCAGTGTCTGTGCTGGTCCTCCTATTTATACAGTTGTAACAGTATACTTACCAATACACATACATTAGAGGGATGCAAGGCCTTAAAACACTGACTGACTGTAACAGTTCTGTTTTTAAGGCAAGACAACATAATTGTTGCTAAAGCAGTGGATCTGATCTAAAAGACACCTTTTTTGTTAGTGATACTGGCTGACCTGGTCTCTTTGCTGGTTCTCATTAGTCCTTGTGTGGCCTTGTGCTTTGAATGGGATGCATCTCCTCCCAGTCAGGATGGGTGTAGGTGGGTTATGAACTCATAACAGAGTGCTTTGAACTAATCCTCCCCTGGGCTTTCAGCTGCTGTGCTTACCAGTCATGAAAGCCATCTTCTACTGGCTTGAAAGAGATTTTTCCAGAAGGTTTTATCTGTGTCAGCAGACATTAGGAAGAAGAGTCTTGAAATTAAGCCATGGTAAATTGTGATCTAGAGAGGTATAGGTTTTTATGCTCATCTGAGATGATAGACAGGTACTGAAAAAAATAGCAAAAGTTAGTGAAGTCATTTCTTTCTCTGAATGTCATTCACCCTTTCTGTAATCCTTATCCTTTCCAGCTGATAGAGAAGTTTGACAGTGCTTTCTCCCCCACTCTCTCTTGCCCTAGAACTCAGGAAACTGCCCAGTCTTGGTACTGTCTTCTGGTAAATGATTGCAATTTACACTCACCACGTGTTTTGAATATAGAGGCTTGTTAATGTGTTTCAGCAAGATTTCTGTCACTATGTGAGCACAGACAAAAACCACTGCTCCTCAGATCCTGCCTATACTGAGAAGCACACATGTACATTGTCTGGCACCCTGATTTTTAGTTTGAGAATGCTTTTGTTTTTAAGGGACAATGACCACGAACTGAGATGCAGAAAGAGGAAATCACTTGCAAAGAACCTCACAACATTACGCAATAACCACAAAGAGCATCCCCATTTACTTTACGTGTTCTTTAAGGGCTTATACCAAGGCAGGCTGAATTTAATGGAAAGAACAAAATGACTAGACTTGGCTTTGGATCAAATTCTAATACAATTCATTTCTTACTGACTTCTGTTTGATATCAGAAGGTATTAAGGCACTTGAACTTATGATTTTAAGAGGCCTAATTTTAAAAGATATAGGGGATCAGAAATACTAACTTGTATTCCAAAGCAGCTGACTAAATTATATATCGGTGTTTTCTCAGTCATCTTAGACAAGGCATGTTTACTTTACCAATCTTTCAAAAAGTATAAAAAATAGAAATGGTGCCAAATCTGCAAAGAGAATGTCATATGAAAGGGGATTTCATGCTTACTTCAGTATGAACTATTGCACTGTTCTTTATTTGAATCTGACTTCCTAAGTTTTCTGCTGTAGAATTACTGTGGCTTTTCTCAGATTTTCTGGTTATTAAAATTCAGCCCTCCGACTTCAGGGCTCCCTTGTCTAATGTTATTTGATCCTACCTAGGGGAATATGTTTTAAGTGTGAGATATTTTTTATGGATAAAACCTTAATAGTAAGAGTTTAAAGAATATTATACTTTGTGATTTAAAAACTTCAACTTTGGAGAAGAATGTTATTTGCTTTCTCAGTTTATTTCACCTTTCAAATAATGTTCCAGTTCTTCAAGGAACACTGTGATATTATTGTGCCAATGCACTTGGACCTTACATTCTCATCCTGTAGAGATTTTGCAAGTTTTCTTAATCTATAATAATCCAATATTAAAAATAAATTCTGGATGTCTCACAGAATCACAGAACAGTTTTGCTTGTAAGGGACCTTAAAGATCATCTAGTTCCAACCCACCTGCCATGGGCAGGAATGCCTTCCTTTAGACCGCTGTGCTCAAAACCCCATCCAGCTTGGTCTTAGACACTTGTAGGGATAAGGCATCCACAACTTCTCTGGGCAACCTGTTGTGGTGCCCCATCACCCTCACATGTAAATAATTTCTTCCTAATGTCTAATCTATATCTACCATCTTTCAGTTTAAAATCATTTCCCCCTTGTCCTGTCACTACATGCCCTTGTGAGAAGTCTCTTGTCAGCTCCCTTTAGGTACTGGAAGGAGCTGTACTGTTTCCCCAGAGCCTTCTCTTCTCCAGGCTGAGCAAACCAGATTCTCTCAGCCTGTTTTCCTAGGAGAGGTGTTCCAGCCCTCTGATTGTGTTTGCAGCCCTCTGAACTCCAGTAGCTCCATGTCTTTCGTGTGCTGGGGCCCTCAGAGCTGCATGCAGCACTCCAGGAAGGGTCTCACAGGAGCAGAGTAGAGGGCAGAATCCCCTCCCTTGCCCTGCTGCCTACGCTGCCTTTGATGCAGCCCAGAACCATCAGCTTTCTGAGCTGCAATGTGCATATTATCAGGTCATGCCCAGCCTGTATTTTTGTAGAAACCTCTTTTCCTCCAGTCCTTTGGAATTACAGAGGATGCAGTGTCACAGTGGAGTGACAGTATATATTCCCAGTTTTGGAATTTGCCTTTGAGATAGTCAATTGTTGCACCATTGTACTGAAAAACTTTTTCAGTGTATGAAAGAGTTTAAAAAGTAGATTAGGAATGATTGCTTTCATTTCCTTTATCTCATGGATCTTGATGTTTATCTTTGTAATGGTATAGCAATACAACACAATCGTAGCTGAAGTTTGGCAATTTGTTCCTCTTGGGTTCTCTTTCAGCTTCTCTGTAAGAAGAAGCATTAAGCTTGCTGCTTAACGATGTTCCTTTCTTCTCTACTAATTAGAATTGGCTAGTTTCACAAGCTTCATATTGTAGTAATCGTTATAAGATGTTTAGTATTGGAGGTTGGATACTTAAAAGAGCAGCGAGTTTCCGTGCAGGGATCAGATCCTGACAACTGCTTGCTGAAGGATTTTAGTGAGGTTACACCTGTTTATTGGTGCAAACTGGCCTTTTTTCTTTCTTTCTTTGCTGCCATTTTCCCATGTCTTCAGTGATTCACAGCCTCCTACACTGCAGTCCACTGGGACTGCCAGAGATGACTTTGTTATTAGTTGATGTTTCTTGAATGACCCAAGTTTTCCTTGTAATCTAATTCCATCAAGGGGATGGTGTTAGGCCTCTGGGATTTTCAGGAATGACTTGCATTGCACACACTTAAAGGAAGCTTGTTCAAAGTGACCTAAAACATTTAAAGTCTCAAAGGACTCACAATTTTTCAGTTCTGGGCTCGAAAACATGTCTTCCTCAGATGCCTCTGCTCTTTTGACGAGTGTGCTTGCTCCATGCCTAGCTCTCCTTTTCACTTTCCTCTAGTCCTAAGCTCCTCTCTTTGTCACAGTCCTGCTTGGATGTGAGGCACCCATGTCAAATGACTCCCTACAACCCCCATGCTTTCACTGTTCTGCCCTCTCCTTGTATCAGTGTGCTCAGTATGTGAGCTTTCTCAGTCACATATGAAGCTGAAAGCACAATCTTGGGCCCTACTTATTTAAACACCATTTTAAAAGCCTCTACAAACTTCAGCTTATCTTACATGTGGGAAGGTCCACCTTCTTGACAGAGTGGTATATTTCCATTTTTTATTTATGAGAATGATAATATCATATCAGAATATGATATTATCAGATATATCACAAATATCATAAGTTTATTTCTGTACGCTGTATACACGCTTTGTAGATGCTCCCCAAAATAGAGAGAAATAAGAAATTAGCAAAATTAAATTGTACTGTGTGCATTTTCTGCCATTGGCTTGTTAGAGCTCCTGTTCTTCCACATGCTTTGCAGCACTGAGAAGTATAAACACAGCTAGTTTCTTCCTTTATCAGCACTGCTTAGACAGTATCCCTCTGCTACTCAGATTTATTGCCAGAGTTGCCAAGTGGCAAATCACGTGGATTCATCACATGAATGGACATTTGTTGGTGTGGAATTGCTTTGGTGCTGCAAAACAGTTTCCTATAGGTCGCTGATTTGCTGTCATTCAGGTGCCCAGCAATGTTATTCATCATTTATTTTTGCTGTTGATCAGAGCCACACTTCAGGCTGTGAAGAAGGGTACAGAGGATATTCAATATAAATCTGAACTGTGCAATTCTCTCTTAAGGCACATGCTGTAAAGAAGGCAGGGAATTAATTCCCCTGCTGCTTCTGCCACAAGTGGGATTTAAGGTGAGCCAAGAAACTTCAGCTGATGCTCCATATTTTATTGTGTGTCAGGCAAGCCTGGAAACTTTCTTCATGAGGGCTGTGCATGCTCTTGACTGATGAAAGATTTCACCCTCTTTAGCAGTGGGAGGTTGTTTAATTAAAGGGAATAAGTAGCATATACTATATCAAACACTTTAATTCTGAAAACTTGGAAATGAGAATTAATAGATTCATGCAGAAGTGTGCTTACAGAGGATTAATGACTATTGTTAAGCTGGCGATTATTCATTTCCATTTTGAATACATTGGTCTGAGAATATCTTGGGATCCAAAAAATTAAAAAATGGAGATGTGGGGCCTTGGGGGTGGGAATTCTGGGGCTGAAATGTGTTTCCCTTCAGTGCCACAGCATTAAAATGCACTGGCTGACTGTCTTTTCCACCCTGCATGTAGCCTTGAGACTTTCTGCTCGGTTTTCATGCATGCCACAATACTGAGGGTGAGGTTTAAAGAGTGCAGTGAAAATACAGGTCTGAAATACTAGTAAAAGCCCAATTTCATGTCACTGGTTGAGGGGAACCATGGTGAAGGTTTGTATGGTGTTCACATGGGCTTTGGTGCCATGCTGCTATCACTGACATCCACAGTCCTCCAACAGTCTCTGAGACTTGAATCAGACCTAGTTTGCCTGGATTATCAGTGTAATGTGTTTTCTTCTATCTTGCTTCATCCAGAATAAAAGAAACTGCTTCATAATTCTAGGATTGGGATTTAAAACAAATGGGCAGTATTAAGAGTAAGCTGTTTTTAAAAAGGTGCCCTGTGAAATGGTATTTGAAGAAAAACACCATGGGGAGGAACAAGAGGAAGCCGAGGTGCACAAGTGTGAGTTTCTCATGCGGCAAGCATGAGGTGGGGGTGAGCAAGAAAGATCAGGCTGGGGAATGAGTCTCCACTGATACTCACACAGAAAGGGAAGAGCATTAAATTGGGTCTATTGATTGGCACTGATACAAAAGTAATGCTTTTCTCTTAAGCACATCTCTGCTGTCACAGCTCTGTGGTTACTGATGTGTGCTCCCTACAAAAGACCTTAATACAGAGCTGTGAGCTGCAGGCGTAACTGAGACTGTGGCATATTCTCAAGCATGGTTACAAGCAGACAATTTTTTTCTAGTGCATTTTTACATCTGTATTTTTCTCTCCTGAATGCTTTTGTTGATAGTCAGACTTTCTCAACTGTTATTGCTCACATTAAGTGCTAGGAGTAGGGAAGAGTAAAAACCTGGATGATTATAATGTCCCTCACTGTTGCAAAATCATTTTTGGCAACAAGTGACATCAACACAGGGGATTAGAGAAGCACAGAAATAGTACATGAGGAGTTAAAAAGACAATGTAAGTGGCTGTGAATCATCATCTTCCCTTTCTCAAATAAAATGCTCTCATCCACTAACTCATCTATCTCAGTCCTCATTAAAATTGGTTGGAGCCTTTCCATTAACTTAAAAGGATATTGGATCAACCCCAGATCCTCCATGCTGAGTGTAACGGGCACAGTTGTTAAGCTCAGAGGTGAGCAGAGGGAATTTTATGACTGAAGAGTCAGTGGGAAATTTCAGCCCTCTTGAATCCACTGGTGAAACTCCCATTAACTTCATTAGTGCTGGGATTTTACCACTAGACTCAGCATGGAGTGAAATCAATGTGGCAGGAGATGGCAGGATGTTTGACAACAGAGATGCTAGCTGTGTTTTATCCATGGCTGGATTGCTGAAGTGTAAACTGTTTTCTCTGTTAAAAGTTTCATGCTGCCATTTCAGTGGCAATGGGAGAATTGAGCCTGACTGCAGCTGCCTGTCTTGTAAGGAAAGAAATTCTGGCATGGCATCTGGCATTGGCTTTCCTTCAAAAATGCTCCCTTAGGAGATTTCCAGTTTATTCAGAGGTGGCTGTATCTAATATGCAGCAGATAACTGAAATATAGTACATTTCCATCCAGCAGCAGAGACCATGCCTATAATCCCTTCCCAGGTAGAAGAAAGCCTAAAGCTAGAGTTCAAATAAAAATAGGGAATTTGTAAGAAAAGAAGCTTCTTAGAAAGAAATGAGCTGTACCCACCCAGCTGTGCTATCTGCAGGGAAATGATATATTTTTGAATTGGAAAGAGATGCCTGTGTGTAAGAAGAACAAAATTATTGAAAACACATGAGAATGGAAAGGATTTTCACCACACTCTCCCCAAATCTAAAGAGAAAGATGTCCATTATAATAATTGCAGTGTAAGCCCCAGAAATATGCTGCAATGTGAGGCCAGATCCATCCCTGGAGGGCTTGCAGGCAGAGATGAATATAAAAAGTCACAGGAGTTCAGGGATAGGTCAATGCAATGACTTCAGTTTTTAAGCAGCTAGTACAGGGTTTTCTAGAAAAGGCTGGAAATTTTATTTCCTTTAAGCAGTTGTAGTTGAACTTCAAAACCCAAAGGCTCTTAAAACACCAGTTGCTTGCTGAAATGTTGGTGGTTAGCAGTATCTAATTCTAGCCTGTTTCCCAACCTGGGGCTGCCTTTGAAGTATTTCTACTGAGAACTGCTCTGTGCTCCTCTCTGCCCTAGCCTACTCCCTGAGCAGGCTCTGAATGAAAGGGCTTGTTGTAGGCATGTGCTTCACTTTTTACTTCTACGTGCTGTTGACTGGTATTAGCAGTACCTTCCTCAAAAGAGATGAGAATGATAACAAGGTGGTGCTTAATTGAGGTCCCTGAAAGGACCTCTCTGGCTTTAGGCTCTGTCTGCAGGCACCAAAGGTCTGTCCTTGGGGAGAGCACGTAAGTGCTGCATTTTAATGCCTGCCTTCAGTTGTGCTGCCTGTAAGTCTGACTCCTCCTGGGTTAAATGGTTCGTTCTTCCAAATACTGTCTTACTGGTAATGCCAGCATGTCGTCAATGTAGTGAATCATTAAATGGGGAACATTTTTCCTGTCTACTTTTCTGTGTGATTGTGTTAAATGTGGTCCCCCATTCCTGTCTCCAACACTCACCCTCCACACCCCCCATCCATTTCTCTTTCTGGAGCATTCAGAGTGCATGACTTCATCTGCTTGATTATCTCGAGCCTTGGGAATGCTGGCTTTGTCTCTGAAACCACCAGAATGTGCTGAGCAAACACCGCTCCCAGTCGGGCTGCATCAGGGCTGGCAGTTAAAGCCTCCCATGCAAGAAAACTTGCTGGGAGCTGCTTTTCGATGAGATCATCTTTAATGACAGGGGGTTGTCTTATTTTGGTGGACTGGATTGTACACGAGGGCAGTATCAGAGCCAAACAAAAGAGCTGTTGTTTCTGAATGTTTTTGTAGCTTTCTAGGATTGCATTTTTGCACAAAAGTGGGCATTCATTCTTAGTTACGTTGCAGTTTCATCTTTCATACTGACAGTGTGGTTTCTGTCATTGGCAGCAGTGCCAGTAAAATCTACAATGGATTTTTAAAATGTAATTGGGGAGGGAATGTCTTTTCTCTGAGAGGCATGAAGAGCTGTGTCTCTGACAACGCAAACTTTTTAAGAACTGTGCTGTTCACTCCAGTCTGTCTGGCTACAGGGCATTGTTGTTCTTGTGCATCAAGCAGCAGGAATAGGCTGAAGCAATGGAAAGGGAAGGGTTGCTGACAGGTATCTAATGGCAGATATTTCATGGGAACTCCCGTGATTGGAGTGCAGGAGCTCTCTGTGCAGCATCTTGAACTTGTTGAGGGATGTATTTGCTGCTGCAGATGTTCTGATGTGCAGAACAGGTAACTAGGATGGGTTAGATATTACTGAGATACAAGGAAGAATATTATGTTTCCCTGTTAGCTGATAATATCTAAGCTATGCAAATGCAATCCTTTATGGTCTGCAGATATCTCCTTCTGCCCTTCATGTGGAAGATAAGTTTTTAGAGCTGGCTGAGAACTCAGGCCTGCAGCATTACATTGTCAGAAGTGATCCAAAGGAGGGGAGGTAGTGTGTGAAACAAATGGATGATATGAGTTGCATACCCTGACCCCCCAGTCCGTCAAGACACGTCTTGACATCTTGAATTTCCTCCTTGAATATTCAAAAAGTGCGGACCTGCCGCTGTTTTTACACAGCAGAGGCAAATAATGCAGATGGCAATTACAACCACTGTTCAAATCTTAGTCAAGCATGTGCTTATTAGTGTGAGCAGTGTCAAGGTCCCAGCTTTCTCCCTGTCAGGCAGTACAACCCCTGCAGGTTTAGGAGCTGCCAGTGCATGTGAGGACATTTGCTGTTTTCTGTAATTGTTCTTGCACGTATGTGAGGTTGAATGTTACCCTGGTGTTACAGTGGTCGCTTCCAGCACAGCTTTTTGAGGGAAATAAATCATGCCAGTCAAATTAGGAACTGATCCAATACCTTGCTCATAACCCAAATTAAGTAAAACAAAGCTTGTATTTTATTCTGGTTTAGAAGAGGTTTAACTCTTTGGCATGGGGCCTTCTGTGCTCTCTTCTAGTCCATCACACGAACATCAAAGAAATTGTTACAGCTTGGCCAGAAATGCTTAAAGATGTTTCAGAAAAGAGCTTATTCTCACTGAGCTGAGAAGATAAGCTTGTGCAGAGCTGAAACCAGCTTTCAGGACCTTTGCAGGTGGAAGCTTTGAGTGTCCAGCCAAGAAATTGGTTCAATTATATTTGTTTCTATTAAGATTAGTGTGCAAGACAGTGTTAATACACAGTTTTGCACAGCCTAACAAAGAGAAGATGTAGCTTTATCACAGATGATGAACGTGAAGTCTTTTCCATTGAGACTGAAGCTAGAGAAGGTTACTGTGGACAAATGCTGACTCTGAACATTTTAGAATTCTTAAATCCAACAAATTTGTATCCATGAAATTTTAAAGACCTGGAGATAAGAGCTCTGTTGATCTCTGCATGTTGGTTTTAGTCAGTGAGTGGAAAAAAGTGTGCTGCTAACAGGCTGGGGAGATTGGGTGCTGGTGCTAACTATAGGTCTATCAGCTTGACATTGATCCAAAGCAAAACAATGCAAGTGCTGAAATTAGAGTCCTTTATTAACAAATAAAGGGAGCAGCATTTTGTTGGCATCTCTCTACCTGAGCCTAAGGAAAATGGATCTTGTCAAGTCAGCCTGCTGTATTTTACTTTACCAAGATTACAAGCTTGCCTGGTAGTGCAGTAGTCACCTGAGTGGGCCTTCTTCACATCTTGATCCAGGGAGAAAATTAACAGTGTCCAACAGAAAGTGGTTTTGATGCTGATGGATCTCCAGGTGGAGATGGATGGAGGGAATCATCTCTGAGCTGTTGGTGTACATAGTAGTGTTCCTCGGGGGTCCTTTACTGGCTTTTTACTATTTAACTCTTGTGTCAGTAGCTTGCTAGAAAACATGAAATCATTGCTGCTACTGTTTCTGGATGTGCATGCAGAGTGGACACAATTGAGGGAATAACTAAGGCAGCTCACTGTAAGAGCCACCCACATTATTTGATAAACTGTGAGAACATAAGAAACACTCATTTACTATTTGCCTGGTACAGGGTCTTCTATTTAAACTCAAGACAGCAGGTCTTGAAGGGGCCTGAGGCTTTGGTCCAGCAGAGCAGTGACCAGGAGGCCCTGGTGGATGGAAAAGGGAGTATAAATCCCAACACTCTGCCAGGCTGTGGAGTTTGATAAGGCACCATTGTGGATGTGGAATGAAACATTAGAAAACTAAACTCAGTATTGGTAAAAAAGGAAGTGGGTTGTTTACAAAGTCACTGTAGGTTGGATAAAATCCACTTTTGTGCTGAGGGCTAGCACAGATGATATCAGTGCTTGAAATGAGATTTTCATCTTGGTCTGCCATTCAGTGCAGAGGTGGAGTTTTACCTAAGTATGTTATTGTGCTACATCAGGATTTAAATTCCTTATTTATTGTTTTCTGGCAAACATTTAAGTAAATGTTGCATTAAGTAGACATTTATTTTTAATAACATTGACATTTATCTCGCTTTTCTCCTGACATTTTTAGCATCTTCACAGATACCTGCATAGCTATTTCTGTTCTAAAATTTGCAGTAGTTAATTGATTTTCTGCATATCTGTGGGAGCAGCTATCAGCAAAGAGAAAGGGAGGCACTCTAGTTTCACATCCTTTGATTAAAGGTAAATTGAAATAATTAAAGGTGTGGTATTTAACGTAGAGGCTTTAGGGCTGAAAACCAGCATTCTGATACCTGCTGAGAAATACCTTTCTCCACAAATAATCTCTGTTCTAGTAACTCCTGCCGTGGCTAAGGCTAGCATTGGAATGTGGCCCACAGTAATTACTGTTTTGAGACAAAGGGGACGCTTTCTGTTCACCCAGAAATAAATCACTTTGATTGCTTTTCTCCTATGGCAGAGTGCTGTATGTATAATTTAAGATGTACAGCGCAGCAGTGGAGCCTTTTAGAAGTGGATCATCCCACCAGTCAGCAGTAAGAAAGCTGATGCAAGTGATGGCTGAGCAGATAAACACTAACAGTTTTGGGAGCTGCCAAGGGTGCTACACATCCTTGTGCTAAGAGCACTGTATGTGTTTCTGTCTCTGGAGGTGAGACCCAGCTTGCCCACGTGTGGCTAAGCTGCAGGAATGTCCCAGGATTGCTCTTGGGGCATTGTCTGAGTGCTGAGTGCAGCTGCAGTCGTGTCAAGAAAACCAGCCCATCGTGTCAAGTGCTAATAACAGGAATTAAATAGTTTTGTAAACACGTTTTATGAACAAGTATAATCAGTTTGGTGTCTCTTAACAGGCTGGTATGTGATGACTCTGGAGAGCCTTGGAACAGCTTTAGGAAGGGGAGGCAAGGCAGAGCATCATCCCCTCTGAGAGGGTATCTGCTGAAAGTGTGGGGCTTTCTTGTAGCTGTGAGTGGGGCTGCTCCATGCACAGCTGGGGGCTGACCTCACAAACGCAGGGTTGTTTGTTATAGTAACCAGCCACCTGGGAAAGGTTTCTAAAAACAGTTCTTGTTTATTACTTGGTGAGCACTCAAAACAGTTATAACTATGGCAGAAATTGCTGATGGGCTTGTATCAATTTCCTTTTGCTGGTTGTCTTTTCTTTCTTTACTCTGGGGTCTGAGATGTTTTTGGAATAGCAGGATCTTCATCCCTCTCTTCCATGGCTCCAGCTCCTGTCCAGGCTGTGAAATCAGCTTCAGTCTCTCTGTGTCTCATCCTGCTGTGAAGTCATTGAACTTTTAACCAGTTCTGTAGTTAAACAGCCCCTTCTCACAGTGCCATGACAGCATATCTCACTCTACATGTCCCCAGTTTCTGTACTGGAGGCATGGCAAGAACTGGAGGAACCGCCCCTGCCAGCAGCCACCCACCTCTTCCAGGGCTTTCCACCAGAGCAGGCAGTTCTTGGTGCTTGGTGTCATCCCTGCTCTGGCTGCAAGCAGAGGTGAACAGTGAACATCAAGGTTCCATGTCACAGAGCATCTGGCAAAGTCAGTGCACCTGGCCTTGATATCATGCTTTGTCTTCTGGCTCAGCTGAAATGCTGACACGGAAATCTTAGTAAAACATGTTAAGTAGGCACCCAGAACCTGCTGCAGACAAGATTGCTTCATTGTCTTGCGTCTGTTCATCTGAAAAAGCAAATATATGGGGTTTGCATGTCTAATGCAACTAGAGGAGACAGAGAAAGATCAGAGAAGAGGTTGTTGTATTTAATTTCTAGTCGTTCTACTTTTGTATAAAATCAGCATTGTGATTGAAGCATTCTTATTATAATTTTGCAGATACTTGTTTGTAATGGGAGGCATTGCCATGTGGCATTCTTACACCCTCTTTTTGTTTTGTTCTTTATGAAATCTTGTGTTTTCAGCTCTGAGTAAATTAAAGGGATTGGATTGGCAGTTCCAGATGTAGATCCGGTCTGTTCTTAAAGCAGGTCCTGTATAGTGACAGAATTAAACTGCCAGTTTAGGTGTGCTTGAGCACCTCTGATTTGATCTGAAGAAACCTCCATGCCAGCAGAGAAATTCTGCAATTTTGTTTCAGCACAAGCGTGAACTTTCATGATGCAGAAGTCATGCAGCTGACTGCAGTAAACTGACTGGTGGTATCGCTGCTCTTCCATCCATGTCCCTACTTACTGATTATAAAGCCCTGCCTCTTTACTCCTGTTGATAGCAGGTTTCATACTTTCTGCAACTGCTGGGCTTCAGTAACATATTTGCTGAGAAAATGTCCTGTTGTCTAATCTTGAGCCTGGTGGTTTTTTCCTATATTTTCTTTTAATTTACATTAAAAAGAAAAAAAGCAGGTGAGGGAGAATTTGGATCCTAATAATGTTATTTAAACAATGAGTTCAACTTGGAGGTTAAACCAGACCTTTGCTTTTGAATCACTCTGTGGGTGGTGCTGCTTCTATACAAGCACAAGGTGCCCTTTCTATTTGTAATTCAAAATAATTTCCAGCAATATGAGTGCAGGTGGAACCAATCATTGGTGCTTATCTCTAGGCTCTTTCTACCTTCTCATGGAGAAAAAAAAAAGGCCTTTCTGATGCTCTTTTGAAGCTGAACATGATGCAAAAATCAGGCAGACCTTTCATCTTCCTCTCTCCCGATGCTTACAATCTTCTCTGTTGAAACATGGGGACAATGGCACGTGTCTAGCATATGCATGAAGTCTCCTGTCTGCAGGGCTGGAGACAGACCATGGCTGTCTCTGTGGAGGGCCCCAGTAAGGTACTTGGCCCAGCCCCAACCTGTGGAACAGACAGTTTCCATGAGGTCTGCACCTATCCCTTTTGCAGGCCTGGATCCCCCATCTCACACTGGTCCCAGGAGAAGCTGGGGTGGGCTGTGTTCACACAGGGACAACAGCACCAGGACGAGGAGCCCTTGCCTATTAAAACATTGCTGTTAAAACATGGGGGAGGTGCCTTTTCCAGAAGCCTAATGGGGGGTGTTTCAACCTCTTTTGGTAGAGCAGTGCTGCAATACAAAATGCTGTTTGAAAATCAGTGTTCCTGTGTAGGCAGCTCTTCTCTTTCACCTCTCTCACCATGACCAAGGCATGGAGCTGGATTACAGGCCCTGCAGCATCAGGGTGATGGCTGACAACAGGCCACATTCACAAGGGGCCAAAGCTTGGTCTAGACTGGGGAGTGGGCATAGGGAAAACCATCTCCTTAAGGAGATCTGGCAGCCCCAACAGACTGACACAGTTCCCCTGCCCCTCATCCAGACCATGGTTAGCCACTGATCTGGCACACCAGCAGCATGCTCTCTACACTCATCCTCTCTCTGCCAGGCACAATCTGTCCTGTGCTGACCACTGGAAAAGCCTGTAGGGGTTATGGAACAAAGGTTTGCCTGTCCAGCTGGTGAAGTGAGAAGCGCTCACTTTTGCATAGAAATGACAACAGCTTTTTTTTTTTTTTTTTAAACCAAATTATTTATTTGAATAGATGAAGCAGTAACTGTGCACTGTCTTCAGAGTAATTTAAAACCAAATTAATGCCATGCATTTGTAAGCCAAGGCATAGTGAGGCGAGTAAATCCTTCTTCCTAGTCTCAGGGGAGTTGCTTTTTCCCTGCAGCACAGGAGAAGGGCTCATGCATGCTTAAAATGCCATGTATCAGTTACAGAGCCCGTGCTGCTGTTCGGATGACACCACAGGTAAACACACAGTTTTCTTCCCTCTCGACCTAGTAATGTGTGTGCCCTCTCATCATCATCCCCCATTTTATTTTAATAAGGAGCAGGCTACACCAGCAGCATAACAATTTGTTTCACAGGGTTCTTCCTCATCTCAGGATGATCATTAGAACAAAGCTGGGGTTGGATTGACACATGGGAAATTGTTATACTGAAGCTGGAGTGTATCAGGAGTATGGCCTAGGCCATCTGCATTCAAAGGTAATGATGTTCTTGGTTTTTAGGGTTTTTGAGATGGAATACATCAAGGCTGGGTGCAGCACTGCTGCTCTTTGCAGCTGGAGGTGCAGGGAGAGGTTTGCTGCTCTGTTATGTACCATCTGCTGTTGGGCTGCTGGCAAGTAGCTCCAGATAACCAGCCCGGTGGGGTATTTTTCAGAAACTGCTTCTGGGATTGTCCTCAACCCAAAGACCTGTTAAAATCAATGTTAGACTGATGAACAGGGATTTCTGCTCGTTGCCATAAAGGCTGAAATGACTGGATAGAGAAAGCTATCCGTTTCCAGTTCTCCTTGAGGAGATATTTCTGCCCAGGATAATGCCCCTCTGGGGATGGAGAATGAATGGAAATTAGTTATAGGGAGTTCCAAGGGAAGGCAAAAATGAAAGCAATTTAATCATAAGGTAAGTATTTATGTTGCAGAAATAACTAATTGGTATTGAGCAATAAAGGTCTTAGGATTTAAAACAGAAAAAGGAAATATTTTATGCATGGAAGTACTTTTGATAGATTCTGAATACTAGATTGTATACTGGAGTAAATTTGTACCATTAGTTCTGTGCAGAAGAAATGAGATTTTTGTGAGGAAAACAGTAGAAGGACGTTGTCTCATACAGAGAGATGAAAGAACAGGGGCTTTCTCTCACCTTACATTTACATCCAGAAAATTTTGTTTTCTTCCTGTTAGTATCTTGACTAAAACCCCAAACATTTCTTTTCATGCCTACTCTGAATGCTGCTTTGTACTGTACTGCACAGAGTAGGGGCAAGTGACTGAAACACACCAATGGGGAAACCATAAAAATTATTGTACAAAGAGAGATTGTTTAGATATCTTTATTTAGCAAGTGAAGTACATTGCCAATAGGAAGGAGAAAAATGGAGACTCAGCTGTGTTTACCAAGGCAACAGAAATTTTCCTGAAGTGAGGCCAACTTTGATATGAGCTATTAATTTTGCTGATTTTTTTGCAGGGCTTCTTCTGAATAGTATTTGAATGTCATGTTTTTGTGTGAGGGCATAAACATCTTGCTTTCAGTTCGTGTTAGTTTTGCATCTGTGCTTCTGAAAGCTGATGGCTGGGCTGGCACTTGAAGGCCCATAACTTGGCTGAGGTTGTAGCACGACCTGAAACAAGTTGTGCCCTGTGTGCTTTTGGGAAGGGCTGGGATCCTTGTGGCACCAAAACAGGCTCTTGAAATAGAGCCAGGTGCATTGTGTTAATCCTATATTTTTTGCCCTTCTCTTCTTCCATCTCAGTAAAGCTTTTCCTTCTGGCACTGATCCAACAAGACGTTTAACTGTGTGCAGGTGCAGGCACAGGATGGGACCTCCTGGAATGTCTTACTGTGTGCTGAACTGTATTTTCAATAAAAAAAAAAACAAAACTGGAAGACAACTTCCGTGGCCACCTGCCCCTGCCAGCCCCAGTCTTTGTTAGTGCTGAGCACAAACATCTTCCCAGAGCACCAAGGTCAGGGTGACAAACCAGGAAATACCAAGTGAAGGTGCAAGTCCCTATTTCACTCTCTGACCTTCAAAGATGGGTGCAGCTGCTGGGATTTACCTGCAGCACTCTGGCTTTGTCCATGAGAGCAGTTCTGCTGGGTGGTGCAGCAGGCTGTGCCTGGGTCTCACTGCTCCCTGAACACACTTCTCTGAGCACAGGTTGGCTCGTCATGCAAGGCCACCTGCAGCTCTTGCACCACCAGTGATCCATGCTGTGCCAATTGGCAGTGGCCAGCACAGGTGGTGATGTCCTGGAGATTGCCATCTGTGGAACACTAGAGGAAGGTGAACATTTTTTTGTAGGATTTCCTATGGATCAAATTTTTTAGTGCTCCCTAGGCATGGCTATCTGTTGGTGGTTTCAATACCAGCAAACCTATGAGATGTCAAGTCTATTTCTGCCTTCATCCTGCCTCCGATAAGTGCCAGGCATGAGTGCCAGTACATGAATGTCCTTTCTCATCCCACTAGGCCACTTACACTCCTGATCCATTGATCATGTGCCAAGTCTTGCTCCTTGGCTCCTTTTATACTGCAGATGTGAGAAGGAGCTCTGAGGGATCCCCTGTATCTAACACCTGTACTAACTACCCTTCCCCATTAATAGGAGTCCTCAGCCTTCTCTTCCCCATTGATACCTTTCCTCACAATTTCACCCTATTATTCCCCCATTTTCCCTTAGTTTCTGCCAAGAAGAAGTGTTTTTTAGATTTCTCACTGGAGTGCCTCAGAGTGAGCTTGCCCCTCCTCATCACCTTCTTAGCAGACCCAGGTTGTAAGAGTTTTAACCATTACTTTACTTCCTTCCACTCCCTGGGTGAAGAGTATATTTTGTAGGTATTGTTCAGGTTTTGGGAATGTTGAAATGTCCCACTGATTCTGTTCAGAAAAAGAGAAGAATTGAAGGCTAGAAATTTTCTTGGCTTACTCAAGCGTGTGTACTGTGACCCATTTGCCTGAGCTCTTGCACATGTGAATGCCCCCTGAAGAGCTCGATTGTTTTGCCAATACTGTGTTGAATTGGCCATATCCCAGTAGGGAATTGCTTGGTTCTACTCAAGTGGAATTGTCAACAGGCTTGCAAGTATGAAGTTATGACCAGAATCTGCTTTTGAGCAAGTTCTGGTAGACTTCTATGCACTTCAAGAGTTATGAATTTGTCTGTGGATCATATCTGCTTGCACAACTAAGCAGAGTCAGTCTCATGGAGTTATTTATGGCATTTACCTCATATCAATAATATTTTCCTCCTTTTGAGCACTGTGAACAATCATTTTGTACAGCCAAGTTTGTGAGATTTGGGAGTTTTATTTCAAAGGACTTCTAGGTAACATCTAAAATAAGATTTGATTTTAACCCTGAGGAGGAAAACAAAATTAACGGACATGACCAAATTCCCATTTACTTAGGAAAAAATCTACAGACATCCTTTGACAAATGGACTTGAGTGAGGCTTAACCAAGGACCCTAAGCCATGAGCCCAGATGAAGAGATTCCCAGAGAAGTCTTTGTACAGCTTGTTCTTTTCTTTGGTAACCCCAGGCTTCCTAGGCAAATGAGAGGTTTAAACTTTGTTCCTTCCCCAACCCTAACCCTAGGCACAGACTAAACCCTTTTCCAAGGACCACAAGCTGTAGCAGAAATCAAAAAGCTATCATGGGAGAACTATTTTTACATTCTCCCTTGTCAGCCAGAACACAACTGGAGTTCAAGGGGTTTCCCTCTCCTAACCCTAAACATTGGCCTTGGCTGGATTATCACAAGCCACATCAATGATGGAATTTTCAGAGACAAAATCCTGATGAATCCAGTCCCTCCCTCTGAGGGAGCTCCTTGGCAGCTCCACATCACATGCATTTCCAGGCTTTGACATTCCTCTGAACTAACCCTAGCCCTAACTCTTCTCTGTGAGCTGAGCATTTGCCACAGACACTAAGCCACAAGATAACAAACTTGTGAGGGGAGAAAGCTCTTTGCAGCCTCTCCTTTGCCTTTGGCAGTGCATTAACAACCCCATGCCAGCTGCAGCTGTAGGACCTCTAAATGCTCAAACTGTAACCCTAAGCCCCAATGTGGGCTGCTTCACAGGTAAGGACACAGCTGTGGCTGAGACAGAAAGTGTAGCAGGGGGTTAAATTTTTTACTGTTCATTCCAGCCTTTTCCGAACCCTTTGCAGACCTTTGCCATCTGGAGCACTAGGCTTTGTCCCTCTTCCATCCTTAGTCCTAAAGCCTGAGGACAGCTCATCCTCAGTCAAGCACACGGAGCAATGGTCCAGATGAAAAAGCAATCAGAGGAGAAATACTTACTTGACCTGCATTTTCCTTCAGAAGTCCCTCATCAGTACCAAGCTAACTGGTTCTGTAGGCTTTGTCCCTTTCCCAACACTGAACTCAGCTCTAGGGCTGTGCCTGGGATAACCCTTTACTGAGGAATGAAAGCCCAAATCAAGCAATTGTCAAAGGAATGACCTTCTAGGAGACTGCTGCTTCTCCTGGCAGCCTGTAGGAAATGCAACATCTACTGAAGCTTCAGAGCATCTCTCCCTCCTAAAGAAAAAAACCTCACCTTAGTTAACTAAGTTAACTATAATTAGGGATAATTTGCTATGGTCCCAGTGAAGGTGCCAGAGGAGCAATCTTTCAGGAAACCAAACCTTGATCCTAACACTAAATATGGAATGAGCCCATGGCTGTCATTTAAATGGAAAAGGTGTAGGGAAGAAACATTTTTTCTTTCTTCCTCCTTTGGAATCCCCATGCCAACAGAGCTCCTGTCCCAACTTTCTCCCTGTTTCTGTCTCAAACCTAACCCTGCCCCAGACTCTCAACTCAGCTTGCCTTGAACCTAGGGAAAAAGGTAGGGCTAATTGTTTTTTCAGCCTATACACTATCTTGGCAGTCCAATTCCTAAACAATGTTACTGTAACCTGAGTTTTATCTCTATCCCTAAACTGGGCTCTTCAAGAGATAATCACATAACTCCAGTGTTGAAATGCTGACAGTCTCCAGCCTTCCTTCCAGCTCCGGTGGCTCGCTTTTACTGTTTAAGCCCAGTGCTCCTTTTGACTCTTAATGCCACAGCCAGGCACAGTACAATTAAATATTAGTAACAGACATGTATTGCTGGTGTTTGTGAGCCCTATTTAGGGTTCTTCCTCTCTAATGAAAAAAGAAAACGAACCAAACCCAAACACCTCTGCCAGGTAGCACTGTTTTGTGTGTGGTTAATTATGGGGAGGATTGAAGACTAGATGACATCCCTGTGAGATGAGCACATTTATCCACTAACCTGTGTGGACTGTGTGATGGAGTGGTGGGGACAGGAGCTTCAGACACCAGCTATCGTCCTGCCTGTTCTGGTACAGGCCATGCACTGGTTCTCCTCATGCTGAAGACTCTCCCCTGGCATCCAGCTGGAAGAACAGAAGGATCAAAGATCAAACCAGCTCCCTGTTCTTTTGCATCCGGCTCTTGCTGTTCCTGCCAACAGCACCCAGAGAAAGACCATGTGTTTATTTTCATGTAGTGTCTCCCACCCATCAGCTGGAGCAAGCCATGGATCCCTGTGATCTAAATCCTGCAGGCATTTCCCTCTCCTGCCACCCCCTTCAAATCTGTGTGCTCATGTTAGAAAAAACTTATTAATAAAATAAAAAGCTTCTCGTATTAGGAGAGATTATTTCTGCAGATCCTCCTATGTGTTCCAATATTCTCAAGGACCTCTACATGGGTTGGACCCCAACTCCTGTTGTGCTGTAATGCTTGGAAGGATGGGGCATTTGCCCCTCAGAAATATTTTCCATCAGGAAATGGAACTAGCCATGTGTGTCTGGAAAATGGAACAGTAAATGTTAACAGGTCCTCACCCTGAGCTGTGCTCTCTGGTAATTATTGTTTCAGATGGCTCTGGATGAGGGTTATCTCCTTAGGAAAAGAATAAAATCTGCTCTTTGAGATCAGCCCAACTGCATCTAAAGCTGTGACTGTACCTCAGCTCAGAGCTGTAGGATTGAATTTAGACTGGCACAGTGGAAATCAAGGTAGATGTGCAGCATGTGCGATTGCTTTCTCAGAGAGCTGGAGGGTTTGAGGGCAGAAAGGGAGGATGACTCTGAATGTTGGAAGGAAAATGGCAAGAGCCACTGATAGGAAAGAAATTTGCTGTAGTAAAGATTTCTGTAGGCAAATACCAGGTTGAGTGCTGATGAATGGTAACTGCCCAAGCATAACTTATGAGTTATTGTGTGGTGGAAAGTAATAGACTACACTGAGCATCCTCATTCAGCAGGAAGAGCCCTGCTGCATGTCCATGTGATACACGAGGGCTTACCTACACTGTTTTGGTAGTGCTGTAACTCCATCTGTAGCAGTTAAATCAAGATATCCCTCTGGCATGGGTTCAGTTAGACTGGTGGGATCCAATTCCCACACATTTAATCGAGAAGGCTGTGTGGATGTGGAAAACTCCAAGCTGATAGACCCATCACCTGCACAAAAGTTTGTAGCATTGTGATGACACTGGCATCAAGTCACAACTCTCTACCCAAAGGTAGAGTAAAAAACTAAAGGTCACTAAAAAACCCAAACTCAATCCCTGTGACATAATTTAATAAAAAAAAAAAAAAGCAAGCTTTGTTTTGCTGCATGTTTACCTCTGCAGCTCCTTGACACTGAAGAGCAGAGAAATACATGGATCTGCAGGCAGAAGAGGTGAAAGGCTGGGAGAGCCAAGGGTGGAAGAGGTGTCCTGGCACGGCACACTGACACCCTGCTGCCAGTGCCTCCCACGGGGCTGTTGTGTTGTTGTGTTGTTGTGGTAACAGCCAACAGGAGCAGGGGCTGAGGGAGGGTTTGATGGGGCTGGAACTGCCAAAGGGCTCTCCAGCTGTAGGAGACGGCAATGAGGAAGGTGCCATGGGGAGGAATGAATGGTGGAGCTGCTACAAGGGTAAAGCTGTTGGTGAACCCATAAATCTTCAGCCCTGGCACATATCTGGCCATTTCAGGAGCTCGCTAGGTCAGTGATGAAAGACTTATTCATCAAATCATTGTATCCTGAAATGTGTCGCATTTTAGTAGCAATAACCCTTTGAAGCAAGATATATTATTTCTTCCTGACCCTTTCGCCTCAGCCAGCACACTTTTTCATGTGATTTAACTGAATTAACAAGGGCTGTGACCTGATGAAGCAGTTGAATTCTGCAGTGGTGCTAAAGACAGAGCGCCCTTGTCCTGTGGGCATGGGGCTGTGACACGAGATCAGAGCAACAACTAGGGGAAAAAATAAAAAAGAGGTTAAAAACTTTGGGGGGTTTTTTGGTTTGGTTTTTTTGTTTTGTTTTGTTTTGTTTTGTTTTGTGTTTTTTGGGGTTTGTTGTTGTTGGGGGGATTGTTTTTTTGGGTTTGGTTTGTTGGTTTTTTTTGTTTGGTTTGGTTTGGGGTTTGTTTTGTTTTGTTTGTTTGGGTTTTTTTTCCTATTGGGTATTAAGGTGGTGTGAATGGGCAGGCTGGGGTGAGGTCTTTAGCGTGCCTTGCCATGATGTTTTCAAGCCTGAGTCAGTAGTTATGTAAAACAGAGGAAGCAGCAGAAATACCAATTTGCCAATATTTGTTGGATACAAGCTTACAGAAGATCACAACCTGCTTATGGGACCAAATAAAGCTGAGGAACATTTTCTTTAGATTTGAAAAGAGACTGAATTTCTTAGATTATATATCCACAACAAACAACAAGTTCATTCTCATCATAGAAATCAGGAAGTGCATTTCCAGCAGGAGGCATGAAGGACATGCATGACCACCACTCATGCAACAAGCTGAAAATGCACTTTCAAATTATGGTCCTCTCTGGTCACAGGGTTTGGGATGACATTTAGAAAGCCCAAGGAAATCTGTGTGTCTCTGGAATGACTAGCTGCATGGAGGTGGATTTTTATTCTTCCAAGAGTAAGTGATTATTGCTTCCCATGGTTACTCTGAGTGGGGGTTGTGTTTGGTGTCAGGGCAGTGCCTTGTTGCACACTCTGTTCCCCAGCTCAGGGTCTTTTGCAGTGCCTGAGAGGGATGCATTGGATGAAATGTGTTTACTAAGTCTTTCTCAAAAAGTAAATCAGGAAGAAGAAGAGGACATCCCCTCCTTAGAATGTGCCAGGCTTAGTCCAGGGTGTGTTAGATGGGGATTGGCTTCCTCCTCTTTTCCTCAGGCTCCTCGGGCTCATCTCTCACACTTTCTTGTTAGAACTTTGTTTCAGTAGTCATTTGGCTAGAGGAAAAAAGAGCAAACAAAAGGAAATTGTGATAACAATATTGGTGGTGGTAGTAGTAGTAGTAGTAGTAATAATAATAATAATAATAGCAATTTACTGTTGAACAGCAGCACGAATCACATTGGGTTCTGACCATTTTTCTGATTAGTTACTTGCACCTCTGAGAGGACAGGAGACAGGAATTTTGTTGGCCTTGCTCTCCATATGTGAGACAGAAGGACACTAAGGAAGCAAACCCATGTCTGCTGTCCCTTCCAAACTCTTCTTTCCCTCCAAGATAGCCAGAAATGTTGGGTTACTGCATGTTCAGCTCTGCCTGGGAGAGAATGCAACTGATCCTCTGAAATCAGGGTGAATATTCCTTTTGCACAACAAAAAATTAAAGTGTAGGGAAATGACAAGAAGGAAAGAATATACAAAATTGCTGAAAATTATTAGTATTGGCAGATGCAGGATTTGCCTAATCAGGAAGGTAAATGACTGGGGACGAGCAGAGCCCGAGCTTGAATGTAAACATTTTTCCAGCTTTGCACATTGCCACCCTGTATTTAAGGAGGGATCAGTCAGGGAAGAACTTGCAGTAGCGACTGTCATGTCTCATCTGAAAGCAAAGCCAAAAGAGCCCTTTTACAAAAATTAAATCCTGATCCCCATCCTGCCTGTGCCCTCCCTTCAGATCACTAGCCATTGGTTGCAGCTCAAAAGGGAAAATGCTGAACTATTATTGCTGGACAACTCTTCCTCCTCCAGGACATTTATTAAACCAACACCTTTATTATTCAAAATATTTGAACAAGTGGTAGCATGGTTACCTCCCTCTTTCAGAGGTCTGCTGACGCCAGCCCTAACAGAGCAGAACAAAGCAGAGACTTTTGCTCAGCACACCCTTTCTCCTCTCCCCTGCTCTCCCTGCACAAAGTGACCCCTGATGAGGGGCAGGCAGAGACCCGAGCTTTAGAACAGATTATTTTGTTCGACCTTGGAATTGAAAGCAAACACTCCCAAGTCTCCTTTGATGCCAGCTGACCTGAATCAAAGCTTGCAGACCCCTGGCTGATAATGTTTGCCAGATGCAGCAGTGAAGAAGGGTTTCCAATCTAGCCTCTCTGTTTCTAGACATCCATGCCAAAAATTAAGTGCATGGGTAGAATTTGGCATGTGACTGCTGTGAGGGAAGGGCTGTTACAGGTTTCTGCAGTGATGGGAGCTGCTGGCAGCTGGATCTGTACTGACATTTGGGGTGTCCTGTGTGGCAAACACCTTGGCAGGAGGCAGAACTGAGTGAAGGGAAGGAGCAACAAAAGCAACATTATTTTTGCTGACAGAATCAGAAAAAAATGGAAAGTGTCACCTGAGGGACTCTAAGTGGCAGATACAGACACTGGCAGGGCTTGATGGTGCTGGTGACACAGATACCTCTGTCACCTGCCACAGGGACAGAGAGAGATGGTGACAGCTCCGTGATCATGACATGTAGAAGAAAGCAGTGGTGCAAGGCAGACATTACTCCATAACCTGCAGTCACTGTGTCAGAGTCCAGTGCTGCCAGCAGCTCAGTGCTGACAAAGGGGGAGGAATGATGTGGTCACACAAGAAACTCACAGACTCTCAAATTCCAGAGGCTCAATCTATTATGTGAGAACTCCAGCTGAGCCTGTTGAGAATGGGAGAAGGAAAGGGGGGAAATGTAAGCATTCATATTTCAGAGGCCCAGCTGCTCAAAGCAAATCCAGACAAAAGGCACTGTTGTCCCACTTCTGGAAATAACAGCAAGATCAGGCTTGGGGGCAGCAGGAGAGAGTTAAGCATTGCACAACAGGACACGTCCACCCTTGTGACAGCCGTTGTGCTCTATATACAGCTTTGTATATGATACAGAAAAAAATATTAAACAAAGGAAGAATATCCAGGCCCCACAACTCCCTGTGTGTCCTTGTACACCATGGGGTTGTGCCTGTAGTCCCAGGACATGACAACTTGCCAGCCTTGCAGTCACATCATTTCCCTGGGGTTCCTGGGAATGTGCTGGCCATCCTTGGGGATGGACCCTCCTTTGGAAACTGCCTTAAAAAGCAGCAGCAGGGTGGGGGCAGGGAAAGCAGCCAGAGGATGTAAACCTTGTGCAAAAATTCTGTGAAACAAAGGCTGGTGAGCATGGCCTGAATGAGGGAGCACAGCTTCTCTGGGGCTCGGGACAGTGGCAGGAGATGTGGCATGGCTGCAAGTCCTGTATAAAGGGAGGGAGAACAGAAAACAGGGCTAGATATGAATCCATAGGAATGCTCTCCCCTTCCTCCTCCTCCTCTATGTGTGTGTGTGTGTGTGTGCACCAGTTTCTGGCTAATTACCATCCCTGACAGACCATACTAGGATAGCTTGACCTGGGCTAGAACCTCTCATCTGTCTTTGCTTTTAGAAGAATTGGGGCATAATCACCTCCTGTGGGCAATGAGCTTCACAGTGCCCTCCTTCACTCAGGGCTTCACTTCTGAAAAACCACTAACTTGCTCTCAGCTCCATGAGCCTCCCTAGGTGTGACAGCCAGAAGGCCAAAAAGCATGGCATGGGATCTCCACATCCCTTGAGGGGCTGAGGCAGCTGCTGCACAGTATCTGGTCTCTCCATCACCTGCCAAACCTGCACCAGCTGTATTACAGCTGCTGGGGTGCTCCCACACCCCTGTCCTTCAGACAGTGTTGGCACACAGGAGCCATTCATTACCTCTTCTCCATTACTAGTCCCAGACAAGTCCTACAGCTTTCTCCCAAAGGTATTTTACCCTCTGTTGTTCTGCAGTGTCTTTGCCTGAGCAAGATTCTGACATTTCACGATTCAAGCAATAAATGACACATAATTAAAATACTTACATGACCTGTCTGTCATATGCTGTTAGCTCATTCTTCTCAAGGAGTGAGTGGCAGCTCTCCTCAGCAGATCTCACCCCTTGTCTGCCAGGCACCTGCCTTCTTCAATCCTCACCTCCTTTTAGAGCTGTAGAACTTCAGTGGGATGTCTGAGCCAAAACTGCACACAAGACTAATTTTTTTTTTCCTCAGCTCCTTTGATGCATCCTGCTGCATCTGTTCACATGCAAGATGTGAGTCAAAGGATGGAGTAAAATGGACCCTCTGCACAATCTGCTCTCCCATGGGCAAGTGAGAAAGAAGGTCAGGGCTCTCCTATATCTGATCCTGAATCCTGGGATGAGGCCTGCCTGGCCTGCCTGTGTTTTACTGTATTCTCATTCAGCATCTATATAGTCATACTGGGAATTTCAATCTCACACCCACTACCAGCCTGGCCTGATTCTGCCCCCCCAGCCCCTCCCAGTCTGCCCAGTGTGTTTGTTTTGGTCTTGGCCTGGAGTCTGAAGTGATGTAATGGATCTCCCAGACAGGATACTCGGGCTCAGGGCTGGCAGGGGCTGTAGGTCTGGGCAGTGCAGGTGTGGGGGCTGCACCCCCTGGCCCTTTCTCCGTGTCCCAGCAGCACAGTGCCTGCTGCCTTTCCTTCCTTCTTTCCTCCCAAAGCACTTTGGGATGCCACCCTGGCACAGACCTGCCTCCTAACCACAGGGATCCTTAAGATGACATGTATTTAAATATTATTTAGCATGTGGTTTGCATGCTGTCTGGTCTTTGCTTGAAAGAGCAGTGTATAGGGAGAGAACCAACAAGTGATGCTTTGTTATAGTCCTGGAAGAGCTGCAAACCCAACACCTCCAAAATAACAGAAGCCACTGATGAAAGGAAAAGCCATGTGTTGGTACCACAGGGGAGGAGCCAGGCATCTGCTTTAACAAGAAGTGTTAAAAGCCCACCAAGCACACGCTTGTTCAAGTTCCTATTAAACAGAAATTCAGTCTCAGGAGGATTAAAGTTTTTTCCCTTGAGACGTTTTCCAGCCATATGGTGCCAGCCTCAAAAATTCACATCTGAATAATTTATTTTTAATAGGTAAATACCTTCCTTCTGTCTCTCCTTTATTCAGGTTTCCTTAGTGGGACAAGAACCACTTTTTTTTTTAATTCCTCTTTTTCTTTTTTTTTTTTTTTTCTTTTTTTTCTGTGTTGATAGAGAATGATCTCCCCATATTGCCCCCTCAGATTTGTGGAGGTTTTTCCTTGAGAAATCTTGCTAGAAGGGGAAGGTGGCCATGCTTGTCCCATCCCATGGTGTGGCTCAAGGAAGGGCCACTCTCACCTCATATGTGACACAGGGCTGCTGACAAACGTCCCTGCTGTGGTGGGGAAGTCCCTCAGAAACTGTGCCGATGTGATAACATACTTTTGTTACAATATATGTGTCCAGCTCCTCTTACAGAGTTCACTGTGGTTGTCTTTCTGCCTCTGTATTCCAGCACCTTCAAACAAATGTCCAAATCATTTCAGTGGCCCTGTTGTTCTCCAGGTTGTTTGCCATCACCTCTTGCAGGCTGGAAATGAAACCTTTTATCCCATAGAAGGCACTTCACAGATGATGTGTGTACCTGGATGGGTGTGGGTTTAAGCATGTCTCCTGTTTGAGTGCTTTAAACTCACAAGCTATGCAAGAAAACCAGCACTACAACTCCCTTCCCCTGGCTCCTCTCACTGGGCTTCACTGTCTTACTGCTAAAATATCCTCCCAAAAGCAGACTGACAGCAGTGGTGGGAAGGTGCTTCCATGTCCAACCTGATGCACTCAGGCTGGGCTGTGAAAGTGCCTGAATTACACCCTGCAGCTGGGTTATTAACTGCAATGATTGGATATGCACTAGCATGTGTAAGCAAGTGGATCTATCCAACTTTGGGAGAGATTTTATATAGGCAGCTCTGGCACTCCTCTCAGTTTCTCTCAACATGAGGATTTTCTGCTTTACTGGTTTATTTCTGGATATGCAGGCTGCAGAAAAAGGACTTTTGCTAATAGAGACATGCAGTCTCGTTTGTGAAAATAACTTCATGAGTATGGGAGAACATTGTGCTGTTTTACTTAAATCTGCACATGTTTTGCTGACTTAGAAGTTGGTACTGCATTTCAAAGACTAACTCCCTAAGCCTGATTGGTGTCCTTTATCTTTTGATGTTTAAGAAGTTTTTCTTTCCAAAGTCTTCTTTTCTTTCAAGGCACTTCAATGAAGAGTCTTCTTTCACCCACCTTCAGAACTGCATGTAATATCCTTCAATTCTCCCCGGTTTATCTTCTGTATTCTCTTGACTCAAGGCAGATCATAAATTTGCCCTAATTTGTGATCTAGTACTTCTTTCTTTTCTTTCTTTTATATATATATATATTTAATTTCAGTTCTGCATTTTCTGAGACATTTATTTCACCCTAATTGAAAAAAAACCATATCTACTGGGGTATACTTGTCCAGTATACTGTGCTGTCCTACCCTGGCAATAGGGACAATAAATGCATCAACTGGAAGCAGAATCAACTCATTTCTTGCTGATATTTCATCAAGTATCTAGACCTTCTTATTTTTCTCTTGAACTACTACTACTTACATGTTCAAATGCAAAAAAAATGTGTTTAAAAATAAAGTGAAGGGTCAAATTCTGACCTTGTCTTCTGTGGGAACTGCACTGATATAGTGCTCAAGACCATGTTCTGGTCAGAATTCCAGAGTAGACAGAAGAATCTTTTCTATTTTCTTTTGACTTTTTTTGGTGCAGCAATAGCTACAGGCTAAAAGACCCACTTATGTCTTTTTTGAAAGCTTTAAAACAAACCACAGTTTTTAGTGACAGTTCTAGGACTTGTATATCACTTCATTTCTCTACTTTTCTTCCAGCTTTTTGTCACCAAAGGTTTTTTCAGGAAAAGAGGATTATTATTATTAATTTTAAAGAGGTCATCTGCTCCTGCTTCATATCTCTCTCTCCTGAAACCATTATTTTCTGTTTGTGACATCAAATTGTTGCTGTGGTAGCAACTCAAAAATAGAAGAACATGACAGCATGCAGGGAAATAACGGCGTATCTGGGGAACTTTTGAAGGTGTCCTTATTTTCACCTTTTGTTTTCCCAAACCCTGATTTTAATCTGTTTGTCTGAAAAAAAAAATTTTTTCAGACAATACGCCGCCTACCTACCCACCTACAATGTCCCTTGCTAACAGGTATATCTACCCAGAGTTTTCCTGATTTCCCATCTCCCAGCCCTGGCCAGGTCCCTCTGGATGCCATCCCTTCCCTCCAGCATGTTGACCACACCACAAAGTTTGGTGTCAGCAGAAAACTTACTGAGGGTGGACTCGATCCCACTGTCCATGTGAATGACAAACATGCCAACAGCACCAGTCCCAATATCGACTCCTGAGGAGCACTGCTGGCCACTGTTCTCCACGTGGACACAGAGCCATCGACCACAACTCTTGGGATGTGGCCATCCACCCAACTTCTTATCCATCCCGTCATCTGTCATCAAATCCACATCTCCTCAGTTTAGGGACAAGGGGGTCATGTGGGGCAGTGTCAAATGTTTCTCACAAGTCCAGGTAGATGAAGTGAGTTGTTTTTCCCTTATACCCCAGTGCTGTAATCCCATCATAGCAGGCCACAATATTTGTTATGTATGGCTTGACAATAGTGAATCCATGTTGGCTGTCACCAACTACTTCCTTATTTTACATGTGCCTTAGTATAGTTTCCAGAAACCTCTGCTCCATGATCTTGATGGACAGACTGACTGGTCTGTATTTCCCCAGGTCTCTCTTATTTCCATTTTCAAAACTAGAAGTCATATTTTCCCTTTTCCAGTCAGTGGGGACTTCCCCAGACTGCCATAACTTCTCAAATATGATGAATACTGGCTTAGCCACTTCACTGGACAGTTCTCTCAGCACCCAAGGATATATCTCCTCAGGTACCATGGATTTGCTCACCTTCAGATGAGCAACAATGAGCAGTTCTTCATTCTCCCAGTCCCTGCCTTTGCCTTCTGCAACTTGGGTGGTGTGGCTGGAACGCTTTCCAGTGAAGACTGAGACAAAAAAGTTGTGGAGTACCTCAGTCTTCTCTATGCCCCAGGTAACCAAGTATCCCACATCCTTCCTGAGAGGGCCTGTATATCCCCATGTTTTCCTTCCATCACTGATGTGCCTATAGAAACTTTGCTTGTTACCCTTGATGTCTCTGGCTAGGTTTAATTCTGTCAGGGTTCTAACTGTCCTTACTTAATCTGCTTGAACTATTTGAACAATCTGTTTGCATTCTTCACAGGCTGCCTGTTCTTGTTTCCACCCACTGTAGGCTTCTTTTTTGTGTTTGAGTTTATCCAGGAACTCCTTGTTCATCCACAGGTCTCTCTCTGGTGTTTCTGCCTGACTTCCTCCTTGTTGGAATGCACTGCTCCTGAGCTTGAAGGAGGGGATTCTTGAACACCAACCAGCCTTCTTGGGCTCCTCTTCCCTACAGTGCCTTGTTGCATGGTGCTTTATTAAGCAGGTCCCCAAAGCACCAAAATCTTTGCTCCTGATGTCCAGGATAGCAGGAGAGTTACATACCCTCCTCACTGCCTTGGGGATCTTGAGCTCCACAATTTCATGGTCACTGCAGCCCAGACTGCCCTTGGGCTTCACGTTTCCCACCAGCCTCTCCTTGCTGGTGAGAACCAGGTCCAGTATAACTCCTGTCCTCACTGGGGGCTCTGTCACTTGGAGGGGGAAGTTATCATCAGTGCATTCAGAATCCTTCTGAATGGCTCACACCCTGCTGTGTTTTCTCTCCAACAGATATCAGAGTGGTCAGAGTCCCCCATGAGGACCAGGGCTTGTGAACATGAGGCTGCTCCTATCTGTCTGTAGAGGGACACATCCTCTGGGTGTTCCAGGTTGGGTGGCCTGTAGTACACCCCCATGGTACTGACACCTGTCCCCACCCTCCTTTTATTACTGACTCATAATTTCTTGGTCAGATCTTCATCCGTCCCCAGGTGGAGCTCCATTCCCTCCAGCTGGTCACTGACATAGAGAGCAACACCACCTCCTTCATGTCCCCTGCCTGTCCCTCCTGAAGGGCCTGTATCCTTCCATTCCAACACCCCAGCCACAGGAGCCATGTCTCCATGATGCTGATAAGGCCGTAGCTTTGCAGGGACACACACAGCCTAACTCCTCTCATTTATTCCCCATGCTGTGTGTTTGAACAGAGGTATTTAAGCTGGGCCCCCTGATGGAGATGACTTACTGGCTGGGGTGGCAGAAATTCCTTAGTGTTGCTCTTCAGGTGCTCTCCTGATGACCTGTGATCCTTCTCCAGGGTCTGGACATCTCATGCTGGCCCTGGCATCAAACTGGAAGGAATGTATTGAGGGTCTCCTCCATGAGAAATTTATTTTAATGAACTTTAAAAACTTTGCTAAGCTTCAAGTAGTAATAAACTCTTAATAAACTCTTTAGTTTAAATAAAACAAATATGTGAAAAGGAGGGAGTGGGAAATCATTAGCTGCCTATTTAAAAACAAGGGAGCTGCAAACAGTTGTTCCAAAGGCATTTGCTTCATCCTGCTCACTAACTAGTAACTCAAGTGGAATAATTAATTAATTTGAGGCACTCTGAAACGTGCAATTGCATTTCTCAGCACCTCCTGTAATCAATCACTCTACAGGGAGACAATTAATTTATCAAAATTAGGAATTACTGATAGGGTTGTTTCACAGTTCCTGTACCTGTAGAGAGGAAAACAAAACAATTAATTAAATAAAAAGGAGAATTTCTCCAAAGCAATGACTCCCCAGCCAAATAAAATTGAACCTCTTGTGGTAATGAATTTATTTTGGGCTTGGTGAGGAAGGTGTTGATCTCCAAAGGTAAGCAGCTTCCACAGGCACCAGTGCCCAGAAACTCTGTGAGCTCTCAAACTGCAGCGTTGTTTCCAGGTGTCAGCACTTTCTTCTAAGCCGTTCAGCAACATTTGAACTCCAGCTTAATTTTAAACTCATTGGCTCACTGATTAACTGCTGAGGTGCAGTTTCGTCAAAGGCAAGGCCACACAGGTACAGTACACCTGGGCAGGCACAGGACACCTGGGCAGGTGCTCCCTCCACCCGTGGGTGTCACCTCCAGGATGTGCTGGCGGTCACAGTCCCCACAGCAGCCCTTGTGGAAGTTTTGGCTTTCTCCTTGGCCCTGGCAGAGGGGGAGCTGCCAGACCTGAGGCTGCTGAGGATGGGTGCAGGGCTCTGCTGTTTCACAGGCTCCAGCGGCTTTAGCTGCACATTCACTTACAGAATTTGATGTCTTGATGCTTATCTGGAGCTCAGCTTAATGGAACTCCAAGTCTGAGGCTTTTGAGGGGTCCTACAATGCAAATATTAGGTAATAATTTATAGAAGTAAGAATAAGAAAATGAACTAACCAAATGCTTTCCTCAAACTCTGTTGAGATCAGTGAGGCTTTTCTTTCGAAGCCATTAGGATTTTGATTTGGTTCTTGAGAAATTTTTTTTTTTTCGATGAAAGAAACACTAGAGGTATGTTTGTTTTTCCTGCGTTCAAGCATGGGATTCTTTCACATTTTCTCTGCATAATGAATTATGGACTTATTCCTAATCAGTTAGCAGCAAGGAGTGAAGAACAGATCCTACACACCAGGCTTTATCAGAGAGATAATGAAACCCACATGACATTTCAGGGCAAGCTTTGAAAGCCTTTTCCTTAGATAAGCTATCATCTGCTCTGTAAGCAAAATTGTTGTGACCGTGGGTTTTCCCCTCTTTGATTTTCATTAACATAACCATTTGCATAAAAAGCAAGATTTTTGTTTGTGAAAAGTCCATATTCTCCTGCTGCTTGTCTCCCCCCATGCCCCCAAAGTTTTCATTCTCTGTTGGCAGCTTGATAAATCACTTCCACTAACTCAATTATGGTATCACCAACACAGCTTTATCACTTCAGGTGATAAGGAATAAGCAGCAAGCACAGCCACAAAACCTGCAGGAATAGCGATTGTGTTTCCATGTCATCTGGTCCATTAACAGCTTGTATGGGGTGTTTGAAAAAAAAAGAAGGAACAAAAAGAAGACATGATAGAAAGCGATTATATTCTTTACATATCTCAGATGCTTACAGCCGAGGTAATGCATAAATTATGAGCCCCAGGTAGAGCCTTCTGAGAGCAGTGGAAGGACTTTCATCAGCTTCAGTGAGATTCAAATAGAACAATGCATTTGAGGTGAAGCAGAATACCATCGTGCAATGACAAAAATTAGAAAGAGGTAGAAGAAAGGAGGGAGTGAGAAGAGAAAAAAAGGCTGCAGGCATTTTTGCTGACTTGGATATGAAGGTTCACAGCAGAAGCCGAAAGAGATCCATATCTAAATGGAAATGAGGAAACCACTACATCTGAATGAGATTTTGCTGATCCAGTCTAATTAACCTGGTAAATGTTCAGATACTTTAGTAATTAAACTTTAACTTTAGAAGCTAAATTGCTTCTAAATAAGCTCCTGGGATTTATTTTTGGCGTGGAGATCAACAGTATTCTTGTCTTCTACACTACAAGAGTCTGGAGCAGGATTCTGGCAGCTATCATAATAGTCCAAGCCACCACCAGAAACAGATTTCAAGAGGAAGAGATTCATATTTAACTATAGTTAAGAAGACCTGTGTAAAAAGAAAAACATTAAAGAGTTATAACTAGCAAATTTTCGTCTAGTATTTAAATCATTAAGTGCTACAATCAACTTGTGCTATAAAATAAAATGCATCCTGGGAAAGTTAGAGGATGAAACTACAGTGATAATGACAGGTTACTGAGAAAGAATAATGTCTGGTTAATAGTCACCATCCAAAGCATGTTTAAATATTTCTAAAATAGAGACACATTACAGCTTGGAATATATAAGGAGTACCTGTAAGACAGGAGAATCTCTCCCAGACAGGCTGTGAGCGTGATTATGAATAGCCTCCTCAGCACTGCTTCCCAGGACAGTGTTGCACAAGCAGAGGAGCATCAATCAGAAGCAGTCTCGTTGCTGTTTTTCTGTGCAGCATGCACAAGACCACTCTGGAGAGAGATGCCCAAGTATGGGGTCCATGCTGCACAAATAATGAGGAAATACTGGGGAGAACTGCAGGAAAACTGTCCAAGTGACCCTCAGCCTGGAGACCCAGCCTTCCCAGTTTGAGGCAGAAAGGCTGTCATTCTCACCTAGGAGAAAATCACAGCAGCCTTATGCTCTGCAGACAGAAAAATCTATCTGATAAGGGAATGGTGGGGTGGTACAAAGTTACAAGACAAGGGGATAACAAGATCCAGTGGGTAGAAATTTAAGTCAGGTGAATTCAACCTTAACACAAGAACTAATCTCCTACTGCTGAAGTTAATGGGATGTTGGAGAGCCTGAAGAGGAAAGAAGGCAGGTGTCTCTGTCAGTTTGTGATAACACACGCCCTTCACAATGTGCTGCTCTCTTTGGATCACCTGCACATAATCCATACAGACCCACAGAGTGACGAGCAGGCTGGAGGGACCAAGGCACAGGGGATCAGGTGCAGAGGGGATATTGGACCAGATTAGATCTGGTACAGGCATATACCTGTTATCTGCACTGCTGCAGGTGGCTGTACAGATGGAAATGCAGTGATTCCTCTCTCTGGTGCCTCCTTGCTGCTGCATGGGTGAAAATACTGTGATTCCTCTCTTTGGTGCCTCCTTGCTCCACAGGGAGGCTGGGGAGTGCCACAGGTCCAGGCAGTGTTGATAAGGCCATTAGTGCAATGAAATTCCCTGCATCCAGGCTTTGTGCAGTTGCCTGGGAGGTTCTGGGGGGATATTTTTATCATGCCAATGTTTGCCTAGTGTATATGTATTTCAGAGAAAGGTAGAAATAGGAAATTTAACTCCAACAGGGCACAGTAAATCCAAACAGGAAGGATCATAGCAAGGCAATCGTTTGGTGCTGGGAGATGATATCAAGACCTCTTTTGCATTTTATTTAGCCCATTGACAATACTGAATTGGGCCAGAAGAAACCTTTGAGTAACATCTGCTGGTGTCCACCATGCTGAGGAGAGGCCACCATGGGCATGCTGACTCCTGCTGCTCACTCCTGTCTGACACCAGCACAGCCTCCCCAGCTGATGGAGCCCAGGCTTTGCTCCTGTCTCCAAGGGGGAGAGGGTCAATGACATGCAGTGCCATAGAGGGAGTCAGCTTGGGCTTCCTGCCCTTTGGGTACCTGAATGCTGAGCAGAAATGAAGAGTTTTCAATTGAGAGCTGGACTCTTCCAGCTTTCTCCTGAGCCTGGGTGCAGCCCTTTAATTAGTGGGAAATAATTGCATTTGACAGAGGAAGAGGCTGTCAAGTAGTACGAGAAAAATTACTTTTGATTTAGCAGAAGTCATTTTAACCTGAGGTGTCCTGTAGGAAGAGGGTGCAGATATAAAGCCAGCATTTCTGAAAGCAGGATAGGTTGTCTTTTCAGAAACCTTCCCTCTTCACTGTGGCCATGTCCTATTTGGACAGTGGTTGAAAGACAGGTAATGAAAGGCTGCTGTGCCTGAAATTTCCTACCAGCTGGCACCACTCCACCTTCCTGCAGCAGCAGAGGGGTGGCAGCAGCCAGTGGGGTGGGATCTGCCAGGGCACGTTTAGGCTGGTGTTGGACCTGAGGAAGGCTTAGGATGTGCAAAACCTCTTGACTTATTTGCTTATCAAGGGATTTAGGTTTAGCTTTCTAAAAGAAGCTGGCACAGAGTGAGCCCAGATCAGCCCCACTGATATTCAGGAGGAACTGGGTTCCTCAGTTCCTGGGCATCCTTGAAAATCCCAAACTTCCTCTCCCTTCCTGTCCCTGGGGGGCTGGGACCATCTCAGAGTGTTTTTGACTCATTTATAATGTATCAAAGTAATAATGATATGGCAGACCTTAAACTCACTAAACTCCAACAGCCAGGGTAACGTGGAGTGTGAAGAGCTGGTGATCATAAATGGTTAACTAACAAGTGTTTACAGCACCTCATGATAGTTGCTGGCACTAAGACAAGGGCAGCAAAAAGTGGATTAGATTAAGATAAATGTGAGACACAGGCAGAAACAAGTACTCTAGCAGATGTGTGTGGAAATTAATGGGGTGGTGATAATAACAAATTCTGATTCGCCACACAGTAAATGTGTCTCTTGATAATCGGATTCCAGCAGAATGCCAACAGGGCATGCAGAAGACAGAAACCTAAATGGGGTGACATCTCCACACCGCCAATGCATTGGATGGACATAGAAAATCTCGAAAAAGGTGGCTGGAAAAGCTGAGTTTGTTTCATCCCCTGCAGTTTTCAAGATTTTGTTTTCTGGATCTGTGACCAAATCTCTTGATGAATAAATCCCCCAGGGCTACCAGGGAAAGAGTTCTCCCAAGTCGAGCTGAGATCTTGGCCATGTTCCAACAGTGCTGCCGATATCCTGTCTGACGTGGGGCAGGCAGCCACCACTGACCCCACATGTCTGCTCATCTGCCAAACTGGGATGTGAAAGCTCCCACACAGCACAGTGCTGTGCCAGATGTGTTGTTGAACTTCGTGTGTTTATGTTTGTGAAGAGAACATAGGATGAAAGGCATTGCAGAAATGCAAGATATGATTTGTTATGACTCAAAAACCATTCTGGTTTAGCAATGTTATTTTCAAATATTTGCATCCTGCAGGCATTTCCAGATAAGGACTCAAGCCCAGCTTTTCTTTTCCAGTACCAATTTTTTAAAAAAGCAGAGTGGTTTCCAAACCCTTTGGAAATGGAGCTTTGAGCTTGCTTGTGACCACAGGGACCAGGCTGTGGCTTCGCTGGCATGAAGGCATGGAAAGCAGTCCTGTTCTTGCCTCTGTTCCCCATGTGAACAGGCCCTGTATCTCCTCCAATTGCACCCTACACATCCATCCTTGCAGGCATTGATGAAGGTAACACAAACTGAGCTGGGACATTTTCCAGCTGTAGCAGGGCAGGGAGGGCAGGAGGGCAGGAAGCCCCGAGACTGGTGTCACCATGGTGTCACTGTTAAAAGGACCCACCTCATCACTGGTACCCAGAATTTCCTCTCACTTATCTGAAGTGAAGTATGCATGAATGTGAGAATAAATCCTGTGGGATGTCTCTGAGCCCCTTCTAAAATCCAGTAATATGAATAAATATAGGGGACTAAAGACAAAGACAGTGGAATTTACAGATTTCTGTCTTAAATCCTAAAATAAATGTGACATTTTCTATTTTCCAGTGAAGGTAGCAAGTACCTCTCTGCTCAAAGTCTTACAGCTGAGAACACTCTGGCCACATGTGATGGTGCTGCTCAGATACTCTGGCCCCTGGCCACCTTTCCCTGGCCTCCCCATGTTCACCCATATCAGTCCTGGGCCTCATTGCCTCTGGCTTGAGTAGTAAGGTGTCAGCAGCTGAGTGCAATGCCCAAAAAATCCCCAAAAGCAGTGAGTGGGGACCTGCTGACTTCAGGCTACCAGCAATGCAGCCCAATCAAATGCATCTCATTTCCCAGTCACCGCTTCTTGCACACATGACCTGTTAAAAGGATTAAATTAAAAGAATTCCCAGAGCTAATCTAGTGATGATATGATGAGAGACAGGAGCTCAAGCACATCGCAGAGGTGACTGATCAGGTTTCCTAGGATGTATTATTTATCGGGCCATCTGCTTTAGACAAGCGTTGAAGTCTGAAGGGGAGGAGGATTTTGATGGAATTCACTCATTTAACTGGGACAGGGTGGTGGTGGGAGAGATGCCTTGGTTTCTTGCCACTCTCACCACCCCCCTCCAAAAAATGATGCAGTAGTTATTTATGGAATAAAGCTGGCAGCAGGGTACCTCTGTGTCAATGCCTTCAACAAAATGCTGCTGAGCTCTGAGAGCTCACGTGTGTCCTCACAGAAGGGGCCATTCATAGCAAGGTCCATCAGCACGAGGGAGAGAGGTGCAAATATGTTCCAGTCTGAGCTACTGGTACTGTGAAAAATACAGGAGTATAAACAGAGCCATGGGTGGAATGTGAGGAGGTGGGGGGCGGCCAAAAAGAGGCAGAGTCGGCAGGAGAGCAGGAAGAATTTTCCCAAGATAGATGATTTAGTTACTATATAACTCACTAACTGCAGGGTCTGTTTACAGCAATTACAGACAACACAAAGCAAAATCACAAGTGTATAAGAGGAAACTGTCTTTCTGTCTGATTTAGGCTGACATACTATTTAAGTAATGTGGGTCAAGCAATCTGAAATAAAATATCTTCATGAAGAGAATTCCCTTCTGTCCATCTCCCACAGTGCTAAAAGTAGCCACCTTCTGCTGACATTTCCCCATCACGTGTGTGTTATCAGATTTCTAAATATTGGAGCTTCCTCGGGGTAATGTCTCAGCCTTTCTTACTGATCCGGAGTGAAAATCCTGAAAGTCTCAAAGCTTTGGCTGGGAAAGTTCTACTAAACCTTTACACAGAAATTTGCTGGAAGCTACCTGTCAGTCTGCTGCCCACTTTCCAGTAATTCAGACTAATGACTCGTTGACACCCCCTTTTTTTTGCCTTTTGCATCTGTCTAGAAGGAGCTTTCTGCTCCAGTTACTGGTTTAATAACACAAGGCTACATACTGAGGCAAAATTCTCACCCAGTCTTACTTGATTTGTCTCATGACTGTTTTCCTAATCCTTGTATTTTAGATTTTGAAAAACATTATCTGAGCAGCTACTTCTAGCATATAAAGATTTGTACTTCTGAATTGGGGTATTGCTTCAGAGCTGTTCCTCTGCACCTTGGGTTTATGCAGGAAAATTTTGATTACAAAAAATGCAGCCTTAGAGTCACAGGCTATAAGAAAGGTGGCTGTGAACAATGCCAGAAATCCTCTTATGCAGTTTTTGCTTAGCTGAAATTTCTGTTTCTATATTATGGAAGGTTTGTCCCAGAGTTGCTACCTATCAGTGTTTTACCAGACAGACAGGGAATTAGACTTCTGTCTGGTGATTTGTTGTATCATCCACGTGCTGAATGTTCAGGCTGGGACACAGCCTGCAGAAGGAGCCTGGATTAGTCCATATGGCAGGACTGTTCTTGCTCATGAGCTTCACTGTGGTGCCTTTCTGGTGTAGCTGCCATCTCACTTCACCCTTGGCAGTGGCAGACCGGGACATCATCAGCTCTTCTGGCTGGAGGACAGTCATGGATCATCATGGAGAGCCATGGATCATGGAAGCCAGGCAGAGGGAGCAGCAAAGGTCCCCCTGAAGTGGCCTTCAGGTGTAACATCAGCTACACCTCCATGAGGGCCTGTGGCAAAGGGCTGGGTGCCCTCAGCATCCCCTGCTCTGTGGCACCCGGACAAAGAGGGTCGGGGCACTACGAGCTGCGTGTGTGCAGCAGAAGGAGTCACACAAAACCAACCCCCTTCCATGGGGCAAGGCAGGAGGGTGTCTCTTGCAGACTGACAAACATCCATGAAGGCAACTCCGTGGCACATGCTTCAGTCTCTAGACAGGCAGCAAGACATGTGCAGACAGAAACCTGCAGGAAGATGAGTACCTGGGGACCAGCAAGGGTGTGTAGTCTCTTCTTGCTGCAAAAGTTGGAGTCAGCAAGGTGATAAAAAGCAATCATGCCACTGGAGTCCTCTTTTGTTCCTGTTGCTGTAAAAATAAAACTAGTGACAGATTTGTCTCTCCACCTCCCAGCCCAGAATTGTCCAAAGGACCAGATTTCTCTCCCAGATCACTCTGATTACTTCAGGGAAATGACTCACAAAAGACAAGACCTTTGGGCCAGATGGAAGGACGGGGATTTTAAAGACCTTGCAGGACAAAATACTGGAGGTGTTTGTCATCTGAGTGGCTTTTGAGCAGGTATCTCTGCAGAGACTTCTTTATTTTCCAGGAAAACAGGCTGAAATGTTGTGAGAGCTTCTTCAGGAATACCTACAGCAAGCAAGCCTCCCTGTGTGTTGGTGCAGCCATTATCACAAAGCGTTTTGCTGCTGCCACTGTGCAGTTAAAAGGAGGGGTTAATCCTCCATTACTGCTGGGTTAGTTTTTGCTGGATTACTCTTCTGGCAGATTATTCTTCTGGAGATTTAGTGAGTTAAACTGTGTGGGTGAAGACATGGTGTTGGAGTCAAGGTGGTAGAGTTGGTGAGAGTAGCTCCTGGAAGGGATGAAGGGAGAAGAGAGGCTCTTCTGGTGGTGAGATGTCACAGTGCATCTCAGTCCCATGTGGCTCTCAACATTGCATGGTGTTTTCCCATCCCCTGTGCTGTGTCTCGTTCACTCAGTGAGAGGATGAATCAGGAGATCAAGCAAAATGGTGGGAAGGTTGTTTCTCTCTTTTCCCTTGGGGTATTTGCTGCCAAAGGTGCTTCCCTGATCTAAACTACTGCACAACTCTATGAAGGGCTGTGTAGGCAGACACAGCAATGTGGGGGAAAGCAGGGCAGAGTTCCCACTTTGTATGGGTTTGCTTAACCCCCCTTTGCTGTCAAAAAACATTCACCCCATCGGAGCCTCACAGACCAGACCTGAACCTGAATTTTGTTTTTCTAAGAAGACGTTTTCTCAAGTAAGAACTGATGTTTTCTGTGGAGTCAGCGAAGAAAAGAAAAGGCTTTTGGTGGCTTCCAGGTGCAGTTCCTTTAGGTTTAAAAATCTCTGCTGGTGGACTGGGTTTTGCTGAGTAAACAGTAAGCCACAGTGGTGGTGCTTTTGAGATCTGCATGGTCGTGTTATTTTCAAATGGTGGCAGGAAGTAAAGCCTCTCTTCCCAGTACTCCTACATGAAGGTGGACATGTGGCTGGAGATGAGCCCCATATGTGCAGCTTCTGGGCCCTTATGGACTGCTTACAGCTGCTTTGCCACTCTATGTCCAGGTATGTCCCATGAGCAGGAATATTCGCCCTGATGTGGCCAGACATCCTCAAGTCTGATCCAAAGGGTACATCCATTTCCACTGAATGTCTGGATATGTATCTTTGCCATTCTGGCACTAAAATATATATAATGTGCCTCCAAAATACAGCTCTAACTTCATCAAGTGTTTAAATTAATTGCAATTTCCATAGGCCATTTGCAACATTACTGGGGTATCCCGCTGAAAAAAAAGAGCTTTTTCATATACAGATGCCACACTCACTTTCCTGTTCCTTGTTACCTACATATTCAGATAAATTAATTTGATATTATTGATGTCCATCTTGTTTATTCCTCCTGGATCATCCACTGATGATGAGGTTGAACCACAAGAGGTTGAAACCACCGCACTTGTAGCAAAACACAGTTTTGCTGCCACAGCCTTGTGAAGTTTTAAGCATAATGGGTGTTTACCAGGAAAATGGGTGTTTATGAACCCCAGCCTACAGTAAGGGGAATCTGCTGGTCCTGTCTTTGGCCTCTGACCTTCCTGCTGATCCCAGGTGTGCTGTCCCTTCTGTGTCTCAGCTCTGCTGTATCAACTGATTTGCAGCACCTGCAAGGAATTAAGCAGCACTAAAATGCTCCCTGGAGCTGGGTGCTCATCATGCAGTACAGCTGACACCAAAGTTGGAATTCCTTTCACATGAGAACATGGGTACATCTGCTTGCAATCATCTCCTTGCAGGCAGCCGGCCCGATCAAGGGGAAATGTGATTCTCCACACGTGGTCCAAGGAGTGCTGGGTAGAGCCTACAGCCAAGGGGCTGGGATTTGGGAGAGCAGAATAAACGCGCCTTTCACGTCCAGCATCCCCACCAGTCCCACACTCCCAGCCTTGGTCGCTCCTTGCCCTGCTTGTGGGAGGCAAGGCGTGCTGAAATAAAGAGAGACTTGTTCTGTGGCAGGAAAGGTCATTTCTTCTGGCCAGGCATTCCCATTCTGGGAAGGAGACAGGAAGCATATTACATTAAAGGTAAACTGATAAAATATTTGTCTGCTGGAGGATGGGGAGGAATGTGAAAAACGTGTCAGTGTTCTTTAGAAAAAATTGTTGTGGCATCTTGCTCCTTCCCTGACAACAACTGTGGGGTGTCATAAAATAATGTTTTGGGCTACAGTGATCTGTAGCCTCATGCAGGGCATTTCCCTTGCTCAAGGATGCTTTTTGTCTGTCTGTGCATGCTTGTGTGTGGACACACTGGGGTGTGAATGCACGCTCTGCAGCCGAGCAAATGACTGAAAGTATTAGAAGTGAGGGGGCATAGAGGGGATATTGGCAGAGTCTCTGGGAAATCTATTGTTTGTTATTGCTTTCTTTGTTACAGCTGATCAATGAGAAAACAACTGAAAAATCACTTCTTTGATGAAATGTGCAGTTTGTAACACAGATGTCTTATGGTTTGTGTACTTGTGTAGATTTGACACATTCCGTGTTTAAACTTGTTTTTCATGCTGCTACACAAGAGGACTGAAGAAGTAATTTATAGGTACAATTAAGAATGCCATGTTTGGGTAATAAAGGGAGAGTATTTATAACAAAAGCAAGCTTGACAATTGAGTAGCTCAGCTTCACTATGATTCCTGAAAGCAAGCTGAGGGCAGCAACCACAGTGTACTTTTAGTCACATCTGATCATCTCTTAATGTGTTTGTAAAGGCTTGGTTGCTTCCTCAGGCTGGATTTTACCAGCTCTTAGTCCAGATAGCCTGAAGACTTGAGCCAGGTTTGCAGAAGACATTAAAAACTCTGTGATGCAGTTGTAGCTGCAGTGCTCCAAGGGCACATGCATCCCAACCCAGCCACAGCATCCCTGCAGCTGGACTGATTAAAATGGTCAGAAGTGACAGTTCACCACAGTCCTGCAGGACAATGCTGTGCTGCAGGCTGGGCAAGAGGACCTGGGGCAAGGCAGCCTGCTCTGTGTATGGAGGCGTGCGGTTGAATCAGGCATGGGCTGCTCCTTAGCTCTTTGAACTGAACACTTGCTAAGGTCCTGCTTTCAGCCAAGCTATATTCTTGGTCTCAAACAAGTGCCTAATAAAGAGGACTGTTCTCTTTGGACTTTTTTTAAGAACCTGTCTAGTTTAGAGAAGTTTTGGTAGGGTGGAAGCACACCATCCCTTATGAAGTGCAGAGAACAGTGATAGACAGGTGATGTTTAAAAAAATTGGCATGCAGAGGTTCTGCATATTTTACCATTGCAGTTTATTCACATACAGTCACATACACATGTAGAGTTTTAAGGTGAGTGTAGAATGATCTGTGCTAGTGCATGAAAATTCAAAGGGAAACATCTGTCATTAAAAAACAATAGGAAAAAGCATTTATTTAGCATAGGCTGAAATACAGAAATGTTTGCATGCTGTGTTTGTCTATAGGGAAGACTTAATTATATACAGAAGGGTTGTCTGTAAGAAACTGTGTGGTCTGCTGTTTTCTGGGGTTTCTCATGTGAATGTTCATTTGGGTCTTGCAACACACTTGCACTCTGTAATAAATCCACCATGGCATTTTTTAAAGGCCTTATACTCAATGTATTTTTTTTAAAATATGGCTTCATTCCCTCTGAATACTAATGCAGATATAGAGAGATGAGAAGCTTTCCAATGACAGACAGATGGGATGCCTTTAAGGCTGCATCAGTGGCCTCTGAAAATATTGATTGCCAAGTGTGGTTACTGAGAAAAAATGCTGGAACCTTTGGAACTGAACAGTTAGCCGAGTGTGCATCAAACCTGGATTTTCAGTTACAGTAAGGAAGAGCCCTTATGTCAGCCCTTCCCTGTGGCAGCCATCAGCTCTGATGGTTGGGGCTCAGTGTAGCTATGGGAAAATGCACCTCTGTGTTCCTTTGCTTTGTGCATATTCCTGTGCTTACAGAGCATGTTCTTACCACTCACCACAGAGATTTCATCCCCTGCAGGAGGATGAGTTTTTATTCTAGGAAAGAGGCACAAGCACAAGTCTTTAACTTTGGGGAGTAAATGGAATTTGTCGAGGCCTTGTAAAATCACTCTTGCCTGTTGGTCCTCCTAATGTTACACCACTGCCCTTTGCCTCCTCTGCCTCTTACTTGCAACCTCTCTGTTCCTTGTAATGCTGTCATCAGCCACCAACCTTTTTCAGGTATTGCCTGAAGCCACTGCTGAGCAATTGATGGGAAAACAACATTGGTTTGGTTGGAGCAAAATTTGCTTCAGCTGGCATTTTGTATAAATTTGGACAAATCCATTTCATAGCTGACTTGTAAAGGTACAAACTCTACACTACCACCTGTCTTCTCCTTCCTTTCAGATCCAAGAAAGCTGCATTGATTTTAAGGCTAGATGACATCACTCTGGGCTGACCACATGCATAATTCAGGTCCTCTGACATCCCTGTATAAAGTCATGTTTCAGGATCAAGAAAAGTACCTGTGATAGAAACTGTCTTTTGGCAAGGAGAAAAAAACCTCTCCTTGATTAAGAAAGATCCACATAGTCCAAGACAATTCTTTAGAAGTTGCTCCAGTATTGTTAACATCCATCTGATGTCTCCTCTTAGAAGTTAGACTCTGAGCCCATTACACATCCAATTAGGTTAAAAGTGCTTCAGAAGGGAGGCTGCTCCACTACTCACACATGCATTCTCCTGGCACAGAATTCAAATATCAGTAAGCAAAATACATGTTTCATAAGTGTAGTTATTCTAGTCATACACTCAGCCTCAGATCGTTTGGGACAATTTGTTCCTAAAGCTGCCTATATAGTTGGGGAAGGGAATAAGAAGATACATTTCCCAACATATTTACTATGCAGAAAATGTGCTTAGATCTTTGATTAATATTCCTAGTTTGTATTGTTTATTTACATACAAGAGTTTATTCCTGTGTAACGAAAGCTTATTTTTAAATGAAAATATATCATGTTTAAGTGGAGGCTGGAGATGAATAGGAGAGAGACAGCTCAGATGAAATAATAAGAGCTGGAATTTCTTCATAATGAAACCAAAATGAAGGTGTTCTGTCAGCCTTTGTTTTAATCTGTTTCTGTTTTTAGCCTTGCCTGGAGTTGCCTGTGTGCTCACAGGGAAATCAAGCTACGCCTTAGGCAGTGGGATCTCTCCATGGCTAGGGAGGCTGATTGATTGTTTCATATATTGAGACTGTAGGTTTGATGGGAATTCTATAGGAATGGTGACAGCAGTGGATACTTGAGGGTTTTGGCTTCTTTACTGAAATACATACCTTACAACACATGTTCCTTCTTATCAGATAAAAAGTCCTCTCTCCACTATGTATTTCTCTCTTCTTTCTTCTGTGTATTTCTCATCTCTTTCGTGTATTTTTCTCCTTCCTCTTCAAACATCTCAGTATGGATTACTTTAAGTACAAAATATAATTAGTAAGTCATGTAAGATTAGCATTGTGGAAAAGGTTTTCCATGGACATATTTAGTGACTTTGTAATGATTCAGTGACTTGGTTGTATTTGGTGCCTTTTTTTTTAAGGGTAAAGTAATTTCTCATGACATGACCAACTCAAACCCCATGACAAAAATTTCTTATGAAATTTTACCAAGGGTAAAGGGTCGGCTTTACTAAACTGAAGGACAACTATTATATTTAAATTAGCAGAGCTTTTCTTATCCAGGTGCCTAAACTTTTCACAGCAGCCAGCCAGGCTCAGCCTCTGAAAAATGTGCTCCCCTGATGGGTACTGTGTTCTTCAAAGTATGACTGATCTGTCATTTTCTCTTAATTGCAAAAGACTAAACAGCAGAAAGCTTCCTATCTTCCTCTTATCTCCTCCCTGCTGTCCAGGGAAGCATTGGAGTCATCATCCCTGGAGGTTTTTAAAAGGGGCATGGATTTGGCACATAGAGACATGGTTTAGTGGTGGACTCAACAATGGAAGGTTTGTTGTTGGATTCCATGACTTTAAAGGCCCTTCCCTACTAAATGTTTTTTATGATAAGGTGATCTTAACATCTCTGGTTAACAAGTGATTATCAACAACTGAAATTCCCTAAGAACTTCTTCACAGAAAGGGCAACAACACTGGAATGGACTCCCTGTGGAGATGGTGGAGTCACCATCCCTGGAAGTGTTCAAGAAACAACTGGACATGGCATTGTATGCCATGGTTTAGCCGACCAGGTGGTGATTAGTCAGTGGTTGGACTTGCTGACCTTGGATGTCTTTTCCAACCTAAATGATTCTGTGTGATTACCAGTATCAAAGTTATATTGCTATTCCTGCATCTACATAAATCAACATAAAAATTAAAATTTTAAATGACCATCTTTATGAAGTTGTTTCTGTTCCAGTTATAACTTGAGTAAAAATAAACAATCTAACATCACCGTGTTGCCTTTTCCAATCTATCATAGAGACATTACTATGCTTGTGCCATTTCTGTAAGAAATTCTCAAAGGTTTGTCTGTGTGTTTACTCACTGCTGTCTGGCTAAACTCTAACCTGGACTCACACATGAGAGAAGAGATTGGTGTCATCAGGGCGTCAGGGCATTACCCAGGTCAGGTCCTCCCCAATTCCAAGCACCATTCAACCTATTCTGAATACTCGCAGCCCATTTTAACAAATAATTAGCAGGTGAAAGCATCTTTTCCTTGTAGCCATTAGGTGGTAACATTACCCAATGAAAAGACAGTCACTGTCCTTCACTAAGGAACAGTACTTCAGGTCTGCCATGCAGGATGTGAAAATGTGCTAAACCAGGACAAGATAGTGTGGTCCTCTTTAAAATAAAAAAGGAGTCAGACACAAAGATTTATAGTGGCAGATCTTGAGAGAGAAGAAGGCGAAAGAATTTTGTGTTGGTTTCGGTTAAAGTAAGTGATTGAAATGCTCATTCCAGCTTGCAGAATTGCATCTTCAGAATTCCTCTCTCTGAAACTGATTAACTTGCATATTAAAGTTGATATCTGGTCTGACTCAGAAACTGAGTGATCTGACCCAAACCATGGCTGTCTTGCCTAGGAGGATATTTTTGATGGAAGGGAAACAACATACTGGAGAGAGATGGCAGCATCTTAGCTCCTCTGTGCCATCCTCTATGGCAGGAGTTCCAGGCCTGTCTACATTAACAAGTACAGGCACATTCTTCTGCTTGACTGATGGAGAGCCAGCATGGGTTCAGGAGTTGTGCACTCCTACTAGCACAAGGAGAGCTACTGTGAGCTGGGTCAGGCCCTGTGCTGTGATTTGGGATCAGAGACCTACAGCCTTCCCTTCTGTCACTCACCAAACACAGCCCAGGAGAGCGAAGAGGTGGGGATGAAATGCCCACCTTTCCAGCACAGCCACACTTCTGTACAACAGTGCCTTGTGATATCCAGGCATAGAGTGGGACTTAATCTGAGATAAATGGGGTTCTATTGGGCTCTTGTGATTAAAAATGCATGTGTGCATGGATACTTGCAGGGTGGTACCTAAATGATCACAACGGGCTAAAAACCTCCCCTCAAATTTCCATAGCCCACAGCCACCCGCCCTTGGAAGTCGCTGGCATCCAGGGACAGCTGGGTGCACTGGGGCTTCACAGGGGACGATTAAAGATGTCGCTATCTCTTACTCAGCAGCAGCACAGAGAGAGTACAGAGAGTGCATTCTCCTGGAAACAAACTGAACTGTAAATCAGAAATGTAATCCAGCATCAGATGAGCAGGAGCATGGGCTTGTTCACAGGCAGGGCATTGGTGAAACTGGGAAGCACAGATGTAAAGTAGAGCCAGCAAGAGTGGCCACAGAGCAGATCAAGAGAGGTGTAAGGTCATATGTGATAAAGTCAGGAAGACAAGTGAGGTTTCTGCTCTAATAACCTGAGAATCATGGTCCAAACTATGATGCACTGCATGTTACTAAGGCTCCCAAGGGCTCGTGTTTGACCTGAGGAGAGAGCAGGCACCTGCCCTCTGCTCCGGGTGACTCTGCCATGTTTTGTATTTTGGCTGTTTGGGCAGACGTTTGGCATCCCATGGGCATGCCTTGGGCAGGCTGGCAGTGCTGCTGAAAACTGCAGCCCATGTGATTCCTACCTGCCTGAGAAGGCAGGCAGGGGAAAGCAGGTTGTTTTGTTTATGCTGAAAATGCCTGGTACCCTCCAGGCAATGTTCCAGCTCCTCTGCTTTGAAACTTCAGCTTCACACTGAGCCAAGGGTGGCAGCAGCTCTCTGGGATGTTCCCCTTTCCTTTCCCCATGAAAATGCACCCGCTTTCTTCCATTTCAAATAAAACCTCCATGTTTTCACAGCCTTTGATCAGTAGGCTGGTGCTGTGTCCCTGCAGGTCTCTGAGGCTCCTGGCTGTGCTGGTGAGGTTGCAGTGGAGGTGCACAGGGCTTGCCCTGCTGCCCAGGCTGTCCAGCATTGCTGAGGGCTCCTGGTGCTGTGGGGACTGAGACTCAGGGAGGAAACCCTGGCTAGATTCACCTGTCACTGTCTCAGGCTCTTTGCTCCTCAGAAGGCAAACCTGTTCTGATAGTAAACTCCCCTGCACAGGCTGAAATCCACTCTGGAACATGCCCACATTTAACCAGTGTCATTGCTAAGGGGTCATGAAGATACTGATTTATCCTGCAGGGACCAGCTTGAGGCACTGCCAAAGCCTCAAATGCAAGGCAGAAGAAGAAAGAAATCAGGTGGGTTGGGATTTTTGTGGAGTCAGATTGTCTCTCTTTCTGCAGCCACCTGCTCTGGGGACAGTGCTTAGCAAGCCTTGAGCTTCACCAAACCAGCTTCCTTGTGAAGCCTGAGGAAGGAAATAATGTTGTCATGATGAGGATTTGGTTGAGGGCCCAGGAAGACACAGCAACCAGAACAGAGCTTATGGCATTACTGTTGGACACTCTTCAGGGAAGGGTTGGATCCCTGGAAGAGTGGTCACTGGTGACACACTGTAGAACAAGGGCAGATAGCTTTTTCTATTATATGAATAACACCCACACCCTGAGAAAGCCTAAAGTTTTGGGGAAAGAACAGAAATGTGTACATACAAAAAGGACAGCAATAATCTGCAGGAAAAGGGCTGCTAAACCCAAATTGTTAAATTTAAGGGGTTTGAGACTTGCATTTCCTAATCTTTGAGTGACGCAACTTGTTTGGGTGGGTCTGAGGTTTTTTGTGTGTTCAGGGTTCTCTATGAGAGTGTGTGTGCATTCTGGATGTGAATAATAAAATAAGGCAATGAACACAAGTAAAAAATAGCTCAGAAATTAAAAAAAAAATATTCAGAAGCTTAAAAAATAAGTATCCCAAATTACAGCAGTAAAGGAAAGAATGATTTGAATGAAATCAGGCCATGTCAGAAAAACACATATTAATGTACTACAGTCCCTCTCCATCTCCCTTGTTGTTAAATCTAACATGCAGACTTTCTATATGCTTCCAGGCTTATCCTAAAAGTATGCTGGAGGCAGTGGAAGAGAAAAAAGAGAAGGATTTCTTAGAGAGAGAATGTTTTTATCCCTCTGTGGAAAGGAAGCAGCCATGATCTGATAACGTTGCTGAACTAATCTGCTTCTCACTGTGCTTATTACCAGAGCAGTAAGGTAAATTCTGCAGTGAGGGCAGCAAAGTACTGTCAGTCAGTGAAGGGAGGAGGATGGACAGACCAAGAGACACCATTTCTTATCTGGCAGGCTCAGACAGAAGCTGAGAAAAATATCAGCAGTAGCCAAGCAGGAGAAAAAAAAAATCCCAACAACTTTATTTTAAGCTCTTTTCTATGGAAAATATGAGGTCTAATATTTATTCTTAAAATGGACCAAAGAAACAGTGCAACCAGTTGAGATGCAATGGCTGAAATGTGTCCCAAGCCAGGTGCTAAGGACAATGAAACTCACAGCTGACAACAAATAAACTCTTCCTAAAGAAAAGCTGTTTGCCCTGGGACTTGGGGCTAGTCTTGTCACTCTCAGGACCTCTCTAGGGCAGTGGAAGAAATAGTATGAAACCCAAAATATTTTGGAAAGAACTGACTGATGATTTAAATATTCTTCCTTCTGTTTGGAAGGAAAACACGACTCCTGCAGTTTTCTTGGAAAAGGCTGCAGAAAATGATTTGGAGTGCCAAGTGCCTCTACCCTAAGGCAAGCAACCTGGACAATATGACTGGGAGATTTATAAAAACCTTATTAGCAGAGAGTAATAATTTTGTGCGTGTTAGGAACACTGTCCAATGCTGCCATGTTCTTGATCAAATGGATCATTTTAATAGATTTTTAAAATCTGCACGGTGCTTATTTGCAAAAGATGAAGTGCCATCTTCTGCACTCCCTGGACAATTTCCAACTCAACTATTTGCCTATTAGGTTATGCTGATGTTGAGCCTCATTATTTTGTCATAAGTTTCATTACATTTGGTGGGGGTTTCTCTTGGAAATCCAACTTTGGGAGCCCTGTGATTATATAAGCATTTAATCGACACTATATTTAAGAATATTACTGTGTTGAAACACTTAAAATCATGAATCCTAATAAAGAAAGAGGGAAAGAAATCAAGATCAATCTCTTTAGTATATTTTTTGTGTGCTTGGAATTACTGAATATCCTTGAATAGCCATTACCTATACTAGCTCTTACATTTTAATGAACAAACCACAGTTCTCTCAACAGATACTGTGATGAGGGCCAAAAGCAGAGGAATCTCTGCTATTCAGAGATCTCTTTGTACAAAATTTTAGGCAAAATGTAGAATAGTAATAATAGTAGTAATAATAATAATAACACTTAAAAATTCAGGATGCTTTGAGCCAGAGATTCCCCGTATCCCCATTTAGTTGATATCAGTTAAAGAGCCACACCTGCCCACGGCCATTTCAGGCACCTTAAGTTTAAACTGCTGGGCTTAAAACAATATACATAAACTCAGAGATCATAGAGATGAAATGGGGTTGCCTGAGTAGTCACCAAACCTGCTGCAAGCTGAAAAGGTATTTTAAAATCTAGAGCTTTCTTTGCTTACTCTGAAAAATGTACACTAAGTCCTGCAGGCTCCAAAGACAAAGCTGGCCAGTAGCAGACTCAGCTACCAGAATTTCTTCAGTGAGTTCCTTGGCTTGCTCCTGCCTGTATATTCTTGAAGTCAGGTTCAGAGTGGTTTCTACTGGATTGCTCCCAGATTTTTGCCTCAGGCTTGCACGACTGTAGTCCTCAGTCTAACCCCATGCTGGGAAAGTAATGAACCCACCAGCTTCATCCTTCTATCCTGCTGCAGGCATCCCTCCAATTCATGGTCTTTGTTATGCTGAGAGGCTTGATGGAGCTTAAACCACGTGTGAAAGAGGCCCTGCTCACTGCTCCTCTTTCCAGAGCTGTCTGGGGAACAGTCCTGCTGACAGCATTAATTAACATCTTTCAATAAAATTTTGACATCAAGGGTCTAGCAAATGACATCATTAGTGCCGACTTGCTTACCTAATGCCCTTGAGGTTGCTGCCCAACCATGCCAGCAGAGAGCTTCCAGCACTGCTGTGCCAATGGAGGCAAATCAAGCCCTAAAACAAGCCTTAAACACCTCCATACACAGAATCACAGAATTTCTA
>VZSR01003803.1:56502922-56577676 GCA_013398615.1 Brachypodius melanocephalos
ATTGTAGTGGGAAAAATGCAGGACTCGGCACTTGGACTTGAATTCCCAGTGGGAAGCCATCTTCCCACTAAAGACTGAAGCAAAGAAGCCATTAAGCACCTCTGTCTTCTCCTCATCTGCAGTTACTAAGTTCCCTCCCATCCAGTAGGGAACAAAGATTGGTCTTGCCCTTCCCTTTGCTGTTAATATATTTGTAAAAGCATTTTTTATTATCCTTCACAAAAGTTGCCAAATTAAGTTCTAACCGAGCTTTAGCCTCTATAACTTTTTTTTCCTACATTCCCTAGCAACGCTTTTAAATATTTCCTGAGATACCTGACCCTCCTTCCAAAGATGATACACCCTCTTTTTATTCCTAAGTTCCTTCAAAACCTCCTTACCCATCCAGGCTGGACATTTGCCTTGTTGACTCATCTTTCAGCACAGAGACAGCAAGATCTCTAGATCTCTGTTTTGAAGCACGCCCCCCTTTCCTGAACTCCTTTGATTTTAAGGGCTGCTTCCCAAGGAATTATCTGAATAAGTCTCCTAAGTAGGCCAAAATCTCCCCTCCAGAAGTCCAGTGTAAAAGTCTTATTGATGTTCCTCCTGATTTCAGCAAATATTGAGAACTCTATAATTCCACTGTGCCCCAAGCAGCCTCCAACCACCGCATCTCCCACCAGCCCATCTCTATTTGCAAACAACAGATCTAACATAGTCCCTCCCCTGCTGGGCTCACTCACCAGCTGGGACAAAATGTCATCCTCCACACACTCTAAGAACCTCCTGGACTGCCTCTTTTCTGTTGTATTAAGTTGCTTGCAGATATCTGGTAGATTATAGTCACCTACAACAACAAGAGCTGGTGATCCTGGTGATACAGAAGAAAGGGAGGTTTTAAAGACAGCAATGTCACTGCTGATGGAGAGATCCCAGGAAAATGCTGCAGTGTTCCAGCTGTATACACAGCAAGTGTGGTTTTTCATGGTAAATAAATGAAAGGGGTACTGCAGGCATGTCAATAAACTTGGATATTCACTCAGGGATAAATACATGGAATAACAATGCAGTAGTTGCAAGCTCAGCAGAAAAATATGTGTCTTACTTCAATACTGGGGCAAGACTACCTTAAGCCCTTAAAACAACCTGAAAAGAAAGAGAGGTTACTACTGGGAAAACATCAGTCACCTTTCACCCCTGCCTTTGAAAAGAAGTGCTGGGGGTTTTTTTGTTTTTTTTAAACTTTATGTCAAAAACTTCTGTCCCCTGAACTGAGAAAGCGATCTCTTCTCAAAGACACTGCACTCAGTTTAAACCTCAGTGTTACAGTCTTCTGTCAATCACCTCTTCCATCACTAGAGCAATGAATTTCTACAATAACCTTGTACTTGAGTCAATCCCTTCTCCGGGTTTCACAAGATTGTATTTTATCCCAGCAGTTTCTTTAGTCATTATGATGTGTCTAGCATCCAGAAGAGGTTCTGTGCCTTGTATTTCCTTGGCCAAGAGGCACAGAGCACCTCAAATTCTGCAGAACCCCAGCTCCCACACAAGGCTTGTTACAAACCAAGCAGCTGAACAAAACACTCTTTGCCATTACCAGTACAGCAGTAAACCATGAATATTCATGAGTTATTGCCCTGGTTTTATAAATTCACTCCGTCACAGCTTTCCCGTGTAGTCTTGCATATGTGCTCTTCCCTTCTGCCCCTTCTAGCTATATGCTGCAAATAACTGTCCCAGAAGCTCTGGTGGTTTTAGCAAACAGGCTGTCAGCGTTAACCTGATGAAAGAGTGCATTGATTCAGGAGAAGGGTGTTTGCTCCAACACACGGTGCTGTCTGCTGCATGGGGCTGCAGGGAAAAACCACTCAAACACAGTGACAGAAAAGATGAACAAGTTCACATTTGCACGGGAGTTGAGCTGGGACCCCAGCCTCCTATGGAAGTGCTTCCATCAGAGGGATCGGGAAGGTGCTGCTCCCTCCTGCTCTCACTCTGTGGGAAGATGTGGCTCCTGCAGAGAGCAAGAGGCACTTTGGGTGGAGCTGTTGATCGGCTTTGACACTGCCACTTGGACTGGGATAATAACTTGGACTGGGTTGGAAGTAGCATTAAAGAGGATCTCGTTCCAACCCCTCCCCACCATAAGCAGGGACACCTTCCCAAAGACCAGGTTGCTCAGACAGCCCAATCCAATGTGGCCTTGAACACCTCCAGGGATGAGACATCCAGAACTGCTCTGGGCAAGGAGTTCCAGGGTCTCACCACCCTCACGGTAAAGAACTTCTTCCTAATATCTAAACTAAGCCTCTTTCAGTTTGAAGCCCTTATCTCTTGTCCTATCACTTCATGTCCTTGTAACAAGTCCTTACACAAAGGATGAGCAGAGATAACTGAGCTTTAGCTCAGGGGTGCTGGTGGATGAAGGGCAGCAAGGGAAAAGCTTTGAGTGCAGATTCAAGTGATTTTTTTCAGAAGAGGAAAGATGTGTGGGGCAAACAGGAGTGATTTCCTGAAGCAGCATTCAGGCTGGGGCTGGGACAATGCTGAGGTGCCAGCCTACTCTGGTGAGTCTTCTGCATTTCACAGTGAGTGGTGAAGCCAGCCATGGGGTCTGGTCCCACCCCCACGATCTGCTGTGCCTCTCTGGGTTCCACATCTCATCACAGGGAGTTGCCACACCGCTGCACAGCTCCCCCCGGCACTCATGGCGATGTAGATGTATATACACATACATATTCAATGTACATATTTATATACAATTGCAATATATAGAGCATGCACTCTGTGTTTGTGTGTGTGTGTGTACTCATCTGCAACTGATCTGGAACTGATCCTTCTATCACGGAGCCAAGGCCCCAGCACTTGCCAGATTTCTCACAAGTAGCTTTACAGAGAGAGCCCTGCTCTCTCTTGCTCTCTGCTGGCACAGGTTCAGCAGGAGGTGAGATGCTCATTATGGTCTCCTGGGTGCTGTGGGTCTCTGCTGCGAGGGAAGAGAGAGGTTTGTGTCTGAGGATGGGTAAGGAACTCATTATGAATTCATCTCGGGTGTCTCTGGCATCTGCAGGGGAAAGAACTGATAGAAGATTAATTCACCAAGGGAAGGTTTTAGTCCGAATTAGGAAAAGGCAAGAGTAAGTTTAGGCATCATTAGAGTTATGAAACTGCTGAGCAAGGGCTCTTAGTTTGTGAGTTTGGCTTTTGGTCCCTGAGTTCTTAAAATAAACTAGAACTGTCTATATGTAGAAAAAAAAATTTCCAAATTATTTTTTAAAGCTACTCAGCTAAAGCGCACTGTGATTTTCTGTGGGTTTGGGTGGTGGGAGGGAGACAGAGAAAACCCTGAACCAAGTCACCTTTGGTTGTTTCTGTTTAGTTTTTCCATCAGGACAGTCTCTCCATTTCCATGTACTGTTACAAGGATCTGACAAACTGGGTTTATATCGAGAGCAATGTGAAATGACACGCTACAGCCATTTTAAATTTTTTTAAAACTCCCATGTCAGAAAAGCCTGCATGAACCGCTGGAAGGTCTTTATCAGTCTCATTGGGTTGACTACGTGTAACTCCAAAAAACCATGTTTCTGGGAAGTGGCCGAGCACACGGGTGGGTGCCTGGGCAGCCCATAGGGAACGTGGGGTGCATTCCCACGGGATCCCCGGGCTGCCGATGCCGGAGCGCTGCCCTCCCCCCCCGGCCCGGCCGCCTCCCCGCCCCTCCCCGCCCGGCGGGACGGGCCCTTCCCTCCGCTCCCGCTCCTCTGTCCCTCCCTCCACCTCCATCCTCTCCGTCTCCTCCCGCACAGGTGGGACTCATCTCCTCGCCGCTGCCGCGATGGTGCCGCCGTGTCCCCGCGGGGCCCTGCTCGGGGCCTCCCTTCTCCTCCTCCTCTTCCTTTTCCTCCCGCTGCTCTGCGCGGCCCCCGGTGAGTGAGCTCGGGATGCGGGATGCGGGACACAAGGAAAGCATAAAGCCTGAGGAGCGGGGAAAAACCTTCCCTCGGCATCCCGCGTGGGTGGGTGAGAGCCTTCGGACGCTCCAAACCTTGCGCAAGTCGGGCGTCTTTTTAGAAAGGTGCTTGCTCGCAGTGACCGAAACCTTTCGCAACAGCCGAGTGCTTGCAGGTCTCCCGTGGCGCTGACGGTCTGGGGATCAGCAGGATGACCGCTTCGATGTGCTTTGGGGCAGGATGCCAGGCACAATTTTGGAGCAGCCTGATTGTTAGCACAGCCCTCACCCAGTGACACAGGTGCTTTCGGCATTATCATGCTGCTCTGGGTGCTGGTACTGGCACCAGCTGCAGTTTTCTGATGAGAAATGTAATAATTTACTTGGTGAAGAAGGCCAGTATAGGGTTTCCTTTGCCAAGTGAGCTGGGAAGAGGTTGCTGGAGTGTCAGAAGCTTCCCTGCAGTGTATATTGCACTCAAGTGTGGAAAGGGGAGCAAAGAAAGCAAGTTTCTCCTGGCAGAAACTTTCTGCTTTGCCTGTTGAACTGGAGCTATGACAAAAATACTTCTGGCGGTTTTTGAGAAATAATCTGTTGTTGTTGTTGTTATTTCCTTCTCAGTAAATGCGAATGTTTTATTTTTATTTGTCTAGATGTTTCAAGGGGAAATAAACTTAAACTGATGCTTCAGAAACGAGAAGGTAAGTAAAGAGACAGCAAAGTGCTTTCCTTTGTTTTTCCTGGGGAGTTGGCTGCTGTCAGTGGATGCTGCCGATGAGCTGTCCCTGCACCTCCAGCTCCAGGAGCACAGAGGGAGCAGGGGGGCACACAGCACAGGGCCACACGCACTACAGGTCACCCAAAAACCTGCAGCTCAGGCAGAGCCTCTGCCTGTGTGCCTGTTTGTGATGTTGGGCTGGGGGCTCTGCTTTCCACAGCTCCTCTGAGATCTGGGGTTCCCAGCCTTGGGCAGCACTCCTGCCTTTTTTGCTCTGCACAGAGCACAGCGCCGACCTTTTCCAGTGTATGCATGGCAGACGTGGCAGTTATCTCGTTTATTTGGGGAAGTCACAAACTTTTCCAAGGAATTATAATGCATGGAAATACTGCTGGCTCAGGCACAGGGAAGGATATGTGCAAACCTGGCCTATGATGCCTTGACTTGTTCTTTTTGTCTTCTTGGCCCCATGTGTGCTTCCTTTTTGGAAGACTGCTCTCTTATGGGAGAGATGATGGCCAAAGGCCCAGCAGTCAGAAGCATGGAATGGCTTGCTGGTTGAGGGAAGGTGGTGGAAACGATGCCAGCTGGGAACGAGCTGCACCACAGCAGATGAAACATCCCAGAAGTTTTGGCCAGCTCCCCTCTCCCTGCTGTTGCTGAAGCAAAAAATTATACCCTCACAGAGGGGATTCCACTTTCTGCCAGGCTTTCTAATTTCATACATTTTTTTCTTTCTGGCATCACTCCACACCCCTTATCAGAACTAAAAAATATATCCCACTCACCTTTGTTTTCCTTGTGTGTGGGTTCCTTATGCCACCATTATGCAGTGCTTGTGTGAAGATAGGAGCAACCTTCACATACCACAGCAGTGGACACTTGTTTGTTCAGGTCCCCTGGGGAGAGGGACTGCATGGGGAGGGCTCTTGGGGCATGAAGAAAACATGGCTTAGATCAGGAAGAACCGCAAAATTGACGATGGAGGGAATACGCAGCCTCTTTAATTTCAGCCTTGCTCCCCTTTTCTGGTTGGTTTCTAAAAGTGAGCAGGCCAAGCTCACAGTACTGCTTCCCTTGCTGGCAGTGTCCCTTGTGTGAGGGCTCATTCATGGGACATTCGCTCAGCTGACCCTCTTCCCAGTAATAACACCCAGTTCAAGCTCATGGTGAGTTATCAGTTTCTACCTCATCATTGCAGGACAGCCTACTGTTTCCCACTTACTGCAACAACCCATCTATCTCTTTTATCTTCAGAATCTCCTTCTCTCTGCAGTCCTTTGCCTTCTTCTGTGAGTCTGCCCAGCTCCTACTTCAGTGGTTTTCACCTCTCCACTTGACTTCCTTGTCTACCCCAGTCTCTTCCCTCACATCCTCCAAAAATCCCATGCACACCTGTGTTCCTGATTTCTTCCTCACTGAAACGAACCACCTGAAGGCAAGACTTCTCCAACTCCTACACACTCTTGTTTCACAGCCAGATCAATACCATGTTTTATCATTTCTGTGTGTGGCCAGGGGCTGGCCAGTCACGGAATCATAGAACTGTTAGATTAGAAAAGATTTCTAAGTTTAAGTCCAAACATTTACCCAACAGAGCCACGTTCACCACTAAACCATATCCCCAAATGCCACGTTTTTTGAACACTACAAGGGATGACAACTCCCACCACTTCCCTAGGCAGCTTATTTCAAAGCTTGACCGCTCTTTAAGTGAGGGAATTTTTCTTAACATCCAATCTAAATCTTCTGTGGCACAACTTGAGACCATTTCTTCTCAACCTGCATAGTCCTCTCATCCGTGTCTTTGGGAGGTGCATCAATTCCTCTCGCAGCCACAGCAAGCTGCTCTTAGGCATGGAGAAAGGCAGATGGCACATCTGGGTCTGGCAGGCTGAGGGCATTTCCTTGCATCCCTCATGCAGATTGCTATGAAAACCTGATGGGCTTTTATTTTCAGGCATGCAGGGCATTTAGTAGCGCTCACTTAAATGCTACCTTTTTACACATTAGATTCAAAAATCTATCTTTTTAAATGTTTTTCCCTTCACTCTGTTAGCAGTGTTTCTCCAGCTTCCTCAGTCTTTTTAACTTCTCCTCTCTTCTTCAAGCCAATTTCTGCAACTGTAGCACTTAGGGCCAGTCTCCCAAAGGCACAAACACAGTGTATATGCTTCTTGAGTTTGGGTGTTTTTATTTAAATTCCTTAGTTAGCTGCTGTACTTGAGCTCAGAAATGGTTTTCAAGGATCCAGGAGAATGAGGGTAGCAGAGAAATCCTATTACATCGGTGATTCCAGGGTTTGTTACTGCTACTCTGCTACAGGCATTGCACTTGCAAGCACAGAGGTAATGGCACCATGTGAGAATCATTTTCTTGCTGCAAGCAGTACGCTTCAGGCTGGCCAAAAATTTCCTGGCATGCCTTTTGTGGGGGGAATTAATTTCAGCCCCTGCTGCTGCTGCAAAGCCCGAGGTGTCAGTGAAAGAAACGGCAGCCAAGGAGTTCCTGAGCAGCCTGAGACGCCAGAGGCGCCAGCTGTGGGACAGGAGCCAGCCCGACGTGCAGCAGTGGTACCAGCAGTTCCTGTACCTGGGCTTTGACGAGCAGGTGAGTGCAAGAAATGGAGAGGGCTCATGAAAAAAGAGGGAGAACAGACAGGGATAGAGCAAGGGGGATTGGGTTTAAATGAAAAAAAGGAAGAAATTTAGATGAGATATTAGGAAGAAATTCTTTACTGTGAGAGTGGTGAGGCACTGAAACAAGAGTTGCTCAGAGATGATGCCCCATTCCTCTTAAGTGTTGAAGGTCAGGTTTGATGGGGCTTTGAGCAACCTGGTCGAGTAGAAGGTGTCCCTGCCCAGATTTCTTCTTTAAAGTGGCAAATGTCACACAGAAATATAACCTTTGTTACATGTTAGAGATCCTTGCATTATTTTATTAGTAGAAAAAATTACATTAAGATCTTGTATGGAGTTCCTGCCTGCTATCAAACTTAAGCTTAATAAATTGTAACTGGACATACGAACAAAGTTTGCTTTGTGGAATAGGCGGCCAGACTCAAAGCAATCAATCATATTTCAAGGAAAGTAATTTGTCAGCCTTAACCTAATCAGCTTTTAAACATGCTGAGAAATCTACACCAAGCTGGCTGTGATTGGCACTCCTCAGTGAAATGGCACTGACATTATGCACCCAATGCACACTTGTGCCTCCACAGTGTGGGCAGCTCCTGACCATCAAGAATACTGGCACAGCTGTGCCTCCACTCTTCATGTGAAAGGAAAACCACTGGATAATATTCAGTCAACCTCCCTTCAAATGAGAAGGACACATTTTTTAAAACCACTTTATTTGTAAAAACTCTGGGGTGGAATCAAACTGCAGAAAGCTCTACTAAATAGATGCTGGAATAGGGCAAAAAAAGTGCGTTTGGTTGCAGTCCTACATGTAGAACCATTTCTGCTTTTAATAAGAGGTAAAAATAGTTATAGATCTTGAATTCTTGGCTTCTGTCAGCTGCATGAATATGTTTAATGAGATTGCATTGGCACAGGGAAGAAAGCTTCATGCTATGTGGATTGCTTGGAAAATGAATGCCCTCATTTTCAAAGCTGCAACAATTAGAAAAATAATCCTTTGCTTGAGCTGTAATAATGAAGGGTACTTTTTCCTAAATTCTCCTGGATATTATGTGGATAAAAGTCACTTCTCAACAGCATGGCTACATTCCCCTTCACTAATAGGAATAGGAAAAATAGGAAAAGTGGCTTTATACATCAGAAACTGAAGATTGGGGGACAAGGAACAAGGACAAACCATGCAGATAAAGTGAATTCTCCTCTGAGTTCCTGTATGCATTTCAAAAACTGAAATGAGGCCTGTTGTGGGATACAATGAATCCACTTAGTAGGTTTTCTTGAGTATTAAGACACAGTCTTAACAATGAAACAACTGTTTGTTCCAGCAGAGGACTTGGTCCATACTTATCCATTGTGTATTTGCAAAGCTTTTATATTTTTTTCCCAAATCTCGGCCAAAAATATTTCCAAAGAGTCATTCAGATGGAAAAGCTTTGGCTTGGCGAGTATTTGATATCCTTGCACACTATTTTTCCTCTGCTGTTGTGAGCAGAATTGAAGTGCTTATTGCATTTCCATAGCTGGAAGGCTGCATTGTACCTTTGTTTTCACCCATGCAAAGTGGGAGTGAGAGATCACAGACAGAAAGCAAAGGCCTGTTGCACCCCAGACAGGGACATTGCAATTAAAGACATATGGCAAGGGAGAACTAAACCTTTAGATTTTTAACTGTAAAATATTGACATAATTTTACAGTCCACCATTGACAAGGTAGTTGAAATATTAAAGGTGTTTAGTGCACGTTTCAGATGAAGGTGCTGTCAAAGCACTTTGCAGTGGGCAGGCATTGTGGGGTGGGCAGGACAATTCCTGCACACAGGATCCTGATAATCCCATAGAGAAGGTAGGTACAAGTCACAAACCCCCTTAGATCTAAAGATTTCATTTATGACAGGTGTGCAAAGAATCCGAATTTCTGAAAGAGGCTCTTGCACTTCTGTTTCATCTCATCACTGTAGTTTCAGGCTGGAAAGCAAATGCTGTCTTATTCTTCTGGCAGAAATTTGAAGATGACATCTCCTACTGGACAAACCTGGGGCGTGCTCGTAATGAATACTACGGTGGGTACTACCAGCACCACTATGATGAGGATTCTCCCATCGGCCCACGAAACCCACACAGCTTCAGGCATGGAGCAGGCGTCAACTACGACGATTACTAATGCCCGTAAGGACACAGTAGGATAAATTCCTACTGTAGCTGCTGCCTGTAGAGCTGCACTGGGCAAGGCTGAGCCCTCCCTCAGTCAGAATGACCCTGCTTTTTTTTCTATTCATGTCAAACAGCAAGAGTAAAGGAACTGCCAGACTTTGATGAAAGCAACATGACTTTTTAAAACTGTCATTACGTAGTAGTACACTATATATAAAAAGTGTTATAGAAATAAAGCTTTTTTGATAATCAGGTTGCCATTATTTAGCAGAATTTATAACAGCAAGTTTAATTCCAATTGTATTACTACAGATTCCTTTTTAAAGAGCTTTTTCATTTGCTCTCCTACGATCAATTGCAAAATTACATTGTATCATCTACTTTGGCGTATAGAACACATAACATAAGCCAGTATATTTAAGATGTGCCTGCCCATTCACATTTCTATTAACAAATAAACTCAATTATTCTTGAGAGAAAAGGAGAAAAAAGGGTTCCTGTCAATTGAAGTGCTGCCTTGTTGCCTCCTCTGCCGTTTCCATACCTACAGCGTGCTGCCCTCCAAGCCTGACATGGCAGTTCTGCAGCTCCTGTTGGGTCAAGGACACAGATATTCACAAAAGCTAAATTCAGTGCAGATGAGCTTGCCTACCTACAAAGGCTGTGAAAAGATCCTCCAGGGAACAGGCTCAAGGCAGGAACTTGACTTCAGCAGTAATTGCTGAAGCACAGAGCATCCAACCTGAGCAGCCCCAACCCCTCCCAGGCACGATAATCCAAAGGTTATCCTTGCTGAATACTCCCCTTTGTCTCCATCTCCATTAGCATCAAGCTTTCAGCCTAGCTCAAAATAGGGAACAAAACAACAAAGTAAGCTATTTAAAATTGAGTTAGTGTCAGACAGCATCCAACACAATCCCCTGACATCGTAATTTCCTACTGCAAAATTCCCTCCATCCCAATTCAGACTGAAACACGTACATTAGGCTGAGCATCAAAATATATAAGAGACCAGGCATCTGTTAGTGAGACACAGTGGATTAAAGGGGGATTGTTGGTGGCATCACGTATGTTCAAGAATCCCAAAACACAACGAATTTTTGTATCACGGCAACATCAGCCTGGGAGGGAGATTTCAGCTGTCAGGGGCTTCAGGAGGAGCTAGACAGAGGAAAGCACTGCTGGCACTTGACAAATGTAGACTGGGAAGAGGGAGGTGAGAAAGGCTGGCTGCTCCATGACTGCTGGAACTGAAGAATCAGGATAAAGAGAGATTAAATGTGTTCTACCAACTGTAGCAGTCAGAGAAGACAGCAGAGATGCTATAGCTGCCTCTCATCTAAAGCTTACAAGACATTTCCAAAGCAGGGATCATGGCACTACTTTACATTTCACTTCTTTACTCTGAGTGTATTTCCTAATCTTTTGCTTAAAGCCCTTGTTGTGTGATGGACTGCTGTCTAAGAGATGCAGCCCAGCACTACACAGCTCCCTACAGGAACACTTCCCAGGAGACAGCTCCTTGCTGAGGGAGCCAAACTGAATGAACATGTTGGTCACTTCTCTGCACACACAGAGTCACACTGGCCTAACATGCTCCAAACCCTCAGCCTTCCCTAGGCTTAATGTCAGCAGAATCCTTGCCAGTTTAACTGGTTTAAACAGTTGTTCTTCCTTAGTAGAAGAGCCTTTACTCCAAATATGGAATAATCACATTCTGAGTCAAGCACAGACTCTTTTACACAGTTGGAAAACACCTATTCCTAGAAGAATACTTCCATTTTGTGTATTATCCAAAAAAGTGCACTGAATTTGGCAAAGTGTGGACCATGCTGGTAATTTCCATCATTTCTTGAATTTACAACTGGGAATTCAGACCAGCTGAATAAGGAAGAATTAAAAAAAGTGCTGTAAATAAAGACCATCTCTCCCTAGGCTTTTGCAAACTCTGTCCATTCCTGCAGGCTGATTCAGCCTAGCAGCTTTCTGTGCCTTGCAGGCTCACAACCAAATCTATGGTCTCTGTCTGCTGAATTCTCCAAGAGGAAAAAAAACCCTTTTCCATAATATTGTGTTGCAGGGTTAAGGAGTGGGACAGAGTTGACTTTCTACATAACAACACTTATGATAACATGTTTTAGATTTGTGACTAAACCAGCATAGGCAGAACATAAATGTGTTTGCTTTGGGTGACCAGGGCCTGCACAGCCTGTTTTCCACACTGCCCCCCAACAGGCAGGCTAGGAGTGGGTGAGAGGCTGAGAGGGTACCTGGGTGAGAGAGCTGACCTAAACTGGACAATTCCAAATGATGTAATGACTTGCTCAACACCAAAAGCTGGGAAGAAGAAGAGGGTGGGGGCTTTTCCCTCCAGAGAAGCCATTTCTCAGAGACTGGGTAAGCACCAGGCTTGCTTGGGAGAGATGGTGAGTGGTCTTTGCATCACTTGGGTTTTCTTCTTCTTTACTTCACTCATTAAACTGCTCCTACCTCAGCCCTCAAGAGTACTCATCCTGATTGTCTAATTCTCTCCCACAGGGGAGGGAGTGGCTGTCAGGGCACTTTGCTATTGTCTGGGGTCACCCACCACAAGGCTATGGCTCTGAGGTGAGGGCACCGTCCTTCTTGCAGAGGGGTGCACCTGCCTTGCAGTGCAGCAGTTGCAATGATGGAAAGAAAGGAAGGATGAGCCACGAGGCTTGGGCAAAAAGAGGAAGATTATTGGGGAAAAAAAATTAATCAGATATGCTTGGAGTGCTTCAAAGTTTAATTTCCTTTGACTATTTCTGTCCCAAAACATAGACAGAACTGTGCACCCCCTCTCAGCATTTCCACTCTGCTGTGCAGACAGCACAGAGCACTTCACATCACCATCACCCTCAGCCATCCCAGCACTGACATAACGTAACCTCTCCAGCAACACAGAAGAGCAGCAATTGTTCATTGTGGCTCCCTTCAGAGCAGGAACAGCTTGGTCATGCTCCAGTGCTTCATGTTTCAAAGCCTGATGCTGCAACATCCCCGAGTTTGTCAGTGTCAGCCCAGCAGATCCATCAGTGCTGCCTCCTTTGCTGGTAACACCTGCCAGCAAACCCTTCTGCCAAAGAACGGAAGTATTACTGCTGTGTCTTTTTTTCCTTTTTTTTTTTTGAGGACAGGTCAGCATTCCCTTTAAGTTCCTGCTTGTGACATAAAGATGTAGCCTTCCTCGCTTGAAACAGCTTTCTCTGCTGTGGGGTGGACAGAGCCCAGATCGCTGTGCATGGCTTTGACAGCATTTAAGGCCACTGTGCTTTGGACCTTCCAGCTGTTTCAGCCATGGTATGGACCAGAGTATTCAGAGGATCCTGCTTCTTGCTGAGGAGCATGTCAGCATCTTGGGAATACACTGCAAAAATAAACAAGCTGGTGCTTGTTCCAGGCTGTAAATGGCAACAAACCAAGATGGACAAAGACTTGTCAGATCTGCTATTAAGAAATAATCAAGCAAGAGAAGGACTGAGAAAAGGAATAGAGAACCAAAATCTGGTTTTTTTGCAAGAAATATGAATTGCTGTTTTAGCAAGGCCTTCCTGTTGATATAGAATTACACTCAGGAGCCTCCTGTCACACAGAAAGAACCCTGCTTTGCTTCAGAACTGTTGCTGCTCTTCATGGTAGCTCTAAGTCAAGAGCTGAAAATAAGGCATTCCCTTCTGCCACTTGAAATCCCCGCACAGGGAAACATGCACAACAGAGGAACCATGGATTTGTGGCAGCTACATTCCCAGCAACTTCAGGGAAGGGATGTAGGGTTGTCAGGGCTAGCAGTGTTGAGTACAGTTCCCTTCCTGTTAATAAAGCATCTTCTTCCTGTGGAACAGCCCCTAACAACCCTCAGAGACCTCCTGGCCTCAAGTAGCCTTAAACTCAACACCAGCCAGGCTGGGGACTGGCTCAATCCATCAAACTAATCAAAGCCTTGTTTTGCCCTCTGTAGCCTGTCCTCTAAGGCAATTATGCCTCTTTCAACTTCGAAACTCAACTCAAACCCTGACAAAAAGTGATTTTTTTCCCAACATATTACATTTCTAAAAATTTTATTGAAAAAAATAGATTAAGACACATTAATACCCAGATGGCAGTGAATTCATTGGCTACTAAACCCACCAGAGTCTATATAGGTCAAGAGAAGCTGCAAACACCTTAGACGCAGAAACTACCAAATCATTATTTCCCCATATAGCAATAAGTTAGGCATAAGGCTTCTCTAGACTACATTATTCATGGAACTACATAAAATAAATTAGGTCTACAAGCCTCTCTGTAGCTTGTCTGTACACTAGCAATGTGGCTGACAATGCTCCTTGGCAACCTACATAGAGAAATAAAGGAAAAGTACATCATGCTTGAAAAAAATGAGAAAATCCAACTGTGGACCTCATGCTGTAGTAACCTCCAGCAGTAGGAGTGGTCCTGCTTGTGACGATCAAAGGATTCACAGCAGCAGGTGCCTCGCACACCCTTCCTTTCTGGAAAGCTGGTCTCACTCAGCAGCATGAAGCTGGCCAGTTAGTTCCCTCTGCTGCATTGTGTATTTCCTGCTGAGAGTGAGGACTTGCATCCAGCACCAGCCAAGCTGCCCGTTTGTACAGATCATGGTGAGTAAATAGGCGTCTCACACTTGGTCATGTTGGTTTTACCTTGTCTGCCTGACCAGATGACAGCAGAAAATTCCAGTTCTCAAGTCTTCTAGGGGGAAAAAAAGTCCCGAGAGCATGTCTCAGCTTCATTTACTCCCAAATCCTGTATTTCCAAGCTTTCAGTGCTGTATTCTATCCTCCATTGAAAGTGGCTCTTCTGGAGAGGCAGCAGCTCTTTCTTACCTGTGGTTCCCAACACACTTGATGCCTCTTTCTCCTGCTGAGATGCCTAACCTCAGATGGGAGCAGAGCACCAACATGCAAACTTCCATCTGCCTTTTTGAAGACTCAGTTCAGGCCAGACAACCTCCAAGTACCCCAGACTTTCAGTCTCAAGCATCAGCAGACCTCTAACATGATTCATGCCTTTCCGATCAGTCCCACAGTCAGTCACAGTCAAAACCTAGGGGTAACAGCTGCCTCAGCTCCTGTTTCTGGAAGACACTATTAAAAAAGAATATGGGAGCTGAATCAGGAACCTCTGAAACAAAAACTAGGAACAGTACCAGGAGAGTAGCAAATCCAGTCTCGTCATTTGAGCCCAGTGGGAGGCAGCATACACACTCACAGATGGGCTGTACTGGTACCAGCCATTTGCCCTCTCTTCAAATTGCTCCTTTCATATGAAGGAAGTCAGACTGTGAAGTAACCTAAAGAGCTTTTAAATCCTTTTCTCTTGTATCTAAAGGTTCAGACTTCCCCGGGGATTCTTTTTTTTGAACATACGCATTTTGTGTTAGTCTGTAGTAGCATGCTTGTGCCTGCACAAATTCACATACTTTGTACTGAAGTCACTGGATTAAATAAAACACAGCCCTGGAAGTAACAGCTGGTATCCAGAGCTCCCATTTACTCTCCATGGCTGCACTGAATGTTGGACCAGGGTTGTACCTGTGTCCCATTTCTTCATACACTTTGGCATTCGATGGCACAATTTGCACAAGGAGTGAAACCAAAGGAGAAAAAGCATTGTCTCCCAAATACAATCTCACACTTAAGGGTTTTAAGGGTTAAAACCATCATGCTGGGAGCTGATTAACAGTTCTCTCCAAAGAACTATTGAAGAAGTGGGCACTACTTTCACACATGTCCAGCTGTGGCTTTGAGTAGAGGGAGAGGCTGTGCTTTGTGAGTGTTTCAGTAATGACAGGTTACAGGCACATTTGGAGCAGCACACCACGGTGTACTTTTCAGGCAATTTAGTATGGAATAAATGCCCAGATCAAGGGCCTAGATAAAGGCTTCATACAAAAAAAGCAGATCTCAAGCTGCTCGGCTGTGAAAAGATGGAGGTAATGTATAATATCTAAATTCCACCTTTGAATCCAGACAGGAAAATGCATCCTGTCTCCCCATCTCAGCTGTATGGCAGATTTCCAATGGCAGAAAACGTGCACTTGTGAGCAAGAAAAAACCCATTAGTCTTAAAAGGATCCCTGCAGCCCCACTCCAAGAAGGGCACAGCAATGAATGCAGCAACCCCATGACTGCCGGAGTCACTGGCAACTTTACCAGACAGACTGGATGGGACTCCAAGCCATGCAGGCACTGTGAGGCTCTGGTACACAGCTCAGACAAAAGGGTCTAAATGCCACACTGCTCTCAGAGTCTTCCCAGAGCTGGGCATATCATCACTGCTACTGGTAACTCCCAATTTACCATCAACCTAAAGATACTCAAAAGCTAATAAAAACATCAAGTTTTAATGAGATGAAGTCAAGTCACTTTGCTTGACGAGGTTTAAGATTTTCAATTTTGAGTGGCACTAAGCCAAAATACTTTAAAAATACCTTTTAAAAACTAGAAGAATTATTAAAAAGAAGGAGAAATTAAGTTTTTTTGTTTGGTTGTTTTGTTTTGGGGTTTTTTTTGCTAAGATGACAGGAATAGTTACCAAAGTTGAAAGCATTTACTGGCAATTTAGTAACTGCTTAAAATAGAAACATTTCCTCAGTACTTCCTCAAGAAGGCTGAAGTTATGCTTCAGGGTTTAAAGCAGTATCATACTCCTGTATCACTATCAGCTATACGAACTGCAATAAATCAGGATGGTTTTATCCAATCTATTTCAACAGTCATCCTGCAGCCCTTACTATACATTTGTAAGAGACAAGCAATGCAAGACCAAAGTTATTAACTTTGAGTGGATTATTCACAGACTGTTACTTTATAATTAATACACAATAAATCCACAGATGTGCAAATCTGAAAAATACCCAGAGTGAAACCCTGAAACTAGTAAACAGAAGTTTCAGTATTTTATTAAAATAGCATATTCAACCACTGTAACCAATAATACATTAACTTTATTCCCAGAGTATGCACAACACAGTAGTGATTCAAAATATCCTTATCCATGGTAATCAATGAAAATATCTCAAATTCAAGTGTACAACTAAAACTAAACCTTTGAAAAAATCTCTCCTTTAAAGAATACATAAAGCTCTTATACAGAATTCTTTTAAACTCTTCTATATGCAGATGTCAGTATCTCACACCTGACAATACCACTAGTTTTTTTCTTATGCATAGTAGAACATCTCATATTTTATAGTACCCATTTTATAAATAAATTGGCATTTTCCATCCCGTTTGTGTTTATCATCAGCTTCACAAAGAAACCAGTAAATAAAACTGTCAAGGACAGTCACAACAAAATGATCTCACATCAAGATATAAAACTTGAAGATACTAAAAGATGCTTCTACTCTATTTTACATAAAAAGACAGATTTAAAAAGTGCAAGGCAAGATTTGCAGGGAAAGGGAATATTTGTGTTATTTTTAGGCACATCCACTTCTTTAAAGCAAGCTTCAGAATGAAATTCCAGTTCGTTCTTCATGATACCTTGTTTTAAAGTCTCTCTCTCTCGGAAAAAAAAAAAAAAAAAAACATAAAAAAAAAAAAATTACATCTGTCAAATGTCAAGCAGGGAATTTCCTGTCCAACTAATAGACTTCAGTTATGTCTTGTTCTTCCTTTTTTCATCCTTGCAGGTTTTGGTTTGGGAATATACTGATTGTTTGCCTGATACTCAAGTTCTTTACGGAAGTAATGAATTGCTTTATTCAAACCTTCTTCCAATGGGACCTGTTCCCAAAAGTGAGGAGAGAATCATATCACTCTTAGGTTCACATCAGCTCATTTCACAACATAGCTTTTATAACACAGCTATCACAAGGCAGCCAGGGAATCTCACTCTTAGCCAATCTAAGTATTAACAGCACCACATGCTGGTTACATCTCTTTACTGTTGATACAGCTGAGCTTTTAAACAGCACATATATTTTCTGACATAAGTAGAAAAACCCAACAAATTTAAATCTCACACATGGTTATGATGGGTCTGTTTAGTATCAAAACAGACATGCAAAATTCTACTTTCAATTCTTAAAGCACTGAAAGAGACAAATACACAGCATTTAAGCCCGTTCTGTTTCTAAGGATTAAAGATCCTCTTTTGCAGCATGGCACAAAGCTGGCACCCAGTATCTCATTTGATATTCTTAAATCCTATATAAATAATTGTAATCCTACAAATTGCAGTGTTTAAACACAAGCATAGAATATGGAGATAGGAACAACAGAGGAGTTGTTTTCCCAGGAGCCATATGCTCTGATATGCCTGCTTGACACCATCACCAATACAGGAAGATAAAAACAGCAGCACAGAAACTGCTTGCCTTGTAGTACCAACTCTGTACTGCTACTTCAGAGCAAGCCTGGCCTGTGCCAAACACAGAAGGCCAGAAACACAAAAGTTAAACCTTCTGTGTTTGCAACAATTTGCTATCACCCTTGTGCTGTCAGACATGGTCTATCAACACCAAATGCCTCTGTGAATCCTTTCAGAAGAGTCTGGATCTTTTTCTATTATTAGGCTTATATTTACTAGGTAGGTTCACATTTCCCAGAATGACTTTTGTCTGCAAATGTAAAAAAGGCTACAAGCCATTGTACTAATTAGAATGGGGAGCTGGCTAAGAAAGTCACACTTTTTCTGGGAATGCAGCAGATACTGCCTTTCCAAGCAAACCAACTCCTATTGCCAGTGACAGGATTGAGGATTGTGGCAACACCAGCAAATCCATTAGTTATGGGCTTGGTAATGTAAGTAACTATGTACCACATACTTCAAATGATTCATCTGGCTTACAGAAAGGTAAACATCTCATAATATGCAAATGAAAAAGTTAAAATGTTAAAACTGTTCTGAAGACGGCATTAGGCAGATATTGCAGTAAGGGAAATGTATTGCTATCATGTGGCCTCTCCCTCAGTCGCCTCTGCCCCTTGGTGTTTTACCACACAGCAACAGTAATTCATCTGTACATACCACAGGTTCCCAGCCAAGCAGTAACTTGGCTTTTCTGATGTCAGGTTTTCGTTTCTGAGGGTCATCCTGTGCTTCTGAGAGAAACTGGATTTCACTCCCACTGCCTATTAAACAAGACACCATGATTTATCATCTGCAATTCACTATGCTTTGCATTTGCATATTTTCTACCAAATGGAGCAGCAGGTCTTTCTGCAGCTCTATGCTTCATAATTCAACCATTGAAATGCTTTGCACAGACACAGGTGCACTGCATGCAACAGCTCAGTGATCCACCTGTCCTTAACAGCAACATGGTTTAACAAAGCATTTCAAAGATTTCAGCATGGATTCATGAAAATTAAGTTATGCTCACAGGTCAGTCTATTAACCTTCTATGAGAAAATGACCTTCAGTAGCCAAGGGCACAGCAGTAGCTATCACCTGCTTTGACTTCAGTGATGCTTTTGACAGTCTCCCATAACACCCTCACTGAGTGCTGGATGAGCAGTAAGGAGGACTGAGAGCTGCACAGCCAGGCCCAGAGGGTGATGATCAATTAGAGACTGGTAACTCGTGCTACACCCCAAGGGTCAACACTGGATCAATACTGAATTGCTGATACACCAGAGCACCATGCTGCCATCCAGACTCGAGAAAGGAGGCTGGAGGAAGGGCTCACAGGAGCCACATGAAATTCAACAAGTTCAAAGTCCTGAATCTGGGGAAGCACAGGCTAGGGACCAACCAGCTGGAATACAACTTGGCAGGAAAGGACTGAGGGTCCTGGTGGGCACCAACCTAAATATGAACCCGTCATATGTGCACTTGCCACAAAGAAGGCAAATGATATCCTGGGCTGCACAAGTGCTGCCAGCAGGACAAGGGAGATCAGCTTTCCCACTAATCAGCATTGATGAGATCCATATGGAGAACTGGGTCCAGTTCTAGGCTCCCCAGCAGAAGACAGGGACATGTAGAGTAAGTGCAACAAAGATGCCACGGTGATTACGAAGGGACTGGAGTATGAGGAGAGGCTGAAAGACCCAGGGCCCTTCAACCTGCAGAAGAGAAGGCTATGAGAAATTTCATCTATGTGTATAAAAACTACATGGGAGGATTAAGAAGAGAAAGCCAGGCTCTTTCCAGTGGTGACCAGTGACAGGATCAGAGGCAGTGGGCACAAACTGAAACACAGATGGCCCAAGGAGGATGTGGAGTCTCTACCCTTGGAGATAGCTAAAAACCATCTGGACATGGTCCTGGGCCAATGCTGGTTGTAGGTTGTCCTGCCTGAGCTGAGGGGTTAGACCAAGTGGGTTCCAGAGATCCTTTTCCAACCTCAATCATTCCATGATTGTTAGCACTTCGGCATTACAAAAGGGCATCAGTTTCTCTTTGCCTGTAACCTCTAGTCTGATTTAAATAACCAAGAACTTGCCTTTCCTCAGAACAACACATTGAAAGAGGCCAATTCTTCTAATCAAATCTAGCAAATAGTTTACATGCTGTCTAGAACTAAGCCGCCTCCCTGAGTGGACTGGAACACATCAAGTTGTTTGTGAACAGACAAACAGGGGTGACAATTAATCTATGTGTCTGACGGGTCTGTGATTTTTCCATTTCTTTCCCTGTTCTGTGGATTCACAAAAGTTTCCCGGAGGGAACAGTCTTCTATTACAAACAACACACACATAAGCTTCTGTGTTATATGTTTGAACTCGTTTTTCAGATCTGTCAGAAGCACTTCTGGAATGTACAGACGAAAAGCCCTTGGCTAATGGCAGCAGGGTGTTTCATCTCATCACGCAGCCATACTAGTAGACCAAGCACAACCATTTCCTTCCATTCTTGAGGGCTCTGATTTGCTACAAGTGTCAGAGCAAGAATGAAGAGGAAGCCACAGTGTTTTCTTCCCAGGTGCTCTCAACCCTTTCAAGAATCACTGTTAGAAACAGTGAAAGGAACAGAGAAAGACTGTTGCCACAGCATGTGGTTTTTAATGGTAGTTAACAGACCACAGCCTGCACGACTGTGAAGAACCACCTTCCTGAAGGATCCCTATTGCAGCTAAGATATTATGCAGGACATTTTCATTCAGGTATTTTACATTTCATTTACGTATTGTCCTTGTGCCAAAACAGACCTAAAAAACTGTCCAAACATGATAAAAATTAATGGGTATAGATCGCACAGATACACAGAAAATGTATTCATTCTACTCTTCATGTAATAGTTTACAGACAATTGAGAGAATCCAGATTATCTTATTAATATTTAATGATATGATTAAATGCCTTTGATAAAAGTATTAAGAAATCCAAAGACTAATTAAATTATCCACATATTACCCACACTCATCAAGTAATAATTATCTAATGACAATAAGTACCTCATAAACTTTACAAAGAATTACTAATCATACTCACCAACAAGTTTTTTAATTAACTGGGCAAACTCTAGGATAGTGTGCTCTTCTGGGTTTCCCTACAAAATAAGAGATGCTTATTTCAGTAACAATTAAACACCTTACAACATGCTAGACACGAGATTGTTCCAACAGGGGCATGTTAAACTCTGAAAAAGCTAAACTTTAAGCTTTATTCTACTTTGTCAGGAAAAAAAAAAAAACACAAAACCCCCTAACTTTGACAAGCTCCTTACTCATTAGAAGATTTGGACTCCAATACATTCACATTGGTAATTCAGTGCATGTAAAGAGGTGTTGCTCCTTGCCCTCCCCCCAAACCCCCCCAAAGGTCAGTCTGTACAGAGCTGTCAACCACAATAAAGGGCTATGTCACTGAACAGCCCACACAGCCACATCATTTGGAAATCTGGATTCAAGGACTGTGCCCAGTTGAGGACAGGTACCATGAAGAAGTATGCTAAGATCTTGGTTCATCCAAAATTAGGAACCCAGACTCATTTACCTGCAAACAATTGCTTCTGAATCTACTACAGCTTACATACCAACGCATAAGGGCTATTTGTTTTCCTACACAAAAACATTACTCTTCTTTTTTTTAAACCAACTTGCACATAATTTCCTGATCAACATTTACCAATGAAATGCTGAACACTTTCTGCTAGCACTAGTTCACCTTCATCAGACTCAATTCCCTCCATCCCTATCTTTCCTTATTTCAAAACTCTTCTTTACCACATCTCGTTTGACTTAAAGCTGAGCACTTAAGATACATATTGATTTAAATACTGAGTTTTCTGAAGAGAAAGCATGTGATAGAGTTTAAACATATCAGCATTTGAATAGTAACACAGAAATTAATTCATGGCCACAGCAGAAAAGGATAATCTAGTGAACAACTGCCCTGCAAAGCAGAGTATCTGATTTGGCAAAAGCTGGCATACACAAGAAAGGACTTGGGACAGGCATACTTCTTCCATTCTTAAATCCACTACTAAGAGTAAGCTGACAACAAACAGAACACAACAAAAATCTTACAAGACAAGTTAAGTTCCAAGCACTTTAAACAGTATTAGAGAACTATACCATAAAATACTATCACATTTTCCTTGAATCTAGGGCAGTATGAAATTATTTCTAGTTATGGGCTAATGATTCATTCAGTGCTTTCTTTCCACTAAAATCAGTCTTCAATCATTTACCTGGTGCACTTTGCATGTGTCATCCACGTATTTTTTTCCTTCTTATTCTAATTACATACATCTTCTTGCTTAAAAAAATGGAAAACTCCAGCAAATTTATCCTGTTCTTGGAACTGTAAGATCTCAATATCTAGGGGCTTAGTCTTCTTATTTATAAAGGAAGTACATAGGAGAATACGTTCTTCATAATGTAAAGAGCTCTCTTTATTCCATTTATTTTCTCTAGAAATCAGTAGCAGTCACAAAGGGGAAAACAGAGGTGGTGTTGACCAGTGCACTGTAACTCAGGAGAGTGGAGCACTCATACTCACCAAGTTGACAGGACTGCTGACATTGCTGTTCATCAATGCCACCAACCCATTCACAAGATCACTGTAAAAGAGGGAAGAACAGATTTGGGCGATTTTCACTTCTATATAAATAATATTCTTGGTCTAAGAAGAGAGCTGACTCCTAAGAACTCCAGCAGAGCAGATCAGGCAGCTGAGGAACGCAGAAATCAGATTTACATGAGTGCATGTTTTCTTGAGTGTTTGTACTAAAAAATTATTTGTATTTCCATTCTCTCCAGTATCCAAACATATCTGGAGGTTGATTTCCAATGCATTTCAAACAGAATAGAGCAAGTTGTAATACAGAGGCACATAACACTACCACTTGCTTTGCAGCCTGTTGTTTGAATTGTCTTCTCATTTTCAAAAATTCTTAAACCAAGTTTGTTAAAAATCAGTATTTTGGTGTGACTTTCCCCCAGCAATATAACCCATTGTTATTTTGGATTATTAGCCACAGACTTAGCACCCTGGCCCTAGACATAGAAATCTAGATCCTTTTCATTATGAGTTATAGTCAGGAAAGGAATGGGTACTTTGACCTGATGGGGTTTCTTTACTATCTATTACTGCTGATACTATTTTCAACAGTGGGAAAGAACATTTCCAAGCAAAAAATGCTTAAAACAACCCAGAAGTCCAGCATGGGTTCTTTTAGGGGTTTTTTTTGTTTTTATTTATTTTTTTTTGTGCGCAGTCTGCACACCAACAACCACAGCAGTCCCAAGGACACGAGGTGGCAGCATTGCATTAAAATGAAGTGACAAACTGTTCAGCACTAAAAACTTGTCTGTTACTTTCTGTCTCTGGAAGAGAAGAGCATGCTAGTATCTCAAGTAAAATTGTAAATTAATTAATGTCTTTCTCCTTGGTATTTTTAAAAAATTCTGTGTCTCCCTTCTGAAAGTAAAGCTGTCTCCTCAGAACTCCAGTAAAGCAGATCAGGTAGCTGAGAAACGCTGAAATCAGATTTCAGCATCAGATGGGTGCATTTTTTTTTGAGTGCTCGTATTAAAAACTTATTTTAAAATAAGTAAAGCAAATGCACATGCAAACAAAGCTGACCAGGCTAACCAAACCATGAAGTAAATTATCAGCCAGAACAAACAAGGCTTACCTGACATACTGGAAAGCTCTTGTCTGAGTTCCAGGTCCATAGACCTAAAACCATATGAAAAATATGAAAGTTAATAAATACAGACGTCATCTCTAACCCAATTATCTTTTCTTTACCATTCTAGAAAAATGTCTCAAGAAGAAACACTTGAGACACAAGCCCAGTGTTACAAGAACGGAAAAAAAGTGCTTGCACACTTTGGCAAAGTATCAGTTCATTGAAGGTCATCTTCCTCTTGGATCTGTCTCCACTAAACATATCCCGAGGCATTTTGTTAACCTGAACTCTACATGAAGGAAAACTTCTCAGTGGTGTAGGACAGAGTGATGCTTTGTCCTCTCCAAAACACTGAAAGAAGGTGCAGCCTGCACTCAGCCAGAAAAGAGTGCCAAAGATTCAAAGCAAACTTCAGACTACTAATATGTGGTTATGATGAGCAGTTTTGACTTGCTCATTAGCAACAGCCAACTTCAAAGAGACCACTAAATGCTAGTGGTCTCTAAAAAAAATTGTTGAGAAACAGCACTGTGTTTAAAGCAATCAGGAAAAAAAAAAGAAAATCACGTGGCTCTAAATATTACTATCTAGGGAAAAGGGAAGCAGAGTAATTTCTAGATGATAAAACTCACAAAGTCACCTGTACAGATTTGTATCAAAACCTTAGGGGGGAAAAAAAAGAAATCTCAGATTACATATTGGTACTTTGGAGGAAGTTGCTAAAGTTCAAACAGACATTAATGTACAGTTGAAGTGTACAGAATGGTATTTGATATCATTATTTTTTTCACAGTTTAACCAAGTGCAGTATTAGTCTTTAGAACATGAATACTGACATTCTGAAATCTATCAGTAGGCACATTTAAGTGGTGAAAACATTTCAGTTTAACTGGGACACACAGATTTTACCATCAACCTACTGCAACAGAAAGGCTTTTGGAAGGACAGAAAAGGAGGCATGCTTGTTTTCCTTGAGGACAGAAAGGGCAGTACAATGGTACAAAGGCCATCTGTTACTCGGTAAGCCTTGAGCTCTCCAAGGCTGATTCAGAGCCCAAAAGAAGTCACATTTGAGTACACACTGAGTAAGATCAGGAGTGTAAGAGTTTACACAAAAACTGATTCAGAAAGGAACACACCAGGAGCACGATGACAGCCTGATGGACTCCCAAAACACAGGAGGAAGCTTTCATGCATTTATGTAGAGCTTCCTGCATTTAGCGCGTGGGATAAGTTTTACAGAACTAAATATTTGTACAAGACTTGCAAAGACAGCCATGTGGTTATCTTTCTGACATAGAGGTAATGGCTGGAAAATACAATACAGTTTTTATCTTTCAATTTCTCTTAATAAATCTTTCCTTTACAATAACAAAACAACAATCATCATGTTTGCATAGGCCACAATTTCTAAAACTCAGTGACACTGTTCTCTGAAGAGATTATTTACTCTATTTGAACATGTACTTTGAACTGAGAGACCAAATACATAAGCGTTTCTAAAGAGATCAACACACTTTGTATTCCTGTCAGCCAAATTCTGTGATGATATAAGAGTGATTTTTTTTTTTTTAGGTCTCAGCCACAGCTTATTGCTGATAATTAATTTTATTCGACCTGGTCAGCTAAACAACTCTCCCTTACTTCTTTTCTCAGATCCAGTAATTTTCAACATCAGCCAGCTATTTCCTACAGAACAGTGATGTTGGGCAGAACATTTTATTTTAACCCCTACTACAATTCCTTTTTTTTTAATGTTTTGATAAGAAAAAAGCACTGACCCACATGGTTGTGCTGTCTATGTAGTGCTGAAGGGATTCCTATCAAGGGCTAGGCAAGCTGGGCTCAGTGGTTTAGTCAGCTAGCCAAGACTAAGCCACTCTTAATGCTGATCTATATGGCAGACTAAATATGCTCCAGTAAACACTGGGTAAGTTACAGTCAGCGTCACACAATGGCTACCATACACTAAGCACTAACAGTGATTTCTACAAAAGCAGTAAATCTCTGGAGGAAAAAATAAATCATTAGGAGAGGTGGCGAACACAGTATTACTGCAGGCCTGTAACTCTGAAATAACCACAAGCCTAAACTGAAAATTTAGCAAAGGCCAGGAACACCAGAGTAGCCAAGATTCATCACTGATGACATGAAAAAAATAGTAACAAATTGCCTAACTGACCAATCATTGTTAAATAGCAAACAAGTAACCAAATGCTGACCTCCAGAGGAGACCAATCTTTCAAGAATTATCAGTAGTTAAGTGAGGTGATGTACATTGCTTTGCAGAACATATGTAATTTGAACTTCTTACATTTTCTTTCTTTGAAAAGACTTCTAGAACACCAGTTCTAGATGTCAGTAGGGTAGTATCTACCATCAAAGTTTTGCAGGGGGTAGCCATCTTTGGCACACTTTTTGAAAAAGATTAAAGTCAAAGGAGTTCTATCACAGGACACCAAGCTTCATCTTGCTTGGCACAACTTATTCCCTGGCCTAAACTCTTCAATGTTCTGTCCAGTTTTAGATTTTGCTCTGCAAGAAGCACTCTTGTGGGAGTTACCACAAAACCTTCACCCTTATTGTCCTTGGATCGTCTGCTTCATCTTTGAGATATTCCTGACGGAACTCTGGATTTTGTTTATATCTCCAATACAAAGAATGCTGAAATGCTTCTGCAGATTGCAACTGGTAGCCTTGTTTCTTTCTGGGAAAGAAAGGTCAACCTCACTGACAGAGCACATCTTCAGACATGTCATTCCATACATACAAGTCTGGTATACTGGAACACTACATTTTAGAGGAGAACATCAGCATTTTCTAAAATCTATCCTCATTCACAAGACATCAGGACGGGATATAAAGATGAATGGTTCTTCATATCACCAGGAGGTCATCACTTACTGTTAGCGGTTCTCCCTGGAGAGCCTGTAGGATAAAATTACTGACAACTCTTCCATCATTCATATGCATTCGAGGACCAAAGGTATTGAATATTCTGGCAACCCTCACTTCAACTCCTTCCTGTAGCCAAAGAAAAAAGAATTGTTACTTCCTTAATAAAAGTGTCTTTCTCCCTAAAAGTGTAAACTCTTCCCTGTCAAAAAGCTTTTAAGAATCCATCTTTCAGCTTTAACATGCATTATTTTCTAATAATGAAACACTTCAATTATTTCCTCAGCCCTTCTGAAAAATGTAGTGCATATACCAAGGTAATTTATACTAGTTCTCAGAATTTGTAATGCAAATCTAAATCACTGCTAGAACAGCTCATGATTTTAGCACATGCATTTTCTTCCAGGAAGAACTTCAAGATTTTTCAGTAATACCTTTCCAATAACAACTTACTGCAGCTAGGATTTAGCTACCTTTTTTGCAGATAAGTGAAGCCTCACAATCACCAAATACGCTGCCAAGGCAGCACTTCCATAGATTACAACAGTCCATACTTTAGAAAAGCTGAACATATCAGAAAAGTATGTTTTACAAAGGCCATAAAGTGGTTTTGTAACCAGAGCATTTTCTAGTGCCCTTCTTATTAGGCTGTGTAAATGCATGCATTACAATCTTCAATGGCACAGTTTTTTCCAAGAAACATTTTTATCATTTCCAGAAGTCCTTTCTACAGAATATTTTGCAAATTTTCAAAGCAAAATGCAACAAATATCTTTCTGGACAGAGCATTTTAACAGTTAGAGACTGTAGACTGAAGTAATCTCTCTTGAGTCATTTTGATTGACACATTCATTTGGACAAGCCACAGTTTATGATAAAGTCTGCGAGAAGGAAGTTTGGCCCTTGTGAGCTAGAACAGGATACTGCTGAGTTCAGAGCAATATGGTATGCTGTAAGCAGATTGATGGTACCATCTGAGAGTGATAGTCACAAGGTAGGGAAGAAGGTGTCAACCTCAGTGCAGGCCTATGTATCCTCCTCATATTACCTGGCCCTCCCACCTCCCAGAAAAAGACATCCTTGTATCAGTTACAGGAAAAAATTTGTCTGGAGCAAACTTTCTGTGCTCTGATTCAACTGAAGTCACAAGCACAGTGTTCTGGAGTTGCAAACATTCCTTCCATACCCATTCCTTCAGAGGATACACAGAACATCTTGTATTTTCCATGTATTTTACTAAGGCTCAGATCAATGCTTTCTCTTGTCTTGGAAGAGTATCTATGTGGAAGAAGTGTATTGTTGCTATATCTGTGGCTGAAAGCTGCAGCTCACACACTATTCACTCAGAAGAGACCTGGAAACACATTTTTCTTGGAAATAAATGTAGCTTCACATATGAAAGACACTTGCAGGAAAATGTGACCTTCTCTCTTAGGTCTCCAAGTGATTCATAAACAAACGAATCCTCAAAGATGCTTTGTGAAAGCAGCAGAACTACCTTTTTACAGGTGAGAGACAGGCAAAAGGGACATTTAAAACATCAGCTATTACTCGGTGTTGAGAAATCAGAAACACCAAATAGTACAGGTAAAACCCAACACCTCCCAGTATTGAGTAAGTCAAACAACACTCAGTTCCATTTAGCTGCAGGTAAGATTTCATTTGCCATGATCAAACCCTGTTTGCAACTGCAGCTAAATGGTAAGCTAACAGTAACAAGGGAGGGAACTATTGTGCCACAGGAAAAGATACACAGTCTGTCCAGCAAGCTTGTATCCACAACAGAGCCAAAAAAATAACCTCACAACATCCACTGGGTCCTTCCCACTGAAAGAGACTCTGGATGAGAAGCCCCTTTCCATGCAAAATGCATCAGCTGGGAATATACTCTATTTCTTGTTAGCTAAAAAAAGTACAGCAATGTAACATTTTAAATGTATCCTTCCAGAAGCACATGACAGAACCATTCCCAAAGCCTTCACTGCATTTGGAAAGACATACTCTTACAGAGCTGCTCCTTCATTTTGCCCAGCACTTTATCTTAAGGCCACTCACTCCTTCAGGAAGGGATTGTATTTCACATGGGTTTTCCAGATACTGCCATTAATAACGAGTGCAGAAAATAAGGCACTTGGAAGCTAGTATTCAAGATAAAAATAACTCATTCAACGATGCTGACCAAAAAGCCTCTCTTGCTCTGCACAAGCTACAGCAGCAGCCTTGTTTTCCAGTATTGGTTGGAAACCAGCAAGGGATCTAGAAAAGAAAACACATTCTCTACTACAGGCACTTACTCATAGTCACAATGAATCCATTACTTCTTCTCCCTTCTATTTATTCACCTCATCCCACTGTAATGTTGTCTTCTAAAAGGAGTAACCTTTTATTTATAGTATCATCTAGCAAAGCTTTTCTCTGCAGCCTACTGCTTTGAAAAATCTATTTTCTATGCAGCTGATTTTTCATTTGTCCCTTTAAAACTGGAATTTGCCTTCTCAAAAGAAACTCTTCCACAGACAAAGAAATTTTGGAGCCAGTAACTTAAAAATTGTCATAACTCTCCTTCTTCTGTTTCATGAACATCTCATTTGAAGTGGTCCTTTTTATATACTGACTCTACTCCTTTTTGTGTTAATTGTGTCTTAGCTATGTCCTGTTACTCCGAATATTATTAATAACATGTAGTAATGACTACCTGACTACCTCTACCATATTCCCACTATCAAAGTCAATTAGTTCCCTAGGTTTGCAGCAGTAAGTCATGTATAGTATTTTATTAGATCCTAGAATAAGGAAAAAAACCTCTTTGGCTCATATTTATACTGCTGAAGAGAGCCTGAGATTTATCCCTAAAGCTGAGATAAAATGTAATCAACTGCCTTCTGTCCTCACACTTTAAGACAATGCCTTCCCACAGCAGATTGATCAGAAAGAAAATTCCTTGAGCAATCCAAAAAAGAGCCTGAGAGCAAGAGCATAAAACGCAGGATTGTGGACCAGCGAAACACTTCAGCTCACTCTGTTATTTATCAGTATGAATTTCTTCACAGAGACTGTGCCTGTACAGATGAAAAGAAGCAGGAAAGAAGCAGGAAAGAAGCAGGAAAGAAGCAGGAAAGAAGCAGGAATGATTGTTATGGCTTACAGAGATACTTCCTCTGAATAAGTACTCAAGACTATTCTGACAAGCTGTCAGTCAAAATTATTAATTAGCATTAATTATCCAGTCTCCCCTTGCAAAACAAAGCCGTCCATGGTTTTCAGCGTGAGTATTTGCCAGTGATTTAGTTTTAGAGATTTCAGGTTCAGAAACTATCTGGTATCCAGAAATTAAGGGTATCAAGAATGCTGTAACTCCTTAATTTAAAAAGACATATTTTAATTTTATAAGGTTTTTAAGAACAGGTATCTGCTTGTGTTGACTGTCTTAGAAAATACATCAATACAATTCAAATGCCAAGTTTCTTTTAAACAAAACAATTTGAACATGTTATGCTGTAGCTGTAATTCACAAGGAAATCAGGCAAGCTTCTCCTATTAATTACCAGTCCTTCCTTCTTTCTTCTTCCTTTCCTCTGTGGATGTATCTGAACAGCAAGTATGAGTTAGACCTCCCTGCATAAAAGATCTGGAAAGTTACAAATGTCTGCTCTCCAGCACACAACTGGAATAAAAAAAAAAAAAAAAATCTGCTGGGAAGTCCAGACAGTAGCAGGGTATCACTGTACCTGATACAAATCTTTACCAATGTCTCAGCCAAGATTACTTAGATTGTTGCCTGCATTCCTTGCTTTAGTAGTCATTTTCTTACTAATTCATATTCTTTCCCTTGTGTTTCACAGATCAGTAACTCCCAAAATTGTTCCCAAAACACTGAGCTGCAATCACAGCAGAATTACTATCATGGTGTACACTGGATCCATGATGTGTTTAAGCTACAATACTGTACAATGAGGCTGGGTCAAAGGAATTTTATTTGTATGTCCTGTCAATTATATAAAAAATGCCATTAATACTCTGTTACTAACAACTTTCTGGTATTATTTTGCAAAACAGTGATGCTGAGATGGGAATTTCATAAACACTAAAGCTCCTAAACAAGCTAAGAAGGACACCCTGAATGATCTGACTCTATACTTTGGGCATAATGCAGGTCCCTGAACACAACCTACAACTTTATGGTCGAAATACTACCATTATAGTTCAACACTTATAGTTCAACACTTCAATCACATAGCTGGTATGAAAAAATAGATGAAGAAAGTGGAAGGAGAAGAAAAAATTTCCTGTAACATTCCCATGCGACCAGAAGTGTTGCTTCAGCTCTGGAGAATTTCCTTACAGGTCAGTAGCATAAGAAAAGAAAGAAATCTAGTTCACAAAACACTCTTAATATGCATAGCATTTAAATTGCTGTGTATTTTTATTTACAACACATCTATGCAGATCTCTGCCATGAAGGTAGTATCAGATTCTAGTCAGTACTTAAACTAATCCAGAGTACTGGAGCAAACATTACCACCTAGATTTCCAGGTAGCTCCAGAATGTCAAACCCAATTTTTTTAAGGTTGAACAGGTAACTGAATGGCAAGTCTTGAACAAAGCACAAAATTCACACTGTGATACTGTGTGCTGGAACTCCCATTCCACTGCTTTTTCAGGTGATAAAACCAAGAAATGCTTAATTCATAGGGTCAAAATAAGTGAACAAAACAACACCACCAGCAAAAAAGAATGCACTAAAAACGCCTTGGTCAGGAGGCTACTGAGGAACTCTGAGGACAGCAAATAGTCAACTTTGACTAGATTCAAAAACCATTCTGATTCAATAGGCTGTCTGGAAGTATAATGCTGAACTTTAGTTTTACTTCACATTTTTTGGAAACACTACTAGGTATTTAAGGTATGTAACAATGTGCATAATGATGGAAATCTTCGCAAGAAATGTCCAAAATATGCAAAATAACTTTGCCTGTTTTTTCTTTTTATTGAAGCGGAGAGATTCGGGAAGTATTTTAGCCTGAAATACTGCAAATCCCACTGTTTGGGGGTAGGTCACTCCTACTGAAAATCTCCTTAAAAGGACAATACTTATTTGCATAAATGAAATCTGACCTTTTCAAAAGGTAAAGTTTCCCCCACTCATAACAGCATACCACCTAAACACTACCCGCCCCTCTCTCTTCCCCATGCCAGCTCAACAGTGTTTCAGAATATATTTGAACACAGGACAAGCTTGGGCAGACTTCATTAACCCTAACAAAGTACAAGAAGTATGTCACAGAGCTGCCCCTAGGACAGACAGCTCATGTGCATCGTGAGTTTTTATTTAATGTACGTGTGCATTGCAGTTCCACCTTATAAACCTTTCCTATTCATTGTAAAGCCTGCATAAAATTTATGAGATGCTACATGATTCATTTTGTGGTTTTAAGATACAGCCCATGATTTAAAAAATTACCTACTCATGCCCTTCTAAAAGAATACTGCAGTGAGTACCACAAACCTGCAAAAAATAGAACACCCTACAGCACAAGGATTTCTCACAAAAACTGCCATCTTCAAGTGCAAGTGGGTTTCCAGACTGACTAGGAATATTTTGCTACAGTGAAATACTGGAGACATCATCCTGAACAACAGCAGTATCACCATGTTGGACCTTAAACTATTTAAAAGAAAACAAAGGTGACAGAACCTCCACCTTCTCTGTCTGGTAGAAGAGATAAGGCAGAATTACTGCTCTATACGAAAATAGCATTTCCTAAAGTCTTATCACTTCAGCTTGATTCTGTTTTCAAGGTCTATAAAAGCACTTAGAATTTTATAATTTCAAGGTTTAAAATTTTATACAATATACTATGTTTGATTTATACGTTCGTATATTAAGGCTGCAAATAACAAGAAATACTGATACTATTTTCTTTAGTGTGCCACATTTGCTAATTGAATAGTCTCCTGGAGTCTAGCTGAACCACAATTAAGCAAGATTTACATACAGGTAAAGAGTCAATGCTACATCAGTTTTTGATGAGTTTCTACTTGCTGGTTAGGAAACACAAGGAAACTGGCATGTATAATTTCTTAAACATATTTTAAATTGCATTTTTATCCTCATGTTACTGTCTTTGTCTGAAAACAGGCATTACATAGCTAGGTATTCATTAAAGTCTGTATTTAGACCTACATAATTTTAAGACACTTCAAAGGTACTTAGAATACATTGCTTTTATATAAGTACTCATTAAAGACCTTCCCCATTCTTACCTGTATATTCTAATTTTGATTATTCTCCTTCAACATTCCACATTTATCAGTAATGACCCTATTCAATCCATTGACTTCTCAGCACACTCAGGTCACCTCAGTTTAATCTGTCTAAAAACTATTTACTATACTGAAAGACATATTATACCTATCAAGAAGACTAAAGCACATTTTCTACAAGAAGACTGCACATCTGAAAACACACAACAGATGGGAGCAGTAAAACCTTCCCATTAAAGAAAACAGATTTTGCAACAACAGGATAAGTGTTCCTACTCAAGATGTTCTCTTTTGCCTTCCTACCCCTAAATACACATACTTCAGTCTTGCCATACATTGGCATTTAATAATTACAGAAAAACCACCAAATCTGATGCAAGTTTAATACCTGTTTCATGTATGCATAGCACATGGTCTCTGCAACCCGCTTTCCTTCATCATAGCAAGCTCTTGGACCTATTGGATTCACATGCCCCCAATAATCCTCATTTTGAGGGTGAACTTCAGGATCTATGGGGAAAAAATCACCTTAGATTATGATACATCAAAAGATGACGAAGCTTTCAGTAGAGCATTGGTGTTACACAAGTCAGCACAGCTTCTCTCTGAATTCAGCATTTTAGAAAATCTTATATTTTAACACAATTTCTTTAAAGTGCAATCACTGGAACCATGAAAACGGCAGTGGCAGAAGATGAAAGCCTAGTAAAATAACTGAGTACAAGCAAACAACAGTCAGCAACTGCTTTCCCTAAAAGAATGTGTGTGAACAGAGGGCTAAATTCAACTCCTCTGCAAAGGCAGATTACCTCAAGGGCATAAATATGACTTTTACCTAATGTGCCTCAGAGGAAACATTACAGGTTATGTAGGCAGCAGTTATGTAGGAGGCATTATAGAATACGTAGGAAAGTAAAGTATATTCAAATTTCATAAAATACAAAACAAGTGAAGAAAAATGGAGAAAATAGAGATGCACTGCATTTCTTAAGGACATAAGGGTGATATATCACAAAGTACTTAGCATTTCTTCTATATTTCTTATCATAAAAACAAATAACCAAACAACAATCACCTAGGAACTTTGATGGTGTGTGCTTTATACACTTGAAAAAATACAAACACTTAGTTAAATTTACCCTTTTGTTGACTTTAGGATGGTATAATTTCTACTGGGTTTAAAATTTGCATACATTACCATAGAATTTCCTAGTGTTGAAAGCTAATTTTTGAAACAGTCGTGACAGTCAGTTCTGACTAAGCCTTCCTGACTTTATGCTGCTCAGACAAGATTATGAATGAATTTGTGCCACATGAAAGCCACAGAGCAATGGTAAATGCATAGAAGTTTTACATGATTATAAAAGCCCATAGCAATCTTAGAAGGGCCTGAAAAGATGCTGTATGAAAGGAGATACTCCAGAAGGGAGTTTGTTTAGTTACAAATGAGTCCTTGGAGCTCCTGTTTTTCTCTGCAGAGCCTGACCATGGATAACCTAAGGTTTGGGATGCAGTAGGAATGCTGCACATTCCTGAAGTCACTTTGGCTACCAATCGTCTTAGTGATCCCTTGCTAAGGAATTTACTTTGACTCTTCTGGACTGAAGTTGCTCCACCCAAAGTATACACCCGGAGGTGTGTTCTTTGTCTTTCCTCACTTTTTGCTCACAAAGCTTTGTATCTTGTAACACAGGTGACCATTTTGTGCTTACCTGTTTGTTCTTACAGTCAAGAGTCAAATCTACTCCTACTGAGCAGAGTACTATGCCTGTGTATCTCCACTAATCTTGCAACACTGCTATTATCAATTATGCAATAGTTGAGAACAGAAAGAGGTTTCTCTCTCTAGCAGGCACAGGGTCTGTTACACACCCCAAGGAAATACCGAAGAGTCTTGCTGCATCCAGTCACCATCTATCCATCATTCTTTCACTCCTTCACTTCTAAGAGTAAGATGAAGACAGAGAGCACTGCCAAATATTACATTTTAAGAGACACCACAAGAATCTACATGCACAACCAGTATTTTCTTAGCTTGGAGGTTACGTCTTTTGTCTCCTACCAGGGCAATTGCTAAATTTTAGCAATACAATTCCTATATGATAGGAAAAGGATATGCATATTTACTATTGAAATTATCTTTTTCCTCAGGTTTTTATCATGGCATCTGGACTTTAGAGTACAACACTCAATTTCCCCATAACCCCTTTGGAAAAAGAGTGGTAAACCAGGACACAGGGAAGATACAGATAACACCACAAGTCTGCTGCCACCACTCTTGACTAGATACATAAAACAAGCACTGTAAATGCTCTTCTCACATTTTAAACTATAAGAACATCTCATAAAAATGCAAGCTAAGACAGTGATGAAAATCTATTGTTCTGGTACACGACAAAAGATGTGTAAATATCCTTTTACACAGTCATATCTGAAGAGCTCTAAACACTGTTTTATTCTTCTTACCTCCATAAACCTCTGATGTAGAGGCCAGCAGCAGCCGTGCTCCAACACGTTTAGCTAAACCTAGATTTTGGGCAATGGGGAAAGAACAACATAATTACAGCAAGTGCAATAATCTTTCACTCATGCTAGCTGTTTTACATGTTTTTAAAGAGAATTAGATCTTTCTAACTAGGCAAATTTAGCTGTAAATCACATCCATAACTCCCACTTCCAAACAAGAAAATTTAAGGAAAGCAGAGCAGCACCTGCATGTGATGTGTTTGCTTCTGGGACTAGTAGTTGCACTGAATCAAGACCCAGGAACTTAATCTATTACAATCTAAATAAAGGCCAAGGAAATCAGGATCTTGAAACAATATAGTGTATTATGATTACCAAATCCTTCTTTACATAGATTAAAGAGAAGCTATGTAAAGAAACTTATACAAAATAATGTTATAGGACAAAAATCTATATTTTCTCCTTTATTATACCCTTTTAAACTGCTTGGATGATCCTACCCATCACTTGAGATTACCCTGCATTCCATTTCAATGGCTTTCTGGTATTCAAGTTGGCATGGTAAATCAAACAAATCTCTCATCTGCACCATTCTGATACCTCAATAGCTTCTGAATCACTTGGTTCTCTGAATTGTACTCTCTAGAGTATCACTCAAACAAGAAACTCAGCTATGCTAATGCCCAGGAGTTTTTCTGACTCATAACAATTCCTAGGATCACTGACACTCAGATCATTCTGCATCATACTAAATGGCACAAAGATGGGAGGAAAAGTAGTGAGTGAAGGCTTGAGGTCTTCTTTTCACTGACCCATTCCCAGCATCAAAACTAACCGACAAAGCTGAAAACATTGCCTTGTAATTATCCAGCATGAAGCTGGACATTAAACACTCTTTCAGAATCTGCTAGCCAAGGCATGTACAAGAGGGTGCAGTACTTTTGATATCTGGAGGTCAAACCAGTGCAGTTCCACCTAGTCCAATGTCTGCTGAAGTGGAAATAAACACTCAATTATGGTAATTGTGGGAATGTTCCACAGTCACCAAAGTGAAAACTGTACTCACGAACACAACTGTGCTATAAAAATTCCATGCTCTCAATTGTTCCTATTACTTCTGTAATTACTGCACACTCTATAGCAAACTTACAGGCACAAAGCTCTTGTGCTTTGACAGCCATGTTGTCAGTGTTCATTTGCAGATATATTTAAAGGAAAAGGACAAAAATCTTCAAAGAGGGTAAAAATACCCCAAAGTTATTTTGCCTAAAGAAACAACTTTTCAAAATGTATGACTCACTTGCTTCATCCTCCCCCCTCCCCAGCAATTCTGTCAGGATTCTATGATATCTAATCAAGCTAAGTAATAAAAAAATTCAACTTACCCAGCATGTTTAATGTTCCAATAGTGTTGGTCTTCAATGTTTTTATAGGGTTATACATGTAATTTGGAGGAGAAGCAGGAGATGCTAGATGATAGATCTGGTCCACTACAGAAAAATGGAGAGGATAGCACTGTAATTTTCCCACATAAGATATTAAATGAGAAAGCATTAAAGTCAAGAAACAAGTATTCATTTGTGCACTTCCTAGCACTGGAACCCAGCATTTCCTGTACTGCTACCTACAGATGATATGTATACAAACCTGTTGTAACTCTAAGAAAGACTTAAATTTTAGTAAAACAAAACCTAGAGTATAATGTAATATATCAACACTGTTGACATGGATACAGATATCTGTGTTGGTGTTCACACATTTCCACTTATAAAAAATTTAGTTGAGTACTTCAGTATTTGCAACATTCTCTTACCCTCAAGTTTTTAAGTGGCTACAAGCTTCAGAGTATGTTTCTAAAATAGACTGCGAAGCAAAAATGGTAGAAACTTTTTTTCAGTATGAGGAGAAACTTTTTGGGAAAATAAATACTGTATTTTTATTTCTAGACCATCTGTCATTGAAACATTAATCGGCTTTGTATCATTTATATATTAAATACATATATGGCAAGACACAAGCATGCAACTTTTGGGGTTTTTTCCCTGTTACTTTCATTACATGTACATAATAACACAGTATTTTAGCTTTAATTAAAAAAAACAAAGACACAAATCAAAACCCAATATAGAGATTTCAGCACACTCCTCCACTCCCTGTAATGAAACACAATTAACCAAAGAACTAGTGGAAATTCATTGTCTGAGATGATTGAAGATTGGAGGTATTAGAAACAAAAGACTGTTGGAAACAAATTGATTAAATTATAATAAAAACAAAGCAATGAAAACTGGATTAATTTTCAAAGACGGTATCTGATACTCAAAAGCTCAACCTACAAGCCTTTCAGAATGTGCCTGTTGTAAACAGGTAAATGTCTTTCTGTCTTGTATGTAACTTGAATCACAGCAAGTCAGAACTGTGTAAAAAAAACCACTCAAGGATAAGCAACTGCAAAAGCAAAAATTAAACATAAGCTCAAATTAGATGTTTAAGGATGAACAAATCCCCTACAACAAGGTCATTCAAGAAAAGCAATCAAATGGTGAGGTAATAATTAGAATGGTCTGATAAAAGAAAAGGAAAATAACTCCTGTGTGTTTCCAAAGAAAAGTTTGGTTTGGTTGGGCTTTGTTTTTTGGGGTTTTTTTTAAGAAGACTTTACATTGAAATCAGAAGGAAGCTGGAAAAGTCAAGGCTAGCTGCTACTCTGATAGAAGAAAATACTGCATAGCATAAGGCTGTCTTGCCCTAGAACAGAACACTACTGGTCAAACAAATGTTTTCCTTCTATTTTCTGATGTGCTTTATTATTAAAAAGCAATAGCAAATCACAGCATTAAAAATAATCTGTACTTTGACCACATATTGATTTTTCTTAGACTTCTGTTGGGGGCTTTGACTTTCAGAGTATCTGTGACATAACGAACTTTTTCCTCCAGTTAAATTACTCTTCCTATTCAAAACAGAGTAGAAGCATCCTTAACTTTCAAATTAAAGAAAAAAAAAAACACAAAAGCAAAATAAAACAAAAATTTTCTTTTTCTCCATTTGAATACAAGTATACTTCCTTAATAAGCACAAACTGTATATGACTTACATCTAGTAGGAAAAGAACGAAAAAACTTTTAGAAATGGTTTGAATTGGGAAAGACCTTAAGGATCACCTACATCCCACCACTCATTCCACTAAACCAGGCTGATCAAAGCCCCATCCAGCCTGGATTTGAACACTTTCAGGGATCAGGCATCCACAGTTTCTCCAGGCAACCTGTTCTGGTGCCTCACCACCCTCACAGCAGAGATTCTGTTTCCTTTCTCTAATCTAAACCTACCTTCTTATAATTTAAAGCCATCTCCCCTCGTCCTATCTATATGAAAAAACAAAATATCAATTATGAAGTTATCACCTGCTTTTTACTAGCTGAAAACACTGAAATATTAGAAGAATGTGCCTCCTGTTGAAGACTTCCTTCCCATTCTCAAATTTCATTTGACAAAGCAAGTACTCAAACCTTTTCTTTCTGACCTCTAATATATATGTATCAAAAAAAAAAAAAGCAGACTAGTAGGACAAGAGCATACATAAGTGGCTTGAATTATCCACGTAAAAGTCATCCTTTACTTTTCAACAGTCTGTTGAGCAATGAAAAAATGAAAAGTAGGTAAGTCTTCAAAGCACAAGCGTCTCCCTCACATTAAAACATTACATTCTTTTTAAGATAAGCACGTGTTCTGGTAATAATGCTTTAAAAATACCAGCAATATTGGCATAGTAAAATACTCAACTCACTTTCTGACTTCCTAATGAAGTGTGCTTGTATATAAGTCAAGTTTTTCTACATTAACTGTTGTGTCTATTGTCTACTGGGCAAGCTCAGCTCCTGACTTCTATGTAACGTAGCTTGGATAAGCACACACTGGATTGTCTGGAGGAAGCATTTCAAAGTTAACTCTATACTGCAGCCCTGCATTGTTACTGCAACACAAGAAATTCTGCAAAATAATTTAATTCACTGATTCTATTCACAATGTCAAGTGACCAAAATAAGGAGAAACTATTTCAAGCCATACCTCACTCCAGAGAACAATTAACTATCAACATAAACATAAGATGAGCTCCTAAGGCAAACTTAATGACTGTTATTGCAAGTTTTACTGTCTTGACAGAGCAATGATATTTGACAGTATGCTCATGCAGATGCCACAAAACGTATCTACTTATATGCTGCCATGCTCTCTTTGGTCTACAGCTGTTTATCTCTAGAGCAGGGATGACACTTCAGCTGCCTAGAAGATGTCAAAACAGCTCAGAAAGCTAAAGAGAGACAGTTTTGGAAGATCTGTAATGTTGAGTGTCTTTTCCACACATAAAATGGTGCGGAGAAGTAAAATTTCATGTAGCAGGTTCTCTGCTATCTGTTCTTAAATGATCAGGAAATAGTCCATCCAACCACTATCAACTCTGGTGCAGCATCAAGAGAGAATGTGTCACACAAGGCATCTGTAATAGCAACACAAATAGCATCCAAAGACAACCTGACACAGCGAGAGCTGGCTGAAGAAAGTTCCCAACTCAGGCTCAATTCCAAGCCCTACCTGCACTGCTAATACAACTGAAACTTTCAGGAGTCTGCAACATGAAGCTAGTTAATTGCTCTCCATGATGAAATGTGACATGGAATAACTACTTACTTTGGTCACTGTGACACTGTAAGCTTAAGCAGTGAATAATGCTGGAATCAGTCTCTGGGGAAATAATGCAAAAATATAGCATGGAGTAAATTTTAACTGGTTTGTTGAACTTCAACATGCTTCCTACAAGTGAGTTCTAAACATGAATAAATACACAACTGCCTCAAGTTTTGCTTTAAGTATCCCCTTCCCACAGCAGGCTACTGTCATAAAACTAAAGACAAGGGGTAGACTGGAAGCTGGCAAAGGAATGCTCTGTAAAGATGCTGACAGATGCTTGCAAGCAGCAGGTAACTCCAGCACAGTGGTGCAGAAAAATTAACAAAGCAATTGCTGAAGTCGCCTACAGCCAACTCAAAGCTGAACTCTGACCTGAGTTTTATGCTGTTTATTTCTACCCATTCCTTCACAATGCTTTCTAAATCAGGTTTTTGACAAGCTGTGGTGGAATTTCTGGAAAGAGAAAATAACACTTCGAAAGCATTTTGGTCTGTTAGTAATTCACTGCCTAATTCTAATCTGTCAAAACAGAAATTAATTCTTTCCTGCCTCCCTCTCCATCCACCTAATTTTGTTTTGTGGTTTCTTTGGGTTTTTTTAAATACTACTAATTTTTGACACACAGCAGCTCATTATAGGAGTGGTTCCTTTAATGGCATGTGGCAATTCAGATACAGAAGGTCAAAAACTACCATTCCTTTTGCTCCACAAGGATACAGGTGGCCTGTGATTATCCAAGTGGTCATATAACTGTTAGCTAGAAACAAATGCATATAAAATACAAAACCCCAAAACCTCCTTATAATATTCAAGTTTATTTACTTATTTTTAAACATGAAACTAAGTGTAAAAAACAGTGCAAAAGGAAGATAGAAAGCACTCTCCTTCCTTTAGTCCTTCATTTTTCCTTTATTTGCCAGCTAACACTTCTTTTAAATGAAACAATGAGAAGAAGCTGGAGGAAAAAGGTTTTCCTTGCCAGATGTACAGTCTTGTCTATGTCATTTGCCTCAATGTACATCCCCCCATGGATAAAAACAAAAATCGACCCATGTAAGGAACAGGTTCAGCAAGAGTAGAACTGGCAGAGAGATGGAAGATGGGGAATTTGTGACAGATGGCCATCTTCTGGATCAGATGGACAGGCAACCAAGCATCTACAGGACCTCTGCCTCTTGCCTGGGAAGGAATCTTTTCTATATCAAGCCTCAGACCAGTGAAAAACATCACCAGTTTTCCAAAATGTTTAGAGAAAGCTGGACATTTCAGCAGGATGGAAAGTTTTTACCACAAACTTTTCATATTTGATCCATCAAGCTGTCAATGCTTGATGGATCAAAGAAAATGAAGTAATAATTTTTTCTCATTCTACCTTCCCTCTATTAACTGTCAGGTCTGAAGAATACCAACTCTTTTTTTTCTTTTCCACCTCAGAATTTCAGCAGGCCAGCTAGACAGAGCCATCTACCCAGCTTGGCTGACAACCTCGTGTGCTGTAGCACAAAGTTAACAGTTATTTCAGATAGAAGGCAACTTATCTCTATTCCAGCCAGAGCTGTGAAAGGCTATCCAAGCTACAGCTTTTCAAAGGATTAGCTGTTTGAGTGCCTGGGACAGTATTGACTGAAGGACAGAAATACATCTAGTAATTGACTTCCACAACTCTTTTCTGTTACAAAAGGTAAAGAAAAGATTTAATACAAAACATATAATACAAAGCCTTGAGCTAGCTTTGCAATAAAGTCATAGCGCAATTATTTGAAAATAACCATTGTGAACAGTTGTGCAAAGCGTTACATTAAGGACCACAACAGAAGTACAAGTGATAACAATAAAATTCTGCAAGTTTTGTGTGTAACTCACATGGAAGACTAGAACTTTGTTAACTGTGTGCCCTGGTGGCCAAGAAGTCCAATGGCATCCTGGCCTGGATCAGGAATGGTGTGGCCAGCAGGAGCAGGGAGGTCATTCATCCCCTGTACCTGGCACTGGTGAAGCCACACCTTGAGTGCTGTGTCCAGCTCTGGCCCATCAGTTTAGGAAGGACATTGAGACACTTGAGCGCATCCAGAGGAGGCAACAAGGCTGGAGAGGGGCTAGGAACACAAACCCTGTGAGGAATGGCTGAGGGAGCTGGGGTTGTTTAGCCTGGAGAAAAGGAGACTCAGAAGTGACCTTATCACTCTCTACAGCTCCCTGAAGGGTGGTTGCAGTCAGCTGGGGGTTGGTCTCTTTCTCCAGACAACAACTGACAGAACAAGAGGACAGAGTCTCAAGCTGCATCACGGGAGATATAGGCTGGACATTAGGAAAAGGTTTTTCATGGAATGAGTGATAAAGTACTGGAATGGCCTGCCCAGGGAGGTGGTGGAGCCACCATCCCCAGATGTGTTTAAAAAAAGACTGGATGTGGCACTTGGTACCATGGTCTAGTTGAGGTGTTAGGGCATGGGTTGGACTCGATGATCTTGGAGGTCTCTTCCAACCCAGAAACTCTGTGATTCTGCGAAGATGGCAGCAAGTAGCTTACCAAGCACAGGATCAGACTACTGATAAAGAAACATTAAACAAATTTGTCATGTTACAATTTTATTGAAAAAAAAGGGGAAAAAAATTCATTTCAAAATAGTCCAGGTACAGAAACTGGCATAAACATTCAAGCCAGGTATATAAGGTACATGGTGGCAAATATAGAAGTCTGTGCTCAAGATAAAGTTTAAGTAACATATTGTGCAATAAACAGCAACTAATGTTTGCCAATTATGTCCTTCTCTATGTGAAGAGCTAAAAAAAAAATCCCTTGAATTTAGCATACATGGAATCTGCAATAACTAAATTTGGACACAAACATTCAATCTGGTGTTTTCCTTAATGCTAAAAAGGAATGATAAATAAAACCACTTGTCCTAGGATGATTAGGACACAATACTCTATAAAACTCTAAAATACTACCATAAAACTACCTTTCTTCCTATCATCTTTATTGTCTAGCCTTAATACTACATATGTTCTCCATGCTTCCCAAGTGAATGCTAAGGGAGAAATCTACCAGCTTTCCTACAACAGCAAATGACGTTCATCTTCAATTTCTGCCTTCAACACGTGTCATGGTCCTAGAAAGGACTAAACGGGTCACTAAGTCCACTAAGCACCTCCATCCATCACTGTATTTGCTAGTCAGGAAGTCCTGAGCAGAAAAGCTTTGATCAAAAGCACACAAATAAGTTTCTATAGCTTGAATGTACGGACTTTTTTTGTAAAAAAACCAGCTGTGGCAATTTCATTACTGGAGGTCAGGCCCGAGAAGCTGACACCATGAAGTGAGACATTTCTATTGCCCTGAACTAAAAACCACTAGAAATTACAGTGTACATTTATCTGATGCTAAACATGTTGTCTGTAATGTCAGGCAAACTGGAATAACTTCATAAATATTTACCATATTGCTCATACTGGAGCAGTTTTGGAGAGCCTCACATCAGAGACCAAGATCAAGGAACCACTGCACTTGGCTTTGGACAAACAAAATAAAGTAGCATTTGTCACCCTCTGCCTTGCCATAGACTTTTCTGACCACACAACTTAAAACCAGCAGGCTAAATGTATTAAGCACAGAGAAGGAAAACTAGGAAGGGAAAAACCTGAGATGGAAGTATGGAAGGAGAAAAACAAAAGCAACCAAAACCCCAAAACAAATAAACAAACAAACCCACCCAAAAAAACCACACCCCCCCTTAAAAAGAACCAAACAAAAAACATGAACAAAAAAACAACAAAGACAAAACCAAACCAAAAAGAGCCATGCATTAAAGACACTCTTTTTGTTTCTGTTTCTATGCACTTTAAATTATCTGTGAGAGGACTTGAAAACTGAACAATTCTGGGATACTGTAGAACACTGTTCAAAAAAATGTTACTATCCTGACATCTGGAATACTGTTATTCACAAGAAGGCTACAGGCTACTCTTTCGGCAATTTTGTGAGACTGTTCATCTTAGCCTTAAAAATCAACTCAGACCTACAAACCAGAAAAGTCTTTGAAAATAAAAGTTTTTTTTAGTCTCAGTAAAGCAAATGATTTATTAAAATTTTATAAATACTGTTACTTTACTTATGTAACTAGCAACCACACCACCTCCTGCAAACTCTGAAAGCCAATATCCTTGTCACTATGTGTATCACATGCTTATACCATCTCTCAACTTGCAAAGTGTGTTTTTATCATACCATTTTAAAAGCTTTTCCAGTAGCAGTCGAAAGAGCCAAAACTACTTTTGTGTTCACAAGAGTCACTGAAATCAGAGCCAATATTTAAGAAATGTTTTTCTAGAAACTGGACAGCTGGCATGAAGAATCAAAAGAGAACAAACTGAGATCAAAACTGAACAGCTTTAGTTAACTGAAGATCAGTTAATCTCAGAACATAAACCATGAAACAGTTTATCAGTACCTACCACTTACACTTTATGTCTCTCTCATTTCCTATTATATTACTTAGGTAGTGCATACACACATGTTTTATTTAAAAGTTTCTGAGCATCAGCTTGGAACTACTCTTCACTGCTCTGCCCAAAAAGAGCCTAGGCAGCAATTTCAGCTGCCACAGACTGCAATTTTAGAAGTGCCATGCAGTATGTTTCAAAACATACTGTGCATCTTCGATTAGGAAAGTGAAATCAGTTCAATTGACTCAACTGTTTCCATTGTTGACTGTAAATCTGTGGCATTTTCACCCGTTTTTGTTTCAAATTTGTGAAAGGTGTGGTCAAAACAAAACAACATAACACTATGAAGCAACCAGGAAGAAATGCAAGGCTGAAGTGTGTTCCTGTCAACTGTGAAACAGTTCAGCTGAGGACATGTTTCAGATACAGGAGATAGCTGGGTTTAAAGGAAATGTGCACCTATCACTTTACAGAAGATTGTTTTAAGGCTTCCAAAAGTTGCTGAGGAAGCAGGAAGAAGAAACTCCAGTGGGAGAAGGATATGGGCTATGTGTAACTGTCTGATGTTTCATTCCAGATTTATTCAACTGCTGTGTGTGCCTAAGGGTAGTTGAAAACCAGACCTCAAGACTGAAAACTGAGAGGCATTTTTTCCTGTTTAGGGGTCCAGTTTGTGGAATGATCATGTACAATCTTATGAAACCACCTTGAAAGTGGGTTGGTTTTTCATGTGTGTGTTTTGGGGGATTTTGTGGGGTATATGGGCTGTGTATTTTTTTTTTTAAATTTGCTTCCATGTATCTATGTTTTTATGTTGGAGTTCTTTTTTGTTTGGTTGTTTTGCTGTGGTTCGTTGTTTTTTTTTTTACACGTATATTCAAGTACAACAATATTTCACAGTAGAAATACACACTTTGGTGGCTGGAAGTGATATAAAAACAAACCCTTTTTACTACAAACACAGAGTCAACTCTACTGTAAAGGTGAGTATAAACAAGACAGCACTAACACTTATGTCACTACGTAAACCAAGTACGTTACTAATAACATACATTTGTTTAATAGAGAATTTCCTTTGGCATTTTATCTGTTACCCTAAAGTGGGGTACATCACAGTAACATCAGATGAACCATAAATTCTCATTTGCTTTCCAATTAGCATCTGTGTGTTTTTACATTACGGTTTGTAAGAACACAAGCCACACTGCTCTCAAGTGACTATCTCAGGGCATCTGTAATCTTAATGAATGTAGAGAATGAAGCAGAAAATAAGTAAAGGTGGATTTCTATATTTTTTTCATGATAATAAAAAAAAGAGTGTTAATAGATTTTTTTCTTTCCAGACCGGCCTTCAGAAAAAATCCCCTGTCTTCTTGTACCAAAAAAGTGCCCATTTAATAGTGTATTAAAGCTCTGCGTGAAGATCAGGCTGAAATGAAAATATCTTTAAAGACACAGAACTGAACTGTAATAGGAAAAAGGGTTAATATTTCAGACTTTTTTTCCTATTTTTCATCTTTCAAGACTTCTGAACTACTTTCATTCCACTAAAAAATTGAAAACCCTTTTTCTTCTGCTCGAAAAAAAACGAAGTGAAAACTTGTTCATTTCCCATTGACATTTCCAAATGCTAAAGCAAATAAAATCCTAGTAGAGGAGAAAAACACTCAGCACTAGAGATAACTACAGCTGTCACAGGGCTAAAAAATAAAATGTGTATTTAGGTGATTTATTATTGTCTCTGGCCAACCTAGATCAAGATCCAAGAATGCTGAGTCCCACTTCACGGGACATGGATCAAAGATAATGACGCAGCCAAGGCAGATTGTGCGTAGGCATCACTGTGAAGCTGAAAGCTACACATCTTGAGACTAAAATCACTTTTCCACATCCAAAGTGAAAGCACTGTTCTTTCTAGACCAAAAATGAGGTCTCTCAGAAATAAAGCACTGATTATCCTCTCTGGAACTGAACTGTCAAACAACCTTATATAACCTGCTTTAAACAGGACAGCAAATACAGAGAAATTCTTTAGACACAAACCTACTTTTTACCATCACTGCACATTCATTCCAACTTCTATTTACAAGTAAAAGGGAGAAACCAGGACTAAGAAAAGAAGTATCTGATCTATACGCTGACTTGCTATTCTGTTACAAAAACTATCCTCCCCAATGTCTTATTAGACTGTAAACTCTGCAATGCAATAATTTTTCCCATGTTCTTAGTGTATGAAAGTTTATTTTGTTTCAACACTTAGCCATGCCAGCCTCAAATTATACTGTTGGAAAATGAAAAGACATTCAATAAACTACCCACTGAATAATATGTAATAATTAGCTGTCAGTACTAAATAGGGAATTGGTGTCCTAATTACACAGGCCATAGGAAAGGGAGTTGAAGGATCTCAGAATTCCCATTCATTAGTGTCTGGTTAGCTGGGCAACAATACTAGTAAGGATGGTAATTCTCTGAGAAAGTCTCAAGTGTAATCAGCCAGAAAAAAAGTAATGTATGGAAAAGATCAGAAAAGCTGACGAACTGATGTGGTTGAGGTATGAGCTACCAGCACCTGCAGTCAGTTAATAAGATCCTTGTTCCATTATCCTGTCCGTGGAAGTAGAAGTTTGAAGTAAAATATCAGGCAGTAACTGAACCACTGCATTGTCAGAACAGAGCAAGAGCACATGTGTTTGCAGGACTGTTTCAGTAGTGTTGCCAGGAATTCATCACAAGCAATAATACAAGAGATGCAATTACTAGAGACATTTCCTCTGAAATTCCATCCACTAGAATTCAGCAGGAATTAAAAAGGAAGAAACTGCTCAGTCATATTTCTTCTTGAATCTACATTGCTAGAGTTTTAAAAGGATGGAGCACACCCACCAGAACTGCAGTGTAATTTGAGCAATGCTTTCACTGCCTCATTATATGGCTAGATACTCCCACAGAAGTCTATAAATGCATGTCTCTCTCAAATACAACCATGTTAATGGTGCCTTAAAATCTGACTATTTAACAGTTTGAGGTTTATGATAGTTCAGATGTTGAGCTACTACTTTAAAGCAGAACATACTTTTGTTTGTTTGCTTCTTTCTTTAAGATCGGTGGGTTTTTTTTAGTTTTTCTGTTGAAAACTAGGGAAATTCAGTGCTGCTGCTTTCCAACTCTTCAGGTTTTAGAATGCCTGTACCTAAAGTAGGAGTAATGTTTTCTACAGAAGACACTGAAGGCAACTAAAGAAAGTTAATTTCCTCCCAACTGACCATACACAGTTGCAGGATGCATGTCTAATATAACTGCAGCCCTCAATTAAACTTCAGTTCATGAAATATCTGGACCACAGACTCTGTGTGCATAAGCCTGCACAGGCAACATAAGAAAGTGGGACAATGGATGGGTCAGACAGACCGACCCACTGCCATCTTGCCTTCTTACAAAATTAGATACATCAGGATATTTTTAAGGTCTCTTTACTCCTGTCCACACAGAAAAGAGAACTTATTTCAAAGACAAAAGTGCTCTGAACTTCTTACTCCATACTGTCACAGAAAACAGGCTAATGATAAACAAAGCATACAGGTATTAGATAGATCAACCCAGAACTCAGCATGTAAATTTCATTTCTTTACAGACACACACACTTAAGAAGGGAAAGGCACAAAAAAAGTGCAAATACCAAAGCAGAGACTACCTACCTTCAATGTACAGGGGCTCAACGACATCATGATTTATCAGTTCGAAGTTCTCATGACCAATCCAGTGCTCCACATTTCTTTTCCTGCCCGTAAAGAAGTTGTCCACAACTGTAACCTCATGGCCATCCATCATTAGTTTGTCAGTAAGATGAGAACCCACAAACCCTGCTCCTCCAGTTATCTGCGTTAGGACAGTTGGTATAAATTTCTTTTTCTTTTTACAGAAACACTAGACAATGTCTACAAACATAAAGACAGAACAATAGGTTTCAGATCTTTGCTTGCTCCAGGGGAAACAACTCCATTTCCATGTATATTTTTTTCCCAAGATTTACAGCTTTTAAAATTTCGAGAGACACACTTTCATCACTGTCAGGCTAGAAGGTCAACTACCTATTCACATCAACAAAATCTCTTTTTCAGATTACATTATTTTCCTTGTTTCCCTTCAAATTGGATTGTGCTCTTTTTTGTGACAGCAAAGGCTAAAAAGATGCAGAAAGATAACAAGAGAAATTCCTGCAAATCCCATTTCTCAGGGGAAAAAAAAAAAAAAGGTATGACAGAATGCCAGGTTATTTTCACGTCACATTTATCAGATAGGTCAAATCCAGCTTCTGTCTGGTTTATATGGAGGACATGCTGGGTGTTCTAAGTATGTACTGTAAGTTTTCACCCACAAAGGAGGAAGGGAATTCTCTGAAGACCCTTCATTTGAAATATCTGCTAAAACCAAAATCATTCTGTGTTTTAATGCATCCATAGCTTACATCGTCCTGGCCTGAGGAGGTCAGTCAGTTGGATTAGATGATCTTTGCAGGTCCCTTACAACTGAAAAAACTCATCAGCTCTGACACACAGCATTTGCCTGTCTTGAAACTCTGATGTTCTGCTGCAATAAAGCAAGCAGAAATAAAATATTTAAAACCCTGTACTCCTGTTTCATTGAAGAAACAAGGATGTTCATTAATGTTTCCCTTTTTGCTCCACAGACTTTAACAGTAAACAAGCAAACAAAAATCACAATTTCAGTACTGAAGGAGTCAGCAGAACAAGCATATCTGCAAGTTGTGTGACACATCCAGACCTATCTACAAAAGCAATTATTTTCTCTGCATTTCATAAATTGTTTTCAAGAACCAAGACATGACAGATCACAACACTCAAAAAGCAGACTTATGAAAGGCCTGTACATATATTATGTAATATATCTGTATGGTCAAATTCACATTTTGAAAGTGATTCAGCTGTTGATGTCCATTCTTATAGTGGACTATAGTGACAACTAACTAAACAATGAAAGGACAAGGTGGAATCAAGGGGGAATCTGATAAAAGCATGGGGTACTGCAATGACAAAGTGCTTGTGGAAAAGGATGAGATGCCTGAAGTTTTTACTTTGGGTTAGTCAAAGGCTAAACATTTATCCTGTCCACTACTCTGCCATCCACTGTTTTAAAATGCAAGATTGGCAGATTTTTTTATATACTAGAAAAAAAAAAGGAAAGGAAAACCTCCAAAGAATGAAAAGAAGAAAAAACTACATCTGCTTTCTTTTGTAAAAACTTGAACATCCACTTCTTGTAGTCTCATCATTCTTTTTCTTGTTAAAAATCCAGGGGCACCAGTGTGTCAAAACAACTCTAAGTAGCAGTTAATGAAAGAATCATTTAGTTGGTCTATTTAGTATTCTTCTGAGTTCGTTAGTGCTTCCTTGTAGCAGATTCAACATCTTATTCAGTTCCCTGACAAACTTGAAGGAGAAACATGATTTAGGAAAAATCTCCTCTGGAATAAAAGAAAGAGTATCTTGAGGCTCAAGTTATGCTGCAATACAGAGGAGGGAAGAGCAGGTTTCTGGCAGACTGCTGAGAATGAGGAAAGAAGAGCAGTAGCTGAGGGAGAACAGCCCTTTGCCACGTGTCACCACTTACCAGAGGGAAAAAAACCAAACCCCTGCATGGCAAACCTAAGGCCATGAGTTCATCCTGACTTGCAAGCAAGCTGCAGCCTTGCTGAATGTTCCAAGAGTTTTGGCTTTGTTGTGGTAACCACGACAAGACTTTTCTGTAGAAGACCTGAACTTACTCCTTCAACTGAGGCCCAAGGAAATCTGCTGCTACTTTTATTTCCAAGATTCTAGAGAAGATAAAAATCAAAGCTTGCAATATATGTCTTTGGTGCAGTAAAAGGAAGTACCTTCTTCTCAATATCCCTTTTGGAAAAAAAAAAAAATCACAAAGCCAGCCAAAAAAAGGCAAAAAAAGCATTAAAAAAAAGGAAAACAGCACACACACAAAACGAAGAAAAAAAGCAGAGAAAAAGGTCAAAAAAGGCACAAACCAATTCTGTCTGGAAAGTAGTTTTTATGATGAACCTAAGTTGGCTTTATTAACATATCACTTCCATGGGTGTCAGACAAAAAAACTTGAGAAATGATTGAAAAAGGAGTTGAATTTCCCCTGGAAAAGTAAAAAAACTATGTAAATCATGGTTTTTATAATTACTTGAGGCAACATTAAAAAAAATTATCATTGAAGCTCTTTGTACAACCTTCCTGTAATTACTCATAAAAGCATCACTTCTAAATATTACTTCCTGCAAATCACAACGGCATATTAACCCACATAATCATAAGTTGTACATTAATCATATCTATATCAGAACTGGAGTACCAGCACTTAGGTCTTAAAAAAGAATTCTTTATCAAGACAACACTAATGAAAATATTTAATTACTTAGTAGTTCATGTATGCTTGGTAACTTCAGCACCTACTAAAAGGCACAAATATTACAGATAATTATCTTCACTGGAGGCACTTACAAGTTTGTCTATTTATTACACATTTCTGATGTCTGCAGTCAGATTCAAAACATCTTATGCCCCATATGGAAATTATAATCATTTTTTTTGTTTTCTCCTTTTATCAGTTTACTATATTCAATTCAGAAAAAAACCCACCCAATAGACTGAACCAATGGCAACACTATCTTCCACAGTAACAGAATTCCTTCTCTTGCATATGAAAGCTGTGGCCTAGTCACTTCAGAGAACTCAGGAAATAGATAAACCATGCACAACAAGTTGAGGATCTGTTTTCAGTGAAAGTGATAGGGTATCTGGTCTCAGCTGAGACACCACCACTACTAGAAATCATCTCCAAAGAGATGCTGTTTAATAAAAAGTGACTGCTAGAACTGTTGTCTCATCAGGACAGTGCTGTGGGGATCTCCATGCTGGAGGTGGAGACTGCAGTCAGAATAAAAAAAAGTTTAATCAAGTTAAGAATGCGTTGTGGAAAAAGATGTAGTATTAATAAAAGGCAAAGCAAAAATACATGATCTGTCAAAATTCACTTGGCTGGACAATTCTTGAGAATTTTGAAGCATCATGCAACGTTTTTATGGGAACATCAGCTACTCAAAAGAACACGGATTATTTCCCCAACGATTATGACAGCAACACCGTAACAGAAGGGAACTGCTCACATGGGCAGGAGGCCTATGAATGCCCATTGGAGTTGGCACAAAACTAGTCAGAACAACCTGCCACTCCTTTTGGCCAGCTTTCTCTGGAGTCATTTAAACTCTACAAAATACAAAGGGAACCAGAAAGCTATTCTCCTCCAGGTCAGCTGAAAATACTCCTATTCCAACTACTTGCCATCTCTGTTAAAGCAACAGATTTCAACAAAATATCCAGTATTTTTCAGTGGCAAAGTCTGGAAGTGAACATTAAGAGCTCCACAGCCTGTTAACAGCTTTCACTGACACTTGAGTGGAAGTACATTCTCACTTACACAGAAAACATGACATTAAGGTTACTTTATACCCTTGCAAACACACAAAGTATACAATTTAGGAATTGTCAAAATTAAACCTCTATTTTCCTCAGTTTATTTTCTATATTCAACAGGGGCACTGGGAGTCTACAGGTCTCCCTCCTTCAGACTGTGATAAAAATGACAGAACATCATTGCAGAACTAAATTAGTTTGATAACACTTGTTTGTGGAATTTTGCAATAGCAATGAAGATTATCGCCTAAAAAGATAGTAAAATAATTTTATCTGCATCTTTTCAGTTTTTCCTTCAAGATTTTGAAGTCAAAGCAAATAAATGCACCCGCTAAATTAGGCATGTTAGCAGGGTTTTGTTGTAGACTTTACTTTCTACTAAGGAAGCAGAAGTTCATACTCTATTTTAGACATCTCAAGCAGCTTTACTTTCTCTGCCTTCAAAACATGGGGACAATTCCCGCCCCCCAGACAAACAGAAACAAGGAAAAATCTAGGCCACAGATAACTTCAAAAGTGTTTGCAGACAAAATTGGAAAGCTGATTTCCAGCACAAATCACTACATTTAAGAATGTCCTGGACAACTACTTGTCCTGACTTAACCTGCCATCCTCTTCCACCCTCAACTGCTTATGATGCTTCAAAATAACAGAAACAACAGAGAAGATACAGAGAGATGAACATTCCCTGCAGGGCAACCTCTTTTCTAGCCCTATGACTAGATTTTGCCCAATTTGGTCACACAAGGTTCCCATCAAGATGTGCTCAAAACTTTCCTAGTCTCTGCAAGTTTAAGCCATCTGGGAGCACATACAAAGACTCTTTGGCAATGTGATCCTGAGAAGTTGCAGGGAAGAGCAGTTTAGTTGGCAAGTCTTCAAAAGCTTCAAAAGCAGAGTCCCAGGTACTGTATTTTACTGTATTTGGTACTGTTCGTATGCTGAGTTTGAGAACACCAACACAAATAAGTGAAGCAGTACTCTAAAACCTGTGCAACACATATGACATCCAAGGTAATTCCCTTCATCCCTTCTCACGTCTTTAATTCTACAAAACAGATTACATTCCACAGAATTTTTCAAAACAAATTCAAAGTAAACACAAACTTACCAGGATTCTTTTACGATCCTTTTCTGATAAAAATTTTACTGGTGGGTATTTCTGGGTGAAACTACAAAACATTTCAAAACAAAGAAGAAAAACTAAGTAAGTTTCAGTCTGGTTTCTTTCACATACATCTTCAATATGCGAGAAATTACTCTGAAAGCCTTCCATTCTTAAAGTTCTGCTAAGAATGCAGAACTGCATTAGACTCTGCTAAGAGTATATTTAGTCCTGTATTCTAAAAAAGAATCTGGGTCAACACAAGACAATGCCTATGCATGGTGAAATTCATTTGCAGAGTGCTTTTAGAATTTCTGCCTAATTTTATATAATGAATCACTTGACTTTTATCTTCTGAGAGCAGAACTAGTGCCAGGCACGACATCAGAAGAGAATAAAACAATAAAACATCAGCAGTGACTGGACACACTCTTTTTAAAGTTTTAAAAGGCAAACAATCCTCTTTAAAAAGCTCTGGAAAACAAAGCAAATTTTGTTGACTTACCGCATTGACTTCGAACACTTCTTGAAGTTTCAATGGGAAACTTAAAACATAAAGTTTTAATTCTCCTTAAAGTTTTACAAAAACCAATATAAAGTTTATGATCAGAATGTTGAAAAAAACACATTTTAAGATATTTCAACAATTTCCAAAAGTGAGCTTATTCCGTATGAAAACTAATCTTAATTTTCTTAGACATAATTGACTACCACTTATTTAACTTCAAGTTAGTAATTTAATTTTTGCACATTCTTTATAAGAACTTAAACCAAAACCACCATAAAATAAAATTATGTGGCATATGAATCTTAAGTGCTCTCTCAAGCACCTGATGCTTCAAACTTTTACTAGAAGAAGAATAACTTCTCTCCCTCCCTTGCATGCATTCTGCATAGAGCAACAAAGTCCTCTGAAAGAAGGTGTGAATTTTCTTTATTTATTTCAGTAATTAGCCTCATAGTCTTGGCAATTTAGTAGCTCAGGGTTTCCTTAACTAAATATGAGCATGACTCTGCACAAAAATTAAACTATGGTTACTCTTCTCCTCCAATAAGTCCACAAGCTAGAGAGAGCCTGATGTAGCATGCAAAAGCTAAAAATGTCAAGAGATACATTTTCTTCTACTCACAAACTGCCACTGATTGAACTGATCCTACAACTGTGATTTTGAAGTACCTCCTCCTGTTTCTAACCTCAACAGCAATTCCTCAGCACCAGAGCACAGATGCTTCGGTACTTTTTCCAATTTTCACCACAGCATGAAAGCTGCTTTCAGTTTCTTGAAGATGGGAAATATGGCAATGGAACCTTCCAATGTTAGCCACGCAGGGAGACTGAAAAAGAAGCCACCTACACTTGCCTTACATCACTACATAGGTCAGTAACAATTTCTTTGATTTATGCTGAAGGAATGAAAGACAGCAGTGCACAAGCACAATGCAGATGTGTAAAACACATCCTTTCTGAGACAGAGAGGAAAATTCACTCATAACAAGAAATTTATGGAGTTCAAAATAAGTTTAAGTGCCACATAACTAGATGCAAAGCAAGTCTCTCTACTCCATTCCGAAGACCACTATTTTTAGGTTGCAGCAATCCAGCCTGGAATCATACTGCTGCCAAAGGGACCTCATAACCATTTTTTCTCCTTCTATTACACCAGTAGCAGTTTGGAGGCAGTGGGACAGAGCCTGGCAGCCAAATGATGACCTTTTGGCAACAAAATGGAGATAATCTTGACTTAGTATTTGCTTTGATGACTACATGGCAGTGGCTTTTCCTGTGCAAATTCTTAGTAAAAACTTAACAGCTCTAGCTTCAGTTAAACAATCTCTTGTCATGAGACTAGCATTAAGGAATACTTGTCTTTCCTGATTCTCAAAAGCATGAAGATGGCTTGCTTTCAGGTTTCATCAGCTTATGAAGTAAGAAAACATTGACACTAGAATAAGCTTTGCAAGCAGGATCAGCTTTCAGGCATTTGAAAGTGAGTAGTTATTTATTGCCACTTCACACAGATATAAAATTAAAAAGAAATTAACTGCAACAACTCACATTCAGCTGAACCACCAGAGGTAAACAGCTACGTTATTTGAAAAATAATAAAAAGATGATAATAAGAGCATCCCTTTTGTGAATGTCTAATTTCCAGATTGGTTCATACAGAGGTAAAAAAATATTTTGATTCTTTCTCCTTTTTCCTAGAGGTCTGAAACAAGGCTTATCAATACAGAGGAATAGGCAAGAGTATTTATATGGCTTGTGGGAGAAATTTTAACTGAATGGTTCTACTTAACAACTCATTGCTCAGTTGAAAAATACAACAATTATGAAATAAAAAAGAGCCAATCAGGATACCCTCCCACAAAGGTCTTCCATGGATGGCAAAAGAAAATACCTGAATCACCCACAACTGAAGTTGAAGGTTTACTGGACTATCAACAAGGATTAAATAGATCAATTTAATATTGTAATTGGTGAGCTGGTGACACAATCTGCAATTTGTTTTATGTTGTCAATATACACCTAGCTCAAGCTGTGAAGTTCATGTGCACATTAGGAGATGAGCAACCAGCTCAGTATTCTCACTGAAATAAAGTGCATGTGGCAGGTCACTGAACCTTTCAAATCCATCGTTAAAAAAAAAAAAAAAAAGAACTGAATTTTTTTCTTCTTTTCTTTTTATCCTTACAGCCCAGGAGGGGTAGAGGAGGAGGGGCAGATGCTCACTGACAAGACAAAACTCTGAACACCAAAGTACTGCAGGTGCCAAGCATAACTCTGGCCAGCAGCAATGGTATTCTGTCTCCTCTCCAGAGGAAGAGCACACAACCACCAGTATGCAACACCCCACAAGGGCTTACTGGTAGTGCCTGGACAATCCAGACTTGGCCTTTTGCAATGCAGCAGCACTCTCTGCTTTGCCTGGGACACCAACAGTGTCACCTGCAAAACACTGGCAAAAGCAGCATGTCTTTGTCAGAGCTGACAGTTCCCAATGCCATACCAGACCTTTTTTCATGATGAAATCATCTGTCCCTGAGGACACCTAGATCAGAGAACTCATGTGACACAAAGGTGAACAGGCAGAGTGAGTGGTAACACATTCCCTTACAAATCCTGAGAGAAGCAGGTCAGTCAGGCTCATCCAAAGCACAGACACAGGCTAAGATGCACAAGCAAATTGCTCTGCAGTAGCTCAACCAGAGTAACTGATCACAAGTATGGGAAAAGTGTAGTAAAATACATTTTAAGTCTCTTGAAGGTGAAACCAGTATGTCTTAGCAGACATAAACCACTGTAATCCATTCATCAGCTGGACTCCAAATAGCAAATTCCTCAAAAGGATTTGAACTTTTATGAGAGTCCAGCACTCCCAGCTTGATTTAGTAGGATCAATCAGCCTGAATACCTTTAACCATTACTGTCTCAGCATTCAATGCCATGTCCTCACTTATATATGATAACAAATCAAAGGTGTTGAAGGTGTATACAAAAATTTATTTCAAGTCTACAACTACAGAACTGACTGCTACAGAAAAGAAATTGTGCCTTTGAGCTGCTTCCCAAATTCAGCAGATGACATACCTTTTTTCTAGATCTTTGATTTTCTCCCTTAGAGGTGCAACAGCCTAAAATAAAGGAAAAACATTTAATCTTTGAAGAATAGAACAGGATTCGTATCACAAAACACGCACATAGGAGGCTGCCTTAGAGCAAAATTCATGGCAAACAGTCTCCTATGCAGATCTTTACTGAAGAAACTTACACTTTAAAGCCTCTTTTATGTGAAAAAACCCTTGAACTTTTCCACCAAAAATCAAATCACTTAGAAAAGTGTGAAATGAAATCCCTTAGCTTACCACTGAAAACAAAACATCTCAAGGCTACAGGTATCACAGTCTTGACAAGGACATCCAGTGTCATGATTCCTATTTGGCAAAGTGAAGTCATCAGTGACTTGTCTGAGATTGCCAAAGGTAATCTACATCCAGCACCAGAACAACGGGACAGTAATTTAAACATCAACTATTTAAATAGACAACAGGTAAGCATACAGAGGACACAGACACAGAGAGAGGGGCATTAGGTGCAGTGAAATGACTGTAATTCTCTCAGAACATGCTACACAAATTTAAAGATACATCATGTTTAAATATATAAACAATTTCTACATCATGATTTGAGGGTATATTTAGGCTTAAAAAAAATATTCAAAGGAAATTTGTTAGAAAATATAGTTCATCTACCAAGACTTTGGTTTGCATTTTCGCAGCTTTAGAAGAGAAAATCACTTAAACTGGCATTGGTTTCAGTTTATCGCAAGGCTCAAATTTCTAACAGTCCTGCTGAATTCCAAGAGGAGTCCCTGAACTCTAGTTTTCAAGTTCACTAAAGCCTTGTCACAAAATTTACCCTCTTGGGCTACATGTAAGTTGAAAGCTGCCACAGGTTCTAAGCGGTACTAAGTGGCAGTAGATCAGCAACCACCATTAACTTGTTTTACACAAATACTTCTGGTTAGACCTAGACAATTTAAGAACTTCATAAACTGAATAAAGCTGCATATTCATGTTAAGAGGAAATAATATGGTACCGTCATTTATATCCATTAAATATTTTGCTCTGTGGAACAGCAAATAGTTCTTGAAACAGTTATACTTATTCTGATGGTGTAAGACATTATACAACTTTAAAAATAAGATGCAGAAATGCCCAACTTCTCAGACCTTATAGTAACACTGATCTACACATTGAATTTCAAGTATTTCACCATTCTTAAACAACTGGAATTTTCACAATGATTGTTGCAACACTTACCAGATTTTTTTTTTAAAGAAACAAACCAACCAAAAAAAAACCAGAAAGAGAGGAATGCAAAAGACAAACTATGAATACAAGCTCTCCATTGATTTTAAGCAATTTCAGTGGGCCGCTCACTGTGTCCAGAGGAACAGCTGCTATATAAACCTGTTGGAAGACTCTAGGCAGACCAGACTACACTAGTACAGGAACACACACCCATACAAGGTTAAGGGGTATCAACCTCAAGGACTTCTCTATCTATTTAATTCTTTGTTTTATTGTTATTAGACTGGAAGGCTGAAACATTTGGCAAAAGATCTGTTGCACACATTCTCAGTATTACAGAACAAACTGAGGCTGAAATGGAAATTCTGAGGTATCGGTAGAGCAGCTCAGAACCACTAATATGTTCAATCCCCATGTCTACTCCAGAAATTGCCAGGACTTGTGCTTAAAGCCTTGGCACTGCACACCCTTCCTAGCCATAAACATTGCTATATTTGTGCTCATCAGTTAAGAACAAAGCAAAGCAATTTTGGGCACCTTCAAATTTGTAATGCACCTTGTACATACTTCACATTTTGTAAGGCAGAGGAAAGAATTTGTGTACATCCTTTCAGTAACAGTTAATAATAAAATAAATAAAATAATAAAATAAATAAAATAATAAAACAGTTCTTGGGAGGATTCTACCATAGTGTGTGCAGCAAATGTATCAGCAGATATATCACTTTCAAAGAAGGTTTTAATGAAAATAAAGCAGAGTCACAGATCAATGTTAGAAATTCCCCTAGACAGAAGAACAGTTCAAAAACTTATGTACAGACACAAATCCAATGCTTTGGTTTTAGCAGAGTCAAGAGTAATGAGATAAAACTAAATATACCACTCCAATATGAAATGAGTGAAATGTAGTCCTCAAAATAAAATAGATTATAACTATTAGCAAACTAACCTCCTCTATTCTACTTTCCACCTTCTGATCCCCATTTTCTTGAAGAGACCTGTTGGCAAGAAAAGAAAAGAAATCATCCACACCTAAGCAATAACTGCTCCACTGCACCTACATCATATTAAAACAGCATCCTCAAAGCACCTCTAGTTAGTATTATTTCAAAAATAAACACAATTAGAACGAATTAAAGGGGATGGTCTAATTTCTGCTGAAATCCATCAGTTTGGCAGAAGGTGATCCAAGCCCACAGGAAATAACAGTATCAATAAAAATTACATTCATTTTACACAGAAAATTAACTTCATTTAGAAAAGTGTCTAATTACTGGTTTTGAGTGTAATTTTACTGTGCAAAGACCAAAAATGTCCCTTTGAGTGTCTCTACTTACTATATGCTGACAAAACATTTTCCCTTAGGTAAACGTATCTCCCTCTGAGCTTTTCCAAACACATGGGAAAAAACCCCAACTGCACTAAAAAGTGTCTTCAGCAACTGCCTGATGGGCAACACTGACTTCTCACACAAATGTTACTCATTTGAAATGAGGCCAAGAATGAAGTATGTCGTGGTAACTTGTGAAAACAGAACACTGTCTAAAAGGCCGGTGTCTTGCACAAATCTGTGTGGTCATATTTAGCTGATTAAAGTAAAGTGTCTCAGTTGTGTTCACTTTTGAGTAAACTTTTACAAGTGTAGAATATGTATTTTTAAATTTTCTACCTCTTGTATCAAGGTTATGCTATTTTCCTTAAATTTGTGTAATTATGTATTTTTTCAATTAAACCTTCTGAAAGAGGAATTATTTATCTCACAGTAGTTAAGTTTTTGCATACTCTAAGATTCATGGGTATCCAACATAAAATGCAGTTCTTTCAAGTGAAAAACAGAGCTCCTTTACTTGGGACCTGAACTCATTACACCTAGAGAAACAGAAGATCCTTTGTTAAGCAGATATATATATACACACACACTGTTAGAAGTTAAAGCAACGATTCCCTTAATAACCTGCTGTAAAACTCTCACTTTTTAAAAAAGTCAACTCAGTCTATGACTGAGGCAAAGGCCTTACTGACCAGATTCATTTGTACTTCTAAAGAATACAGTAAATTCCTACGCTAAGACACATACTCCCTGAACCACCTGTTCAAACTAAGTTGTCACTTATTGCACTAGTGGCAAATAAAACCCCTGCAGCTAATGTAGAATGAATTTACTATAAGGAAATGATATTAAGCTATCCTGGTGGATTTTGAAAATGTTTTCCCAAGTAACAGAAAACTACAAAAAACTATGCAAACAACTGTGGAACAGATAGCCTTTCCTCTCTTATAAGTGAGGAAGAAAAATTTGGAAAACCCCTCAGAATTTAAAAAGGTCCTCTCAAAAATAGTTCCTACTGTTTTTTACTCATAAATCCTGCAACTCAAGGACTGGCAAGTCTGCAGTCTATTTTTTAATGAGCATTTCCTCCTAACAATATTACTGGCTGAGGACCAACATCAGTCCTTCTGAAGTAATTTTCCCCCTCAACAGCTCTATAAAGGACATCTCAAATAAGAATTCAGAGGCAGGTAGTGGCAGAATTTGTAAGGACAGCTTATCAGGAAATAAACACCCTGGATCCCACAACACCCACTTGTCCTCCTCAAACCCCTTTCTGAGGCTCTTGTCCTTTGAAAAGAAATGCTCAGCTGCTCGTGTAACAGCTGCTAAGCTGCCATAGTTTGCTGGTCATGATAACATGGTAATCTAACTGATATCTCCATCTGCAAGCCACAGCAGCCCAGCAGATGTCTGCCTGACAGCTGAGTACTCTTTGCAATAAGGGTGGGATCCAAGAGGAGTAGAGTGGACTACTTGGGATAGGAACAGACCCCCGGGTGAGCTGTCCTGAGTGAATCAGAGCCTAGAGAAAACTCATTATTATTCTTATTTTGTCTCTAATTTCCACTACTATGTGCTGCTAAGAGTGGCAGCAGAATACCAAAACCCTTTATCAGCAAAACAACATGGCAAAATATTGTGTCCACTATACACAATGACTTTGCTGTAGGGAACAAGCTGTCTCCATACTCTCTTCAATTTATTTTGCAGCTGGGTCTTCTCGGTGGATTTTCCTGCATGACAAACTCACATGCAAGCAGAAATGTGAAAATCTGCATGTTTTGCATACATATTGTTTGTCCTTCTATTTCTTAAGGAAAAAATTCTACAGGACAACACAGGATTTTCTGCTGTTCAGCAGTTAAACCATCAGATTCTCTACCAATTAACTGTGGAGCAGTGAAAAACTCTCAAAAGCACACTTCTGATTCTAGGTACAGAAATATAATAATGGCAAGCAGTGGAGAATGTGCTGCTCTTCAGTATTTAAACTCACATTATCACTGAGATATGGTCACATCTGTGCTGAGGAAAAGAAGAATCCAAGCCTATACAACTAGGTATGCCAACCAACTGGCCAAAATTAGAAGATGAACTTGTGCAAAGAAAGGCAGATGACAAATGTGAGTAAAATCCTGGATGAGATCTATACCAAACATACAACCAGTTTGAGACTGAACACTTTGTACTTAAAAAAAAGTTATCAGCTGCTTAGCAACCACCCAAACAACAGTGTGAGTTGATGTTTTTCTCCCTACTTTTTATATACTAATGGGAAAGGTAAGTTGATTTTACTAAACATAAGGATTCAATACAAAAATTATATACATTACCTCATATTGACAAAGTTTCCCCATATAGCTGGAAAATAAGAAGAGAGAAAACATTACAATGTCATATAGCAGTACCTGAGGTAATTTTTTCCTATCATCATCAGATGGAATTTAAGACAATATAAAGTATGTTAATCACAAATTCCCTAAGTAAGTTACATGTATCCAATATATCAGTGTCTAAAATTTGGTTTCAGAGTATGGGTGGAATTCTGATGAGATTACATGAGACTAAAAAAACCACAAGAATTATCTAAACTGTAATTTGTCACTGCACACAGACTAAATAAACCAGAACACTCATTTGTTTATTAGGGATATGGGAAAAAATGACAAGAGCAAGAAAGGAGCTCTAGAGACCCAAACCACACAAATTCGAAACTGCAGAATGACAAAAGATTGGCCACTACAGGTCAGAGCTGAACCAGTCCAAAGAGGTGCCTCAAGAGTCTTGCATTAAAAACAGCAAGTGCTTGTGTGCACATATAATTGCGTCTAAATACATATATATTGTGATGAAGACACAAAAGGTACCTAAGTAATATAACACAAAATGCCTCAGTAAGCAACCAAAACTAATTTATGACTGTTTGTATGGAAAAAGTTTTATAGAAAGATTAATCACAATATAAAATCAAAGACTAAAGATGTAACAGATATTGTAGGTTCACAAAAAGATCCAGCTGCCCAAATTACTTTCTACCAGAAAAAAATAAAATCTTCTGAAACTGGTCATGGTTTAGGTGATTATAAGAAGACTATCAGAACACTGTACTTGCTTTTAACTTTCAACTAGAAAATATAATGCAGTTTAAAAAAATGAAAAAATGAGAAGCCATAAACCAGGTTACACTGCCAAAGAAGACTTGACAACTTTGCATCATCAAGATAAACAAGGTTAACATGGAATAGTTTTGTAAGGGCCTCTGCAAAACAAGCAACACAAGAAACATACTCCAAACATCTCCAGAAAATCATTCCGGAGCTGCTTTTTAAGAGACAAGGCTCAAGCTAAGGACCCAAAGACTGGGTCTTAGGGAGTAGCCCATACGCAGTATTACCATACACATAGAAAACTTCTAAAGTGTCCACAAATTTTGTAAGCTGTATTGCAGGTCTTGAACAGCAGCTAGGGAAGTATTTTGCCCACCTTTAGGCTTTCCACATACATTTCCATAACTATTACTCAACGAGCTCAAGCAGTCGATGAGGTGTTACAGAAACAAAACAAAACACGCTGCTACAGTCCCAGACACCTTCCAGACAGGAGAAATTAAACATTCTCAGGAAGGAGGAATGAGGAGGACACAAATGAGGATTCAGTAATGCAGTTCTAGTCTTCGGGGGATGGCAAAGCTACTGAACTGTTTTTAAGTGCTGAGTGCTGCTGAGTAATTCACGAGTAACTCAAAAGAATCCATGACAAACTATGAAATAAGCTGTAGGAGGGCACCGTGTTATCTGTGGTGATGCCATAAAACCTCCTGTCATCTTCTGGGGAAAAGATAGGGAAGCTTTATTATGTAAGAACAAATGGTCCATAAAATCCAACTGAATTTTTAAATAACTTGGATTTTGTGTTAGGTAGACAAAGTAAATTTAATGTGGTGGAAACGGGATACAGTGTTGAGCACAGTTAAATTCAAGTTATTTACCCTCTGGCTAGGATTTTAGAATTAGGTATAAAAACAGTAATGGAAAAATACTTTGTTTTGTTTCAATGAATTATGACAATCTGGCAGTTACAGGTACAGAATTCTCCAGTCAAACATGACTGAATTATACTTACAAAGAATTATTTTTCTGGGCTACAGAAACCCACACAAATAATATAAGTAGTTATGCAGTGGCGGGAAGCATCTGGGTTTAGCTGGTGAAGTAGGAATTGATTGAAGGAAAAAAAAACACCGAGTCGCCAGCTGCAACACAAATACCACCCTCCCAGTTTTGTTGCAAAGACAGTGAAGCCACATTGCATACAAAGAACTGGCTTCCTAAAGAAACATGTGACTTGTGTGCACTCAGTGTCCACAGCAGGGAAGGGAAGCTCAGAAAGGCATTCATATCCTTCCAGAAACACTGGTTTTGATATCCCAGTTCTGCAGGGGCACATGACCTTGCATTAAATTTTTAAGAAGCATATTGAGTACCACCACCACAAAAAAAAAAAAAATTAAAAAAATTTTCAAAAATTGCAAAATTAACCACACAGGAAATATTATAGAGAGAGATCTGAAGAACTCTTTAGTCTCTCATGTGTAGAGAGATGTCGCAAAAACTCACTGCAACATACTGACTGCTCTCATGAAAGATTCTGAATGTGCAATTCCAAAAAGGATCTCTTTGGCTACTGGTGTTCACATGGAGCTTACACCAAGGTGGAAGGGATCAGAGCTAAGATTTTTGTACAAGAGTGGAAGTAAGGTTTGGCTGTTTGTCTTCCAAATACACAGCTGTTTATATAACAGTCTTACCCAGCAGCAGAACCAGAAGCACAACTCTGGTTCACAGAGGATTTCCTTGCCCTAAAGGTTAAGTCAAGGCTGGTTTGACATTCAGGCAAGAATGATGGAACATAGAGGTAAGTAGGTTGAAATCCACAAGCAGAACGATGAAAATTACAAGCCTAAATTCAAGATGAAAATCCTTACAGGCATCACAGAACCACTTGACAGGTGCATCCAGTTCAGGACCCAAAAGCTGCAAACACGGATGGTTAAAAAAAAATCTTCCACATTGGCAAGGTCATGAATCGGGCACTACACATAAACCCAGCTTTCAAAATCATGAGATTCCTAATGGACCAAATTTGAGCAAACACAACCCAGAACCTCACTGTAAAACGCAGTTTTAAAAATTCAAGTCTCAAGCCAGATCTTTTCAGCCAAAAGGTATTAATCCAGGATAACAGTCCTGTGACAACTCTCAGACTGTAGAGATTTAACACCCTCACCCCCCACAGCCACACAGAACATACTCTACGAAGAACTTCCAACTCATCCAACAAGGAACATTCACAGAGTCTTCCTGCCATGTACTGGAACTCTGGGCTTTGTGCAAAGGGAATAATTTATGATTCATTGGACTAGACAGAAGCATGACTTGTAACCTCACAATTAAGACACTCACCTACAAGAGAGAGACACAGGTTCTACTTCTTTCAAAGACTGATTGTAAGCCTCACCCAATAACTGACTAAGGTCATAGTAAGTTGCCATTAGGGAAGTGATCAGAATATCTGAATTGTTGTAACCTGGTTTAATGGCCTGTAGGAGGAGTAAAAATAGGACTACACCTATCTGTTTCAAGGTGATTTTTTTTCCTTTGCATCCTTTTCATAAAGTAACGAGAGAAATAATTTTTACTGTAGCATTTTTGCAAGGATTAATTGCAGGTACCATGAAGAGTAAAATCCATTAGTCATTAATCATTCCCACAGGCATTACACTTGAAAGTGAAGGCTTCCAGAGAAGAACAACATGCCTTGAGTGAAATGATGAAGAACTTGCTAAAAGAGCCTCTTTTAGAAAAAAAGGATTTGTTTCTTAATGCTCCAATCACAGTATTGTTACTAAAGAGGTATTTATCTTTATCTGACTAAACATTAATCACACTGGGTTTTCAGAAAACCCCAATGCTTTTTTGTTTCTTTGCCCAGCCTCTGAGATTAAGCTGTAACTATTTGGCAAGCACAGCCTCAGAGTAAAATTGTTCTAAGTTTTCAAGACTTCTCAAACCTACCTTAAAAGACAATTAGTCATATATGAGTAAAGACTGTGTTGTTGTTTTTTTCCCTACTGAACATATTTACATTCCTAGAAATTTAAAAGTTTGTTTTGTTTTTCTAGAGAAGTCCCATTCTGAAATGATGCTGGATGCAGAGGATGGCAATGACTGGGATTCTGTCAGCAAAGGAATAGTCCAGGAGCTATCCTCTGGATATAAACCAACCCTGCCTACATTAAGTAAAAACAAACAAAAAAAAATCCCAAACAAACAAACAAAGAAAAAACCACACCAAAAAAACAAACAAACAACAACAACAAACCAAATTACAACAACACAAGCTATAAAATCTTTTAAATCCCACTTTAAAAATACAACAGAAACGCCAAGCACTTGGCTGGAGTTTTGTTGAGCATCTACTACTAAATGGACACTTCAATATCATAGTCAGACATTTAACTCTGACCAGCTGCATCTCACAGCAGCCAAATGTTCTTTTTCCAGATCCTCAGAACATAGGAATAGGATGTACATTTTCATCTGAATATCTTTTGACTTTGTCATCTGTAGTAATACTTTTTGTTCTATAAAATACAGATTACCATACTAAGAGAACCTTGCATGCTGTAATTAATTGCATCCACAGTAGGCTGTGGAACCAGAAAAATAACACTGCACAACCTAAATTGGGAAAAAACACAATCCTAAAAGAAGCCTCTACCTTTATCTCTCTTCTCTGAGTTTCTTTAAATGACATTAAAATCAAGTCATAGACTACCACAGGCCCTCAACAGTAATACACACTCAATCTGAAATTATTAGTGACAACACTAGTTTCAGCACCACATACATTTTAAATCAGATATTTTAAAAAGCAAAAACATGATGTCCATAGAGATTCAACTGTACCAGATGCAAACTCTTTGAAAATCATATTCTTTCCCAATTGCTTTGTTGTTTGCATTTTCAGGACACTATGTTAAAGAAACTTTTACACAAACTTTTGTCTAAATAGATTTAGCTGAAAGCACAGGATTTTTTTTCCCCGATATCTCCACCCTTTCAACAGAAACAGCATGCAGGAATAAATGAACTGATATGCAGTCATAACCAGAATTTCTAGAGCAAACTTGTATGCTCTGAACATTCAAAGTGAATTGCTTCAGTCAAACTTTCCATTTCAGAGAGACACAACAGCATTCAAAAGAGGGTTTAGTGGTTTTTTTTTGCTTAGATCTGACTCTCCACAGTCACTCAACAACTTCAGTCTCCTGGAAAAAATAAGGGGTTTGATTCCAGATGCAAACCTGACAAAAAGGGAGAGCATGCAAAGGGAAATCATAAAATGCTTTTTAATGCAATTGCAATTAAGTTTTTACTTAATTACTTTACATATTTAATAATGTAAAAAAAACAATTTCTTTCTTTAGGAAACTTAATAAATTATTAATAAAAATAAAAAATTATTTCCCACACAACACCGTGTAGCTAAGTTGGAGAAATATGACTTTCATGGACTACTCAAGAGTAGTACTCAAGGGTGGCTGCATCCAGGGCTCAGTGCTCAAAGGGAGATCAGTAACAAGTGGTGTCCATCAATGATGTGTATTGGGATCAGTACTGCTCAGCATCTTTATTAATGACACAGACATAGCAACTGTATCCTCAGCAAGCATGTAGATGACACTGAGATGGTCAGTGTATTGAGGGAAGGGATGCCATCCGCAGGGACAATGACAAGCTTAAGGAGTAAGCAAACATAAACCTCAAAGTTCAAGGCAAAGTGCAAGGTCCTGCACCTGGGTTGGAACAACCACCACTATCAGTACAGACTGGGTTACAAGAGGACTGAGAGCAGCCCTGCCAAGAAGGTCCTGGGGGGTATTGACGGAAAATTTGGACGTGAAATGGCAACATACACTCGGCTACACCAAAAGAAGTGTGGTCACCCCATTAACTGAGGTGATTCTTCCTCTCTGCTCCACTCTCATGAGACACTACCTGCATACAGCTCTAGGGCTCCCAGGACAAGAAACACCTTGACCTTTTAGAGAGGGTCCAGAGGGGGGCCACAAAACACGGTCAGAGGGGGAGAACACCTCTCTTATGAAGATCACCAGAGAGTTGGCTAGGATAGTCTGGACAAGAGAAGGCTCTGAAGAGACCTTATCGTGGCCTTACTTAAAAGAGGCTTAAAGAACAATGAAGAAAAACTTAGCGAGGCCTGTAGTGACAGGACCCTGAAGAGGCAATGGTGTGAGCCTGAAAAAGAGTTGATTTAAGATAAGAGGAAGCAATTCTTTACTACGAGAGTGGCAAGCCACTGGAACAGGTTGCCCAGAAAAGCTGTGGATGGCCCACACCTGGAAACAACATTAGGGTGGACAGGGCTTTAGGCAACCTGTTCCACTGAAAGATATCCCTGCCCATGGCAGTGGGGGGCTGGACTAAATGATCTTTAAAGATCCCATTCAAAGCAAACCATTCTATAATTTGGCCAATATATTTCAAACTGCCTTTTATAGTCTAGATTCTATAAGAAAAAAAAAAAACCTCTCAACTGTATTCCGTTTGTAATTCCAGCAGTATGTCAATTTGCTTTAGAAAATTATTTTACTGATGAGAGTATTTTGCAATATTAGTGGAGATAACAACATACAATTACTAATCATAACTTTGTATTAAGAAATGTCACCTTCCTGAGTGCAGTTTATGATTATGCCTTTGAGGAATGTACAACAACTTGAATATTAAAAAAGACTAAAATATACACCTCTGGTAAGCCTACACAGATCTCTGTATGGAAAATAGTCCTTGTTGCATTTCCTGAACTGATGCCTTGCTCAACAGTAAAGTTCCTGCCCCAAATCAAAGACAGCAGATAGGAACTGTAGCTTTTTCCCACAAGAGAAGTATCCTAGACACAAGGACACAGGGTTTGCTAAGGGAAAGATACTCTCTCTGTATCTTGGACAGCACCACTGCCACTCTATGTCAACCTTTCAGTCTGTCATTAACTAGCAAAACAAAGGCAACACAATCACCAGGAAATTTCTCCACCCTCTCTTAAGAACAAACACTTAAATCTTGGCAAATCAATACTCTCCCACAGCTGTGAGATATACCATTATGCAAATTTTCTTTCTTTACAAGAACTAATGGAGCTTCACACTGCATGGGAAGGTAGCCAAGGATACTTTTTCTTACATTTCAATTAGCATCATCACTTTATGACTGAATTTTTTCTTAGTTTCCTAGACGAAAAATTCTCTTAAAATTTGCTATGAAGTCCTTTTTCAATTTCTCTGTTCACTGTTACTACTCCTTCCTGCCTCATCTCTTCAGCATATCATTCTTTACCACTGCTCCTCCACTGACCCATCTGTTGATAGCTAAGATTGTTTTCAGTGGACTCACAGAATGTTCCAATGGTCAGCCCTGTCACTGAAGCAAACTCACTTTTCCCAGTTACCTTTCACAGACCCCTGCAGGTAAATTGATGCAATAACCCCCACCTCTCCCTCTCTACAGTCCATAAATGAGATGCTGAAAACCACCAGTTTCAACCAAACTCTGCTTTGGTCAACCAACCTTAGAAAAAAAGAAACAAGCAATATAAATGTCAGACAAATATTCCCCTTTGCGAAAACAGAGGGTAAAGAAGGTAGAAGCTCTAAGTGTTTGTCCTTGAATAGAATGATGACAATGCTTTCCCCTGCACATGCTACAGAAGAGACAAATGCTAAGTGGAGGTAAAAAATTAAAGACAAATATTAAATGGACATAAGAAAAGAACCGTAAGAATAATTTCTCCAGGATGCCAAAAATTGTTTTAAAATATCATGGCTAGCAAGGCATAGTCGGGGTCTATCTATTCCTGACCAACAACTGAAATGTGAACAAATTTTCATAAGCTACATGAGTACAGCTAATCGCAAGCCTGATGAGCAGGGATACGGAACATAATTACATAAACCCACAAACCAACAGCAACTCGGTGAATGTGAACCCAGCCAGCAAATGTTTTCAGTTTGATTTTTTTTGGTGGAGAATCCATAGTAAGCTGACACAAAAAGCAAGCAAGTCTGATATCCTACACAACCATCTCTATGTCTTCCATGGCCAATCAATCCTGATATCAGTTATAAAATGGCTGGGGAAGGAAGATTTCTGATGCTAAATAACATTGAGACAGATAGCCTGAAGCAATAGGGCAGGACGAACTTGTTAACTGCTTATCTATTATGAAAAGTGAAAGTAAAAGCTTATCAAAACAAAACATTAAGTAGCATTTAACCTTCATTTTGAACATATGCAAGACAAGCAACATGCAAGGGGCTGGTAAGATTCAAACTGAAAAGCTCACTCACATCTCAACATTTTGAGAAGAGAACATTGCATTCTTCCTAGCTGATGAAAATCTGACAAAAACAAATGGCTAATTTTATAAAACAAAGGATAACAACCATGGAAACTAACAATGCTGTGAAAAGTCAAGCCACTATACTACAGGATGTACTTCCCTTACAGTATTTTGACATTTCATTTTTAAGTTGTTCTAATAGCTGTGCTATAATTTATCTTAAAAAGGAAATGAGGTCTTAAGTTTGGATCTCCTGACAGCACCCTACTATTCCATTTTCCCCTTGGAAAAGGAACAAGGCTACTGATATACTTCCTGAGAACCATTTGATCTACAAATGAGTAAAGAGAACTGTTCTACTTTACCAGAAATAGAGCTCTTAAATTTTTCATTACGAACATGCAACTGCCCTGTCATACCAAGACATCAGCAGATTATTTACAGTAGCATCAAGATTAAAGCAAACCATGCAGATTGATGAGCTCTGGTCTTTAAATCCTGCCTACAAGATTCTAAGTGTATTTTCAACAACTTAAATAAGGTCCTGATTCCGCAAAGACAGTACCACTGAAGCATGGTTGCATGTCCATGTAAAGCTGAATAAACATTTAAAGCTTCCAAAGGAGTGAGTTTAAGGTGTCTATGAACTGACATTCCAATACACAGGTGGGGTTTTTAAAAACAGAAGAACACTGTCAGCCTGCATCTAAGTTATTCATATTGTGGTGGCACTGACGTTTTTTAACATTATTGATTTAACTGACTGCTCTTTTACGATCTGTCTACATTTCTCATTAACAGACAACAAAAATCAACTAAACCCACTGTCTATAATCACCTCATGTTCTGAAGCTGTGGTTTTACAACAGCTTCAAGATGATGTAAGCAGGGGTCATGACTGAAAGAATTTGTTTCGGTCCATTTTCACACACACCTCCACCCCACTCTGGCTAGCATTAGCACTCCTGCACTATTTTGCTGGGGGTTAAATCAAAGGAAAGTTCGAGCAGAAGACTCTGTCCCTTTAAAAGGGCAATGCAAATTCAACCTCTGGGCACAGTTTCCCACTGTATGAAGACAGAACTGAAGGTAAGTCAACTAAGCGAATTGTGACGAGTAATAAAAAAAGATTTGAGTAGCAGTCTGACGTATTACAGAGTGATTCAGACAACCTGCTAGCTGCAGTATCTCCAAATTCATCATCTGGGCAATGGGGAACAACATCACCCCTCTCACCCAGGGCCTACAGGAAAGGTAAATGTTAAATTTTATTCACTTCCTTTTCCAAGGAAATAATTGCTTAAGTTACAACAGCTTTTAATTGCCTGGTGCATATATATGCTCCTTTAGACTTCTATTTTTATACATACGAACCATGCACAGCACAATCGTTTCAAGCGAACGATTTTTTAAAATTAATATAAATCAGATTTACAGAAACAAGGCATCAAATACTACTTAATTCAACTCCAAATCAAGGATCTTTCTGGCTCAAAGTGCTACTAGGGAACCGAGTGAAGTCCATAAAGGAGTTCTAGGAATCTTTAATATGACCCTAACAGAGTATCTCATGTCATGGAGGTACTTCAACCAAAGAAAACAAGAGTCCTTCGGAGAGAGTCTTCTAAGTGCAGACCTGCAAAGCATGTGATGGCAAAAGTGCCAGCAGCACTGCCAGCTTTTATCCCAATTTACCACTGTGCATGCACCACCTCCTCAAGCTGGGCCAAAACAGCGGTCAAATACCCACACTGTCAAACGGCTGTAACACAAAAGGGTGATCTCAGTCCAGACCAGTTCCTTCATCTGGTGCACAACAAAGAAACTTCAGTCACTGTATGAATGTGGAGCAGAGATACCCAGGACATCCCAGCCATCCACCACCTTGTGTGAAACTACCAAGAGAGCCACTCAATAACTCTTGAGAGTAAAACAGCTCGCAGGCTTTTAACTGTATGTAAAAGTTCTTTCTCTAGTTTGCAAACTCACACAGGTAAGTTCTTCAGGCACCTTTGTAAAAAAAATGCATTGAAAGGCCAAAGATATCTATGAAATAATACATTTTTCTAAATGATACTCCCAAAACATTTTCTAAATGATACTCCTAAAACATTTGCTCAGGGTTTCACACACAGGCTGACAAAATGGCACTATTTAAAAAGTCCTATCCTCTAGCTCACAAAAAAGTAATGTACTTGCCAACTACTTCATTCCCTGTAAAATGTGCTCCAAGTCTGAATGCCCATGCCCTAATACTGAATGGAAATTCATGGAAAAGAGGCGCACAGCCTAAAAACACTTAGTCATTTGGAGAGTACTTCAGAAAGAAGGAATGTAAGAAGTGCCAGCACATACACCTGCATCAGCAGCTCGGTTTTCTCAGATTCTCTGCTATTTCAGTCAGGCATTATCTGACTGCAAGTAGAGCGCAGTGATGATTCAGTAACATTGTGAGGAGTACCCTTTTAGGGTAGGTGAACGGGATCATAAATAATCACTTCTGAGAAAAGCAAACAAAAATATTCTCTCTAGAATCTGATAGAGCAGTGGCATCTGCTACCATACCATACTATGTAGCTGACACCCAAGGATTCCACTGCTTTTGATCTCTAGTCAAAAGTTGGGAAAACACAGCATGTTCAATTTGCAAAAAACATGTTCCCATCAGACATCAACTTATTCCCTTTCCAAGCCACTTTTTTGCCACACTGACCTGCGCTCCCTCTCTTCCTCCACTTTCTTTCTGAATCCCAAAAAACAAGTAGTCAGAAGGCTTCTCCTTAAGGCTAACTTTTACTCACAAAGTTAGAAAGCAAACACCAATTACTGTCCACAGAACGTAATCAATAGATAGGTTCCAATGTCCACGTCAACTGCCACTCAAAACCAGTTTTCACAGAAGCCTATTAACTTTTGTTCTGAAAGCTATCATTTTTAGCAAAACATGTAAGCCTTTCAAAGTTAGAATTGACATTAAACTGTCAGGATGATGCCTTGAGAGGCTACCTAGAACAGAGGCTAGACAGCATTAAAGGAATAAAGTAGGTATTTGTTAAAAAGGCCTTCAAAGGATACACCTTGGGCAGTACAAGAGCCCAGCTGTGGCTCCACCCAAGATGGATGACGGGTCACACGTTTTCACACTTTTATAAGTTTTGGTCTATTTACATATTGGGGTTAATTGTCCAATTACACCTTCAGGTTATGAAATCCCATCTTCCCAAACTGCTCTGCTCTATTTGCTGTTGTTTATACTTTTTGGGCCTGAAGCTGTAACAGTTCTCAGGCTGGAAAAGTATTGTGTTATCTAACTAAACCACGAAGATAACTTGCTAACACTTTATATGAAGTTCAGAGTTACATACTAACGCAGTACAGAACCTGGAAAATATGAAAGCTAAAATTTAAGGCATCAAGGATGCAAGGGACCTGAAATCACTTGGACAACTGTCCTGAAGGTCAGAGCTGAAACACAACTTCAACGGTAACAGAAGTATCTAAATAATGAGGTGCAGCAAAGACAATAACATATGGTAATGAAGGGAATTGCTGTACTTCTGCGGTAGAAAACACCAACCCTCTGACAAAATTACTTGCATTGTACCTCTCCACCTTCCCAAATCCAAACGGAGGATCTGAAATGTGATGCACACACTCACCCCCAAAGCTAGCTCACCTATATATATATATATGTGTCTTCAAGCATCAAGAGAATGGCTTGCTCCCTACCTAAACTGACAAGGCATCATGCTGTCCACATAGAATCTACCTGAGTCTGGAAACAAAACAGGCTAAAATAAAATAAATTAGAATTGTAAAAGAAAAAAACTAGCAATGGAAGAGAGCTGACAAGACAACGTTTTAAATCCTTCTTAAATCCTTCTGACTCACTCCTAGTAAGTGGAGTCACAAACATCCCCGTCACCGGCTATTCTAAGATTTTCTCAAGTACCTCTGTGCCTCTCTCCCGGCTCTTCAGACTCCAGCTACGCGCTGAGTTAATAAACAAACATTTATTTAGCCCCCAAAGGACTTGGGAGGATTTTACAAAAACCAGACACGAGGCCTACCCTGGAAAAACTTCCCTGAGGGCTGTTGACCGCTACCAGGTGGCGATCGGGGCGGACAAAGCGAGGTCTGAGGAAAAGAGCGGCTGCGGAAACACTCCATGAGCCACGTCCCGCCCGCACCGCTCCTCGCAAGCTCTGGGGACGGGACAGGGGAGCGACGACTGACGGGGGACGCCCGGCACGCTGGCCGCCACACTCGGGAAAACTTTCGGCAGGGCAAGGAAAGGGGGAACCCTGAGCCCGCCACCCGGAGCCGCGGGGAGCCCCTGCCCCGCCGGGGCCGGAGCAGTCGCGCTGCGGCCAGCCCGCAACCGGGCAGCGCAACGGAGCGCGGAAGGTGCCGCCGCCACATCTTCCTCCTCATCCTCCTCTCCCCCACGGAGGGTGGAGGGCACGGGGGGCGCCGTGCCAGCGGGCAATGAATGGCCGTGCCAGACCCGCCCCCACCCCCGCTCACTCACAGGCGGCGTAGGCGACGAAGGCGAGCCCCATGAGCAGCTTCATCCTCCTGCGGTTGATGGCGGTCAGCAGGCGCAGCAGCGGCCCCTTGCTCACCATGCCCTGCTGCACGCAGAGCGCCGGGCACAGCCGCGGCCACCCACGGCTCCGCTCGGCCCCGCTCCACCCGCCCCGGAACCGTCCGCGCAGGCGCAGCGGCAGCGCGCGCCCGCTCCCCCGCCCGCCTCTTCCCTCCCTGGCCGCGGCCGGAGCGGTGGCGGCGCATGCGCGTGGGGCGTGCTTCCCTCAGGGCGGGCGGTGCGCTGCTGGCCGCGTGTGCCCCGCGGGGTGCCCGCTTCCCGCCGAGTGTGCCTGGGGAAATGGTGTCCCCGCAGTCTCCCCGTGGCCCTCGTCTGGTCTTTCAGGGCGCTTCAGGGTCGGGCGGGCTTGGTCACTTGTCGCCTCCCACTGTGGTTGTCCTTGGGTGGTGACCTGCTGGAATGAACGGGCGGACCTGAGCGCACAAATAAACAACACGTGCGTTGTGCTGGCACCTTCAGTGCCTGGTCCTTTGAACGCACTATTTGCTTCGTCCCCAGTGTGCTTTCCGTATCTGCACAGGTGTATGCATAGTAAAGAGAACCAGCTGGATGCATTTTTCGCAGAATCGCAGAATACTCTTAAGTTGGAAAGGACGCAGAAAGGTAATCAAGTCCAACTCTTAACCCTGTAGAGGACAGCCCCAACAATTACATCATATGCCTGAGAGCATTGTCCAAATGCTTCTGTCAGGCT
>VZSR01003803.1:56577776-56602584 GCA_013398615.1 Brachypodius melanocephalos
CAAAAACTGTGTGCATTCGATATGCATAAGATAATATTCGTCGCCAGTCTGTTCATTCCCCAACAGAATTCCAGAAACAAAATTATGCAGGATGGATATGCAATCCCAATTCCAGGAGACCAGATCGGCAACAAGAAAGAAGAACTATAGGAATATGCTAAAAGATAAGATCAACTCCGTACCCTGCAAAGCCCCAGAGAAGTATGAGAAGGACCCCCAAAAAGGCAGCATTTGTGAACCACGGGGTTTTGAAGCAAGAGAGAGATTTCACAAGTGGTTCACCCAGCACTGAATGCTGGCCCAGTGCTGTTAGACTTTGCTTGTGGCTTTTACGATTTTTATTTTGATCATGGAATAAATTCCTTTTAATTATCAAATTGGCTAATTCATTTATAACACTGGGGAGCCTGTCCCAGTGCCTGACCACCCTCTGGGTGGAAAACCTTTTTGTGACATCCAGCCTAAACCTCCCTGACATAACTTCAGGCCATTCCCTCAAGTCCTGTTATTGGCTGCCAAAGAAAGGAGGTCAGTGTGTGCCCCTCCACCCTGTGAGGAGTTGTAAACTGTGACAAGGTCTCCCCTGAAGGTGCAGTAGGATGACCCTGTTTGAGCACAGAGGTTGGACCTTATGACCTGCTCTGGCACAGTCCAATCTTGCCCCTTGCTGTGATGCTGTAAATGAAAAATGTGACGATTTCCCCCTTTTCCCCCACACCTCTGACAAGTAGTAGTTTATGACTTTGCCTCTGTTCAGGTTAACAAGAATGCAGTTGGTTTAAAACAGCTTACATTTTTACTGCAGCTTCTGTCTGAAGTCTTCGTGGCCTGTTGCATACTGCAGATTGATACTTGCCTGGAAGGGTAGGTGCCTTCCTCATGTGTCAAAACATGTTCTCCTGCCAGTAGATACACTTAATCTGAAGAGAAATCTCTCTCCACAACCTGACCTTCCCCTTAAGTAGTGTGGCCTCCACACAGTTTGTGAGGGATATTCTTTCTCACACTTGCCTCCCACATGAGAAGACTGCAAGAGCAAGTGCTCTTGAATTAAATTCTTCTTTTCAGTATAGAAATACAGCTTGTTTACACCAAGAAACTATGACCTCAGTCAAACAGAGGCTCATACAGTTAACAAGAGTTAACTCCTTATTACAAGGAGCAAAGTCAGTGAAACAAATGCGTGAGTGTCAGAAGGGTAAGTGCAGCAAGCTGCTGTGCAGAGTGATTAAGAATGTCCCCCTGTGTGAGATCCACAGAAGAAAAGGCACGTTTTCAGGAAGCCTTGAGAATTGAGATTTCCTAACCCTGTGCCCTGATTGTAAGGCCACACCTTTCCTCTTGATTTTGTTTCCTTTAATTTGTGTTTGCTATACATAATTTGCCAGTTCATTCCAGTGCTTCTAGCTACATGGAGTAAACGGAATAACAGATTGTCGTTTAAAACGTGATCTAGCTCCAAATTCATCTTATGTAGTAATCTCTCAAAAAGTAGCAGTTTTATACCAGCAGTAAATTTGACCATCAAAAAACTACTGCTGAACTGTGCTGCATGAAAGCTAGAGAATATTACAGGATATATTCATATGCACAATACAAAATCCACAAGCCTTTAGGGGTGCCCAGGATGCTTTTAGCAGTTGCCCTGCCCTAAGCTGGGCTACTCGGTCTATGACTCAATCGCACTGCCTGTGTAAGGGGCCTTGCTTGGCACCCTGCTCAGTCTTCATGCCAGTTTTGCTGCAGAAACCTGTTCAGACAGGCTGCCATCTGTGAGGATGGGAAAAGGAGAGAGCAGAGGAGCAGGATGCATTATGGAACTTCACGGTGGAGGAGACTTGAACTCTGCAGGAGGCAGGCTGGACATGCTCTGCAAGGCCAGCTGTTTGTCAGGTGTGACACCAGGGCCAGCTGTGTCTATGTCACTCTGCAAATGAGACAGAATGTGTCTAACTTAACTGCGGGGGGGGTGACTGTAAGTCTGTCCCATCTCAACTATGACTGTACACATGTACCTTCTAAGTACTATAAATTTCTCCAGACCCATGATGGCAACAGCAAGGACACTTATTTCAGGATACAGCTGGTCACATTCACAACCTTGTGCCAATGACTGGCACCAATAGCAGAGGTCCTGGCGTGTAGTGGCTGTTAAATATGCCAAGACAGGGATGATACAGTTTTGAGTGCTGAGTCTTAGTGTGCTATAAATCAGGTTCCAGGCATCCATCTGCCTTCGGGTCATTATCTTGGTCAGGCTGATCGCATGACATCAGCTAATGGCAGTCTTTGCTGAGATGGTTTGCAGGCAGTATACCCTGTCTCCCACACTGCAGTTTTAAACTTTAGTTCTCAAAGTGTTTTATGAGAGGATTTTGATTGTTTTTGTTCACTAAATCACAGCCTGTAACACAATGGGGGGGTTTTAAATGATGGCATTTTTAAATACCTTTGATAATGATTAAAAATGTGAATTCAGGTATATCTACCTGAACAACCAGTGTGAGTTTAGAATTCACAGCGCCCCTGCGATGTCCTTTTCCTTGATACCAGATCAAAACTATGCAATTATGCAGCTGTTGTTCTAGAGTAAGGGGAAAAACAAAACACCAAACCAACTGCTACAATTTGCAGAATTTTCACATGATGCCACATGTGGGAGACTCTTCTGCCGCATGGAAAACCAGGAAAATCTTGGCTTTCTATCCCACTCAGGTTTCTGCAAGAGATGACATTCCACCATATGATGTGGGAGACATAAGTGGACCCTGGGCACTGAGACCTGAGGAGAGACAATTGCTATGTACAAGGTAACAAAATGAGTTACAAAGCTCTGAAGAAAATGCAAGAATAAAATCAAGCCATTACCAGCACTCTACTTTCATCTCTTGTAACTTTGGTCTCTAAGTCAAAAAGCTCCGTCTAGCCAAGAAAGTGACACAGAGTTGCTCAGCTACTTGTATGCTTCCTCATCATTCAGCTGCATCCTAGAGCTAGTGACACTTTCCTGGGGAGGAATTGTTCTGGTATCATTATCCTCCTCTAAAAATAGATGATTCTGTGGAATTCCACTGTTATACTGCACAGGCACACCAACTCAGACATACAAAGCCCAAGATAATCTTAAAAAACTAATGGCATTAATGTCTGCACATATTGATTAAAAAAAAAAAAAGGTTGGAGTGTGATTATTTGTTTTGGTTAGTTCTGCTTTGAACAACAGATCATAGTGGGGAAGGGAACACAGACAAAAATGAGTTAAAACTAGGAGTGTTTCTTTTCAGGAAAAGTTAGAATTTTGAGGGTTTGTGGTTTTTATAAAGGCTAATGAAAAGAAAATATGCAATTCTGGGAAGACAGTCTATTCTTTTAATATTAACGTCTCTGGAGGAAAAGTGAACTGCTGAATGCTTCAGACAGTTATTATTATTATTTATTTGGATGGTAATAAAAAGTTTCAAATACAACTGGATCATAACAGTTCTAAGCAGAATTGAGACAATCCTAGCCATTGAAAACATGCAGTTCTGGGAAGACAGTCTATTCTTTTAATATTAACATCTCTGGAAGAAAAGAAAACTGCAAAGTTCTTCAGACAGTTATTATTATTTATTGTTTGGATGGTAATAAACAGTTTCAAATACAACTGGATCATAACAGTTCTAAACAGAATTGAGACAATCCCAGCCATTGAAAACATACAAATTAAGACACAGATCATCCAGTGAATGCAAGCAAACAAGTAAGTGTCAAAGCATATGAAAATGACTATTTAAATATGGATTTACAGAAATTAAGTAAATCATTGAATGATTTTGTCAGTTATTTGCAAAGAATAAATCATAACATCTAAAGAAATAATTGTATTCCAGACTACAGTGAGGTCTATCTATTTTGTTAAGCAGTTTTGTTCATGTGGGCATAGTTCCAGTATTTCATTCTGTAAAAGTTGAGGCTCTTTTTTTTTACATCAAGCATATAGAAACCCAAGATACAAGACTACTCAAAAAAAATTGCTTCAGGGTCCAGACTTCAAATTGATATACTGATTAAATTTAAAAAAAATAAATTAAACAGCATTCCTAAATTGACTGGTAACATTACTTACATAAAGTACTTGTTCCTCATGACGCATTTTTCCCGAGTTAACTGAAAGTGGCCGTGTACATTTTCAAAGCAGGAAAAAGTTTTTAAGGTGCTTTATCTATTCTGAAAGTGCGGAAGGCCACATGCAAGATTCTTTGGTAATTGGGTCAGAATGAAATAGCAGAGATAGTGGCTAAATTCGTGATCATATAAACTTGTGAGCAGTTAAACCCACTGTTCCTCAAGGTTCTTTTATCATCCATCAAAGAAGCTAGTTTATTAGGCTGGGTCAGCAAGTTACTCATTCACTGCCATTTTACATTTCATAATTTCCCAAGCCCTTTGGAATTTTTTAATTGGTATTGCTCTACCCTAGAGCACTTTGGAAGTAATGACTTTGAATACATCCATTTTGGGCTGTATTCAATCCACATCTAGAAGGTATTAATACTGAAGAAGCCCATGCCTTCCTCTGGTGGTATACAGCAGTCAAATCTGTATGCCCCTGTTTACATTTATGTCACTGGCCCAGAAAGTGAACAAAAATAAACCTACACTGGGGTGGGCTAGGGATGTATATGCATGTAATAATCATGTGATGTAGTGACTGAGCACGGCTCCTTTTTAAGAAAAGCCACTTGGGGTTTATGCTGGAAGTCTGTGCTGGCCACTGTAGCACTTGGAAGAGGGAAACCCTTTTCCTTCTGCATCTTTACTTGCAGTAAGGCTAGCTGGATGAGACTTTACCCATGTTAGGGGTGTGCTTTAGAAAAGGTCTGCCTCTCCTCATGCAAATCTCGGGCAGATGATTTACAAGCCACTTTAGTGGTAGTGCTCCTGTGTTACAGCAATTAACGATTACAGGATTATCATCTTAATTGGGAATAAGGAGCTGATGCTAAGTGACTGAAGGGAGCAGGATTGCAACATGCTGGAGAGTACATCTGCTCTGCAGTCTAGCTATATCTATTGGTGTTTTCTGCTCTGAGGCAAGGAAACTATTAGTGCTGTTCAACTTCGCTCAGGCTGTCAATAAAGCAGAAAGTAAACAAGGTTATTAAAGGAGTTCAAGAACTTCTACAGCTGAATTTATAGAAAGATATTACTAAGAAGTGTCTGTATCACAGTGCAGTTGAATTGCATTTGGAGTGCAAACATTCCTACTGCTGCTTGATGTTATTATTCTTCCACATATTTCTCTATCTGTAGTGTCTGAGAAGTTAGATGGATGACAGAGAGGACATGTACACACATACGTTTCTGGAAATGTAGCACAGAAGCATTATTAAGTTTATGTAGTCTTTGACTATGACAGTCCATGGGCTTATAAAGGCGTAAAGGACAGCTGCAAAGAGAAGAGCATCATGTATCATCTGAGTGATGGGGCAAGGTGTACTCTCAACATATTTGCAGATTACACCAAACTGGGAGAAGAGGCTGATATGCCAGAGGGCTGTGCTGACATCCAGACAAACCTTGCCAGCCTGGAGAAATGGGCTTATGGGAACCTCTCAAAATTCAAGAAGGAGAAGTTCAAAGTGCTGCACCTTGGGAGGAACAGCCCCAGGCAGCAGTACATGCTGGGGGACAAACAGCTGGAGGTCCTGGTGGACACCAAGCTGAACATGAACTAGCCATGGGCCTAAATGGGAAGAAGGCTAATAGTATTTTGGGCTGCATTAGAAGGTGTCCTGCCAGGAGATGAAGGGAGTTTTCCCCTCTACTCAACACTGGTGAGGCCACACCTGAAGTGTTGGGTCCAATTCTGAGCTTCCCAGTACAGGAGATACATGGATATACTGGAGAGAGCACAGTAAATGGCTCCTAAGGTGATTAACAGACTGGAGCATCTCTCTTATTAGGAAAAGCTCAGACAGCTGGGACTTTTCAGCCTGGAGAATAGAGGGCCTCAGAAGGGATTTCATCCATGTGCACAAATAACTGAAGGGAGAGTATAAGGAGGATGGAGCCTGGCTCTTTCCACTGGTGTCCAGTGACAGGACCAGAGACAGCGCACACATAGTGAAACCCTTCTGTTCCCTATGAAAGCAATAAACACTTTTGTACTGTGAGTGTGACTCAGCACTGGCACAGGTTACCCAAGGAGGCTGTGAAATATCCATTCCTGGAGATACTCAAAAGCCATCTGAACAGGAACCTAGGCAACTGGCTATGGGTAGCCTTGCAGGAACAGGATTGGACTAAATGACCTCCACAAGTGTCTGCCAACCTCAAATGTTTTGTGATTTGGTGTTTACAAACCAAACAAAAGCACAGATCCAAATATTTTGCTTAGATGTGGGCTTTTGTTCTTTTCCAGGATACAGCTGAATAGATACAAAACCAGGCAAGTGCCTACCTTTGTATAAACTAGCTTTAGTTATCTCAATAGAAATATTCCTATGAGGAAGGACAGTAATGAACAGTGTTAACAATTGTTTGCAATTACAGGTTTTAGAATTATAGCCTATAGTCAAGGTAATTTACAGTATCAAATTTCTGTTTTGAAGTTAGGATTAGGAATTTCCAAATAGGCTTTCCAGTAGCTAATGAGATTTAACCAAATAAATTTTCATTTTTGCCTTCCAAAGGTAAATTATGGTCTTACATAAACAGTAAATTCCACTGGTGAATACCAGTTAAATTAATTTGGAAATTGTTTTGCAGCCCAACAACCAACGAAACCTAGCTAAAGGACCGTTGAATTTTCTTTTTATACAGAGAATAAATTCACTGCTGGTGAGAGCAATATCCCATAGGTTTCCAAATCATCTACAAACATTGTGAACTTTTGAGTATGAAACTTATTCATAGAAAAAATGACAATTCTTATGTGGACATCTTGTGCCTCTCATTGGCACTGAAGATTTATTACTGCAGTGCTTACTAAAAACAACCAGCAAAAGACCACAAAGGTCTGATGTATACAGCACTTGCATTATTAGATCAAAATTAATTATCAGAAAATTTTCTTTCTATATTATACCAAGACTTCCATGGGAAGGTTTTATAAACAAACAAGTTTACATTTTTCATAGGCTCCACACTGGGCGCTTTAAGTTGGTTATGCCAAACCCAGACTAAGGTTTGACCTTACTGGTTTATTCAGCCTTCTACTTTTAGCTATGGAAACCATATCATGAATTATGAATTGAGGAGGGAATGCAATGAAGGCAAAGCTGGAACATACGCCTGAACTACATTTGGGAAATATTCCTAGGTCCCGAACTTTCAATGTGTGGACTATGTTGAAGTATTCTGCAAAAGGTTCTGCAAAAAAAAAAAAAATTGCATTCTGCAAAAGAAGAAAAATCTATTGTCAGATTTACATCTGAAGTCGGGGGAGGCTGTAGATCAAAAAGGTTTGGAAGCTTTTCTTCTATGCACACAGGATAGGCTGACTAGGTAGGAATAGGATGTCAAACTCTAGTGCATATTGAAAGGAAAATTATTATGTTGAATCAAGTCATTGGTAATTCCAGCAAATACATGGCTCAGGAACTTGGCTACTGTGTATACAGCATTTTGTATGTACCTAGCTGGACCTGATAGTGTTGGATAGGTGCACTTCCAGATAGTACCAATGTGCCTGCATAAATTATATTGGAAAATTACTCCCTTGCCAAGATAACTTAAACTAGTACCCTGTCGTGGTTTGGGTTACATTTACCGAGTTTTGTTTACTAAATGGGAGATAGGATTTGGGAGAAAAAGGCAAAACAGACTCAACTTAAAGGTAAGCAGATAGTTTATTAGCACACACTAAGGAAGAAAAGAAAAAAAAAGGAGAAAATGAAACCTTCAAAACCCTTCTCCTACTCCCACCAGTGTTCACTTTCTTACAAACAACGTAGAGACCAAAAGCTGTGATTTTCAGTCAGTTTCACCATTTGAATATAGTCTTTCATCACGTTTTTAGGAGAAGAGTCCTTCTCATTTTACCACAGAATCTTCCCCCCACAGACAACCTAATACAGTTCTCCTGTGGGTTTGAACTCTCACAGAAACAGCCGCCCAGGAAATCTGCTTCTATGTGGTCTCCTCCTATTAGCAGTTTCCCAAGCTGCTTACATAGGTGCTTCATGCATCTAAGGTGCCACCTTTAAAAATGAAAAGCTCCAAAAGCAAAGGATTCTTCAATTCAGGGACAAGAGATGTTTCTCACTTCTTCACTGTCACGGAGGCTGGCTGCCCTGAAAAGAATCAGGCAATATCAGTAAGATGAGCTGTTAATGTAGATTTTGCCCTAATGTCTGTGCTGGTGATGGCTGTGATTTTTTTAGCTTAGATACATGCCTATATAAATGTATGTATATGTTCCTATGTCTCTTTACGTCTCCCTCCCTGCTCTCCTGTTTCTCTGGTCCCTCAGTAATTTGTTAGACTTGAAGCCATCCAACCACAAAACACAAATACTTTTGAGATCAGAGTTAATTAGTTTTCTTCTTCCTGGAGTTACTAATCCTTGTAACAAAACTTAAGAGCTAAGTCCACAGTGACAGCTTTCTGGAAGAAAGGAATGAGCCCTCAGCAGAAGAGAAATCTACAGAAGATGAAAAATACTGTGGAAAGAGGGAAAGGAGAAGAAAGTAGTCTGTTGAAACTGTGCCCAAGTATCTTGAAATAAAAGCTTTAATTACCCATGTTTTTCTCAATAGTTTTGAGAACAATGCCAGATGATAACAATCTGAAGTAGATTTCTGATCCTTTTTTTTTTTTCTCCCTTCACCCAGAACTCCACGGCTTTACAAAAAGAAGAGTTTGTTTGTATGAGGAGAGTAGAATGAAGGGTGACATCCACATGAATGGCACTTGTGTGCCTTGGCTCTGGCCACCACTCTCACCCAAAGTGAACTTGGCTGTAGAGACTCCAATTACTCATTCATCTCATGCAGTCTCCATTTGCTAAATCCAGCCAACTGGAGAGCAAGTGCAAGTAAAACCAGTTTTGTATCCCATCTGTCAGGCAATTCGCTTGTCTTCTGTATGGTTTTCACATGTCAACAGACAGTGCAAAAGAAAATGCATTTGAAAGCCTTGTTTTCCATTTTCTAGAGAAAACAATCATACTGAAATATCCCATCAAGAAACATTGTCTAGGAATTAGTGTGCTTTTCTCCAGAAATTCCAACATGATATTGCTGACTACCTTTATAATTTATTTCAATGTTTATAGCTGGGTAGATTTATGGTTTACAGAACCTAAATTAATCTTGTGAGACTATAAAGTCTTGAATACTGTTAGAGGTGCCACCCTTCACATTTGTCTAGCTTTAGTAAATGCTCTGCTCATGCATTTATGGGCTGAGGCACTCTGGGTCATTGCTGAATGAAATAGCTATGCCTGAACCAAAAATTTATTGAAACTCCAGCTGTTAAGGACCTCTGATGCCCTTCAGTGTAGTCATGCACTTTGAGAAATAGTTACAGTTCATCACCAAGTGCAAAGAAGCCTCTCTTTTTAGCTGCTTCTATTGCACACTGCAATTAGGGAAGGTGCTGTTTGTAGGACTATTGTCCTCACTGGCGGCTGAAGTACCTAGTACAAAATTCCTGTTGTTGCTCACTGTTTTCATCTCAGACCACGCATCAAAGCATCATTAGAGTGCAACAGCTGTTACAACAGCACAAAAACCTTTGTGCTCCCCAGCTTTCAGATGTCATCTAGTGTCCCACTGTCAGTCTTGATGATTCTTTTGGGTTCAAATGCTCACAGCTCCACCTGAAGAGTGGCCAGGTGCTGGTCCTGGGGACACCACAGTCAAACAGTAGGGAATGGCAACAGTCCCGAGACATGAAAACTTGACAAAAATTTTCATCTTCTCTATGTAAAGCTAGGCTAAGATACTCAACAAAATAAGTGAAAATGAAGCCTCTTTATGAAGAAAGGTGCAGAGCTGGTGTGGTGTTGTGGATTAACTGTGAGAGACAGCTCAACCTCATGCAGCTGTTTTGCTCACTGCCCTTCCATCATCCACCCCCCTGCTGTGGGAAGGGGTGGGGGGGAAATGGGAAAACTTGAAGATTGAGATAAAAACACTCTAATAGGTAAAGCAAAAGCTGCACATAAGCAAAGCAAAATAAGGAATTTGATGAACACTTCTCATAATCAGGAATGTGTTCAGCCATGTCCAGGAAAGCCAGGCTCCATAATGCCAAGGGTTACTTGCAAAGATGAGTGCTGTAACTCCAAGTATTCCTTCTTCCCCGCTTTTCCCTCAGGTTTTATATTTGAGCCAAACATCATATGGTCTGGAGTATCTCTTTGGTCATCTGGGGTCAGCTGTTCCAGCTTTGTCCTCTCCTAACTCCTTGTACACTCTCATGCCCCTCACTGATGGGGTGGGAAACAGAAAAAGCCTTGAGACTGCAAATCATGTCAGCAATAGCAAAAATACCCCTGAATCCCCAACACTCTTTTGGTCACAAATCCAAAACACAATCATATGAAGTGCTATGAAGAAAATTAACCCTGTGCCAGCCCAAACCAGTACACATGTGTAAACAAGTGCCTGAAGAAGGGCCCAGGAAAGGTATGGGATATTGACTGGGTTGGTAGGCATCATTGCCTAGTACATTGCATGCTGTCTGTAGATGTGAGTAGACCACTGGGAAAATGGGGCTGCAGGTGCATGCTCTGTGGTCTTGAGTGGGGCTTTCCAGCTAGGGTTTGTACATGGGCATGGCAACAGCATCTGGCTGTTGGTTCACTTGGCCTGGAAACAGAATCACAAAATCACAGAATTTCTAGGTTGGAAGAGACCTTCAAGATCATCAAGTCCAACCCGTGCTCTAACACCTCAACTGGACCATGGCACCAAGTGCCACATCCAGTCATGTTTTAAACACATCCAGGGATGGTGACTCCACCACCTCAGAAGGTCATTAATATTGATTAATCAAATAGCGAGAATGCAGGCTGAAAGGAGAGGGAGAGGATACTAGGAAGAGTTTTAGTGCAATAGCTTTCCGTACTTCAAATTTTTGCTTTCATTGACTTTGTCTGCAAAACACTTCTTTCAGCACTGAGCCTGTTCCTGGGTATTGCTTGTGATGATTTTTGGTTTTTTTACTCTTCAGCTTTTCACTTGTTAATTTCCCTCCAAACACACAGACACAGCCTTCCTCAAATATCTTTCTTTTTTATATACCTAAACAGTGTGGAAAGGCAGAACCCTGTAAATAGTCAAGTAAGCTATGTAGAATTTTTGCATCCCTGCAGTAAGGCCAGAGCAAGCAAACACTCAGTCTACGGCTCATATCTTCAATTTACCCAGTGAGATCCTTTGCCTTGAACCTGCTCAGGTTTATTATTGGAAATCAATCACTAAAAGTGAGGCAGTTAGGGGATTTTTTCAGCCTTTTGATGTATACAGTATTTTCATTACCATAATGCAAATGATCATCCCAGTTTACAGATCAGACAATCTCAAGAAGGTAAGTAAAGCCTTTTGAACAATTAATGCAAGACACTGAAAAACTGTTCATGCTTCCATTTTTTTTAGATTTCAGTAAGTTGATTGCCTCTTGAGCCCAATGAAGTGTTGGTCTCTGCTAGATTGCATTAGATTGCTAGCAGTAATTTAGAAATGCAAATAGGGTAATTATCATCTGACCATCCAGTTTCCAAATAAAGCTTGGAGAAATGTTATTTAAAATCTCTTCCATCAGCAGAAGTGATCCTATAGTTTATATACTTCAGCCTGCTAAAATTAAGAAATGTCTATTTATGATCTACCTACTCATGGATTTTTGCGAAAGAGAATAATTTATAATTTATGTGTCACTAACTCACTCCAATCCTCTAGGAGCAAGCTAACTCAAGGAGAGGGAAGACAACAGTTAAAGGGCTGCTACTCAGAGGCTTCAATATTCAGTATATGTTAATGTATTCCTTGAGGCAAGAGTTAAATGTAAGGAAGCAAGGAAAGCATGATTCAAAAAGGTGAATAACTAAGTGATTTGTTGTAGACACAGAGTTAAACCACCTGTTTAATGACCATATCATAGAATGATTTAGGTTGGAAAATCCTTAACATAGCAAGTCCAATCATAAAGCTAAAACCGCCAAGCCTACCACCAAACCATGTCACTAAGTGCCACGTTCACATATTTTTTGAACACTCACAGGGATGGTGGCTCTACTGCTTCTCTGGGCAGACTGTTACAATGCTCGACGACCCTTTTGTCAAGAAATTTTTCCTAATATCCAGTCTAAACTTCCCTTGTCTCTTCTAGAGGCCATTTCATCTTGTCCTATTGCTTTTTACTCGAGGACAGACACTGCAGTTCCCTCAGCTGTTTATCGCAGGACTTGTGTTCTAGATTCTTTGTCAGCCTTGTTGCTCTTCTCTGGATGCAGCGTAAGTCCCAAACTAACCTCTGGAATGGGAGACTGATAGCAAAGGATCCATACAGGCTGAAGCATAATCTTGTCTGGCTGTTCTAAGAAAAACTGCAGCCCTTCTGTGCAGACCTTTTCCAAGATAAATATTGAGACATTAAATCCGCAACCAAAAATGTGAACTCCAGAAACCCCAACACTTCTGTACTTTCCTCTGAAAAAATAAAATGCATTTGCAGAATGATAGTTCTATTCTGTTTCCTAAAGGCTGTATCTGCAATTCACAAATGTCTTACAATTGTGTTAAATTCTTTGCGACCTCACTTCAGCTGTAACTGTGTTGCAGAAGCTAAAGGCATCTAGTAAGTTGAAAAATGTGAGTGGAATCTTCACCCACACAACGGAATTATAGCAAAATGGTTCACATCGTATAGGTGAACTCCTTGCAGATTCTGAATCTACTGGGGACACAACTTACTTGGCACCAGGACCACAAGAGTCACTTTATAGTTCATTGTTTGGATGAATTTTACTCTGAGCTAGCCAATTCTCCTGATACATTATGCAGATAATTCAAGGCATAGGAGTACATCTTCAATTCTAGGGTCAGATGTCTAAGCATTAGTCAATTGTGGGATTCAAGTTTCAGGTGATTAATTCCTTTATCAGCTCTAGCTCAAAATGTCCACCAGGTTCCCACAAGAACTAGTTCTCTTTTGAGCAACCTTCATTCTGACTGGCTCTTTTTTGCTCTAGTTATCATCATGGGACTAGATCAAAAATATCTTCCCCCTTATTCATAGTGAAAAAGAGGAAGACTGCAGCAACCTATATTACCCTGGGGTTGCAGGTTGGAGCAGTTGCACAAGAGTTAGCAAAATCGGTACTACATGATTTAAATAACAAAGGTTGTCTTGCTTGGAGAGGTTGTAAGCTTGGAGGAATGCCTCCTTGATCAATTCATGGGGGTTTTATAAAGAACTTCATAACAAGGCTCTTATCTGAGTCTCTCACTGATTTTTCCATCTAAATTAATTGGTAGTTCACTCTACTCAGCTAACTAGTTATCTAATTATAATCTCACATTCTGATTCAATGTTTTTCATTGACAAGGAGTCTGAATTTGATACTAAGAATAAAGACTTGTCTGAGTTAAATTGTGTGAGTATATATTCTTTTTCCATCTGTCACTGAGAAATAGGATGCATGTCACCTAAAATATAACAATCTCTACTCATTTTTAAAATCAACCAGATGGCAGTTTATTTTTCCGCTTTCTGAGATTCAGCATCCTCAGATAGTGTGGTTGACAAGTTTTCTTACAGCCACGTCTTTTTCGACCACAGAGCAAACAGTAAGATTTACTCTAAAAGTAACTCTGTTTTCATTTTTTTCAAGAGATCATCACCATTTAAAAGGAGAACCCACACTGAGTGCTTATTTTGAAAATCCAGAGGGTATCAGCACATTCCCCTCCTCTCCTGGGAGTTTGCCTGCCTGGTCTTGGTATCATGTGTTTAGCTGTCTGTGTTCAGGCTGACTCATTGAGAAGAGCTCTTGTGAAAAAGACATGGAAGATGCCCTGTCTAAGGGTTCCCATTCCTTTCCTTCAGAGTTGCTTTAAGTTGAGTTTCTTGCCCTTGTCCCCACCTGAGCTGCCTTGTAATTGTGCCACAGTCATGTGCATCCCCAGCTATGGACACTGTTGATCCAGACTCTGATCTTGACGTGTTTGCTTGACTCTGTGGCTTGATCCTTCTGCTTTGTCTCTATGATCTTGTCTCGTGATCTGAACTCTCAGCCTAGCTGAGTACTGTCACCACACCTTCTCTGGTTACCTCACTCAGGTACTGTGGGACTTGACCCTTGCTGTCATGGCCCCTATGTCAACCAGCTGCTTCATCATCCTTGGTTTCCCACTGCCTTTTCCTTATGGCATGGTTGGACTTTGCTGCTTCCTGACAGGGAGATTCATTGCAGCAGGCATGGTTTTTTAGCTGTAGCCTGGGTATCATACTGTGCAATGCCTGCCTGAAGAAAGAAAAGGCATTTAAGAGGTGAAGAGAGCTCTTATGCCAGATAAGGAATAGTCATGCTAAGACCTTGTCTATACTTGATGATTTTTCTCTTGTAATTGTGCCAGAAATAAAGTTTTATCTTCCCCCATCACACACCCACTGAGATATACTTCAGCAGGGTAGTAATGGTACTATTTGTCTTACTTTGAAAGGCTGAGGGGTATCTGGACTGTATTCTGGACTACATGAAATGCATGGCACCTATAATTTTCTAACACAGCAAAAAATAAAATCATACACCTTCTCCACTGTACTTTAAAAAGGCAATTTTTAAAATATGCATTAGACTTCAATTTTTACTTTTGATATAGTTTGGCTGGTATTTGAGTTACCCAAACAATGATTCTCTGCTCCTTACCAGTAAAGTCAAATGGAGGCATGTGATAAAGTTTGTCCTACAATGCTATGCAACAATGCTTAGAGCTACATATGCAACTTTTTCTTTTTGTCTCTCTGAGCAGTTTGCAGTCACACTTTACACTGCATGTATACAACTACCTAACATGCAGGTGATAAAATCACACTGGAGCCAATGTGATGGAGGGCAGATGTGGATTTCATATCTGATGATAAGTAAATGGTTATGGGTTTACATTAGCCCACAAGGCTGTTTTCTGCCTATTTGCACCACTTCTATATGACCTTGACTATTGCATTTTAGGATTGAACTTCTTTTCTTTTGAAGGTTTGTTGGTTTTTCCTATAATTTTCTATCCTTTATATTCTTTCTACCACTGCATTTTTTTTTCCATGTTAAAAAACTTGTTTCTAGTAATACCTTTTTAAAGCTGAGAAGGACTCTAGTGCATGCCATATACAGCTTACTTTTAAAAGTCTAGATGGCTGTTTTCAAAAATAGTTTTGTTTCCCAGGGCTCAATCTGTGTCAGACTTATTTTGGAAAATACCTATTAGTGATCCATCAACAGTTACTGGATTACATTTATACAAAAATTTGTTCACAAAGAAGGAGTTTTGCTGTAGCAACTTCCCAGCAACATACAGAATTTACACAGGCCACATCATTGCAGTAACAAGTACTGCAAGCAAACCAGCTCCACAGTGGAAATTCTGATGTGAGACATTCACTCTAAATTATGCATTCTTTATATGTTCTGCATTCAGAGTTGGTGTCAACCAGTGGGAAATAAAACATTTGAGACAAAAGCATAAAGGTAGGGATTGCAGTGTGTAGAAAGAAAGAGATCTCTTCCTCTGCTTTATTTGTTGCATAAACAGTGTAATTTTGGTAAGATTTTACAAGACTACCCAGCAAGCTCATTTATGTATTGCAACAGTTCCCCATCTACTAAGAGGAGGAATAGTGTAATACAGCCTCTGGGACTGTATTACACTAGGGCATTGGCATACTGTGTATTTACCTTTGTCTGAAGGGTTTCTCACAACCACTGCACCTCTCTGCTCTCATGGCTGCTCTGATAGCCTGCCTTCACAGTAGAGTTAATCCAATTGCAAACATAGTGACAATATGGTATCAGATCACTCAGGTTAAATGTATGTTATATCTGGAGGTCTCCATCCTCTGGATGCTGTAGTCCAGACCAATGTGATTGTGTCCATGGAAATGCTGTTCCAGCATTTCCCACAAATATGTTAAAAAGGACTGTTCAATGAACTCATTCACGAGGTGCTCTCTCATCTGCCCAGAGATGCCATCTACGGCAGTGATATGAAAACAATGCTTTATGTAAATTGCTTCCAAGCAGTTATTCATTATAAATGCAGACAGTTCTGACAGCAAAAGCAAACAGCATTTGGCAGCAAGAACTTAATAAGAGTGTCATTAAGGAGTTCAGTCTGCCAACTAGCACGTGCTTTGTAGTGCAGTGAGCTGACTTCCCTGCCTCTGCCTCTTTTTTTGGCTGCTAATCATAAAAATGTCACTGTAAGTATATTTTCCCTCTTGATGTGTTTTACTGGTACCATGCCACAGCTTACCAGAAGATTGATGTCAGCTCATGGCAATCTGTATTCTCTGTTGGTGTCTATGAGATGGAACAGAAATAAAACAAGAAATGCACAACACAGGAGAAATACAGCAAAGCAGTACAAGCCTGGTAATACAAGGGTTGGAACAGCAGGACTAGTGGTATCAACATTTAGTTTCTCTGCATATTCATTGAATGTATTTGCAAACACAAGCCATTATTTGTATAGGTACTTTGCAGGGTATTAACCTTTGGCAAGGAATAGCTGATAAGAATGATTCCTGATGAAAACTGTTTATATTTGCTTTACTTATGCTTATTCAGTGTCACAGAAATGAAATGTGTTTAAGATTAAGGGGATAAACTAATTTTTAAAACCCCATGGTCTATCTTGACCTAGACAAAGTAAAACATTTTTATCAAATGGCTGGAACAAATTCATATATTAGTTGCTTTGGAAAGGTTAATCTGCAAAACTGGCATGTGATACTGAGTCTTGGCATGCCATATACCATCCTATGTGGCTAAACAGAGACAAAATATAATTTAGCACTCTGATCTTGGTCCAAATTTATCTGACTTTCGATCAATAAGAGAGAATGTATCTACTATTTCATTACAGGGGATCTGCAAAGAAGTCGATCAGTTCTTTTTTAAAAAATAAAAATAACAAAAAAAGAATAATAAAAGATCTCCTGTTTGGAGAATGAGCAGCACTTCATAGAGACTTTTTCTGGATTTACTTTCTAGTGTTAGAAATATCAGGAACAGAAATCTTGACCCTTATACATTTGCTGAAAGATTTATTCAGAATTTAGTTAAAAGAGCAGAAGTGTTGAGTGATTTACAGAGATAGTATTTCTTGTGAATAGTTTAATTAAATTTATGTAAACTATCTCTAATATAACCCCAACAAATTTCACAACTGAAGTGTTTTAAACAGTCTGAATAATGATCTCATTTGGTTTACCTGGTGAGCCTGATTTCCTTGATATGTCATATCACAGCCCTGACACTTCTCTCCATTTTCTTTAAACTCTATGAATGCATCAGAATTTTGAACTTCTAGTTTTCCTGATTTTTGTTCCATCTTGTTTTATGTCTACATATTGAACAATTAGATTAATAAACAATTGAACAGTTAGATTAATAAATGGTAATTTATTACGGTTTAGATGGCCAGTGACTAACTAGTGCAGAGAAGATACCTATTTTTTTCTGGGTTATCCTGCCTATCTCACTGCTTTAGATGCTTTAATTGAATTAACTAGTTTATTTTTACACTTCTTTCAAGAATTCTTCATGGGCACTGAATTCTAACAATCCTAGTTAGAAGTGACTGCTACCAGTACCTTTGACACTTTTACACATCTTCTCTGACTTTTTTTTTCTCTCTGTTGCTGAAAAGGCGAGGTTCATATTATTGAACTACCCAGCCTTTAAAAAACCTTTTTGGCTCTAGCTCTTCCTTCACTGAATTTCCCATCTCTGTAATTAGAGTAGTTTGAGGACTTGTCAGTTACTAACCCAGTTCCAACCCCACTGACAGGCAGAGTGATTCTGTAGGAATGAAGTGCTATCTGTACTAATAAGCATTAGTGACACTCAGGAAAACTGGGTGTTCTGAGGGAACTCTGCATGTTGCCAGTTCTTTCTGCCATTTAGCACTAATGAAAGAGTTGATGACCTTGCTGCAGCTTACAGATGCTGCAGGAAAGGTTGCAAGGCTATTAAATTAGGAACAGAAATACAGTACATTTAGACTAATTGAACATGTTGGGTCCTCTTGCGACTGTGATGTTGCTGGTTTGATAATGACACCTCTGCTGAGAGTTTCTGAAGCCTTCCAAAGTTCTGACATAAGAGCAGATGAGAATTTCAGAATAGCAATTTCTGAAGTAATGTTAATGGTAGCACTGACAGTCCTAATAAAAATGAAACAGGGAATAACATTCTGCTAAAGACTACCAAAATCTCAGGTCTCCTGTGCTATGGAGAATGCTGGATTGTACAGAGTAGAGTGACAAAGTGGGTTGGAAAGAACGTTTAGGTCTCACTTACACACTTGCCCTATCTTACATTTTTGGGAATTATTTGCTGAGCACCTAATGGGGACTCTGAGCTCTGTATGGAATTGCAGCAGTAGTCCCATTCCTTCAATGGAAGGGGAAAACTATGTCTCCAGTATGCTTCATTCTTCAAAATGCTTTTTTTTTTTTCCCCAAATTACATCAGGAAAGACAATGTTTCCCTTGAACCAACTGCTTTCCATAAAGATTGTTTTGGGGGAGGAAAGGTTGATTCAGAAAGTTCAGGAATGGCAGTGATTCCATCAGCAGAAAATCAGTTGCATTAAGACAGCAGAGCTGAACTCACAGCATCTTGTGGTATTACAGTTTTGGAAAGAAGTGAAAATAAGAAAGCCTACAAGTCTCTAGTGGCAAGAATTTGAGAGACAAGGAATTGTTCTCTTTTAAATCTATTTCAGTTTTTTCTGCAGAGAAAGAATTGAAAACTGGGTCCTCTCTCCGTGCTCTGTTTTATGGGCGAAGTAGGAATATTCACTTGCTAAGAAGTTGCTGAGATGCCCAGCAAGTTAATCACAGAGATCACCAGGACCATGGCAAAAATACTACTTAGTATTTTGTTGTTGTATATATTGCAGTTTGGCAATTATTTCTTACTTACAGACTTGGTCAGTCATTAGACTGGAAAACAACTCATTGTTGGGTGGGACTTGAGTAGGTCTTACATTTTTCAGAATTGACTGCCACACAGCAATTATTTTGATATTACAAGTTCTCTACAAGAGGCATTGGCTGTGTATTTAAAAAGTGAGCAAAGGTTATTTTTTAACAAAGTTTATTATGACAGAGAAGCTTGTATCTCATTCACAGGTCACAGCTCTGTGTTTCTCAAAACTTTTCAAACTATAGCATCAGTGAAGTGGGCAAGATCAGTCAAAAAGGAAAGAGAAGGCAACATTAAAACATTCAGTAGCCCATCCTTTTACAGATTGCCTATCATCTCTTCTCCACCATGAGGCATTTCCCTCCTCCTTTCCAGCCATTACTGGCAGAAAATGTAGCAGATGTGTCAACTTGTCTTATAGCAGGCTCTGTAATTTACCAGAATTTAAGATATTGCCTTCACAACAGGGAGAGGAATATTTATCAAGGAAAATGGTTCTTGTGCTGCAGAACATACACATCGTTCATTTGCTGTTTTGTGTCTTTTAAACTCCATGATGAAACTGCACCACTAAAAGCTGAAACCACGGTAGATTAACTTCTCTGGAATTCATGTGTGTCTACTTGACACTGTGAACTCAATGAATCCTTGAGAACATTTAACTTTGTTTTTTATCATTTCATGCCAATATTTTTAGGTTTTTTTACTTATGGAAGAATTAGACAAAAATTCAGGAATTGAAAAACACTTAAAAAAAATCTCTATTTCAGAGGTACTCACAGGAACTGTTGTTAGGTTTCTCATGGCATGCTTTTCTGTATAGATGAGGTTCCTTGATTCAAATAAAGCTCCAGCTGTGTTTTCTGCTTTTCCTTCTTGATAAATCATCTAAAGTTGCACCAAGAGTACCCACGTGAAATCCATACTGGGAAATTGAATCATACTTGGGATTTTAATGTACAGAAAACAAGGACATTTGAGACAATGAATTCTCATGAGGCTTTATGATAGGAATTCTTAAATAAGTTCCTTTTGATTATTAAAATTTTTGGTTTCTAAAAAAATAAATGATTTTTTACTTTTTTTAGGGAGAAAAGTGTGATTCGCTGATGTTCATGATTTTGAGAACTTTGAATTGAAAATTTAAAAAACAGGTTTAGTTCAAAATTTAAAGAGTTATTTTAGTCAGCAGAAAGCATATATGATGAATAGAGCACTGATTTTTAATGCTTCTTAGAATGCCGTCTTTCCTTCTTCTATGCTCTTATGAGTGTGATTGTAAGTGGTGCTGACTCTTTTTGTAGTCTATTAGTTAAACTGGAAGGTTGTCTTGCATTTGTAAATACATAGTTGGAGAATATGTTGACCAAGAATAAGATGGAAAAAAATCGTAACACCTAATTTTTCACGTGGTAGAAAGAAAAAAATAATATATCGAAGCTTAGACTTGCTGCTTAGTCATTATTTTCCCCTTTCCACCTTTCTCCCTTGACATTATTCGTTTTGTCATCAGTTGCTCAGCATATTTGGCCATGCTAAATCAGAAAGGGAACAGAAAAAACCTCCACTTTCTCATGCATCTTTCCATTTCTGTTCATTTTTCCAGGCAATGTTCAATCCACTGCTTACAAAGTATTTTATTCTGAAGCTTTGCAGGTAATTGTGAAGAAAGTTTAAATATGTATTTTGAGCTGTAATTAGGCATGACTGATTACTCAGATTGAAGCAGAAATATAAAATCAGGTATGTATGTATTTAAATCCAGTACTGTTAAGACCAAAATTAATGGATTTGCTATATAACACACGAAGGCCAAAAAGCTATCTATTGAATACAAAGGGCAACAATAAACTCTGATCCCAAACTCATACAAAAAGAACAAGAATCACATGAATTTGGACTTTGACAGGCTGTCTCCACCAAAGAAAATGAAATTCTGCAAGCTCTACTTAGAATTTGAGAATTTCTATTTTATTTATTCATTATCGTAATAATGCATTGCAAGTCTCCAGAAGAGTTGCAGAAGTTAAACAAGAACATACTTCCTAGAATTAGTAACAAAAAGACTGGATCACAGTTTGGATTTAATTTCCAAGCTTTGGACACATTGTGGAGACGAGAAGTTCAGCCTAGAAAAAGTTCTCGTAGGGCAGAAAAGTGATTTATTTATTTTTTAATGTGACAGACAAAGCTGTTGACAGGCACAGTGAGTAACCTCTAAATCTTTTCAACACAGAGAACAGCGCCTGAAGAATTGTGCAGTTTCTCAGAGTCTATCCATTCTGCTTTTAAAAAAAATATGTTCTGATTAGTTGAGTTTTATCCAGTAAGATTTAAAAATTATTTCATGTCTGTCCAAAATTAAATAGGAAATCATGAAGTTGTATTAGTTGTATTGTGATTTTTAATTGAAATAGTGGGATTCATTTCCACAATCCCCTTCTCTCCCCTAAAGCTTCTTATTTTCATGAATATTTCACATGCCTACCAAATATGTAAAAGTACTAATATGCATGTCTAAAAGTGGTGTTTCAGTCTCTATTTTTCTAATGGTTCCATACTAAATCTCCTGATTTAAAGACAAAGAAGGTCATAGGAAACATTACTTGCCATTTGCTGGAGCATGTTATGGGTCTTGTAGCTGCATCTACATTACACTTTGCTTTGACACACAGCTAAAGCCATGTAGTGAAATCTTCTACCTCTAGCTGTGCATTGACTGCTTTGACTTGTAGAGCAGTCACATGCGTACAAACTCGATATTCTTTTGATGAATATTAAACAAGAATCTGTGCTCCTACTGTGAATCAAGTGCACCACAACCCCTAAGAGACCTGAGGGTCTAAATCAGTCACGGTCCTTCAGACAACTTCATTTAGAGACAGAGTTCTGTACCATCCTGTACAGTTATAAAAGACAAACACTGACGGCTTCCCTGCTGAGCCACTTCACACCCAAGTACTTGCTAAAGTTGACTTTGCCTCTGATTCTTCACTTCCTATGAAATATTTTAATCTCATTTCATTTTGATCTCTTGCATGTCTCTTTGTTTTCCTATTTTTTTTTTAATTTCTAAAGAATTAATGTAAGCAAAATGGCTCAGAAAATGCTCAAACCCCATGGGATTTCCCAGTCTAGCAGCTGATTTACTAAGTCAGTGCAATACCTTCATATATTGACAGCTGGTTCAGACATATAACATTCCAATTATCTAGAACAATAATCCCTGGGATAGAAGCAGATAATTTCATAGTTTTTTTTAAGAATCTACTTTCAGTAGTTTGATTTAGAGGAAGTGCAGTAATTTAGGATTTACTTAGTGCGTTAATGCCGAGCCGAATCGATGTGACATATTTATTCCCTTTAATCACACCAGTGTTATCTTGACAATTAACCTTTGGAGATTCAAAAGCCTTTTGAAATGACTAGTGGCACTATAATTCTATATTTAGATCTAATTAAAGCTTTTGTTCTGAACGTGATTTTCCCTTTAATGCCAATTGCATTACTACATGTGCTACAAATGCAATCATATAATTGAATGTGTTTGAAGTAGTAGCTTAAAAAGAACAAATGAACAGTCTGAGTGGGGAAACACTTCAGAAAAAAAATGAAATGGTAAGTAGTTGGCTAGCACAGCATTTTTATACTATGTTATGAAAAGCAGAATAGTGACATGTTTTGTATTTTATTTTCATCATGTCACCTCTGGCTTTTGCTGTTTATATACTTTTACTCCTTGAACTAATCTAAATCTATGTCTTAATCTATTTTTTTGTTCAAAAGAAGATTTTAAAATAAATATTACTGCCACTCTTCTTGTAGTGCAAGTGATTGCTGGGCTTGAGGTAGTTTTGACTGAAAGCAATGGAATTCTCTCTCTATTTTCAGTATTTTCAAGGCAGTATTTTCAAGATATGCAGAAGGCTTCGCTATTCTGAATTGTTGCCACTCTTAATTGTTTCTGTATTCTAATCTTATCAATTTTCTTTTTTATTATTTTTAATGAGAAAAATTCAATTCAATGACTAAATTGAACAATGTGGTTCATTTACATATTGTATGTATTTATAAACACGTAAAACTCACAAAAGTACCTATATATACACTTCCCCTCCAGCCCTACTCCCATAAACTACACCATAAGCAAATGAATGTTTTATGTGGTAGCTATAAATTAACTGTAGCAAAAATAATTTTGGAATATGTGTCGGGTAGCAGGTATCAGCACACAAATTTCATTTAATAGAGCTAGGAGAATGAGCAAATTAATGGAGAAATCCCATCAATTTAATTCCTTCTTTTCCTCAGGCCCATTGTTGGGATGGCCCTTCTGTCATGGTGGGGGAGAAGAATGGGCAGAGGAGGTAGAGTGGTTTTATTTGAGTGCTTTCCCCTGCCATAGGTAATGGCACCTGAGTCAAAAGGGCAGACAAGTGAGAGGGAAAACGAGGCAGAGGGGTGATGTAATTTCATTTCAATGGGCAGGGGACCAAGTCAGTTACCATAAAGATGAGAATGTCACTTCTTATTTCTTTTTAGGTATTGTATGACATCCCCTGTATTGATGCCATCCCATTTGCCTTTCTGTGTCTTCTGTAGAGATTTGGTACTTGCAGATAAGGAATTGCTGCCTGGGAATGATACACAAAATGGGAAATCAGTAATTCCCATGCTTTTGAGTAGGGATTCACTGGGTTTTGTCAGACCTGCTGTGCAACTGGAAGGGGCAAGCGTTCCTGGCATTACTGGGAAGGCTGCTAAGCTGTCTTTCTAAGCAGACTGGAATGAGTTTGTTTCATTAATAACTCTTTATTTCCTAGGGTGACAGAGTTTTTGTAAAGCAGAGGAGTTGCAAAAGCAGGAATACAGGTACCTCTCAGATGGCCAGCAATGGTGTGTTAGGCAGTGAGAACTGCCATACAAACTAGCAAGAAATAAATCTCTCCCTGCTGCCTCACGGTGAAATATCTATTTGCTCCTGGAGTGTGGTCTTTCTGCCAGTTATGAGCAGCAATAAAGGTGCAGTGAATAGTGGAATATCAGCAATAGGCATTTTAAAAAGGTGATACTTCTAAGGACTGTGCTAAGAACACTTTTGCTGCACGAGGAAAGAGAAGTATTGTTTGTGAGGTGGCACACAGCACAGTTAGCAAACAGTATTTTGAGGAAATCCCAGAGGGTCTAGGCCATGATAGGGGATAAGAGAGGATTAAAGAATGAGTATTCTGTGAACTATGCTCTGCATAAAACTAGTGACTGATTGAATAAACTGTGTAAAAATATGAGTACACAAATACTATGTGAAGTTGGAATAATTTTCTTACTGGAGGTTCAAGCTTTCGGAGGAAATCAACCCTTCTAGACAGATTTTGGCAACACAGCCTGACAGAACCATAGCCATTCACCTGCCAAATCGTACATAACTTTGTTTCCTTGAGGTGTCAGAAATCAGTTAAGGGAACTAGATAGTCTTGCTTTGACTTGTGCTGTGATGGCTCTTCCTTCACTTTAGCTTGTAATTTCTGGAGAGTGTAGCGGCTTCAGGATGGTTTGGAGGTGAAGAAAGGAAGGGATATGGTCTCAAGGCAGCCTTCATCATTCAGTTTCTGGAGGGACACAGGAAAAGGTATTTTTCTGTGATGGTAGTAGAAACCAGGG
>VZSR01003803.1:56602684-56645901 GCA_013398615.1 Brachypodius melanocephalos
ACAGAACTGAGATAGCTCAGCTTCCTGCATCTCTTTCTCTTCATCTGTTCCCTGCTTCCTCACCTCTACTAGAGAAACTTCTGGTCTTTAATGGAGAGTAAAGCCACTCCTTAATGGGAGAACCAAATATACAACGTGACTCCACAAGCTTTTGTTTCCTTGTATGACAACAGTACAACCTGTCCCTTTCCTAGTTAAACAGTTGATTACAAGCTATTACCCAGGGCAGCGGTACAGGAAGAAAAAACAGTGCAGCAACATTAATCTTTGTTCATGGACAGCAGTGGAAGTCTAGCATCGCCCTGGTCTCTGAAGGGACTTTCAGGTGGGAGTTTTCTTGCCCAAAAATCTTGCTGTTTATCTCATTGTATATTTAATTTTGGTTTTGTTTTTGATTTGCTCCTGTTCTCACTGAGACTGGATCACTGGGTACCAAACCCAGTGCCCAAAAGGGAAAATACAAGGAACAGAGCTCTGCCCCCATGGCCTTGGTTCCAAATCTGTAACCCTCTAATGCAATAAGGCATCTCAGAGCCACCTCACAGCAATCTGTTCTGGTTTTATATACACTTATAATATAAAATTTAAACTCTTCAAAGATGCCTTTGCAATATTTCTCTCTCCCTGGGAGAAACTATGGTGAAGCCATAAACAGATCTAAATGTGAAAACAAATAAAATTTGCAATTTAGCATTTCTCAGCATCAGTCAGGAAGGAAATGCATGAATGCATCAGTGTTCTGAAAGAATTAATTTTAATTTGTCTTCCATTTGATTAATTTCACATAGTTTAGCATTGTTTAAATTCCTGTGTTTCACTGAAGCTGTAATTGTAGCATGATTTTTGTATAATGTCATGTTTTGAAGACTTTGTATAGTTTCTACTCCTAGACAAAGATCTAAAGGGAGAAGGGAAGAAAAGAGATCATTTTCTACAAGAGCAGAAACAGAATGTTTGTGATTGTGGTTATGAGATTTATTCTTTTACTTCACTAAGCTTTTCCAGTGTTAGTGCTCTGGTATTCTGCTGTACATTGTTGTATTTTATTAAATGAGTCTTTTGCACTCCTTATTCACTGTTCATGCTGTTATCCTAACTAAAATCGCTTTATGAACAGTGAGAAGAAATCTGTATTATTTCATTCACAAGCATAAGTCAAAACCCTTCTTTCAGGAAATCCCAAGGATTGGCATGGTACAGTCCATTTCCTATGCTGTCCCTTTTGCCAACTGAGAGAGTGCCGATCCGAGTGCCTGGACAGGAGGCAGAAATTTTGTGTCAGACTTGGACCAGTATTTGTGTATTATGTATAGAAATGCAGAGTGGGTGAAAAGCAGCACATGCTCTTAAGCCAGAGGGTAACAGTGAGGATGGGGACTGGAAGCCCTGTAACAGCTATTCTCAGCTCGCAGCCCAGAAAGCCAAAATTGTCCTAGGCTGTATCAAAAGCATCATGGCCAGGAGGTCAAGAGAGGGAACTTTACCTCTCTACTCCTTTCTGAGATCCCACCTGGAGTGCTGAATCCAGATATGGGGCCTCCAACATAAGAAAGATGTGGGCCTGTTGGAGAAAATCCAGAGAAGGGCCATGAAGATGGGCAGGAGGGCTGGAACTAGGTGATCACTAAGGTCCCTTCCAACCCAAACTATTCTGTGATTTTATGATTCAATCTAAGATTTTATGATTGTATTCCCAAGATACTGTTCAGCATTTAGCGTTAGCTACCAAAATCTGCCTGATATATGTAGTAATTCACACTGCACTGAAGTTCTTTAAGTATATCTCATGAAAATCTGTTTCATAAGCGCCAGAGTGAATTCTGGCTAATTTTGGGTTTCTCCTAATGAAAACTTTTAATTTACTGACTTTTTCAAATGAATCAGTTTATTATCTGTAGGGCAAAACCTAAAACTTGCTTGAGTATTTAGGATTGATTTGAATATGTTTTATAATAAAGGAATTTGCACAGCATCCTCAAAACTGGGAAATATACTTAGCAATGTGTCATCAAAATCTATTTTCAACTTAGCTCTTGAGTGCATTTTCAAAATTCCTACCTAAGTCAATAAGTTGCAATCACACAGGATACACATGAATGAATGATTGATTTTGGCATCTGAAGTAGTAAGATTATAATAACAGAGATTAAAGCACCTGTGTCATTTCTGCTTTGAATGGCTCTTAGGGTAATAACACAAAGCAATGAACTGTCTAGTGCCAATAATGAGAACAGTTAAGCTTTCATGGTCTAAACAGCATTCTTTGTGAGGAGCAAGATTCATAAAAAGCTTGTTTCGCAAGATATAGCACCATCAACCCATATGAAGATCTGTGTAATCATGATTCTTATTTTCAGCTCACAGTACCCAGCACTGCATTTTGGGTAGTTAAGGTAACATAGGCTGCTATATAATGCTCCTCGGCTGGCATACATACTGGTTACAGAAAGGCTTGCTACAGTAAGAGTCCCAATGTTTGATATTTCCATAAATATCAAAAAGAAAGTGGTTCAAGTCTTTGAGCATAAATGGTTCTGGTCAAGCTAGTGGAACTGTACCCCACTGATCTTAGCTCAGCATATAGCTCATCCTGATAAATATCACTAAAGTAGCAATTACGTTTTTCTGAAAAGTATACAGTCTTATTAGCAAGTGAATCAAACATTTTCAGAGGTAGTTTTTTCTTTTCATTGGCTTACTAGGACACTGGATTAATTTCGTGATGGTTTTCTAAGTCTATTCTACAGCTAGGGAAAAACAGTCCTAGAATTTGTAATGATTTTGTCTGTTCATCTGTAGTTCCTCAAATGCCCAGAGTAAATCTGGAAATACAATAGCATCTATTCTATATCATAATAATGTCTCTTGTTTCTCTTGTTGTCTTTGTTCTTAGGTGCTAGAGCAACATCTTTTTGAGTTTATGTTTACAATCTACTGCTATTTAATAATTTTCCCCTTTCTGCACGGTCCTTCCACATACGACAGAAAGAGCTGCTTTCCACGATGAGGCTCTTCAAACCATAACAACATCATGGTGATTCTGTCCAAATGCGAGAAAATTCTCACATTGCAGCCAAAAAACAGGGATATTGTAGGCCTAATGAAGTTGATGGTGTTTGAATTAGATTGTGACATTCTTGCTGTTTCAGCCAGTTTTACCTGTTGCAACTAATATTCTTCAAAATGGCTAAAGCGTTGAATGTTTTCAGTTTTTCCAGTTTGCTAGATGTGCCAAAATCAGGCTGTGCCTAGACATTTTAGAGAGGAAGAACTATTAAAAGTTTTAATAACACTACTCAAACAAATCATACAACAAAGAGATATTTGCATAAGCAAGAGTTGCTGAAAGATGTAGAAGCTTGGTTCTGCAGAACCAAATGGAAAGCTTAAAATGTACTCCCACTAACAAAACACTTCAACCAAGAGTATTTAGTGCATCAGAGCTTCCTAAAAACACAGCACTTTAATTACCATTCAGAGACTGAATGCAAAGAGTATTGACCCAAACTACAATGGTACTTTCTGGGCAGACTCCTTTGCTGAGTGTTCTAGATTCACTTCCATTCTACCAGTCCGTCATGACTGGAAAATATAAAATGTGTGTATAACCAGAGTGGTCTAATGATGGTGGAATGGAGAGTATTAACAATAGATAATTTGGGTTCCTTTTATTATTGCTTTTGTAAACTCTGTCAGTGTTTTAGCTTTCTACTATTTTAATTTGAATAATTTTCATTTGAAATTACTTTTATGGCTTCTTCTCCACTTCTAGCATCTCTGGCCAATGTGCTGTGCAATTATTAAAGGGTCACTAAATACCAGGCCACTTTTATGGTACTGTCTCAAACCCTGTCTTTATTTTGATTTTCTGCAAAAGACTCAACTTCTGAAAAGAGAGGCAGGGGTTTTCAAGTGTTCCTAAGGAATTTGCTTTCTGAATATTTTGGAATAATGTATAAATTTGGCATTTAGCTTCTGTAACAGCTGCAGACCACTCTCACCATCACTTAGTGGTAAAGACCAGATACTACAGGAATCACATCTCTTCTATTCTATTAGATATCTTACTTTGAAATATTGACTACATATAGTTAGGCATTTATCCTAGTTCAGAAGTGTGCTGGCACATCATGACCTGCTTCATGATAGAGTACAAAAACACTTTAAACAGAACCATTCCATCATTCATCTGAAAGGAAATGGAATGCTGTCTTTCAATATAATATTTTCATTATTCAAGATGACAGAAGAGATTTTGTCACAGCCATATGATAAAGGGCTGTCAAATTCATGCTGCTGCCACTTTATAAATATTAGTGTGCCTGCCTTTTTGTTTACTAAAAAGTCATTTTGAGAGAAATGACAGCTATATGTTATTAAACTGGTTTTTTTACAGGTTTGCATTGCCAAAAATGTATGGCTATCTGAAAGCTGCAGAACTCAGTTGTGCTGTTGTAGAAAACAATGTAATGTCATTAATTTCAGGCCATTTGCAAACGAGTTTTCTTTAAAAGAAGACGTGTCTCAAAAGGAGCACCTTTACCAATTTTTGTTTAGAACTGATTTTTTAGTTATGACTAAAAATATTTTTGGGTTTATTTCTCATATCTTAGGTTTCTGTTTCCCTTTTCATTCACAATTTTACTTCGTTTCAATTTTATTTGTTAATATTTGAAGTATTTCTATTCATTGTTTTCCATGAAAGCAATTTATTTTCAATTTATTTATTTATTTTTTAAATATGGAAAGATTGGTGTCCAGTTCTAGGACAGTAGTTGAAGAAATTTTTGACAAAATATTGTGCATTTTCTTAAGCGAAAAGCAATTTTTTTCTTTCATTTATCTGTATTGTCTCCAATGTTTTCCTCCAAATCTTGGAGTAAAAGCAGTGTTTCTCTGGTATGTTGAACACTTGCATTTTTGTATTCCCTCTCTAGTACTTTTCAGACCTGACTGAGTTGTGTTTCCATCATTTGCCTTGCATAGTAGCTGCAAGTTTTCCCTATCCTCATCCAGTGTTCCTGTGTACAGGATTTTTCATAGAAACACAGAATCACCCAATCTTTTGGTTTATAAGGGATCTCTGGAGGTTGAGTCTAATCCCCTTGTCAGCTTCTGTGCAGAGCTGCTCCCCAGACAACCAGCCCCCAGCCTGCAGCAGAGCAGGGGGTTGTTCTGTCCCACATGCAAGACCTTGCCTTTGGTTCTGTTGGACTTCGTAAAATTCCAGTCAGCCAATTCCTTTATCCTGTCCAGGTTTTCCTGAAGGTTGGTTTTCCATCCAATCTGCAGTCTACAAGAGGATGAAAGAGATCTTTTGCTGTTTGTTGCTTAGTTAGAGACAATTTGAAAGGGATCTTGCAGACATTAACAAGAGTTAGGGTTAGATTTATCACACAGAGTTTAATTGAACCTAGGACTGAAGAGTATCTTACTGCTTACTGCACTGTACAGAGTTTGGGGAGATCTAGATGCCTCTAGTGATTCCTCCTATCTTCCCACTCAAAACTATGCACATTGTTTTCTGAAAACATCTCTTTTGACCTCTCCCTCTCTCCACTTAATGCAGAGAGAAGCTCAAAACAAGGCTCACCACTGTTTAGTGTTTGTTAACTTCGGGTCTTATCTCTCTGGGTCATGCTGGACTTCTAATAAAGTCATTCCAACTGTGGTAAATAAATAAATATTATGCACTGAGTACTAGACTGTGCCCTTGATCATACATCCACCTGCACAAGTATTTTAAGAGCAGCTTCCTCCCTTTTTTCCAGCTCTAACAGGACCAAAGATGGGGATGAATGCATTGAGAAGGCTATGTGGCTAGCTTCTGACCAGTCTTATATGTTGGGTTATTCCTTCTGCTATATCTGCTTTCACTTCTGCCAACTTGCTTTGATGTCAGTTTTCCAAAGAATGAGTATTGGATCCTGCTGAAATCATTATTTCTACTGTCTTCTATCTCTGGAGGCAGCATATGCAATTATATACTGTCCTATACTGTGTGCAAATAGATGACACATAGAGCTGTGTGATAAGTGAACCCTAAAGAAAGAAGAAAAAGGGGTAGGAAATTCTGCAGGACCATTCCAGCCCAATGCACTGTGCTGGGCATTTCTAGATGGAAACAAGAGCTCATGCCTCATGGTTACACGTTTTGCTGAACTCTAGTTTAATGTGTGATGGAGAACACTCCACAGGGGACATCCTACACAAGGAAGCAGGCACAACTGCTGTCACATACTCTGCTGCACTGCTTCGTGATGTAGGTTGCAGCCCTGCAGATATGTTAAAAAATATACAATTTTGCTGTAACACTTCTAAATTAGAGCTATTTATGGCCACCTTCGTGTACGTGTGCCTGTATACTACTGATTTCTATTTCTAATCTGACAGTGTATAAATAATACATTGTGTATGGCAGGATTGACTTTTTCCTCCAACACCCTGTTACTGAGGGGAAGCAATAAAATGTGCATTTCCATTTTCCTGCCTCTAGATTTCATTGCAATCATTTCCAGCACCACCTCCAAGAAAACCTTAAAGCCTTGCATCTTTGTTATTTTAATTTATATGTTCTTGGTTATATTTTAATTTATATGTTCTCTTATTATCAACCAATTGATTAGAAAGAGTATATGAACAATCTTTCTCATGAATCTACATGTAGTGAGAATGAAGGAGCAGTGTGTTGCCATATTGGAGGAGGTGATCATCATGGTTTAAGTTACCACAGGCAATGGTATCTTAAACTCCATCTGTTTGCTATATTTAAGGCTGGTCAATAAGAATGGATAAAATTCCATTTTGTATAACTTATATGTAAGTCAACTTCTCTGGATTTCTTTCAACCACATGGGATTTCCTACTTCACCCTGAGGTCTTCTTCTACGTAGTAGCTGATGCAAAAGAGTGACCAAGTTAAATTTTGTGTTTTAATTTTCAGTAATTCATTGTGCTTTGAGCTGCTAGCCCAAGGATTTTTTTTTCATACCTGTTTACATTGTGCTGAAGAAAATGCTGATAGAACATCTGACACATCCAGTTATGTTTCATTCTGAAAGAAATCACTCCAAGCTATTTTAGAATGCAACTTACAGGACTTCTAAAGCTCTACTATTTATAAAGGTGTGCAGGAATGGAACTATATAAAGCTCCGGCTCAGATTCAGAAAACAAAATTAGACTGCAGACTGGTTTTAGAGCAGATAATTCTTGCTGCTCAGTTCTTCATTGCTGCAAATAGACAAACCCAAGATCAATGCCTTGGCAGCTAATGGAGATCATGGGCGAAGTTGTGAGTTTTGTTTGGCATTTGCTCTAAACTCCTCATTGCAGCAATACTCAGATACCCTCTTTCAAGGTAAAAGCCAATTACCCAAATTTTATTAAATTGTTCCTTTACAGGAGTATTACTGATCTTGACAACATGATGTGTGACAGTAACTCCTAAATGAAGCCAAGCTAACAGCAGGATACACCAAGGATTGGTGAGACCAGGATGCCCACATCAGGAGCAGAGCAGACCTTTCTAGATTTAGCTTTTTCTCTGTTTAATAGGTTCTTTGAGCAGTGGGGTGAAAATTCATTTATAGACTTCAATATATTTGTCAGAGACATTAAATTTTTCTATTGCTTATTATAGATGATCTTGCAGAAATGGTATATTAATTGGGCTACTGCCACAGTCGTGTAATTCAGTGTATACATTTTATTTCCTTTAAAAAATGTGTAGATTATTAATACTCATGCATTTTGCAAGAGAAATGGCAAATCATCAACTGACTTATTTGGTTTTATCTTACCCACAGTGTCTCTGCTGTAGATTCTTATTCCTCATCCTGCTATTCTGTTTTAACTGATGAAAAGTGTTTGTGATCAGCTTCCATATGGAATAGTAATTCCAGGTACAGTGAGAAGCAGAAAAGCTGAATGCCAGCCATAATGAACACAGCTGTTGAGCTGTTTCCTAGCTGGGCTGGTAGACCCTTAATTCATTTTGTAAGTGCAAGGGGACTGAATTCAGAGGATAGATTCCTGTAGTCATAGCTGTGCTCAACTTGACCCATGTGTGTTTCCCTTCTATAGTTCTTCTGGATTTTAAAAAGATGTTTGGGCGCCTCCTGGGACTGCCAGGTTGTCTATTGGGGTTGCATTAGCCACTGATGTGCTTTTGGGTATCTGTGCCTCAGAGGCACACAATAGGAAGTAAAAGAGGTGTTCTGGCATAACTCCCCTCTTATCCCAGTGCCAGAAGAGCTGAGCTGAAAAAGAGCAAGGCACAATCCTAAAAGCACTGTCTACCTAGGAGTTCCCAAAGCTGTTAGCAAAGACAGAGTTTAAAGAGCAGTAAGAACAAAAGGCAACTTTTTGTCCATTTCTCCCCAGGGCAAGCAAGGTCACTATGAAAACTCATCAAAAACAAACATAAAAGCCATGCCTGGGCTTTTTTGTCTGATACTTCAGTACCAGGAAGGTCACATGAACTGAGTGCTGCTGCAGCACAGGGAACATAATTAAAAAGTAAAATGACAGTCGGTGATACTACTTTCAGTGGAAAGTTTGTCTGACTGCTGCCTGGAAGTTGCTCTGAATCAATTCTGAAATGGTGACATCAATATGAGTGTTCTCAGCAGTGGAAAATGTTTAGAACTTTGCCTAGTTTCTGACAGTTAATGAGACCTAGAGGGAATATTCACAGAGCAAAAAGCACCTTGTTTTGACTTGTTGGCTTTCTAATGCAGAATATTTATTTGTCTCTAGTCACTCCCTAATGACACTTCTGTCTTTCAATCTTCAGCCTTGTGCCATTCAGGATATAAATAAATAAGTAGAAAAAGACTTTGCAAACCATTTTTAAAAACTGTTTCATTGTATTTACCCTATGGGACCTCTGCTGGTATTTGTTAAGTATGTGGAGCTGTTTACCTTCATGATGTCTAGCCCAGGAGAGCCAAGGGGTGTAGCTGAGCCATTTCTCTCTCCAGCTTCCAGGCAGAGAAGGCCTTAAATGATACACCCTGGCATGTACTCTGACTGGCATGTTACATGGATTGGCATGGATTGGACTGCCAGGATGGCATTCTGGTGCCTGGGGCAGGACGGAAGGCTAATGGCTCTGCCTCATAATTTGATTTGAAAGAAGGGCTGTCTTCACTGAAAGGGTGGTATGGAGAATCCTCCCTGTGCAGCCCATTGTGAAAACACAGTCCAAGGAGGAAAATTTTGTTCTGAAAATACATTTGACCTCTTTTGGTACCTTCTCAGGACAGGCATCCTTCTCAGCCTGCCCAGGCTTTGGCATGTATGTGCAGACACTGCCTGTGACACCAATACTCACTCACAGTTACCAAAAAACTGGGGGTCTCACAAGGTAGAACAATTTGGGTCTTGTCTGCAGGGGGAGGGAGCGGGAGGGAAGAATGAAGAGGGTTGTGTAGCTGGAGGTTACAGTAGAAGGTCAGTACTAAGTATGTGTGTGAAGGCACAGCAAAAGGAAAAAAACCCTTCACCTTTAGCCATTTGTTTGAAATTTTAGTAGTTATCAAACTGTGTTTCATACTTCCTTTTGAATTAGTCCTGCTATGTCTAGATTCACTCCTTATACCATATTGGTGTGATTCACTATTTTGCTTATCTATTGGAGATTAACTACCTAGCAAATCTTAAAGAAAACAGTATCATACTCTAGGGATACCAGGTCAATAGACCTTCACAGACAAAGATGTATGAAGTTTACCAGTTTTAGTTGGCTAGAATTCTTGAATTTTTTATTCTTTATCTAAATTATTTAAATTAGAAAACAGGGGTTTTTTTTCTTAGTGGAAAATTTCAGAGGCAAGTTCTTGGCAAATTTCACTTTGACAGATTTTTTTTAAAAGGTGATCAAAACAGTGGTGATACTTTGATCCTAAACTCGGCTCTGGAGTTTTTATCCCAAGGTTACTCTGTACTAAACTAAACTTATTTTTAGGTTTGTAAAGCTCTGTAAAACACTTGGGAGGACAGACTCGAAGTGAAATGGATGTTGTTTGGCTCTGGATTGCGTTGTAAAAGCTTTCCTTATCCCGTAAAAGCTTCTCCTCCGCAGACAATAGCTTGCTATTCCTTTCAATTGAAAAAAGCTTTTCAGTGGTGTTTGCTTCATAAAATCTTTTGTATAATGTGAAGTTCTGCATTCCATCTTTGTGAAATTATCTAAAAAACAAACATATTCAAGTGAAGTACATGTGTTTAAGATAAAGCTCTGTTTCTAGAGCTATTCCATATCTTGCTTATTTTGGGGATGTAGGGGAAGGTAAACCTAATTCTTTGAGTACCAGAGTCTGCAGAAAATCAGAAGTGGAACTAATTCTGTAACACATAAAGGACATTCAGATCTCGGGATAGGAATAAATAGGATAAATGTCTGAAACCTTTTCCCATACTCTATTTTGTCAGATTGCAAATCTCCTCAGATAGTCCTACTGGAGTTGACACTTTTGAAGAAAAGAAGAAATTTCTTAAAATTTAAGTAATACAAATGAATTTTCTGAGTGTATTTCCACTTCCATTTTAGAATATTACTTCCTGCTTCATACGCAGCACAGTATAAATAAAATTAGGAATGCACAACAAATTTGCAAAGAACTTATTTTTCATATGGGACTGCATAGCTTTTCAGGTCTCCAAACACTATATATATCACAAGAGAAGAAATCTAATCATCTATACCATCAAATCATGGAATTATTCACATTGCAGGAAAACTTGGAGGTTTCTTAGTCCAGCAGTTTTCTCAAGGAAGACTCAGCAATCTGGGAAGACCAGATTTATTAGGACTTCATTGTCAGGTCTTGAAAACTACTAAAGACAGAGATTTTACAGCTGCTGCTACACTTTAAGATATTTCTCCATTGGCAATTGAAGTAGAAATACCCAAGAAAGCATAGAGAAGGCTTTTTCATATAGCATAGAAAGTGATTATTCCCTTTTAATTTGTACATGTTGCATTCTTTCTGCACCTTGGTGGAAGAAAGATATTTCTGATCATGTTTACACATTTATTATTTTATTTCAAGTAATTAAATTTATTTGCTTATCTAGATCAAACAACCTCAGAAACAGACTGGGGAAACTGAGCAGTGTTGTCTTAATGATTTTTTTTCCTCAAGTTGTATCATCTCAGGCACTATAAATAGCTTTGACTTTCATATTTTTGTCTTATGAGCTACTATTGTCTAAAGAGCTTGTGTCTTTTCCCAGTTGCTCCAAGACAAAGTGTTTTTTCATTATTAAGCAGATTGGATTTTCTGTAAGCTGTACATTCTTGAGTGATATATTCTGTTACATAACTGTCAAGTATGTAAACAGTTTTCCATGTAAAAAATTAAAGTAATGTGAAGACACCAGCTTTATGAATAGATTCTGTAGGATGTTAATGATGTAAATATTAGAAAGTTGCACAATAGTTCCAGCATCCTGGGCTGAACGGGGAGGGGCATTGTCAGTGGATATTGGGAGGTGGTTCTTCCTCTCTGCCCAATTCTGGTGAAACATATCTGGAATTCCAGGTTCAGTTCTAGGCTGCCTAGTAAAAGAAAGACATGGACGAGAGTATGTCCAACTAAGACCACTAAGATGATTAAGATACTGAAGCATCTCTTGTATGAGAAGAGGCTGAGAGCATTGGGATTGTTCAGCCTGAAGAAGAGAAGGCTCAGTGAGTCCTATTCAAGTGTATGAATATTTGAGGGAGAAAGTAAAGCAGTCAAAGCCAGATTCTGTTAAGCGATGGCCAGTGGCAGGACAAGAGGCAGTGGATAAAAACTAAATACTGTAAATTACAATTAAATACAAGATTTGTATTTTTTTCAGTGGAGGTCATTAAACACTGGCACTCTGCTGCTCTGACAGGTTCTGGATTCTCCATCCTCAGACAGTTCCAAACCTTTCCTGGTCAGTGTTCAGTGTTGCTTTAGTTGACCCTGCTTTGAGTGGAGGATTAGACTAGAAGGTCTTCAGCCTTAAAAATTACCTTCTGGCCTTAACAATTCTGTGATTTGGTATTCAAATTCTTTAGCCTAACCCATTATTACAGCTGTTTCTATTTAATATTTTTCATAAAAGAGGCATTTCCTGTGATGGGGCTAAACTCTAAACATTGCTATATGTGTGGATGTATAGCACACACCAATGTGTGCTAAACCATAGGGATCTATGGATGTGCAAACCAAGATAAAGCAGCTGAGGCAACAAAATAGGCTAATGCCACATGATTACTTCTTTTCATCAGAACAGTTCAGAGCAGATCTCTCTTCAAGTCCAAAATGACATATTGAACTGTGTTCAGTGAACATAATTTGGAGTGAGAGTGTGTAACTTCCACAGGCATTAAGAATGAAAGATCAAACCCTTGATTATCAGATTGCTACTTCTCAGTTTGTGGCATTCTGCCTTGGTTTCAGTCCAACAACAGACTGGACTGTTTTAACCGATTTAAAAAGCCATGACTAACTCTCAATCCTTTTTTTAAATTAAGAGGGGAGTGGAAAATTTAATTTCTCCCTCCTTCATAACAATATTACCTTTGCTGTCTTTTGGCAACCATAAATGAAGTACAGCCAGATTTTGAAGATGAAACTTCATGCTTCACCTCCCTGTTGACCTAAGTGAAACTCAGAATCGTGAGAAACAGGATTGTGAAATATATCCTTAGACATGCCAGTGAGTTTGTCCAAGAGGAAATTTATGTCTATCTCTTTTTATGTAACAGGAGAACTTTTGCCTTGTTTCTGGACATTCTTAATGAAGTGTAAAAAAAAAAAAAAAAAAAAAAAGACAAGTTTGAGTTTCATAGGAATACCATCATGGGTAGATCAGTAATTATGACAATTATCACAGCCACAAAATCATTAATCTTTCATTGTAACTTTTGCATTAGTTCTTGGTTTTCTCCTGACTGCTTGCTTCTTATTATAGCTTAAAGTATATAGTTTAAAGTTTCTGCTCAATTTCAGTATAGTAGTATTTGTAGTTGGAAACATATGACTGGGAAGTATCTGGACCGTTGCGCAGACAAATCTGAATATAACTTATTTGTAACTACCCCATTTATATCTTAAATCCTTCTTCTCTGATTTCTTTTTCATGGGCTATGCAGTAGGAAGTGAAAAAAATATTTACACCTTCCAAGTCCATTTTTATCTCAAAACATCTGTCAACAGAGATGGAAATATCCTTCACACTCAGATCAGTCTATAAATTTTAAGGGTCAGTCCTCCTCTTTTAGGAAAATAATGCTTTGAGTACATCCATACAATTTTTATGAGCTCCTTTAGGCTAATGAAACCTGGCACACATCCTTTAGGCTGGGGCTGAATCCTCAGGAGAGCAATTGGAACTTCGTGTCCAAGAGTTGAAATGGACACGTTTTATGTGTATGAGCAGCTAGTGTACCCAACACTAAAACAGGGATCAAGCCAGACTCATGGTGTATATGCACCCTCTGATGGTTGTTTCAATGCACCATTTGATTTTTATTTTTTGGGGGGAGGAAGGATAATATGAGAGCTGTGGTAATGAATTCTTGTTCTCTGTTATTATATCCTTAAAAATTGAAGTTCAACTGTTTTCCAAGCACAGCTTTCCTTGAAAATCAATCTAAATTACCCTTTTTTTTCATGTTTGAGTTGAATGTACTGCAGCTATTGCTGATGAGCTGTATTTGGGGACATACTGCTGCAGAGTCATATGCCTGTTCGTGTTTATCTTCATTCATTCTGAAAAGAAAAGGTCAGAAAGGAGAAAATCCAGCATAGAGGAGTGGAATTGATTTGGGATGGCAACGTGAAGTGTCGTGATAGGAGAAGTGCTAAAACCAGCAAAAACAGCTAAAAGGGTAGAGGCATTTGTAAAAGCATAATGTGCAAAGTGTGAAAAGGGACAAAAGAAACCCTGTCTGGCTGATTCCTGTCACAATGCTTTTATGGTCATCAGTGTCTATGTTGTCTGCTGGTTGTGACCCTGACACAAGATAATGTGTGCAAACTGAAACATTCTTTCTGGTGGGAAGGCTTCTGTCTGGGTGACCTCAGCTGTTAGTTTGTCTCTGCCCACCAATATACCTGCCATGATTTTTTAATTCCTCTGGAACAATCTATATTGAGAACAGTAATATCTTTATTAAAAATCTGTTAAAATAAGGGCATTAATTTTTCTGTTATAAAATTGCTCTGTAAAATGAATCTACTCTACTGATATGGGTGGCCAAGCCACGTATATCCAGTGAGCACTACCTAAATTCAAATTTTGTGGGAAGACAGATAGAGATAGTGCTAAAGGCAATCTTGCCCCTGATATTTTGCAGCTGTGTTAATTAGCAAAGAGTGGGAACAGCCTTGCCCTCCCAGCTCTGGGTGTGATAAAGAGTGAGCTGGTTGGTAGAGAGTCCCTTGGAGTTTGCTGGCCGTGCTGTGAGGAGGAAGGGACAGGAGGTGGGGCAAGGGACAGATCAGGTGAGCCCGTGAACGAGGAACAGACAGGGTCAGGAAGCAGCGAGCTGGAACTGCAGAAGAAAGAGAGAAGGAGCCAGAGCTGTGTGGAGCTGCCCATGGGAAGCTACATGGAAAAGGTATGAAAGACTTTTGGGTAACAAGGTGCTGATGCTTGAAGACCTCTGATGTTTTACTGAAATACTCTGAGTGTCGTGACCATCTCTACAATGATAAAGTTTCATGTTAGTTTTGTCCAAAAATAAACAAATTCTGCTTGCTTATTTTTGTAGACTAAAATACTTAAGAGATTCAGTGCTGGAAGTTACACTGAGTATAGAAAATAATCATAACCTGCAAACTCAAGAATCTGCAGAATATTTCCTTCTGTGTTTAAGACAAAGAAATATTTACTCTGCAAATACTGTCAAAATAGCATTCAACAGCTTGCTATACACACAACCAAATAGAAATGTTGTGATGTTTCCAAACCCTGCTTAGCTTGCTTAAGACCAGCAATTTCCATGCATATATCGGCACCAATTATAAAAGTCATTCTTCACTGCCATTTTGCTGGAGAGTCCACTGTTTTCTTATAGAAAGCACATATTCAGTGTCTATATCTCTAAAGTGCAGATGCAGAAGAAGGAACACACATGAGAAATAAATGGAAAAGACCTTTCCAGCTCACTGAGTCAAAGGTTGGCTCTATTTTGAATGCCATGACTGCATCCAAATTTCTACTTCAGCTCTTGAAGTAGAACTCCTCAGGCTCACCTGGGGAGTGATGTCTTTAATGAGACCCTTCACCACTCTTACTTGCAGTACCTGCTTGCCTTGTAGTACTTTAAGTCATAAGTTTCTAGCTGGCAGCACTTACTTTCTTTGTCATATTGAGTTTTCCTAAACTTACGAAAACTTAATGTAAAAGTAAAATTGTTAGACCAAAATGGTCACCCCAAGCACATTACTCTTTATGCAAGTTCAGCCCTTGGTTAATGTGTTAATTGTTCTTATCCCCACTGGAACCCAAAGCCCTGTAAGGTGTCCTACCTGCATGGAGAACCTTCAATTTCATCTGTCCTCTCCTGTGCAGTCTTGCTTGTTAACTCCCACATAGCTGATTTCAATTTGTTATTTGGACATCTTCTTCAGGAAATGCATCTTATTTATTCCGTATCTCCATGGGAGGTGGAAACATCTTGTGAGTTGGGATTGCAAGATGTGTAATACTGTTTGTGTGTTGGTTTGTAACATGGAGCTGGTATGTGAAAGGGAGTTTTGGAATGATCAGTGAATCAAGCAGAAAACTGGGAAAAACTGACCCTCTGTAAATAGACAGGCTTGAGGCAAGGGATGGGGTGGGGTTGGGGCCTGTTTATATGCGTTTAGTCTGGCAAATAGGCAGTAATTTTAATTAGCTGCATGAGCAATACAGTAATTGTAAGTATTTGCTATCCACTATGAGCTTTCAATTTTGATGATTTACTACAAGCCAGCCTTTGTGGGGTTTATGGCAAAGGGCTTTTGATGGCAGGTGTGTATGTCTGGCTTGGACTTAGTGATCACCAGGACATCCAGGTCCTTTTCTCCATATCTGCTTTTCATCACTGGATGATTCCCATCTTGTAATGCTGCCTGGGGTTGTTCCTCCCCACATAAATGGCAGATACAACTTAGCTACACTAAACTCCTCATTCTTTTCTCTTTCAGCTGCATCAATCTTTCTTGGTTTTTAAGCCTCATTACCCTGTAGATATTTCAGAGAAGAAAATAACATTGTGAGTGATAGCACAGAGCTTATCTGACCACTCTGTGGGAAAAGCCCTCAGCTTGGGATTGTGTCTCAGTGGCTGTGCCCAGACAAGAGGGAGAGTCTGGAGCACTGGACTGTTGGGTCATGAGTCAGTCTCAGCCTTAGGAATGCAAATTACCAATAAAATGTATGACAGCTTATCAACATGGAACTAGTCTAATTGTGTTAGAGAGGTACTGTGTTTTGAAATGAGGATAATGTGTAATCCAAATTAAGATACTTGTTATATACTAACAGGAATGAGTAACAAGATCACAGACAGTCTGTTGGAGCATTTTCTTTTCTATATCTCCCAAGTTTTACTTGGCTTCAAAAAAAGCGCAGCATGAAATATGCTATAGCACACTATTGACTTCAGTGTGATCCATCTGGGAAGTAGGTGTCAGTTCTGGACCACACTCAACTCTGTGCCACTGAGGCCTGGATTTGTTGTGGCCAAAACCATTAGAAAACTCCAGTAACCAAGTCCAAGATTGGCACTTACACATTATCTTCTCTTGTTGCTTCAGACATCCCTGCAGCATCCTGGATGCTGACCTGGGTTAACTGCAGTCCCTGGGATGGGAGGGAAGCTCTGAGCACTGCCTTAGCTCCAGAAGGGGGAGGTTTGGTAGCACGTCATATATCACAGAAGGGTTTGGCTCTTGGGGATGTATATGAGGCAAGATGCATCAGGACAAGTCTAGTGCAGAGGTGGGCTGGCAGAGGTTTACATCCTCCCTTGGTAAAATGCTAAATTGACATTTTAAATGAAGAATTTTTACTCATTTGTCTTCTGTTTCATAAGGATAGGACCTTTTGTTTATTTCTTCTATTGACACTGCAAACCTTTATGTAGATTACTGATTCAGGCACAGCGTGTCATTCATTGCAGTCAAAAGTCTCGTTTCCTCTCACGTTTTACTCTCAATTATTTCCTGCCAGCAGGGGTCACACGGCTACCGCAGCTTCTCATCATCACTCTGCCCAGCCACTGATGCCAGAACATCACTTCTGGCTGAGAGACACACGGAAATGCCTCTCAGAGATACTGAAAAGATAGCCTTGATGACCATCGAATTACATATTTGCTGGGATATTATATTAATATGTATAATATTTTCTGGGAAAGAGCCCATCATCTCTAGCAGGGATTTTTTTTTGAAGCTAAAATTTTTAAAAATAGTAATATTATTACTGTTAAATGTAGTAATAGATCAGATACATAAGCTCATTATGCACTTTGCTGTGTTAGCAGGCTGTTACTGCTTTCCCACTGCTAAACTTGACTCATAAATCTCTGCTACAAATGAATACAAAAGTTCCACTAGGAAAGAAAAAATGAAGTAGTTGGCTGTTGGAACCCCACTAGGAAAAGCCAATTTACAGTCAGGATTTTAAATAAAACATTAATGCTTTCATATCTGATACATGTGTTAGAATTGTCTCCTTGGCAAAATTTGCTTCAAGGAAAAAATTAACAAAGGAAAGAGCAGTTAAAGAATAAAAGGCTGTTATAGCATTTGAAAAAACACATTAGGAGGATGTCGTGTGAAACCTTTAGCCTACTTGTGCACAGTATGGGTATTTCAACTACAAAAAATTAAGGATTCTACTGAGGGACCAGGGCTCCCTTGCACAAGACACTTTGCAGGTAAATACCAGAGGGATGGGATTTTTCCAGGACAACCAGAATCCTGGTTGGATAGATAGAAACAGTGGCTAAAAACATTTTTCCTGTCACTGTTAGCTGTTTTAGAGATTCACAGCTGTCTCTCTTACAAAGATGTTGATACCTCTGGATGTTACCTGCAGGCTGACCAGCAGTGCACAGTCTCTGGAGGACATAAAGGGCTGCTCTCACCTCCCTTTATGTATTACATCATGAAATATGTGAGAACAACATATTTGACAACTGTGCTGAAGTTTGGGGTTAAATTTTCAGAAGAAATGGTTCAGGCTGTGGCCATGGGAATGCTGCAGAGAAAGGTGAGGTTTGCTGCAAGGGGCGTTGTCCTGCTATGCCAGGAGAGCTCCATCCTTCATGGCTTCATTCTCCAGCTTCAGTCAGGGAATCTGGACTCACATGAAGGTTTGAGCTACAGGTGGCTTGGTGGCACTAAGAATGGCCTTTGCTCTGTCACCGCATTTCTGCAGGTTGCTGGTTGTCTGAAGCCAATTTCTGGACCTTAGCCACATGAGAACTTACTCAGATTCAGTTTCAAATGAACAGCATTAAAATATCTTACAATGGAAAAGGAGAAAAAATTATTTCAGTCTATGACTGTGGAGATACTTTAAACTGTCACTTAGATTTCTTGATTGCCCTTGATTTTGTTTTGTTTTGAACTTGTTTGTAGTGAATTGAATTAGATTGACTTCAAAAAGTGCCAGAAGAAATATCAGAATTATCAACGGCTCTGAGTCTTGTAGGCAGTTTTGAAAAAAAGACAAGAAATGAGAGGATGACTCTGCAGGCCTTAAAGAAAATAGCAGAAGAGGGTGCAAATAGACATGTTCAATTATTTCTATAATGACAGTACTAAGTAGACATGCAACAACAACCTATCTGTAATTGAGAGAATGGGCTCACTAAATGAAGTTTAGGCTAAAATCTGCCTTACTTTATCTCCATACAGCTCTGCTTCATAATGCATTCCAAATCAGTAAAACATTATCATATTAGACCAAGAGTTTTAAATCAAATGTTAAAATTAGTTTGCTCATTTCTGTGAAAGTTTTTATAACCTTCAACTATTCCCATGCAAATGGCCTGAGAGCTATTAAGACAAAAATAGAGGTGCATTCAGCAGCTCTCATTTTAAGACCCTGAAGTTCCATATATTATCTATAACAAACACTGAGACATTGAAGTGAGACCAACTGGTGAGCTTTAAACATTAGATCAGAAATCGTAAGATGAGTGTAGCTAAAGAACTGATACCTAGAGAGCTCATTATCTAGCTTCCTAAGATCTTACTGATGTTATTAATTTCCTTCTGTCAAATAGGCAACATAGTGTGAGATGCTGAATGACCAAGTAATTTCAAGAAGAAATAATTAAAACATTTTCAGCTGCAAATGATTCTTCTTTTTATGACAAATGATGGCCTTTTCATGGCACAAAATTATGCTACAAATCATCAGGTTAATATGTGAGATGTGTTTTAATTCCATCATAAGCTGCAGGATGCCCTTGTCAAAAAAATTGTCTGTTCACCCAGAAGGATTATACAGTGCCTAGCCTAAAAAGTAGTCAAAGCCCCTCCAAGGGAGGTTCCCATTAGTGCTGTGAATCCTCTTCTACCTGATGGGAAGTCTCCAGCAGGAGGTCTGTCCTGAAGAGATTGAAAGAAAAAGCTCATAAACTGAAGTGTAGTACCTCAGAAGAAACCAAGGAGATGCAAGGGATGCAAAGGATGCTGGGTGACAAGTTGTGCCCTTACTCAGATTCAGATGGAGATAAAACTGTCCCTCTTGCAGAAAGCCTCCATATGGCAACACCTCAGGGATGCTGAGCAACACAAAGAGAAAAGGACAAATTATGTCATGTCTTCACCACTGCTCATAAGGCAGGGCCCTTAAAAGGGCTTTGGCGAAAAAATAATAAATAGGAATTGCAGTGGCCGAGTTCTTTAAGGGCTCTGAAAGAAGTTGTGTCACTGCTTCTGGAGGTGAGTTTAAAGTGGTAAAGTGGCCTTGTTCACCACTGTGCAGCACCACGAGTTTATAGTTATACACCCACTAGTACCACACCTTAGTTCATAAAGCAGGTCCTCAGATTCTGGTTCTCAAGCTGCCTCTTGGGCCCCCTGCACCTACTGCATTACACCAGAAAGTTCTGCTCCCACTCCATGCCCTCTTCACCTTCCAATAAGGCCTTGAGAGAAGCTGATATGCAGTTAGGTATGGACAGACATCCTCAAATATATGGTGTCCCTGTATTTCTGAGACCCAGAATCTCTGAGAACACAGAGCCCCTGGAAGATTTTGTGGCTTTGTTCCTATGAACCAAATTCTCCCTGGAGAGCTGTGAGAAAAGAGGCTAAAAAACCTTCTATGCCCTGGAAATTTTGAGTCAGTTTTCCTCTTTTCTTCCTTTGTAATATTTCTTTAGGAGATGGTGAGCTATGAGTATAACTCAAAGGTCTTTTAGAGGCTAAGTGAGTGAGGTGATGGTAATGATCTGTAAAGGTTTTGTCAGTGCATGTTCCTAACGGATTGTTAGTGTTTAATCACTACTTGAGGGAATGCTTTGTGTCTGTAAACATCACTATCCTAGAGATGCTGAGAAGATAGTACTTCTAGGCAAATTCTTTTTAAATGTGGATGAGTTGCCTGGGGAATTGTATTTTGGCACAATGATGTTAATCCTACTAGGCACAATACTGTCTTTGTTGCTCATGTCACATTTTGCAAGAGGACATAGTCAAATCTCTGTTGTGGTGGGGTTTGTTTTTTGTTTGTTTGGTTGGGTTTTTTTGTTTTTTTTGTTTTTTTCCTTTGCCTATTCAGAGAATATTCATCTCAACACCTTGTGTTGAGTAGAGCTGCTTGGCTGTCATAAATGCTGACCCAGACTGACAATGCTTATTACAAAGTTCAAAAATTGATTATTTCTTCTCTGGCTGTGGTAAAAATAGTCAGATATATAATCCAGTCTTCTAAACACCTGACAGAAAAACACTCTGCAAGCCTTCCACAATAACAACATCACTTGAAAAGATTTATTGGCTGCCAATGGAAAAAGGATTGAGCCTGTATTGGCTACTGAAATGCAATGTGCATATCCAAGGTTATAGCCTAAACAATGTAATGGAAATATATGCTAATCAGCTCTTCATAATGTAGGGCCACAATCAAGCATCTTGACTAATTTTACAGTATACAGTAGAGGAGAATTATAATTTCTATGTCACCATGACAGTAATTCAGTGAAACTCGAGGCTTTTTTTTTGCGTATCAAATACACATTTTTGTAATTATTTTAATTTTGTTCAGAAAAAAAGGATTGTGAAAACATGGCAGAGATATTAGATTTCAGAATACAAAGTACACCTTCTAGTTCTGCTCATTCTACTCCACTTTTTACAAGCCACCAAGAAAAATCAGGGCATTGCAGTGGCTACAGCATGAATTTTTGTGCTTGTTTATAGATATTAACAGCATGTTTTAAAGAAAGCTAATGGCATCAGTTATCATTGTGTTGAGAGAAATGAACAATTGATAATTACCAAGGAAGATCTCTCCTAATATTGAAAAAGTTTGTTATGTTCCAGGAAAAAAAGCAAACAAACTAAAATTAAATCACTCTTCCACTCAGGTCTGAAATATGAGCTTTTACAGGTATACATGCTCTGGCAAAAAGGAAATGCTAAGTGCACCTGATGAAAAAAACACAGCAGGTGGGAACAAGTTATATGTCACTACTGGTAAATTAGATGAATGATAATTCACAGAATAGCAGCAGAGGAATAAAAAACCCTAAAGTTGAAAAATCTCCCTAAGTATCAAAAATGATGTCACTGCAGAGTTTTATCTGCATAAACAAAATTAACACTAGTGTTTCAGGACAGTGAATATATTTGTGTATTTTTAACATGTATCTGACACTACTGGCACCAGACTCAATTTATGGAAATATCCAAGACACTTGACATTTGGCTGCAGAACACAGAATTGTATACGAGCAATGTCCAGCCCTGCAGCTCACAGTGTCATGAAGTCTCTTGTACTGAGAATTAAAAGGATTAATTGTGTTAGTCAACCTGATGAAGGTTTTGCTCCCCAGATTTGAGTCCAGTGTTAGATTTTATCTCACAGTTTATCAAACACCAGTGCAGCTCTAAGGAAGATTTCAGGTCATGGTTTAATAGTGTGGTGGCTTTCTCATGAGTGCTACCCTCTTGATTCCTACTCCTTATGCCCACACATGGGCAGCTTTTTCTCTGCACTGAGACTGAGGGGGTGGTTTCTTATAGTAGGAGTGAACAGAAATGGTAGGTTAGTGGGGATCTTTATCCACTCTGGTTAATTCAATCATGGAAAACAATTTTGTAATTTTTTTCACTTGGTGACATAAAACAAATGCAGTCTCCTGGGAACAATATTTTCCATTTCTGAATGAGTCCATTATTTTGTAAATCCTTTTTCTTTGACAGAAGAAAGCCATTCCCTAATGTTCTGTGTGAGACAAAATTTCTTTTAGTCATTTAAACATATCATATTCTTTCAACTCTTTGAACTTTTTTAGGGTTTCATTCAGTGTTGACAGAGTATCATGAGGGTGACTGAACCTTTACAGTTCAGACACCTAAATGTGAGATGACTAGTCCTCAGAAGTAGTTATCTGTTCCTAGGGAATCTAGGAAGATAGTTCAGTTCACATATGTAATTTTAAAATGGTTAAACTCATCAAAGAGGAAACTCAGTCCTTGGTACAACTTGGTAAAAATTATGGAATGTCATAAACTCAGACACTTGGAAGTCTTTTGAAAAAAGGAGCCGTGTGTAGTTTTCTCATGGCCTGGAATGCAAGTGATTCTGAAGAAGTTTTCTTTTTTATATGTTGTTTTCCTTTTTCCCTCGTTTCCATTTTTTCAATCTGATTTCCTGTTGAGAAACATCTGTTTAACACTCAGAAATTCAGATTTTCCACTGGCAAATATGTAAAAAGCAAAACACAATTATTTTGATAAGTTTAGTATGACTCAATGGTGTATAAAGAGGAGAAAATACATTAGACTAAGTAGCTGGAGCAAAAACCAAGATTTCATTATTATTTCACTGTTTGTGGTGGAACCCAAAGCAAAGAAAAGTGCTTTTCAAAGAAAACAAAGCATAATCTTTGATGTCTGCAGTTCACTGTAAACTATTTATATGTGGTTTTATATATGTGATATATCTATGATATGGTGTTTATGATAGTATGCCAACTACAGATAAACCATAAAGCCCATTATCTAGTGATTTTTAGATTAGAAATATGGAAGTTAAATAGCCATATTCAAATGATCATATTCTAAATAAGTGTATCTAATTAAAGTGAATAAATGATTGTTCAGGTGAATAAGAAAATGTACAATACAAGAATCTGAAAAAAGAAGTGTGTCTATGCCTTTTTCACCTATCACCAAAACCATAAGTCTTTCCTTTCTTCTCAATGTATTATGAATCCTAAAAAAGAAGACATAATAAATAGTCTCAAAAAAGTAGAGACAGCAAGAGGGTGCCAAAGGGAAATCAGATGTGTGACATTGAAACTGTATTGAGAGCAGATCACTGGCTTAATGAGAATTCTGTTAGTAAAATAATACATGTGTGGAAGAAGCCAAGGAAGAAACCCCCCCAAACAATAATAAACAAACCAAACATATAAAACTAAACATACACATGCACACATGTAAAGGAGAGAGAAAGAATTCTGTTAGGGATACAGAATTATCTGGGAGACATTTGCTCAACTAAGTTAAAAAGAGAGAAGAAAGAGGGGCCCTGAGGAGGCTTTCTGCAGCAGTAGGTCAGCTAGACCTGTTTTCAGTGACACCAGAAAAAAATATTAAATTATAAATTTTACAAGGTAAATCCATCTGAAAACTCCTGCTCCAGCTTCTGCATGAATCAGAGGTTATTTTTCACTTTAGAAATCAGACACATCAGATGAGGAAGCCAGAGGAACAGAGAGGTAGGAGTGCAGAACTTGCAGTTCAGCAGTAGCAATGCTTTGAAAGCATCGTATGAGGGTAGATTGTAAATAGGACAGGAATGTGAATGCTTCTCACTCCTCTGTTCCCAAAAATGTTTTGTGCAAACAAAGGAATGACGATTACAGTGACTCACATTTGTATGATCCACTGAATATCTGGCAACATAAATGCCCCATGTCCTTATTTCAGGCTGTTCACAGCTTGGTGGCAGAAGCAGACTGGCAGCAGACAAATATTTTTCTGTTCCTCGACTTCTGACCAGCTGTCAGCTCACCTGTGGGCTGGAAATTTCCTTTGTGTCCTACATTGTTACATTATAATCTTAAATCTATTTAAAGAGTGAGTCTCTTGATGGTCACATTCTTCTGGGGTTTAGTTCCCAGCCTTGATTTTGTTGACATTTTTAAGCAGAAATCTGATTTTATTCTTAAAGAAGAATACACTAGACAGACTTCTGAACGTAAAAACAGCAAAATCTTTAAAATGTCTAGCTTTAAAAGTGCCATAGAAATATACTGCAGCACTTCTATGTTTTTCTGGGTTGTTAGCACATGTTCTGGCTTATTACCAGGTTTTAAACTGTTTTAGAGTGTCAGAAAGTTTTTTGTACCCATCAAGCTCAAGTTGCAGAAAAACTATATTAACATATCTGTGTGAGCAGTGGTCATGGCTGACTCTCTTCCCCTTCCCCTCTTCTTCTTCTCTTCACTACAAATTTATAATTAATTAATTTATAATGCTTTCATAAAGTAGGTCACTAATCTTATGCAGTGGAAAAATCTTAATTAGTCTTTCGAGAGGAGAAACAGGTAACAAGCACATGCAGCCATTATGTTGAGCATTATATAATATTGATAAACAATATGGTCAATAATCACACAACTGTGTGGCACACTTGCAACCTTTGTGCTACTGTTCTAAGTGGAATTCATTGTTATTACACTTTCCTCATAAGAAAAAAAGAGAATCAAGAAACCTGCAGCTTTCTCGATATCTCTCAGACCACAATTGTAGATGTGGATACAAAATCCATTTACAAGTGTATATTGATAAATGAGGTGTTATTTGGGAATTCATTTATCTTCATGTTTGTGTTTCTGTGTGTGTGAATTACAGTACTATAACAAAATCACTGGAAAAGGTTATATAGTTCTAATTATGAATAATATAGCAGCATCTGGGAAGCTTGGGTAGGTGCCAGCATAAAAGCCAATGTAATTTTGGTTTAAGAGATGGAAAAGGGGTTTCTGAATATAGAATATCTTTCCTGCATATTTTATACCCTTGGGAACTACCTCTGTCAAACCCATTCAAAGCTTATGACTTGCATAAATGTTCAAGGCATGAATTGGAAGGTAAGATTTTTAGGAACATGTTTAAAGTTAATTGCTTTAGGTTAAATACCTCAGTAGAGGACATTCAGCAATAAAAGAATAGAGGTGGTTCAGCGACAGAAGGAGCGTAATCACAAAGGACAGACTGTGGTTCAGTGGTGTAAAGTGGTGCTAAACAATCATACCAGCTATCTTAGTTTTTGCCAGGTAAAAATTCAGTTTTGATCAAAGCTAAACCAACAGTAATCTAACCCTATTCTAATTGCACAAAAGGTTACATATACTGATGAAAGATTTTTGAATGTGTTTTTTGCAGCCTCTGAGAGAAATAATAAGAATTTTCAAGGAAATTAGTACAGTTTTATACTGTTTTTATTGAAACAACAACCCACTAACCTCCTCATACATTATCCATTTCACAAAACTTAGTTTTCATAGTCATATGAATTTTCAGGCACAAACACAGATATTGTAACTCTTTGATAGTTTAAATAAGTGCCCAGACATAGAGATTAGAAGTCCCAACAATCCGTACATTTCTGCAATTTTGAAATAGTATGAGAGATCAAAACATAGTACAGAATATAAAAATACATTTGTCTCTTCCTCCACAGGGGTTGCTATTTTCACTACAGTGGAGTTTTGTTTATAGCAACAAATGATGATGATAGATGGTATAATGTATCTGTTAACAACAAAAATATTTTTTAAAAATTACGTGAGAAAGGGTAAGTAGAAATTCTGAGTGCTTTGCAAAGAGCTTAAAATGCAGCATCAATAATAGTATTTTATTCCTTTCAGTATTACCAAGTCAGTGCCATCCCAGAGTAAAGAATCATATTGGAAATTTAGAGATGCTGATCTGTGCAAGAATGCAAAATATTGATTTTGTTTAAATTGTTTTATTCCTGACAGTTTAGAAGCCAACAAATACCACAATTTGACTTTTTAATCCTGTCCTGAGTTTGTAGGGTTGGTATTTGGAAAGCAGATTTGTACTTGTAAACTGTGCAGAGCTAATAAAAATTCATTGGAAATATTCGAAAAACAAAAGGACCATTTTGACTTGCCCTTTTTTGGCTAGAATCTTATTTTTATCCAATGTTTCTTATCTTTCCATAAAATTAAGTCAACTCCTCTCTATAACTCTAATCCAGTAGACATCTCTTTTGGAGCTACTCAAGTTATTTTGTCATATTTCATCTTCACACAGAGCAAAGCAGTAGTTTACTAACTTAAGCAGTCATATTTTTAGCAGCCAAGATAAATGGGAAATACTGATTAAAAAATAAAGGAAAAACATAACTGGAAGATAATTATAACAATTACTTAAACCAAGTGCTTAGCTTTATGCATCTTGTGCTAAAAGACATTCCTCCAGAGAAACTCACTGTTAAAATCAGATCCAAGTAATTTTCCTTCTAACTCAGTTATAGAAAGTCCTACTCAATTCTGGTCATATTGTTCCTGAAGAGGAGTACAGGACTTCTGCTCACAGTAAAGAGGATTTCAGAGACACAGCTTGGAGAACTTTAGTTTTCCAAAAATTGGAAAATTATATATTGTCAATTGAAAAAGTTCTCCATTTGTATCTGCTGACAAATGTAACACAGTGCAATGAATAAATTTATTTGGCTAGACACAGTACAGATTAAGCATATAATGCAACTGACCCAGATGATATGTAATGATCATATTTTAATATTAATGAAAATAGGAATTTGACTCTAGTCCCTCACCATGTTCTTTTTTCCTTTTTCTACTGCCAGAAGCTATTAAATAAAAATGTTGGTAAAACTACACTTTTTATTATAAGATAAATTTATGTATAGGATTACATGTCATACAGAAGTGTGCACAGAAGACAGGATAAAGAATCTTATTAATGAGAGTTAATAAGATTCCTAAATATGTACATTCTGTATCTGTAAACAAAATAGTCTTCCAAACCATTTTACTTAATTTTAAAAAAAAGGCCAAATACTCCAGATGACAATGAAACTTCTTAGATACTCTATTGCACACTTCAGCATAAAATGCAGCTCATTCAAAAGAAACCTTCACTGTTCATTACTCGATCATCAGATATATGCTATATATGTTTCATTATGGAACACCAAAAATGTAGTCATTCTTGAAAAAACGCATGCTTTTGTCATGATTTTCTGAAGTTGGCAGAGGAGTTTTGCCTTTCTCTTCTTTAATTCCATATTTGTATTACTTTTAGTGGTGTGTGTATGTAAAAGCAATATTATTCTCACTTCTTGCTTAGAATTTCCTTCTTACTTCAGGAGCAGCTGCTGAGTTACCATCATTCTTACTGTGTTTATGTCCAAGACAGTAAAAGTCTCTGTGCATCAGGGATAATATGGAGCTAAAGGCAAGCATGAGAACAGAAATCAGTGTGCAGACTGAAGTTATTTTAGTTCCTAGGACCTTCACATGTCTTTTCAAATATAAAATAATTTCTGTGTAGAAGCATGACAGTTCATGACTAATTAAAATGCATCCTGCAGGCTCCCACAGCGTTTATCTGTCAGCTTACTTACCTACCCTCAAATTAAGAGCTGTTAAAGCTATGACCTCCAAATGGATTTTAAAAGGCAAGGATATTCAAGATTTATATTTTCCAAGAGTGTAATATCTGATTAGTTTGAAAAGCTGAACATCTCTTATAAAACTGGAGACTGAACATTTAACAGCCAGGATATCTTATAACATCCTTGTAGCTTAGGTAAAGCACCCATTCATTTGTATCATGAAAAGAAGGTTGAAGACCTAATTATTTGTATTTGTACTTGCAAGAGAAAAAACCCAAGTCACATTATGTCTTGTTAAATAATGTGTACATAAATAGCAGTAGTTTTAAATGGTACACATATTATAAATGTATTTTTGGAACTTAAAAGCACAGTTGGATAAATTAAAATCCTAGTCAATTTAAGGAGAGATAGGAAGAATGGGAAAGAGGCAGAAATACAAGAAAGCAGAGAGAAAAAACACTCAGGATACTCTTGTTAGAAACTATTCTACTCTGGGAGCATGATGGATCAGTTCATCAGGGAAGTCCTGCTACTTTCCTGTTGCCAGCCAGGGCAGAGCACCTGCCCTGTGCCCTTGTCCTGGCTCAGGTTCAAGCTCAGATACGGGATAATGCCCAGGCTACAGGGAGCAGAATTGTTCCAGTGTGACCTTTACCAGGTTATCAGGCTGGAAAGACGATCCTGAAGCCAAGAAGAGGTTTATTCCAGGTGTGAACATTGCTCATGGTGGGAGGCTGAGGCATGTGAAAGAGGGAGAATGTAGGAACAGGAGCTGCTTGCTGAAGGGCAGCTTACACACCCCTCCTGTCCCTGTTGCTGTGTTCTCTTGCACCCTTAGACAACTGGTGCCCTGCAGGACCTTGGAAGGAGGGATGAAGATGTACTGGGAGAGGTGAATGCAGTCCCCAGTTGAGTTGGCCAAGTGCTATTTTCTTTCTTTGCAGCCAGAGGAAGGAAACCACCCCTCCCCCATGCAATCCATGAGGTTGTCTCTTTATATTGTTTGTCTATTTCCTTCTTCTTAGAGACATCTCAGTGCTGTATTTGCAGAGAGCAGAACTGCCTTCTCTGGGTGTTGAAATGATTTACAGGAATGTCACCACTCACCCCAAGGACTGCAGAGGATGCCTGCAGTGGGAACAGAATTTCAAAGATCTTTAGTGAAGGAATAAACAGGCTCAATGGAGATTTTATCTTCTTCAGTGAATAAATAGCTCTTTCAGGAGAAAAATTTTACCACTTCCAGGAGCAGGGTTTCATTTTAGCACAAGACACATACTTGACCCTAAAGAAGGGTATTTTCACTTCCTATCTCATTGATCTCGTTTCCAGTTCTGCTTGCCATTAGTGACATTTCCTGCCAAGTGATGGCTTTAGTATCAACTTGTAAATTTGCAATAATACTCTACATCAGTATTTTTAAGCCAGATACAGAGAGAAGTTTTTCAGATATTTGCATGGTGGAGCAGTCCTCACTGGAATCCACGGAAGATTTCTTGTTGGCTACAACTGCCTTAGATGTTGACATTCTAGGTGGGATTCATGCCACTCAGCTGAGAAACAGGCTGCTCTTATAAGACAGAACCTTACAAGATTCTAGTAATCTAGAATAAGGCTACTTTGCAGAGTCATTCATCCCAGCCTAAAACAAGTAGCTGGACCTGGAAATGTCTTTCCAACTACTGTGAGCATAGGTGGATTACTGAATGCAGCTGAGCAAATAAGTCAGATGGCTAAAGGCAACTGTGACAAAAGCCTTCCTTTAGCTGTAAAACTGTCCAGATACAGAAGTATTGGCAGGACACTGAAACTCAGCCTCCTTCTGAATCAATTCTTTCGTGCTCGGCGGTTTTATGTCTTTTCCTGTAACCACAAACCCCACCCAACCTCAATATGTTAAAGATCAAAAAAATCTGACTCTGTAATGCTTTAGAGTGAAGAGGGCAATGACTGGCACATCTGCTGATCTTTGTAGACCTTGTTTTAGAGCTGCACAAGTTCCCACTTACAGCTTTGTAGTGCAAAGTGCACAAGATGAAGTTGTTTCATTTTCCACCTACAGCAGAGAAGCAACACCGGTGAAATTACGCAGTTTTGCATTCCCCAGGATAAAAGTCATCCTTCTGCCTCCTCTGAAAATCATTAGTATAGTTCTTGTAACAGTGTCAATGTGAAAAATATCTAATGGATTCAGCAATTCCCCCTTTCTAACCATCACTTTATGCCATCAGTCTCTGAGCCTGTGCACAGAGACTGGAGGAAGGTTGCTTGAAAAAAAGAAAACCCTGCAGCTTCCCCAGGCTTCATCAAGTGAAGTTTGCTCAGTGGAGAAGAGTAAACACAAAATAGTAAATTCTTCTGGAAAATAAACTCTTTTGAAAGGAAATTCCAGGTATTTCATGCCCCTGCCCACCACAGTATTATTAGTTGTGGGCCAGTGCAGTGGGTACCTCTGACACTGTTGGGTACCACCTTAAAAGAGGTATTTTACCTCAGGTAGTGATAATAGCTTGATCAAAATAACATTGTTTCTGTTGGACTGTGTTACTATTAATCGTATTTTTGATATGTTAAAAATAGCTTATTTATGTTGAAATGGTTACTGGATTCTCTTATAAAATATATAATCATGTTTATTTTTCAATTTTTTTTTTTTTTTACATACGGAAAATATTTCTAAGAATTCATCTACCAATAAACCATAAATAAACTATCACTGTATGCTTAAACCAGGAAGAGACAAAACCCAAACTGAGTTCTTTGACATGAATTTCATGGCAGAGGCTGTATTTCAGCTAGTTAAGATTGGGAATACCTTGGACAAGTACATTAACCTGGGAGAGCACCAAGAAGGTTTGATTTTGCTTTTGGCACTTTACTTCAGAGCAAATGGAAGAATCAAAGCTTAGAGTAGGGACTATATAAGAGTGGCTATTCCTTTAATAAAGCCTGAAGGTTCATTGAGCTAGAGGATTCTATGGTTAGACAAGGTAATATTTCCTCAGTTGTTTTGTGCTGTTTGAATACTATTACAGATGAGGACCACAGCTGTTCTATCAATAACTAGAAATTTGCAGATTTTTGGGTTCAGACTGAGCTGGTTTCCATAGCACCCACCTATTCCAGTGAAGACAAACACCACACTGTTGGGTGCTATGTGCACACAGACCAAGAATCAGAATGAAAATCAATGAGGAATCAGGCACCCAGAGAAAACGGCATGATAGCACAAAGGAATCCTCCCACCATATTCTATATTTTGGATTGCTGTCTCAGGCATCCTTGCTTCTTGCATGGGACAGTGTAATTATTACTGATCTTAGCTCATCTCTGCTGTCCCACTGCATCCAGCTTACCAATCTCACTGCTACAGAGCTCTGTTCTCTCTTTGTGGGCCACTGACAGCACCCAATACACAGAAATCCTGCCTGTGTACTCAGGGCAGGACTGATGGTGCATATGTGAAGGATCCCTCACCCTCATGGGCTGCAGCAGCTCTCCAGGACATTGTTGTGTGCACAGGTACCTACACAGGAGATGAGACCAGAGCTTTTTAATCTCTTGAGATGATCCAGAATGGGGCATTGAATGTAAATGTTATCTACAGTGCAGGCTTGATTTGTTTCTCAGTAAATTCCTGACATGCATGCTTGCATGCTATCATCCCTCTTGGCCTTAAAATACTGATATTGAATGTTCCCATGGAAAATCAAATCCAAAAGGTTTGATAATTTTATGAAAAGTGAAATACAGTAATATTGCATTTGGATACTAAGGTCAAAATGCTTTTCTTATGAAGACATCAGTGCTTTCCTAGGCTAACATGAGAAGTCAGAAATACAAAGCATTCTCCTAAGCTCAGCAGTCATAAACTCAATATACTTCAAGCATGACTAAAATATATTTTATATATACACATATATTTACCCATAATATTTTGGTTCACACATTTGCATAAGATCTGGATTAAAAAGTCTTACATAAATTAAGCCTTAGACTATTGACATCACATAGCTGGACAAATGCATTATGGGATTATACCACCAAATATAGGTCCCCAAAGCAGGAGGATTATAGACAATGTTTTTAGGAGTGCTCTTAGATAGAGAGGAAATAAATCCTTTGGCTGTTAAAGTGTACAGCAGTCTTCTATTGTCATATGTAATAGATTTTTTTATTTAATTTACAGACTTATGATTTGCAATTGAAGTACATATGACAGCTCTTGTAGTGATAGATCAGAGGAAACAATCACCAAAGTTGTTCATGTTTCTCATTTGTTTTGTGGAGGCCTTTTGATTGTGGTCCTGATTGCATGGAAATACCATATAGAATAGGAAGATCTGTGTCACTCTGGCTGACTTTCTATTAATTTAATTAATTATTTATCATTTATAAAAATTGTCCTTCAATATTCTTATAAAATGCTATAATGTCGGGTGTTGATGGTGGCAACTTGTCGTCCTGAAGCACTTGAAAGCTAATCTAATATTTAATGGTTTATTTCACTAAATGCCATTATGATTATATTTAAAACCATCCTGTTGCTCTGTATTGTATAGAATAGCATTCATGTTCCACTTCTGAACCGTTATGTGTTACCTCATTTCCTAGCTAACACTTGTGGCATGTCCAGCAGATGAAATGGAAAGCTCTACAAGAATGCATGTGCTAAAAATTTACTTCCAGAGCCTAGAAACTCACATCTCATCCTGAACCCGGCTGTTTGCAGAGCAGATTGCATTTCTAGTATTAACAGAACTAGCAAAGTCAAGTGAACTGCCTTGTGCCTCACAGCTGGATAGTTTCAAGTGTAAGAAGCCTAGAGCTGTGATAAAAGTTGAAAACAGCTAAATGATGTAACTTCTGTACTAACTTGACTTCCAAAGGACTTCATCACATCTCTGCCTAGTGCCACTGCTGGGACAGGCATGGGGGCACTGCACACCACAGGATGCATGTGACTTGTTCAGCTATGGGACTGTGATACCCCAGCTCAAAGCATACTGCAGGTAGCACAGGTTTGCAGATTTGGTGGGCTTGGTTTGAGATTAACACGTTTTTCTGTAATAACCTCTGTGCAGGGCACTGCAAGATCATTGGTTTGGATCTCCCCTTATGGAGAGATCTGGCCAATCCAGCCAGTGTAGCCTGGGGCACCACTCAATGCAACCTGGAGTAGGCACCTCATGTTTACTCATCTGATGTCTTCTCCATGGACTCTCTGTGTCAGGGTCTTAGTTTATTTGCCATATGTAGGAACCTGGAGTCATCTAAGATGCCTCAGGACCTGACATGGGACATGCAGGAAACCAGTGCTCTTTTAGATTGGCAGCTATGGCATGAAACAACCATAGAAGCTATCAAAGACAACCAAAGCTATCCCCTTGTGTGCCACAGACATCACTTGTACAGTCCTGGATTAGGTTTAAACCTTGATTCGTTCTTACCCTTCAATCAGTACTTGTATTCAAGTGATAGATGTGTTGTGGGCATGTGGGCATCTGCATATCCAGGACTGGACTCTCTCAGGAACCCCAGCTTCCCACCTGTTTCCATAAACTGCAGACTGCAGATGGCAATGAGTGGGAGATTAGAGTTTGGGGGCACAGGCAGCACAAGCCAGAGGCTGCAAGACAGGCTGGTAGAGAACCAGACTGGGAAGTGTGATATATGCTTTGGGTAAATTCCTGTATCAAAATATGTTGTATGTATAACCTGAAAATCATGTTGCAAGCTCTGACTTCCAAAGATTTTAAAAGGCTTCTCTGGCTGCTGAAACTCATATCCATTTGTAAAGGTCTCCAGAATAATAGCAGGGCAGAACCGCCATTTGCAACAGAAAAGATGTGGCCGGACAGGAGATGGCCCAAGTGGTCAAGAGTGGGACTCCACTTCTTGGGACATCAACACCTGATACCAATCAAGGAGGGAGGGCAAGAGATGGAGTGAGATTCAACATTTCAATGGACAATTCCAAGAACCTGGTTCAGATGCCAAATTCCTCCAGGAAATCCTTTCAGAACCAAACAGTAAAGGAAAAGGATGGCATGAATATGCCCACTGGACAGAGATAATAAACTTGTCCCAAGGCAGAAAAACTAGACCCTAGAACCTGGTGTGTGTGGATGGGGAAGGTCAGCTCACTTGAGACTGTCCCCCTGCCCACCCAACACCATTGTTGCTTGCTTTTATTGTGGCTGTTTCAAATTTTATTCTGGAAATGGGAAAATAAAACTCTTGATATCAAATTTGGTGCTAATCATTTATAACAGAAGGACAGCTGGTCACAAACCCGACAGCAGGAGTGGCTGGAAAAATGTGCAAATAAGGTGAGGCACATTTCAGGGATGGCAGGATCTGAGTTACAGAAGTTCATCGTTCCCAGCCATGGATAAGAAACTTCCGCACAATAGCTACTCCACCTTCTGTCACAGGGAGACACAAGCTGTATGCTGCAGATTTTGCCTTCTTCACATTCATAGGCTGTCTTGTGCTTGTGCTTTCTTTTTGCTTCTTCTGCTCCTGTTATGTGAGTCCAAATGTTGACTTCCACAGCATAGCCACCACTGTGAGAGTTTTTTTTCTTAGTCTTCATGGGGGATGGAAAGAAAGAATAGATGGGGAGGCTAGGCAGTGCTCAAGCTGCTCTGCCCAAGTGTTTTAATCCATCTAAGGAGAAGACTTTGTCCTGTGTGCCAGCAGCCACTGCTTGGGAAAAAGGTTCCACACATGAAGGAGCTGGATCATCCTTAACAGTTGAAACAAGCATGGAACACTCTCATGGCAGTGAAACACAGAGAAATATGTTTTGTGTGAAATGTGTGAGGGCACAGTCCTTTGCCTGCACACATCTATTCCAGGAACATCGTGCATAAAAACTCTGAACACTTAAACCATATGCACTAAAAAAAAAAAAATCAAAACTGTATTGTGTATTTGGAGGCCAGTGACAGTTTGCTGACAAATGCTTGTTATCTATTGCTAATCCCCTACAAGACAGGAGTTTTCCATGTAAAAATATTAAATGGTACTTTAAACATTCATTTAATTTTTGGTTTTAGTTCATGAGTTCTTCTAGGCTTATGATGTATATTCAAGAATTAAATGATATATATTCAAGAATTAAAAAACCAATATGCCCATGACTGTCAATGGAATAGAGTCATCACAGTGTATTTTGCTTCCTTTGGGGGCTATAATTAAACCATCTAAGATTCTCTGTCATCCTGTTCTTTGTATCTTTATCTACTTGGTACCAGTTGTAAAATTGTGGTCTCACTGAATGCCACTACAAAACTCTCGTTTTAGTTACTAGGAAAAACACAGGCCTTCCCACCAGAGCTTAGTTGATACCATGTCAATAAATACATTCATTTGAGAAAGTTAATTTCTAAGTGAAATGAAATAACATTTCAGTTTAAGACAGGTCAATCTTTATGGAATTTAATAGGCTTGTTCTCACACTGTGCTAATAACTCCAAACAAGCGTTCTTACGCTTAGGTAGTGAAAGTTGATTTGAATCATTTAGATAAAAACTAGAAAATTAGTGAACATTTGTGCAAAAGAGAATATGTCTAAAGATTTCTAAGCCTCTCCTCTGTCAGGAAAAATTACACGTCAAGAGTTAATGACCCCTCTGCTTTCCACACGTATAACTGGAGCAATGCACTAGAACCTCTACAGAAAAGAGGAATTTCATGCTGAGAGTGCTTCTGGTCCCTACAAATGCCTACAGTAGAGCAGTCTGAGAGGGTCAGAGAGAGGGAGTTGAGCTTTCAGGGCAGCATACACGCCTCATAAGGATGAACAGCATGGAAGACACTCTGTGTGGATTCAGAGGGTGAGCTGGGGATGGCCTGAGCCTTGGATGTCAGTACCTGAGGGGACAGAAGCTCTCCCTCAGCTGATGGCAGTGCATATTCAGTCTAGAAACCAATGTGCTCAGTTTTATTCATTGTGCTCAACTTGATGAAAACTGCTTTTTCTTTGTCCTGAAAAACTACCAATGCTCTGTAAAGCTTAAAAGACAAGGAGAGGCAATAAAATCTTGAAATATTGCTTGTTGCATCTGAGTAACCAGCTAAAACACACAATTAGTTTTAAGACTGAAAGCCAGCCAGTTTCAGCAGATGAAAGATATGCATTTGAAGATGTATGGCTGATGAATGACCTCTGAAATAAATGAAGCAGAAGATAATGCCACACTGTTGGCCTGCTACTGATATTTGCATCAAAATAATTAGTACTTATGTAAATAAATCTCTTTGCTATCCAGATGTCCTCTACCTGATAGGCTTTCAAATGTAGAAAACCAGACCAACCATTGATTATAAACTTGGGTGTCATAACAATAATATCTGCAATGTTTTTTGCAATTGTAGTCATTGTAGATGACAGATGTGTTACAGCAGTGCTGTTCTGAAGGAGTAATACATTACCCATTTATGGCTGTGCAGGAAATGGCTCAGGTAATTAGTGTCTAGCTAATTAATCCAGGCTCCGGGAAAAAAGAAAACAAAAAGAAGCCCTAAAACTGAAGGGCAAAATATGGTACTGTTGTGATAGAGTAAACTCTATTATACTCTCAGATATTGAGTTTTCCTCCAGCACTCCCTAGTGGCTCATTATAATGTATCTGTGCTTTCAGTGTTGCATACCGATGAAATAAGCTGTTAGGATCTCTGAGTAGTTTTCTGATACAACTGTATATCATTAGGAAACATGGGGTGATGTATAACCACAGCACATCTGTTTCCTCTTCATCCCAGTCCCTTTCCCTGAAAAGGTCCTCCTGGATATGCTTTTAGCTTTAATTCCCTTCAAAGTGTCTGAGAGTTGAAATTACAAGGCATAAATTTTTTCTAATTCCATTACATTATAAGAAATGTTGTAAGTAACCAAGCATAGGCAATAAAAAAATAGCCTTATTTTGAAAGTGTTAAAGAGGATTCTTTTTCCTGTAATATCCATCAAATGCATCTGGCTTTATCTAAGCAGTTTCAAGCAGAATTGCCTCCAAATGTGCCATAAGAGCACATGAGCAGTAACAACAGATTAAATTTTCTGTACCTCAGAGAATTGTGTGCATATAGCTAAACTCATACAAGCAGGCAGCTATCACAGCAGGGGAGTGGGCAACAAAACAACCATTGTGCCCCCAGATACTGCTGCTAACTCTGCTGAGCATGTTCCTTTCTTCCACCTCCTGTAAACCCAGCTTTGGCAAGACCAGTCTCTGGGCTGTGCTCTGCTCCTGTGAGTCAAACCATATTTGAACAGCTCAGTACAAGGGAAGAAGGAAAACCTGTCTTGGGAGGAAAGGGATCTCAGTTCCTTTAGAAATGATGTAAGGCGTCATTGTGTTGTTTTAATTGTGATGATAGTTAAGGGAAGAGTGGGTGTGTGTAACCAGGACCACAACGCAGATGAGTGCTCTAAGGAGCCCAGAGCCAGCAGATTCATTACATTGTGCACCCCTCTGGGAAGCAGATTTCTATTGCAGTTTACCCATGGTCAAATCTATTTCCCTGCTTCACAGCAGAGTCATGGCTCTGGCACATACCTGCTCCTGTGCACAGCTAGAGAGTATTTCTTATGAGCTCTGCAACTCCAGGATTAGTATTTTGGGGTGAGCATTGTGGACATTTGATAATGAGAGTATGCCAGAAAAAAAATTTTCAAGTACCACCTCATATCCTGCTGCTTAGACCTTATGAAGCTTTTTCAGCGGCTACAGCACCAAAATGCCAGGTTTCCAACAGGAATTTGGAGGCTCAGTTAGTGCCTCAGTTTCCAGTACTACTGTGCTTTACACTATTTGCTTCAGTTTGCTGCAGTTCCTGTCTGAACAAATCAGTGCATTTTTAACAATGATTTCTCATTGTGCTGTATTGATGTTCTAACAAGAGCTGGCCCAAGCATAAAACAGGCTTTCAAGAAGAGAAAACTATCATCCAATGACATTTCAGGCAGACCACAGAAGCACTAAACACTGTAGAATTTGGCAGTGCAAAGGTGGCCAAAGTGGGAACTTTGGTTTCCAGTTGTATATTTCTCACATAATCCTCCCAAATGTTTGACAACACTTTAGGGACAGGCCTCCTGATGCCATCTCTAGGTACTTCAGGTGCTTCAGAGGTCTTCAACCTCTCATTTTCCTCCAATTAACTCTACATCTTTTAAGGAAGAACTATAGTGAGTGTACCCATTGCAGCACATTGCTAAATGGAGCAAGCACAGCCACACAACCAAGCACTTGCAGATATTTGTCTCCAGTTTTCAATGAGGTGCCTTGCCATTGACATGCTGTGTTTTTTCAGGCATTGTGCACATTGTCAGGTTGCATAACACTGTCTCTGCCCATGACAAAATAAAAAGTGTCTGGAAAGTGTGTGAAAGGTGTTGAAAATAGATTATTGTTGGATATGTTTTTTTAAAGCAAAATGCACTCAACTTTTCATAATTTTCTTCTACTGCTAGCCAGGTTATACCTGTGACTGACAATTCTCTATCCAGTCTGTTAGTCCTTTATGTCTGTGGTTTGTCCTGCATGTCTCATTAATTCTCCTGTAATAATGACATTACCATGGTTCAGTTCCTCTCATGAACTTTGCTTTATTTTTCTAGCAGAGGAAAAAAACCTGTCTTGTCTGCATCGATTCCTGTATATTTAAAATGAATTAATATTCTGACACCAAACAGATCTTAAAGAGAAGTCTGATGTAATCCACATTGTGGTATTAATTCAACAGAAATTAAATGCACAGCCTATGTCCTCCCTAACAATGGGAAAAGATATTGAAAAGGGAGCTCAGCTCCTGCCTTGGGAATCTGTTAAATCCATATAAAGAATCTTTCTGTCTTCCAGCTAGAGTAGATCATAAATCATGTAGCAGAACAACCTGAGTCACCAGACTCTTTTCAGGATAAAAATGAAGTTATTTATAACTTTTCTGAGGCATTTTGATTTCAGAGAAATGATTTTTTTTCCTGATGGTGCCAGGATCCAAGGTCCTCTCTCTGGGAATGCCAACTCCATATTATGCCACTAACCTGCATCTGCATCCATGCTTTCCAGTGCTTAAAAAGTTAATAAATTCGATGGTAATCTTTTCCATTTTACATATGTGACTTGATATTTTGTATCCTCAGAGTCTGTTCTCAAATAGTAACTGCTAATTCTCCCTCTCGGGTAGAATCCTCAGACTCCACAGAAACTGGTAAACATTGTCAGGCGTCTGAAGTTGTCCTCTTAGGGAACAAAAATAACTTTTTTTTTTTTTTTTCTGACATTCCACGGCCTTACTGCTGCTTCCTGACATATTGATTAGTCTCTTTACGGTGTCAGCAAAACAAGGGCTGGAAAGAACTCCAATTTCTAACCTGTAGGTCTTGCCTTTGGGTTCTATCTGCATTCTGGATAGTTTAATAGCCTGTTACTCTCAACTGCAGATTTTAATTCATATGTGTTCCTCCTTCTGCCTGAAAGTAATCTTTCTCCCATTTCTCTCACAAAAAGCTCTTTTGCTGATATTCTTCTGAATTTAAATGCTTTCCAACTGTCAGACAAAGCATGATGATATTTGGTGAGTATATTTTCACAAGATTCTTTGTTTCCATGAGAAAGCTCACAATGCACTTGTTTTAAATATTTTTTTTTTCCAGAACAACTTTATACTCATTTCTATACAGCTGCCTATCCCTGTAAGAAAGCATAATATTTACTGAGAATTCTTACAATGTATGAAAGCAGCGGAACAAGTAGAAGTTTGTCAAGAACAGAAATGAGTCCATGCAAGTATCTGACAGCTACGAGTTTATACTTGGTCAACACTGCACATTTCTGGTTAATCAGTGAGTAAATTGTTCTTCTCCTACATACAAGGCCCATTCCAAGGCCCCTTAATACTATTTAAAATCTTCAGGGTCTTCCCTTCTTTCCTACATGAGTACTGGAAAAGAATCAGGCAGAAATCCACTTCTGACTTTTAGTTGTAGGTTTGTATGTTGGCTCATTGGAGGGAACTCTGGTCTAGATTAAAATTGCTATTGATGCTTTTTTTTACCCAGAAGGTTTTACAAAACAGAGATCACAGACATTTTGGGGAAAAAAAAAGTCCCCAGTTCTAAGAGCACATCTTGAATAGTCAAATTATCTTACAATTATTCTTAATAGTCTCAGTACAAGGGAACTGGATGGTGGCCATGTTTGAGAAGGTCATACAGGAATGTACAGAAATACATTTAAAATATTTTATTTCTGTTTTTATTTCCAGAGGAACACAAGGCATGGAAGAATGTGTTCATGCCTCAGATTATTTATACAAGAAGAGGTAAGATTATCTCCCATAGATCTTGAAAAATATGTTCTACTAAAAGGAAGAAGTCTTGGGTCAGAGTCCCTGAGGCAGCCAGAATTCAGAAGAAATGTGTGGAAGGTTATGGACACATTTGTGTGCAATGATTGTGTCACTCAGGTCAGCAGAGCAGTACAAGGTTTTTCTGTGTTAGCACAGGCAGGGCATGACAGGAACTGTCTCTGCTTATTTTTGCAGCTAAATTCACTGTCAGCAAGTGGTTGCACAGCCTGTCCAGCTGGATTTTGTTAAAAATAACAATTTCTGCTTCAGCCTAGGCTGATTGATCTGCTGCTGAGAAAAGGCTGGGCAAGAAAAGGGAACAGTGCCTGCTTATGCATTGGTGCTTCAGGTTATCCACTGAATTAACAGTGTTTAACCAAGTGATGGGTCTATTTCTGAAAAGTGATTCAGGCTCAGTTTTTACCTTTTCTTGGGGAACCAGTGTGCCAGAGTTCAAACCTGGCATTTGCTTGCAGGTATTGCTGTTGCTGAGCTTATTTCTTGTTGTCTTGTGTGCCTTTATCACCAGGATGCACTTTAGATACTGACAGCAGCTGTGGCTATAGTCTGCTTATGCCTCATTCAGCACCTAAGTTACAACTTCATGTCCAAATTGAGACAATAGGCACTGACCTCTTGTTTAAATCAAAATCTTTCAAGTATTAAGAAATGACCCCCCTGAGAAGCCAGAACATAACTAAAATAGATGCACCTGAGTGATTTTGTGTGCTCTATGATTATGAGTTCCTCTGAGGAGCACTCAAGAGTGTTGTTGACTGACATCCAAGTAGCTGGAATAATGTGTTCCTTTTAGAGCTTCTTATCACATTGCATTCCAAATTGTTCACTGAACCTAGTGATCCTTTAAAATCATGTTCCTCTTCCAGTTTGTAACAAAGGTAGCTAGACAGCAGAGACCAGAAGTGTAACAATACAATTAGCTGAATTTTGTGTTTAAAAGCAAACTAAATGAAATTTCATTCAAAAATGTCAGCCTTTTAGATCAGGCTGAACTGAGCACTGTGAAACCTCTTCACCATGAATGCCCTAAACACTTTCCATAATTATGATACAAACATTTACCATAATGTATTTTTAAGATTTTGTTCACAGTACAAGGGACTCAAAATGAGTTTGCATGAGTGACATTCATTTTGTCTTAAGTTTACATGAAGATATTTGATGGCCATAACCGTCATGTTCTCAGAAAACAATCAGTATATTTTACCTCTTTCTATTAAGTTTTTGTACTCCCCTGTGGCAGCAGCACAGTTTTGAGCCTTCAGATTGACAGCAGGGACTTTGGCCATTTGAACATAGAGAGGCTGTGTTTAAATTTTGGATGTCAGAATACTTCCAAATGCCTGGATCCAAGAGTTCACCCAGCTAAGATGTAGCCTCCTGTTGGATGTGGCTTTGCCCTGATTTGTCCATCACATCTTGGCTTTCATTGAAGGCAATCCACATGCCCTCACCAGACAGGAGACAGGACATGCTCTAGTCACAGCTCAGCTCTGCATTTTATTTGATGCTGCTTTGTTATCAGGTATTCCTCTGTTGGTTCCTTTCCACCATGCTCTTCTCCTGACCATGCTGCTCCTCTTACCCATTCAGCTCCAGTCTTATTTATTCCAGCTCCTCTACTCTACTCCTCCCATCTATTGTGTTCTCTCATAGCCAGTTCTTTTTCAGGTACTCTATCACTGTCAGGCCCTTTTTGCCTGCCCCCTCTATCTCACATACACATTTTCGTATTTTATTCTTTCTTCCTTTCACCAACGCCTTCAGAAGCTATCTCAGCTTCTTTTGTTTCCCAGTCTACACTATTGTCTCAGTCAGTCCCAGTTCTTCCTGGTGTCTTCTCTTCAGCCCCTCTCCACTGTTACTCCTCACTTCTTCTCCCTCTGTTGCAGTTCCAGCTTTTCCTGTTCTCCATTTAACCTCTCTGGGTGCCCAGTTTTCTCACTGGTATGAGACTGCAATTCTCACCTTCTTGTCCAGCTTGTCAATATCCCTTTTACACCTCCATTCCATTACTCCATGATACAACTTCTGCCTCCATGGACAGTGAACCTGACAAATCGTATTGATGCTTTTTTTTCCCTAGAAAATGGATAGATAACATTCTTTTCTTCTTAATATTGAAGGGATGATTTTTGGTAATGTTTTGCCTTTTCCCTTTATGTTTAGTGGCATAATTCTAAAAGTTTTATCCCCTAATCAATATTACACAATGAAAAATAAAACAGCCACTTTCTAGCTTTTGCTTGACTTTTCTTCCAGCCAACTTTAATTCATCTAAATCTCTTGTTTTCACTCAGGGAAAAAAAACCAAAAAACAAAAAACAAACAAACAAAAAACCCCAAACAAACAAACAAAAAAAAAGGTGCAAAACCTCTAATACTGTTCCATGATGCTGAGACAGTAAAGGATAAAGTAAAGTGATCATTGTTGACATGTTAAGAAGTCTCATTTTGTGAATACAGTCAAGGCACAAATGGACACTGTGATGTTATTGGCCCTCCTAAAATCCTTTTTAAATGTTGAAACCATCTTCAACTTAGTTAATTTAAGCACAGTCCACTATAAGTTACAGTTTTAGGGAGCACTTCTATGGGGTTGTGTCCATGCAGTCCTTGTTAGAAATCATAAAAATACCTGCAGAGTGCTGCCTTCTGGACAGGAAAAGGTGAGGGTTTTGACAATTGTTTGACAATTATTTCCTAGTTAGGGCTTTCTCTTTTAAGAGTAGTAGATCTCCAAGTACTTGCCAAATTAAATACTGAGAAAATCTCTCTGAATGAGACACGGAAGTGTGGAGTATGACTTTCATAGTTCAAATCAGGATGCTAATGTGATGAAAACCACAGCAAGATTCCCAGTTTGCAGCATTTTGCAAACAGAGGTCTGAAATTTGTGCCAATCACAGCGGATGAAAGAGAAACACAAATTAAAGATTGTACTAGTGTTTTGCAAGTACAAGGGAATGAATTAAAGATGAGCTCAGC
>VZSR01003803.1:56646001-56667324 GCA_013398615.1 Brachypodius melanocephalos
TAAGGTACAGTCATCTTTATACCAGAAGCCACAAGGGGAGAACAAAACCTTCACACCTGTCATTTAACTCATTCAAAGGCTCAGAGGCTTCAGTAGGCAAAAACAGGGAAGGAAAGGAATGGGAAAAAACAGGTGTACTCAAAAGCTACTGGAGATTCTTGGGGGATTGAGAAAGGATACTATACTAGGTTTTCTTACAAGACAAAAACATGAGAGAAACATGCAAATGAAAGATAATAAATATTAACCATGGGAGAGTAATTTCATTTGAAATTAATTGGTGGAAAATGCTAAGTTTAAAAGATTATAGTAGGGCTAAAGTTTCCTTGTGGAATGCTTCAGGCTTCTAGCAGGAAAGTTGAAATATAATACTATGTTTGAATAAGTGAACTCTACCTCCAGGTGTTTGAGTAGAACAGAAACCATAGATCCTTTGGGAAACTGTGCTCAGAAGGTTGGCTTCTGGGCAGACTCAGTTCTGGACTTTACTTCATGCTCTCTCCTCTCTAAAGGTGAGGCACAGAAAGTGTTGGTAGGCAGCATGCCCTGTGGGAATGTAAAATGAAGAAATCTGTCTTCAGAAGAAGCTGTGCTTCACAATGCTCACTGTGTTTTCTTTCGTGAGAGTGTCCTACCATATGTGGGTAAGAGAAAATTCTTAGCCATTTAAGTTTAAAATATTGGCTAACATTCAGATTATATTTAATTTTCATTGTCAGAATTTCCCAAACAGAAGTTCTAAATTTCAGTTAAGACTAATTGTGAGCGTGTGGCAAAGCATCCTTTGAAAACATTTTGTACTGTCAAAACACGACTCTGACATTGTAGGATTATGCATGTCTGTAGCAGATCTGGCACAGTCAGTGGCAATAAAGTGTACCATGCTTGCTTTTCCTTGCTGCCATTCTGGAGGGTGACAGCCACGAAAATCAGTCTACATTTATTTCTTAGCCCTTCATAGAAGATGCCATTAAGACATCAGCTTCTGAGGAGGGAGGTGATGCAGACCTTGTGCAAAGCACTGTTAGGATGACTCAAATTAATTGCAGAAGTGGCAGCTTCTAACTGCTATTGACAAGCTATTGACATTAATTGGTACAAGATAATACATTAAGCCAGTCCCACAAAGCAAAATTGAAGTGTCCTGGGAACCACAGCACAGGAGATAGGACACATTAACTGTGCCAGCAATACCTTTCACCAGGGACGGTTGGAAGGGTGGATTGTGCTTGATTATAAAATATTGTAAGAAAAGATCAGTTTCAAGTTGGACTCTTGCAGTTGTGTGGGCATTTGCCAACTTTGGCCACTCTCTACCTGTAGCTCATTTCCCCCACTTTACATAAGGAATACTTAAATAAGGAAAAGGATCATTGAAACAAGGTTAAGACTTATGTCATTCTCAGCCACTCTCAGTGACAATGCTGGGAACATCACAAGTTCATCAAGTACAATTTTCTGTGTTCAGTTTGGGTGAAATGTGTTAAACCAGGTCCCCCTGAATGACAGAAAGAGAAACGCTGAATATCCAGCTACTGCCCAGCACAAGGTTCAGTGCAAAACTGTGTGAGCATGTAATTAAAGATTTATAGTGGTTCATATGTAGGAGAGGCCATAAGGACACTTTAGAAACTTCTGAAGTGTGCAGATTTGCAACTTGCACATTTTTAATAGAGCAAGCAATTTTTTTCAAGTCATTTTGAACTTCACCACAGTAGCAGAGAAAGCAAATGAGCAAATGCTGCTCCTGACAAGATTGCCCATCTGTCACGGTTTTCCCACGTAGTAGTGTTAGAAAATGTCAGCTGTCACTTGCAAGAGAATGTGTGCAGGTTCAGCTGCCTAAATTTATCATAGCAGGTGACAGATCTAGAGAAATTCATCCAAGGCTTTGTTTCTAACAGCTGCCACAGCTATGGATGCAGCATCCATCCTCTGTGTGACTAACTCACAACACTACAAATTACAAAGCATAATTGGGCAGCAACTAAACCTCGGCCAGCTCCACTGCCATGATGCAGTTCTGCTCAGCCAGCTGGGCACACACCTTTGCACCAGCCAGGTTCTCAGAATACTTTGCTGAGCTTGACAGGATTACCTGCAAGATATTTTCTTAGAGTTCCCATAAAAGTTTTCCTCAGATGAGGGGTGTCACCTTATCGGGGTGCTCTCACGTGGATTATCATGCTAACCCTAAAATTCCAAGTTAGAGGGATGGTTTTTAAGTGCTGCAAGCAAAGTGGCCAGAGCAGGGCACACGCAGGACAAGCTGAGCATAAACAGCCAATATACTTGAGTTCAATTTGAGCTCTTGTGGTCCAGCTACACTACCTAAAGGAGAAGCAAAGGATAGAATTAGCTTTTAGAACAAGTGCTCTTCATGCCAGTGCTTATATTTGAGTTAGCATCTGTTTTGCTTTATCTCAGCTGAACATAGATGCCTTAGGGCATAAGCATCCAGATGAAGTACAAAGTATGACATTTTGATGTTTGATAAAGAGTATCCTTTAAATTTAAGGAATGTTTGATATTAATTTATTTAAGAATGTTTGATAAGCTTTTACTTTCTATTTTACATTTCTGGAATTGTCTCTATATTTTTTGACTCGCGCTCCTCTTAATTTAGAAAGGAAAATCTTGCAGAAAGTTCTTTGTAAAAAGTAACAGCAAGGACTGATTTTATCTTTCGTAAGATTTCATATACTGGCTTTCCTCTAACATGAAAAAATACAAGTATCCACTAGCTTTTACTGTCTTAAAGAACCTTCCCAATAAACTCATTTTGTGAAGAGAAAACTGGAGAGATAACAAGAGCAAAATCATGAAAAAATTTAGTGAGAAGAAAAGAAGACAAGAAATTATTAAAATTGGTAAAATATTTTTAAATTATTCCTCATCTTGTTATGGTTTATTATTGCCTGATGGTGTCTGTTTTCTCTTTTTTGACACTTCACATTTTGTGGCTTCCTGTATGTTTGTACAAGGTTCTGCAAAGGTAATCTCATGAGACAGAGCTCCAAGTGGCTTCCTGAATTTATTTCTACAATAGAGCTACCCAAAGCTCCAGCCTCACACAGCTCTCTCTGAACTGGGGCTGTGTCCTCAGTGTAAAATCCTGAATAATGACTGGTGCATGTTTGTGTCAAACTCTGCAATCTTTCCCAGCTGGGCTCCTGGCTTTGTTTTTCACTGTTCAAAACCAGACCAATGTGCAGCTTACCTCTGTTAGATAACAAGAGATGGACTATGACCTCCTCTCTTTTTCCTGCCTCCAGGCTCTTATAATTCTCTTAAATCAATTTCAAGCAGTCTCTTCTCCAGTCACCTTTTCCTATATGCTCAACTGTGTATGGTCCCATTAGAGCCCATAAACTGCAGTTTCATGCACCCCTTATGCCTTTTCACCAAGGAAACACAGCTCTTTCTCTGTTCCTTTCCCTCCTTTCCCAAGGAAACAAAAGCCTGCATATTTCAGTTTCTCATTTCAAGTGAGGTCATACCTACAGACTCTGTTCTACAATGCTTACTGTTGGGAAAAATACAACTCTGACCAAAAATGATACAAGCACAAAGAAGTCATGACACTTTCCCCATATTTATTACTTTTTCTCATTTTTCTACACTGTTCTCACATTGTTGATTTGATTGTTTGATACTCTTGGCATGCTTATTGAAGCTGAATCTTTTGATGTTGCATTTACAACAACAATTTGCATGAATTGTCTTGAAGAAAGCTACCTAATACTCTAAATAGAGACAGCTAACTGAAAAGAATACACTCAATTTCATGTGTATGTATTCATCTGAGAGAATTCACCATCATTCCAGACATGGTACAGAAAATTGGGGTTTTTTGGTGAAAACATCTGACAACCAGAAGGGGACTTCCTGTGAATTTCAGGCATCAAACTCCTTCTGTTGATCTGTGCATGGATGGACTCTGACTTCAAAAGCCACCACACACCTCAGTGCAAAGCCAGGAACTTTGTACTAGTGCTGAGAGCCCAAGGCTGCTCTCTGAGATGGCAGATTTCCAACTTTCATCAGTAACGAGGCAATTAGGAACCAAACAAATTTATTTATACGGGTTAGTAAAGACTTGTTATGTGTGATACCTTTCCCACAGGAACAGCTTTTGAGATAGCTGCCAAATGAAAATTGAATGCTATGATATCATGTTTATTTATGCATCTGTTATCACTGCTCTTATTTACATGATCCTGGTAAATTTTTCTGTGTTTTACAGTGCAGACACATTTTTATTGCACATTTGAAGCACTAAGTTCATATTGATGGAGATAAATGGTGAAAAAGCCTTCTATTCAGCCCTTCTGAACAGAATATGTGTGTTCACACGTTTCTCACAGGAGACGAGAGTTCACAGAACTTCAGAAGCTCTGCATGCTCCTCTGGTCTCATTTCAGATATCAGTTTCCTGTCATTCCATTCTGATTCCTATCCACGCCTGCATCCATATTCCACCTCCAGGCGGTGCCAGGAAGGTGAAAGGAAGTGAGATATCAAAGCTATCATGCTGACACTGTAAGTTGCTTAAGATGAAAACTTCAAAACTCTTGGAAAGATGCTATGTCAAAAGAACACAGCAGAAATTCATCTGACAAGAGCGATAGTGGCAGCTGAGAGACGTATGAGATCAGGCACAGCAACCCATGAATGCATCCATACTGCTCTTAGGTTCCACAGGTCAGATTAAACTCCACTGAAGGGATAGTTATCCACACTTTATATAGTCTGGTAAGAAAGGGCTGAGGAAGGATACAATTCCTCTGTTAAACTGCTTCAGTGGGGTAGATATTATGGCAAGATGAAACACTTATGCAAAAGAGGAAAGCTGGCATAAGACCAAATGCACAGATGCCTAGTCCTGAAATCTATTCAGCCTTTTGAAAGGGTCAAAACAAACAGTTTGAATATTGAGCTATACCACATTATGAGAGAAGCTGAAATAATGGGTTTTCTAAGGAAAGCAGAAAATGGAACCTATTAGGTGGTTGAGTCATTTCAGAACAATATTTTCAGATGGTTCTGGCACTGGTGATTGATTTTCTTTGTCTCTACAGAATTATTTATCATCTCATGTTCTAAATGGTTTCCTACAGTTTAGTGGGAAAATTTTATGACTCAATTAAGGGTGGCTTGTTTTAGACAGAAGAAATTAACAGTAGTATTGTCTTGCACTGGTTAAAAAGAAAACCCAAACCAATACATTCTTTTGGCTCCACCATAGAAGAGAAGAAATGTCTACAGTCTATTAGATTTTCAAACATGCATGGTTTTTTACTGGTTTTGAGCAAAAAGGCATACAATTTTAGCATTTAGTATTTCAACAAGTAGCTGTGAGATTTGCTCTTTAGGTTGAGATAAACTGGAAATGTAAAGACCAAACAGGATTCCTAAAGTTTGCCTCCTCTGTTTCATAATGAAAAATCCTGAAACTTAGTTTATGGACAAAACTTTGGCTGCTAAGCTGCAGTGTGCATCAGATGACTGGTTCCTACAAAGATTGTTTTCCATACAGAGCTTTGGGATTTGGGAATTTTCCAATTTTTCAGCATGAAGGCATTTGTGACTTTTATTTTATTTTTAAAGGCTATAAATACTCCTTGTGCAGGGTTAGCTTCAGCAGAATCCAGATGTGAGGTCACTGTCCAGTATATTTTTCAGCCACAGAAAGGGACAGAGCTGCATGGTGGGAAAGGTTGAGCTCTGGGGTGGCTGAAGACACTTGAGGAGGGTGCCCAGTCAGGGCTGGGAGCAGTCAGCCTTGGCTTTGTGTTAGTGAGGGCAATGGGAAGATTCCTGTAGATGGAAACAGCTGGATTTGAACACCTCATTTACACACAATTTGCATTTTGTCAGGCTATTGATGACTAGGCATGCTAGATGTGCTCTAGCTGTTTATCTTTTGGTTTCCTGTCATCTGCAAGAGAGATCCCTCTAAAATGTAACCTGAAACACAGCTAAGTAGTGACAATTGGGATAATTCCTCCAAAAGCACACCCCTGGTGTGAAATGGAACACAAACACAGACCTCCTGCTCCTATTGCTGTCATTTGTAGGAACTGAGGAATGTCTAAATTTTTCTTTTCAAATCTAGAAAAGAGAAAGCATTGGTGTTCCTTTTCTCTTTGTCCCATATTCTGTGAGTTATCCATACTCTGAATTGTCCATATGATGCCAGACGTGTGGAGGTTTGTGTGCAGCAGCACATGTTTCTGTGCTGTGCCTTGCAGTGAGCACCAAGCATACAGGAGAGCATGATCTGCTTTTTCACAGTGGCAGGATGCTGCCAAATAGGTGACATTGCCAACAGGGCATGAAATGACAGGAAAGCAGACCAGTGTGTGCCTCTGGCATGCAGCAGCTACAGCTCATGCAAGAAAAAGGGGAAATATAGAGCTAGGAACATTTTTAACCAGCTTCTGGTGTGACCTCATTCAATGGTATTTATTTATCAAAAAAGGAATCAGGGAAGGTGTGAAAAGCTCCAGTTTAACACTGAAGTTGAGGCCTCTACTGCCAAAGAAGGTGGTGACAACTACCACACCATGCACCTCCACCTTCCCACTGGAATTCTGCCTTGGTGCAGAGGGAATATAGGGAGCATGACTTGTGGAGAGAAGGTACTTGAAGAGTGCACATTTCATGGAGGAGTGGTTTGAGGGTCTGCTTTTGTCTTAAACTGTTCTCCATTCAATGTGAATTGCAAAGAAGCCCTCAAGGACTAATCCAGGAATCCAGGCACAGTTCCAGCTTGGATGAAGGCTCTTCCAGCTGAATTTGTTCAGGTGGGATCAGCTATCTTGTACTGAGGCAAAGGTACTTCCATGTGAGCGTCTCCATTGCAGTGAGGAGTGCAGAGGGCTGATGGCTCAGTGGTGCTAACCAGGCTGTGACACTGCAGCCAGTGCCATAAGTAGCTCAGTATTTGTGCCTAGTATCTCTGCACTCTGTGCAGGGACTGCAATCTGCTGAGACACTGGCCTGTGAGAGCCACTCACTGCCTGACAGACAGGTACCACTCTGGATGGATGCTAAAACAGAGCCAGAGAGGGCTTGAGAAACTTCCCATCCGAACACAAGTTTGGAAGCCTTCTAGTTTTGGTGGATATGGAGTGAAGGTCCTAGATTCATGCATTTGGTTGCTGCAGCCTAAGTCTTGTCAAGCCTTTCTTTGGATGAAAACTTTGTTTTTTTTAAAGCATGCTCAATTACCCCTATTCAGTTCAATGGAAATGGTAGCAGTGACTCCAGCAGAGGCTTGGAGGGACAAAGGGCTTCTGGAGGAGAATACTGATTGTTACAGGAGACGTGATCTCACCCCACTCTGCTGGCCACCACCACTTGTAATCAGCAGCTGGAGTCACACAAAATCATCAAGAGTACATCTGACTAATTTGCAGAAATTTCATCTTAATAGAAATGTATGACTGAAACCATGTAATTTGGTTAAGTGCCTGTTTTAGCTGTACTGCTAATGCAAATACTGTGAGGAAAGCTAAATGCAGAGAGACAGCAAAAGAAAATGTAATTTCTTGCTAATCGGGTGGAATTTAGCAATCTATAGTAGTTTTTTACCAGCTTTTATTTCTCAACCACTTAACTGGAGCAGTACTATTTCACTTTTATTAGAAACTGCAGACATTCTTCTGATAGTCCTCTTGAGAAGACCAAGAGAAAGCAGCTATTATTCTTCATGATAAATAGAAATCTTGGAAATCTTGGTGGATATTCAGGCTGCTAATGAAGTCAGTAGATCTTCAAGGTGGAATTGTAACACCTCTTTCTTTGGTAGTCCAATATAATTAGGGGTGAAGTAATGGAGAAACGAGAACCAACAGTGAAATTTTGTGATGCCCATGGCCCCCTGTACTCAGATTGCACACAAATAAAAGGTGGCTTGCTTTCTGTTCCAGTGGGGAAAACACTCTAGTTGCAATAGACTGCAAATGAGGGACACATGTAAGCATTGAAAATCTTGATTAAACCTACTGACTTTCATGAATGTTCAGAGCTGTCTGTCAGTTTTCTCCAGTAGTTCCAAGGCTGTATATACAGGTATTTATAAAATTGAAGTGCTTGTCACAAAATAACCCACTGAAACATATGCTATAAAACTTTGGGAATGAGAAAATTTGCATCAACCTAGTTTATTTTTCCAGATAGAAGAAAATCAGGTTCTTAAATCAATGTCTGTGTGACACGAATACTGTGAAAAACTTAATTTTTCTGTCCAGTTTCCTTGGTGTCAGTCTTGGAATTGCACCTAAAGATGCCAAGTTTTTTTGATAAATGGCATTTTTAGGACTTTGTGTCCAAATCAAAATGATAGAACTCAGTAGATATATATATACACACAGAATCACAAGACTGTGACATAGAAAAGTGTTTCAGAATAATTTTATTTTCCATTTTTACCTTCTCATGTTGCTGCCATGCCAATGGATTCTAGGGGAAGACTTCCAATAGTTATGTGTGCAGAAACCTTGGGTCAAATTGCATCAAGTGTGTATGTGTTCTCTGCCAACTCTGGTGCGATTCATATTCAGGAAAGGGTGGAATTAGGTTACAAACAGAAGAAAAAACAACTGAAGAAGAACAGTTCCCCAGTCCTCAGAAAGAATAATGTGTTTCTTTCACTTTTCAGAAAGAGGTGGATCCAGAGTTTTGCTTTCTTTCTGACCATTTGTGGCTGGAGATCTGATGACCCTAATACTCAGCTTCACTTCCATTCCCACTGGAGGCTCTGGCTGGCCAAATGGACAGACTGCTCACTGCCCATAAAGAAATCTCTAGACAATATTTTCTCTGTTAAGAATTATGTTCAAGTGGATTTACTCATTCCACGTGCCAAGACTTTATTTCCACTGAGACTGTTATTTCAGTGTCACTAGCAGATACAGCTACTCTCAGATTTACTCTGACAGTTAAAAATAACCAAATTAACAGCAATGGTTGGTGTAGAAAACTTTCTAACATCTCTTTGCTTGAGATTGATTTATTAACCCTTTTGGAACTCATAACCTTGCTTATTTTCATAACCTTGCTGGCATCCCCTCAGCAGCCCAGAATTTGACTGTTTAACCTCACAGGGCCTAAGCTCTGTGCACAAGTGATACTATTCTCCTTTGTCTCAAAGAAAAATGGGGTTGCAGTCAGGCCTCCCAAGGAGTAAAAAGTAGATGATTATGTGGTCTTGGCTAGGGTGCAGGTAAGGGATGAGGACTTACAGGACCCCTTAATTTCTTCTGCTCCTCAGGACAATGATTGTTCACACCACTGGTCTCCTCTGCCTTGATTATTTTCAGTTTCTCTATAGCTAAGATGTAATAATCACGTAAACCTGAGCAAGTTTTACAGATAATAGGGATTGAGGAGCCTCTTACACATAGTCATCATTTTTAATAAAGTTCTGCCATCAATAAAGTATCAAGAACCTTTTTGGTAGAGAGATCGGTTTTTTTAGCATCTTAAAAAGTGATTTCTTGAAAAGATTGAAACTCATTGCTTGTTAGTACAAGCAACTTTGGTTAGTCTCTCACACTGTCTGGATCAGCTGTAAATCTTTAAACTCCTAGTTGTTCTCCAGTGCAAAACATCATGCTATTTGTTTTAAGCTGAAAGCATTTTTTCCCCCCTAGTGTTAAAAGATGATAAAAACCAGCAAACAAAAAGATTTACTGCATGGTGCTGGTGGCAACCTGTTGCCCACAGTCCCTGTGGGGACTCTGTAGTGATGGTAATGGATAATTTGTGAGTTAGTGAGGCTGCTTGAACAGTTTCCATCTGAGTGCCATTGCTGCAAGTGCAGGCATGTGCTCACCCATGCTGAGAGCTGGGGATGGTGCATTGATCCAACATCAACAAGTGCAGACATGTATCAGGCATCACAGGTGAAATTTTCAGCACACAACACCAGGGCTGCATTTACAAAGCGAAATTTCAGCCCTCTTAATTAGTCTGATAGACCTCAAGATGTCAATCAGTACCCAGGAGGCTTTTTGAGCCTCAAGGCAAAAAGACAACAGACGAAAGAACGTTTTCTTCACCTGAGTTAGCCAAGTGACTCTGAAAGGCTTTGAGACAAAGCGTCAGCAATGTTACAGCTATTGCACACTAATACCCTTAAATCCAGGTACACTAATGAACGGCATCTATTCCAGGCATTGATTAGCTGGTTTACCTACATGAGGTTGCAAGATATCATCTGGAAAGTAACTGCAAGGACTTTAGCAAGATAAACTTGGGAGAGAAAAAAAAATCCCAGAGAAAAAAAAAAAAAGACTTCATTTTTTTTTTTACTAATTGAGATATAAACAACCTGATGTGTTTTATAGTGTCAGCTAAGCTACCTAATTTGTAAAGCTAGTTGCAAGCATTTGGGCTCCCTCTATAATGTGGTCCAGAATTAAAGGCAATTATGTACACGAGGTTCTAGAATTATGTACACAAAGTTCTAGTACATCATGAGTCACTTCAGGCTGGGGTTTCAAATGTGTTTCACACCTGCAGGAGTGCTTTGTGGCATTTGGAAAAACATATGCAGATATCCAAGTAAAGGATGCCAAGAGGGCACCAGTTAAGAAGCTGGATAATTCTGTTGGCCTCGCTTTCTACATTTCTGTGACTGAAACTGGAATAATGCTGATTTGCATCTCATGGGAGTGGAAAGTTTGCTGGAAGTGATTATTAAACAAAAAACAAAAGAAATCTATAGAAGTTTCACTGCAGAGAAAACTCCTATGGAGTTATCAAAATTTTCCACATCTCTCCTTTCACATGTCCAAAAATAATAGATTGAATTTCAGGATTGACTATGGCTGTGAGTTGATGGGACACAAAAAAAAGTATGTGGAAAATAAATTTAATTCCAATCTCTCTAAATAATTGTTAAACAATTAACAATTGTTAACTTACTGAAAAAATAAAAAAGTTTTTTTTTTTTTTTTTACTTACACTATAAGCCCATTTTGGTGTGGTTAATATTCAGCAAGAATTAAAATGAAATCCTGCCTACTTCATTAGAAGTTGCACTTTTTTTGCTTCCTCTCAGCAAGGGTGTTGAGTTTCAGCCTGTAATTAGTCCCAAGGCTACACCCTGATGCTGAATAAAATGCTGCCATCTTTTGGCTGCACTCGACAGGAACATGTAGAAAAATTGCTGCAAGGTTTTACTTTCAGAAGGGAAAGAATTTTTGCTACTTCTGCAGTAGTTGCTCCCAAGGGTATTGTTATCAGCCATACCCTGTTATCCTTGTCCTCTGTCATGGATTGTAACTCCATAGGTGCTGAACAAAAAGTGGCTCTTTTTCCAGATAATGAAAAAAACCAAACAACTCAAAAGAAAACTCCCATCAACAAAACCAAATAACCAGGGTAGGGGTGATGGATTCCCAGGAGAATTCATCTAATGGCAGAAAACCCTGGGGTACAAGGAAAAATGCAAGGCTGTGTTTCCTCTCCTTACATTCTGGAATCCAACATTTATTTCTTTTGTGTTAAGTAAAGCTTTTCTAGTGTACATTTTGTCACTTCTCTCTCTCAGAGATCTGCAGCATGCTAAAAAATATGTTTTCAGAACACCATAAATCCAGGGGATGTTTAAGCACTACCATTCAAATATGTGTTATCCTTTTGCACAAGAGTGAATAGAAAAAAAAAATCTAATTGTCCATATGCTAAAATGTAATTGCCATTTGTATACCCAGCAGCAGTTAACACCTGCCCAGTACATAAATATTTCTCAACCCTCCTTTTACATTCTAATACTGTCAAGGGACTAATTCTGTCAGAAAAACTAAAGCCTGTGCTTTGCAAGGATCATTGCTCATTAGGTTAAGGATTATTCTGCATGCATATACCTGTGTTTGAGGCTTTTGTAGAATTTAGCTTGCTAGTGGTTGTGTTGAATGCATCAGCCTTTGGCAAATTATCACTAATGTGCCTCCTGCAAGTATTTAGGGATCTTGTAAGGTAAATTGATATATTTTGAGACAGACTCAAAATTACACTCATCTAGAAAATGTATTCATTTTAAATATACATAGCTCAGATTTGTACAGGTATTATTCCACAGGTATATATTTGTCTTGTTCATATTTTTACCAAACATAGCCTAATCTGGATCATAAAGGCTAAAGTCTACCTTTCCTACCACTGAATCTATAAGTCAGCAAGAGATGTTCTCTCTCAACCCATATGAGTAGTTATATCCAAGGAACACCCTATTCCAGGAGGAAACAGATACTGTGCTGTGTTTCTGTATTCCTGGCAGAAATCTGGCTGAGAGAAGCTGTTCTTCCTTCAAGCTCCAGCCCCCAATCCCACTTTCCTCCCCTATCACAGCTCAGTTTCTAAATTAATTACAAAGAGGAAATAAACTCAGTTCAGGAGAATGAATCTAAATCAAACCCCAAAGAAATCCATTGTCTTTGACGCTCGAAGTCCAAAGACACCAACATTTTAGTGCTCTGCTGCACTCAAGTCATGTGATTGAAATGCATGGCAGAAGCTGTGGTGGCTGGCACAGCAGCAATACCTGCCTCTGGCACAGTCCTGTTCTCTCAAGTCTCAACAGCCCATCGGTTGACAGGAGTTGAGATCCATCACTGGCGGAAATCAGGAAAGCGATGTGAGCAGAGCTGACTTGCACAAACCTCAGAATCCCAGCCTGGGTGCTTGAGTACCCATTAATATTTGCAACCTGGGTCATTACTGTGGGTTAGGAGAGGAATTTTTGTCTGAGAACACATCCTGAAACCTCGGTGCAACCCTGCCATCGCACATTGTAGCAGATGCCAGTGCAAGGGATGTGTGTCCTGGCCTTCCACTGGGTCACTGAGGAGACAAGGAGGGGAACACTGGGCATTTCACATGGTGTTTGCCACACAGGTGTCCATGTGGCTGGTTTCTACTGTGGATTTGCTGGTTATTGTTAAAGTTATGACACAGGCTTGGCAGAGGTTTTACAGAGATGTCTGTTCTTGTTTTCAGAAAGCGGCAATGCTAACTATGGAACGTGACAAATATTCAGCATATTGGTTTTTGCAGAATATGAATGTCGATGTCATTCAATTATATTTTTGGCCAGGATTGCTGTAAAGCCTCCAAAGTATTCTCTTAGGGATTTGTAATCACTAATGCCAAGAAAAAACAGCTGTCATCTTGCTACAAGATCTACTGAATTTTGTAAGAAACCTTGGTTTTACGTAACATGGCTGCTCCTGTTGGCAGCGTGTATTACATCTGCTGCAAAGCCTTGTTCTACAACTAGATCTAAAGGGAAATAGAAAGCAAAGAAATATTTTACAAATGATGCCTGCTTAAAACGTGCTTCTGAATGTGTAACACTCTAAAATTCCTGTAACATTTTGAGAATGAAACTATCTTTGTCCTCCAACTTTATGTTACCACTAAACTTTCAGGGGAAAAAAATAATTTTATTAAGCTGAACTAAAATTTTACTCTGAGATTTGAAAGTCAAGATTTAGTCCCATTCCATCATGACAGGCTCATAAGATTTGAAATTTTACCTAAAGAAGGGTAACACAGGAAGAGTAAGGAAAAGAAAGTTTGGGAGAGACCCTAAAGAAAAAAAATGAAGAAAAAGCAAACCAAAAGACATATGAGAAATGCATTTTCAAATTCTGCTTATAACTTTGACAATAATGAAATCTGGGTGCAGCTAGGACACATTTTTCTAGCAGAGAAGCATTTTGCTGCAGAGAATTGTGAACAAGGGAGGAAGATTTCCATAAGGAGTTGCTTTTTTCCCATAAGGATAGACTGGAGTGTTAAGTACATGAATTGGAAGCGATCAGAATAATGACAATTGTGGAGCTGAAAATATTCTTTTTAAATTCTCTGAGATACCAGTCATAAGAAGTTCACTTTGTGTTGCACTGGAGATCTTGTTACTCTGCTTTGGCAGACTGTGCTTTGCCTTAAAATGGATGGAAATATTTTTCATCCTCCAGAAAACAGAATGTATTGATAGAAAAACTACCCCTCCAGGACCAATTGCTAAGAAAGAGACAAGATCGGGACAGCACTTTAGAAAAATTGATTCTGCTCCTGACTTATATAGGAAAACTTACTACCTAGTAATTTTGAGTCCCTAGCCATATTTTTAAATATTAATGAAATTTTTAGAATGACACAAAATGTGTCTTTTTATGTGTGTATAAATCAAATGAATATATCCACTGTTGGGCTTGTTGCACACTGCTCCATTTTAAAACCTATAGTTACTTCAAATTCATTTAAGTTCTGAGGCTTCCAGATTTACATAATTCGAATTTTCTTACTTAGTTTAAAAAACCGAAACAAACAAATAAAAAGCACCATAGTATACACAACCAGTAAATTTGAAGCTATTTTTCTAAACTTTTCACATTGATTTTAACTGGTGTCATGCTGGCAGCATCTTTAAATCAATAAAAGCTTTTATAAATGAAGTTTTTGATTGTCACAGAATCAAATTAAGCTGGATGTTTAGATAATAAGAAAGAAAGAAAAAAAAAGCCCAACAATAAGCGTCTCCTCTTACTAAGGAAGTCATGATAAAAGGATATGGTACTCGTTACGGAGAACACAAAGAAGAAAAGGGCAAAAATTGTAGCTCTGCACCAATTAAACTCCTGAACATGGACACGACCCTTTATATCACTCAGGACACAAGCAATAATAGCAGCTGATAAATTCTAAGGGGCAGATCCCAAACCCTTTGTGCCCTTTATCCCACCGTCTCTATTACTACTCAGTCATGGTATTGGCATGCCTCAGCCTATCTCTCAGAGGCAGTAGAGGCTGCTAAGGAGGCTGTATATTGTTTAGCAATAATTTCTGGGTGCACAGTGAACAGATGTGTTTGCAAGAGTTAAATATGCAACAGCAAGCATCACAAATATTCCTCTCTGTTTCTGTCATTTGCTTGCTTATTCAGACACACCTGAAGGTGTGGTGTCCCAGAAGGGCAATGCAAACTGAAGGCTTAAATAACCAGGCCTTTAAAAAGTCCGTTTTGTCAAAGGGAGTCTTAGTGATTTTTAGTCTTCATTATTTGGCATGCTGCAAAACAACATTCCAAAATCCTTCTTGTCTCTGACCCACCTTTTTTGTGACCAGGCAACAAATGAAACAGAAAGTGCTTCTGGGCAAGGCTGTGGCCCACCTGTTTTCCAGTGTAAGTACTGGGAATGATGGAGCTGACAGAATGAGGAAGGAGAGAGAAGTGCCTGTAATCAGTTTTTCTAGGGTATGGGCTGGCAATGAAGCAGGATGGAGAACATCTGTGGGAGACTTCTGCTGGTGAAAGGCTCTGCCAGCCAAATACAAACATGTGGAGTGCAAACATGTAGAGTGCCAGACCTGTCTTCTGTAGTCCTTTGATCTTTTTTCCTCTGCTCTTTTATTTTCCATCAGCATCTGCACTGAATATCTCTCTTCTGGGGCCAATGTCAGCATGTACACTGTGCCCTCTCCTGGCTTCCATGGGAAAGCATGGGAGATGCCAGCAGTGGTTTGGAGGATGAAACTTGTGCTATACACCAGGCTGTGAAGCTTTCCCATCCCTGGTCTAGCTCTGGTCAGCCCTGTTTTTTTCTGGATGACAGCAGCTCAGAGAAACACATGATCTCCAGAGGAAACAACAATGTAAGCTTGCTCCCATTTTGCCTAAAAGTAAGGTATTTTGGGTAAAGCCCTAACAGCAAACTGAGCTTCCTCCATAGTTCTCTGTCTTTCTGAACAAGCTCTTTTTGCTGCCTCAGTTTCCCCTTTACTGCAGCAAAGAAAGATATTCCTTATACATCCCCCATTACATGAGTGAAGTGAGGCACACATCTGTCACCTGGAGTCTCTTGCCTTCTGGGGTAACTTCTAACTATGTCTGGATTTCTGAGAGCTTTCCTGTGGCCTTATGTGCTGATGGCAGAAGATCCTGGGCATGAGCTGTGAATAGAAAGGCACAGAATCTTCTTTGGCAACTTCAAAATAATCTCTACTAAGAATTTATTCATAGAATCAGAGAATTGCTGAGGTTGGACTAGACCTCTAAATTTATCAAATCCAACTGCTAGCCCAGCAGTGCAATATCCACCACTAAACTACATCCCCAGGTGCCACATCCACACACCTTTTGAATGCTGTCAGGGATGGTAATTCCATCACTTCCCCAGCAGCCTATTCAAATGCCTTTCATCCCTTCAGTGAAGGATTTTTTTCAAGCATCCAATCTAAACTGCCTCTGGCACAACTTGGGACCATTTTCTCTTGTCCTGTCATTGGTTACCAGAGATGTCTTGGATTGCAATAAGTAACCAAAAATGTATATTCTATTTTTCATCTGTTGAAACTGGTTAGGGAGGTATTTTCTTTATCTCTTGTATAACCCATTCCTCATGACTCCAGTGGGGAGGGGGTGGGTGCCTTCTGATAATGGGCAGCTGTTAAAACCAGGTGGAACAATGTTCCTTATCTCGTCTCATCCAGTGGATGTCTTCTGTTAATGGGCCATTAAAGCTCACCCCATGACTCATACAATTACATCATCTCATTGCTCCATCCAGTGGGAGCAGCCAAGCATTCCTACCTGGGTAAACATGTGAGAGTCAGAAACACCAAGAGAGCCTGGCTCCACTGGATTCCCAGAAGAAAGACTGGACCCATCTTGCCGCCACTGGACCCTTCTACAGGATCATCTCTACTCCAGCAGAACCACGTCTGTTACTCCAGGAGGACTTATTTGGACTGCTCCCAACACCCTGACCAACAGGGTGTCAGGTTGTATTTCTGACTCTGTCAGTGTTTCTAGAATTTTTTTGTTTGTTTGTCCATTTTACTACTGTATTTGTACTTTTAATATTCCTAGTAAAGTACTGTTATTCCTAGTCCCATACCATTGCCTGAAAGACCCTAATTTCAAAATTAAAATGATTTGGCGAGAGGGGGTTTATATTCTCCATTCCAAGGGAATCTCTAGCTTTCCCTGGTGGACACCTGACTTTCTAAACCGAGACAAGGGAGAAGAGGCCAACACCCACCTGGCTACAGCCTCCTTTCAGGTGGTTGTAGAGAGTGACAGGTCTCCCCTGAGCCTCCTCCTCTCCAGGCCAAACACACCCAGTTCCCTCAGCCACTCCTCATAGGACTTGTGCTCCAGACCCTTCCCCATCTCCACTGCCCTTCTCTGGACACTCTGCAGCCCCTCAATGCCCTTCTTGTAGTGAGGGGCCCCAAACTGAACATAGAATTTGAGGTGTGCCTTCACCAGTGCTGAGTACAGGGTGGCAATCACTGTCCTGCTCCTGCTGGCCACACTATTGCTGGTCCCAACCAGGATGCCATTGGATTTTCTGGCTGGGAGCACTGCTAGCCGATATTCATCTCACTGTTGACCAGGAAGATGACAAAGCAAAGTTAAAGGAAGAATGCTTTCCATTTACTATAACCCTCAGAAAGAAAGCTACCATAAAAATAAACATTCTGTCCTCTCTAGATATCCTGTGTGGTACCTGGACTTTGGGGTAACTCTCAGCCACACCGAGAGTGAGAGCAATGAAATTGTTTAGAGAAAGAAGAGGGGACATGACCACAAGTATTCTTTATAGACTGTGGGGTCAGAGAGCAGCTGGGATCTGTTGTCCAGATCCAAACTCTGCAAAATGCTTCTCTGTCTCACTAATTAGACAGCTCTTTAGAATCTTTATGTCAATTAAATACAAGCTGATTGTGATTTAGAAATTCAGATGAAGTCCAAAAATGAGAAAGAAGCTCACGTAGGCATTCCAGAGCCTCACAGAAGCCTAGGAAAAATCATCCAACAGAAAAAAGACATGAACTGAAAGAACTGGTTCACTGAATGGTCACATAGCTCTTGCTGTGATAGTCAAAAGGCAGGTAAGGCAAAGTTTCTATACAGAATTTCTACCATCTTTTATTAGGCCAGATGATATACTTGGAAAAATAGATAAGCCTTATGCATACAGCTTCTAGCCTTTATATACAAATAATATCTTTTATTAGACCACTTTTTGGAGTCCCACAATCTTCTGGCTTCTCTCTTCTTAGAAAAGAGTTGGATGGGATTTTCAAGGGTGTCTCAAAACACATTAGGCACCTCTGCGTGGGTAACTGAACCTAAAAATTGTTTTCAGGCGAAGAAACTTGGCTTTGACTCACAAATCCTCTCTTAGTTTATATGAAATTAAAAATATTTTCTTCCGTGCTGTTCTGAAAGCATTTCAAAATCTTTTAATAGTGGTTTTAATATGATGTAACATGTTCTTAATTCCAAAACAGGAATGACTGTATTTTTATATATAATCCTAAATTTTAGTAGCTGCTTTCAGTCTTGTCTTCATATGATTTCTGCAGAGTAAGGAGATTATGAGCAATTTCAATCTTGGCCTCACATCTAGTGTGCTCTCTCCAAATTCACAAACTGTGGAATCTGTGCCATCTAAAACATCTAAATATGTAATCCAGGCCAATGCATTTGTCATCTGCTGGTATTCTTTATAAGCAATCAATGAGCTGGTTTCCTAGATGTAGGCTGTGGAAATAATAATTCACTATTAAATTAAATGTGATAAATCTGAGGATACTTTGGTTTTGCTTCATTGTTAGATGCCATCACAGTAAGGATCTAAAGAATTATTAGTGCTTGCAGCTGTGGACAGGCAGAAAAGAAGAGTTTTCCTTCCTTTCCCTATGTTTTCTCCTCATTTTGTTACTGTCATGCAAAATAAAATTATTCCAATATTATCGCAGCAGCTACTTGGCAAAACCATGGAATGCACGCTCACTCTTTGGCATATTGGGTATGAATAGCATGTCACTGAGCCCAGGAACTGCCCTACAGCATCTGTTGAGCCAATGAAACCATGATGGCTGATGTCTTTTTTGTAATAGTAAGAAAAGAGTCAGGAAACTTTACTTTTTGTTTTTGGAACACCAGAACAGAGGTTACTCCTAGTGCTAAGCTGGACCAGCTGTCTCTTTCTCAGAGAGCAAAGTTAGACAGATTGTAAATGAGGATACTAAAAGCAGTTCCCATTGGAACATAAGAAAGTGACTTAAAGGACTCTTCCATGCTTTCAAATAACTGATATCTGGACACAATCTCAACTTCCCACATGTCATACAGATGTTGGTGAACACAGCAGCAAGTGTTCTTAGCACTGCTCCCCACCTGATTCATTTGCTGTCCCTTCTTCTGTGTGATATTTGAAACTTCACTAAAACTCACAAGATTTGTTTGAAAGCAAGAGGTAAGCAGGAAATTCATGGAAGATGCTGGAATTCTCTATAGTTTATAATCCAAAGCATGGCAGCTCTTCACTGACACACAATTAGTGATGCTGCCAAACTGCTCTGAATCTGTGAAACAAAAGGAGATTGAATGAACGTAAACTGTCTGATTATTTTGTACTGATAAGGTTTTTTTTTCTTTGCTGCTACAACTTTTTGAATTCTTCCAAGTTCATAGCAGGTAAGTGAATTTCAAATCACTTCTTTTAGTATTTTTAATAAGCAGTTTCATCTGACTTTGCATCAGGTAATGAAGTTCAATTTAACACCACATATTTTCATGCTGTTGAAAAATTATTATGAGTACAGTGCAACTAGTGACTGCGCTTGTTTTTGCAACTAGATGCCATAATGGAGAATTTCAGAGGTAGACATTTTACAAGTGACATTTTAAAAAATAAATACTCTTAATTTTAGTTAGGCATCTCTAAAGGAGGTACACTCTTGCTCTCTCTCTGAATGTGACATTTGCACAATATTTTGTTGGGTTTTTTTAATTATTCTGGGAGAAACTGTTCTTAGTTTACAGTAGAATTCTAATCAAGAAAATTGTAATATTGTGTTTTCTGAAAATGACGATGTTTAGTATTTTTCTGATTAATTTCTTTAGAAAATTCTTATTTTATTTAATGAATTAGTTTTACTTAGGTTGAATTTTGGAACAAAATATTCCTATTAATACAACATATGATGTCTGCTTAGGCTTCCACTGGGGAAAGATTTTATGAATAAACTTCACAGCTTGTTTTTTTTTTTTTTTCCTGGGCAGTTTTTCTGCAGCAGTAGGTGCAGTGGTTGGTCTGTCTTGAAGCCAGAGATACTGAAAAAGCTGCAAATGTGATCAGATGAGAGGTTAAATCTAGGTGGACTAACATGACTATGATGATTATTTTACAGGCTTTAACTGTGATCTACAAATTTAAAAGACTCATTAGAAATTCAGCAAGAACTGGAGCTAAGAGGTGTTCCACAAGGCAAAGTATACTCTAGAATGTTTTTCTCTCAATGGTTTTATCCAGCAATTCACTCCCCATGGGCACTTTTTCCTCTGTAGAAGGATCAGAGCAGTATGTCTCAAAGAGCAGTATAGTCGTAGGCAGCAGTAGTGACAGAAAGACACAGAACTACACAGTTTTTCAAGCCATATGCTCTTTCTGCAATGCACAGATGTATTTCTGATAAAAATTAGTTTCAGCACACAGCAACCATAGTGCTTGTTTAGTCTTTAAATGCTTAAAATGTAAAGATTTCTGGGAAGCACAGACAAAGCAGATGACTGATAAATTACACACAGAGTGTGTCTGGGTTTGGTTTTGTCAAGTCAAACCTGCCACATTTTGACAGGTGTTTAAACTGACCGCCGCCGAGCAGGTGCTTACACCTTCTTGCTTAACAAAAGTGTCAAGAAAATTGTTTCCCGGCAGTCAGCGTGAAAAGCTCGCTGTGCGGACATGCGGCACGACAAGGGATGCCCTGGGGCAGCACCCCCGGCTCGGAGGGGCAGCCGGGCTGCGTGCGGATGGCGAGCGCTGGGTGCCCGCTGTGCCCGCATCCCCGGCTGCGGCACCGCCCCAGCGCGGGCGGAGCTTGCGGGGGCTGCTCCGGGAGCCGCGGGGACGGGATGCGCCTATTCTTTAATGTACTAAAAGCATCTGTTCCCTCTCCCTTGCCCTCTCGAAGCTGGATGTCCTGCCAGCCCACCGGGGAGGGGAGAAGGAGAAGGGTGTGTGCGGTCAGGGCGAGCCCGCCGCCTCCATCCCGCGCAGCGTGAGCGCCCCGCGGCTCCGCTCCCGCCTGCGGCCGCCGCCGCCCGGGATAGCGGGGCTCCTTCCTCTTGCCGCCGCTCGGAACCTGCTTGCCGGAGACTCGGGTGGCTCTTTGCCCTTTAGGTTGCTGTGGATGAAAGATACAGGTGGGTTTTTCTTTCGGTGTTCTGTGCCACCCTCCCCTACCGAAGAAGCGTGAAAAAGTTTGTGAAAGAAGAATCCTAA
>VZSR01003803.1:56667424-56683537 GCA_013398615.1 Brachypodius melanocephalos
TTTTTTTTTCTTTCAGAAGCAGGGGTTTACCATACTTAGATTTCCCCCTTGAGTAAATAGTACGGCATTCAAACGTGTGAACTTCATCACGTGTGTTCTGTACTTAGGTTGCCCATTTCCATGTCTGTCTGTGTCACAAACATGAACTGCTGGAGGTAAATCTGTTGATCTGCATACAAGAGATTCTTCCACAGACAGGAGTTTTTGGGAGCTGGGAGATATCCAAACTTCTGAACCATAGAACTTCCTGACAGTCTTCTAGCTTAGTTCTAAAGACCTCTCTCTGGATCTCTTGAAATCTTGCAGTGTGGCTTGGAGCATGGAAAAAAATAGTCCAGAACAGATGGGAATTCTGACTTCAGTGTTGTGAAGTCCCATGGAGACACCCATCTTTCAACTGCATTTTGAAAGAAACGTTTCAGCTGATACCTCTGGTTTTGAATGTTTTCTGTTAAAAACAACTCAGTTTCTCATCTGGAAGATGAGGCTAAATGTATGTCAACTTAAAAATATACTGTTCTTATCATAATTCTGTCAGCAGGTCAAAAAAATGATCCTTCCTTCCTAAAACTTCATCAAGGATTGTCTTTGGAATGTTATGCAAGGGGGTTGGTTTTGATGTTTTTTTGGTTGTTTGTTTTTTTTTTTTTTTTTAACTTTTCATTAGAATACAAGTTCTTAAATTAAGGAAAACAACTATCTTAAAATTGATTTTTATTTGAACTGAACAACAAATTGATTTAATGTGGATACACAAACTCTTATGTAAAAATAAAAGGGTTTTTTAAAGTTTCTTTAGATCCCAAGAGAATAATGTAGATATCATGGAAAAGGGTAAGATTTTTTTAGTAATATGAAGTTGGATTTTATTCATTTTATGCATTTTCTTCAGATTTTAAATTTTTAAAGTGAATTAAGCATCATCTTTGGCATGTTGTACAACGTTGCAAGAGAAGATGGTAAAGAACCTCTCAGCTGGAAACTCGTGAAGCTAATGTATTCAATAAGTTATGTGGGGACAAAGTGAGAAAGGAAATAAACCAGATTCACTGCTCAAACTAATGTGTGGTGTCAAGTGCGAAAAGAAACCTCTCACTCTTAGTATTAAAGCCTCTGCTCCCAAAAGCAGATCTAACATCTTCTGAAGCCTTGTTTATTTCCAACCGACTACTTCAGAGAAAATACAAGCAGTGATGGGTGTCTGTTTTGCTTTATCTTTAGACTTTTACTGTCAGAACCAGTTAACAGATGCAGCATTTAATAGCTGGTGACGTTAAATGAACTTTTGGCTGTTTCACCTGGCTTATGTTTTGTATCACTTTTAGGTATGTTTTCTATTTCATGTCAGCTCTGACAAATTCAAGAGGACAAACTGGGTGCTCATTTATTTGCCGTGGATGGAATCATAGGTTTTATTGTTTGGGGGCGTTTTAAACATCTTCGAGAAGCAGAATTGGCAATCCTGCAAGCTCCTGAGTTTGCTGGGAGTTGGGAGGGTTCAGGCTGTACTTCTAACTCATGGAACCTGGGGAGTGCAGAGTGTCACCTGTAAGACAGGGTTAATAGAGCTCCAGAGTAACCTCTATTAAACCAAGTTATTTCTCTGGAGGAAAAAAAAGAAAATCAAGTGAACCTTTGAGCACAAAAGCTCATCTACAAGGGTTTTTCAACAATAATGTGCACTATTCAGTTAAATGCTAACATTTAACATTTTCAAGGGATTAGTTATGAGAGTTTAGAAGCTTTTGTGAAATCTGAATTTAGTTTTTACCTCATCCATAAGTGTAAAAAACTTAGTCCTTTATACATGAGCACTTTGTACATAAGTCTTAAAAAGAGACTTACTCTCACAAAGCTCAGATCTTCAGTTGTCTTCCTCTGCGGTCTCTTAAATTCAGCCAAAACTTTTTGAAGCTCATCTTTGTGCATCATATTTGTCATCTTTTCATATTGAGTAGCCTCATGGCTTGACCTTCACAGTGTGGGTACTAATGTTTGAAAATGTGTCTTACACTGAACTGTCAGGACCTGCTCATCTTGCCTGGGCATTAAGGTCTCATCTCCCACCACACCAGGGCAGAACTTGCCCAGCTGAAGCTGTGTGAGTGGTGCTCAGTGGAGAAATGACCTGGACACGGGGCTGTGCCTGCACACCTTGTGTCACACTGCTAAATCCCAGTCAGCTGAGTCTCATCCAGGAAGTAAATGTCTTTTTATAAGCACTATAAATATGAACTCTTGATATCTTTTTAAGAATGCAGGAAAACTGTATAATAGACCTACAAGTTACTATTTATATTTTGAACTATGTTTCTAATCATGGGATAATTTTTGTTGGAGCAGACATTTAAGGGTCATCTAGTCCAACCCCCCTGCAATAAGGAAGGGCATCTTCAACTCAATCACATTGTTCAGAGCCCTGTCCAACCTCACCTTGAGCACTTCCAGGGATGAGCATCTAACACATCTCTGGGCAACTTGTTCCAGTGTTTTGCTACCTTTGTTGTAAAAAAAACTTCATTATTGACCCTAAATTCACTGTCCTTTAGTTTAAAACCCTTACCTCTTTGCTACAGGCTCTGCTAAGAAGTTTCTCCCTACTTTTCTATAGTCCCCTTTAAGTACTGAAAGGCTGCAACAAGATCTCTCCAGAGCTCTCTCTTGTCCAGGCTGAGTGACCCCAACTCTCTCAGCCTGTCCTCACAGGAGAAATTCTCAGAAGAGTATTTTTAAAATTTGGTTTTTGTTCCACTAAATTTTAAATTTTTTCTTTTAAATATTATGACAAGTAAATTTAGAGTATATTTTTGGTTAGACCCAGTTAATTTCCTTCTATATCCTGCAACCAGAATTGGGTAGGAGACCTTTTTTTTTTTTTTTTTTTTTTTTTTTTTTTTCAAAATTGTACCTGGAACCCTTTCCAACGTAAATTACCACATACCTCCTAAAGGGGAAGGAAAAATAAGAAAGCATCAGTGTTTCAGTCACTAAACAGTAGAAGGTCTGTGAAGTGTACATAATTTACTCACCAGGAAAGAACCTTAAGACAGTTGGTATGTGTTGGACTTTAAAATCACTGCAACATTTAGCACAGTGAGAAATACAAAGACAAAGTACTTATTCTAAATGTTTACCGTGACACAAAGACATAAAAGAAAAAAAGCAAGCAACCTCTGAATCTCAGTAAACTGAACTCTCAATTTTCTAGCAGTTAAATACATATTTTTCTGCAAGACAATTTCCAGAAAACAACAGTTAGGAGTAATATAGGAGATGCTCCATTTTAACATGTGCAATCATTCTAGGAGTACATGAAAGAGCTTTCATATTTTTTAGTCCAGCAAGCTATGGGTATCATGCATTTTGCATTGAGGAGTGGAAATTCATATGTATATATATATATATATACATGTACACACCTCCATTTTAATCGAAAATTCTGTGCAGAATTTGCCTACAACCACGGAGAAAGTAGGCCATGTAGTTATGAATCCACATTAAACACTTTTGTTTCACAAAAATTTACACCTGTGATAGGAGAAATGTGAGGCTTTGGGTGTCTGGCTGCTTTATATATAATAAAGGAAGACATCTGTTCACTGGTAAATGAGGGAGGAGAGATATTGTTATTTGTTATCACAGATCTGCAAACCATTGTGTGCACATGAGAGCTTGAGGGACTGCATTTGATATTTTTCTTTCTGGGTAAAGAAATACCTTTTGCTTCTAAATTTGTCATCATTTTAATTAAGGTCAAGCCAAGAATGAAACTTCACTTGGTGTAGCTTGATTTAATGTGGAAGAAGACAAAGTTCTTCCTCTGGGAAGCTGATGCAAAAGATATGTTTGGCCATGCATTTTCTCATGTGAGGAATTTTGCTAGGAAGGTGCAAACGACCTCCTCTAAGCTAAACTGTGAGCTCGGGAAAAATGGCTTAAAACATCCAAGGAAATGTAAACAAACTGATGTTTCTGTTAAAAATCAGAGTGAAAACTGAAAAGAATGAGAGATATTTGTTACAGTTCAAAACAGGAGGAACTGTTAGTAAATTATGTGCCTATTTTGTGGTCTTTGTGTGGAAATAGTTGTTTGTTTTTAACCACTTGTTTTTTTCTGTATTTTCAGAAAGACACTCATTGTCAGAGGAAGGGAGGCTGGCTGCCATTGATAGGGCTCCCTTTGCTCTGAAGGAGGAGACTCTGCTGAAGCTCTATTTTAAGATGCCTTCCATTCTGAGCATCAAAAAATATCATCTAATATTATCCTAAGTTTCAACAAGAAAGATGAATTTGAGGTGATTGTTCACTTGGTTCTGCTGCCCTGGAGTTACTGCAGAGCAGACCCCTGGAAAGACACAGTGCAGGAAAATAGTCCTGTGCTGCAATACAGTGTTTCACACCTGCATAACCATCTAAGAGATTTCTCATCTGAGCAAAGATCACAGGCTCCTGAGATGATTTAATCTGTGATGGAATGACTTCTGGGAAACTGCTGGTGTACTTCAGCAAAGGGCACCCAGTGTCTCTGCCCTCACTGATCCATGACAAAGTCCAAAATGAACCACACTTGGATGTATAACCTGAGCCTTGATGCACCTGCAGATCCTCTTGAGCCAAGGGCTGGACTCTCAAGAAGTGGGCACACAGTAGTGGCTGTTTTTCTTGGGTTAATCTTGTTTTTTGGTTTTGTGAATAATTTGATTGTCCTCATCCTCTTCTGCAAGTTCAAAGCCCTTCGTAACCCAGTGAACATGCTTCTCCTGAACATCAGCATCAGTGACATGTTGGTGTGCATCTCGGGCACCACCCTCAGTTTTGCATCCAACATCCGTGGCAGATGGATTGGAGGGGACCATGCTTGTAGGTGGTACGGCTTTGTCAATTCCTGCTTTGGTAAGAGTTCAGTGGTGATCCTTTACTGTTCTTTTTAACACTAGTGGATAAAGCAACATGATTAGGGAGTTAAATGCTCTTCTGTGGTGAATATAAGGATACTTTTATTGTCTCATTTTGGTCAAGCACAAGTGATCTGCATGGTTTAAAACATTTTTTAAAAAGAGTTTATGACAGAGTAGCAGAGATCGAATAAATATTTCCTAACATATCTCATTCTTCAAAATTACTTTTTTCTTAAAAGCTAAAAATGGAATCTGAAAATGGCAAGCCACTGGAGAGAGTTTGATTAAGTATGGGAACATATATAATACTTCCCTCTTTTTCAGGAAAATCTGTGCCGTTGCTGAACTACAGGTCACTCAGTGTGGTTTCTGTCACTAACAAAGCCTCCTGAAAGTACTCTATTTAACATTTTTAATTACCTCTCAATCTATAATATGAATTCCTCATGTCCCAGATAGTGAGTTTTCATCATTTGATGACTTCTGTTCTGCAAAGCAAAATCTTTATCTTGGCAGCTTCAGTAGAATATTAAGTTGCAGAAATAGATTTGTCAGAAGTGATGGGAAAAGTATTCAGTGTTCTTCTCCTGTCCAGAAAAAAATTTTTGCAACCATCTTTTGCACTGCTAGACATATGTTGTAACTGGATTGTTTTTAATTATTGAAGGAAGAAAAAGGACAATGAACAGTCAGAGGGCAGCCTTCATCCCTCCAAGGGTGAGGCCTGTTGCTTGAAGATCCCTGTTGCATCACCAAGCAGTGACCCTTTCTTCATTTATTCCTACATTCATAAAATGATCCACTAAAGTATGAACTGCTCTGTGGGTGCGTGTCTAGATGTGATCCTTATCTATCCCAGACCAGGGGACTTGGGACAGCTCCCTCTTTCTCTACATCCTTGCTTTGGTGCCTCCAGGCCCTGAGGACAGGACAAACAGATTCGTGGCTCTTCTCCAGCCCTGGATTGGAGCACATCTTGTGTTGGCCCTTTGACCCAAGAAGAGCTCTCACAGCTCTTGATGTAAAATCAGGTGGTGGATTCAAACACAGGTTCTTTACCTGAATTATAAACTCTGCTCCTTCCAGTGGTGTGGTCTCTGGTACCTGTGTCTTCCTCAAATGTGTGCTCCACTCATGACCATTAGCTCATCCTGGCAGTTTCCTCTGGGAAACTGCTGCTTCACTCAAAGTGGAGCCTCAGGATTCGTAATGCTGTGTAATATAAGTGCACTTTCTTTGGCCATCCAAAAATAGACTCTATGGTCAACCATACCTTGGCTTATTTTGGTAGGTTGTTTTCAGTTTGATCTGTGCTGAGCAGAATGATATGTCTTCTTCCAGGTTTCATTTCCATTTTTGTGTGTTTTGTGAATTCCAATATTTCTGTAAGTAGGTTTCTCAGGCAGAAAGAAGTTAGGATGTTTTTTTTCCTCCATACTTTGAGCTTTCTTTTTATTTTTTACCAGTGGGAGAGGGGAATAACATTTGTAGGGAGGGAGAAAAAGAGGTGGGCATTCAAGGGCTTAGAAAAAAAGGGATGTTGAAGGTGCCCTTTTGAGCTTCTGTCTGGATACCTGTGATTTACCATCCCATTGACAGTGGAATTAAACTTGCAGATGGGTGAGTTTCTCCTAGGGTGTTCTGTTTGTGGAATAATTTTTCAAAGTCAGATCTGTGTGAATCAGATGCATGGCAGGAGTGCAGATTTCTATGCTATTGTGATATCTGTTTTCATGTGATAGTTTCTGCTGTAATTCTTAAAATTGTTTAGATCACCAAGGAACGCACAAAGAAATAAAACAGCAAAACCCAGAATGCCAAAGGTGACCTCAGTTCCTCTGAGTGATGTTGGTGTTGTCAGTGGGGTGTCCTGGGAAGCTGAGGCAGCCTAAATGCAGGTGGTTATTAAACTGTGCATAGCCAATGTGAAAGTCTTGCAGCACTCACACTTTTTCTTTCATTAGTGTGTATAAAGGGCATAATGAAGAAGTTTGCTTGAAGAGTTATAATTAAAAGTGTTGATTGCGGTATAGTGTAAGTAAAAGCAAATAACAATAGCAGGTAGCCTAATACTTACGTGACTTTACAAACAAATTTTATCTGCTGATAAATATTTTATAATATTCATCCTTTAGCTATTTCTAAAAGCGTCTCATACATTTATTAGCTAAAAAATTTGCTTTCCCTCCTCATTACCTCATGTCTGATTCTGGCACATCAAAGATGTGAGAAAGGACCCTAATGCTCAAAATCCAGAGTAGAGATGTGTGATAGGAAAGGTAATTAAGATGAACTGAAGTTCAACATCGAGGTTGGTGAGAAGAAATGCTTCAATATTCTTATCTGAGTTTCTTTTGTCATGGGATAGATGATCCTACTAGGAGACTAGGTTGGACTAGATGATTTTGAAGATCTCTTACAACCTTGATGATTCTGTGATGCTCTAAGTTCACTGGCCCCACTAGAATTGCACGTTTTTGTACTAAATGAAGGTATATACCTTTTATTTTTCTAACTGCAGTATTTTTCTAAATCGTGGAGAAACTTTAAGTGGGCAACTAATCTTCATGACTTGGTGGTTATCTCCTGATGTGTAAGACACACCTGAGACAAATTCAAACTGTTAAAATATTTATAAATACAGTTAATTCTTACAAGTCTTCTAAAATGACTATTTTAAAGATAATTTTCCCCCTCTCACTTGTTTTATGAAGTGGTGAAAGCCTCCTTTGTGTTTTAATCCAAATGGAGAGTGAAGGTGTTATCCTTCAGGTCTGTGGCTTGGATGAAACCTGAGGGAGTGAAAGTGAGAAGCTGAGATTTGTTGCAAATGTAAATGCCAGGTGAGAGATCACTTTTTTCACTTCCTCTTTTAAAATCACATGCCTGGGAGGTGATCTGGAATGCAGATCTGATTCCTCTCACAGCAGTATCGACAGCTGGATGTACATTGATGTCACTTAGTGGGAAATAAAGTTCTTTACCAGGCAATCCATTGCCTACCCCAGGCACTGAAAAACCATGACCCAAGAGTGAGAACCAGGGGTTTGCCATGGGCACAATGGACAAAAATTACAGACAAAGTGTAGTTTTTTAGTTTAATTACTTGCTGCTATCCCTATATCTGCTTTGTATTTTCAAGCCATACGTGGAAAGCACAAGGTTTGGAAGCTAATGGGAAGTGCAGATGCTGATTAATAAGCATGTAATGGGGATTTTAAGGGGAAAATAAAATATTGTGAGATCTGCTATGGAAGTATGAGGTGTTGGATCTTGATCTGGGGAAGCACCAGGAATGGAGCTAGAGAATTAGCATGGTCTGTTCCCAGAGTAAAGAATTTTACTCTGGTGCTCATCCTTGCTTGCAGCTCTGTTAAGTAGGTCACTGCAGTGGAAATTGCACATGTCACTGAGTCGGGGAAATGGATGGATTTTTAAAATTTGCTGCCATTACCCACCACTTTGTCATGGTTTGACAGGCTCATGGTTATACAATTAAGCAAATAGGGAAAGGGACATAGGGACAGGATCTATTGTCACAGCTGATCTCTCAGTAAACTTTGCAGTCAAGGTGAAAAAAGGATGGTTAAATATATAATGAAATTATTAAGCATTGGATTTTAATTTAGGAAAAATATATTATTTTTAAGGCACTCCCATAGAGACCTCATACACAGAAAGTGCCATCCTAAGATTAAGTTTGTCATGTAGTTTTGACCATCTCACGTGTAATCTCTCCACTGTGCCTTATTAAACATTTCAAATCTCTGGACAGATGAAAACTTTCAGAAAAAATCTGTCTTTTCCCAAGATACTTGCACTGATGTAAACTTCCCAAACATGTAGGACAGGCAGAATTTGAGCTCAGATGATTTCTCCAGTTCATTCTTAGAATCACCACTCTGTGCCATGTCATATCAGGATTAAATATTAAATAGATTGACACATGTGAGAGAGACAAAGCTGTCTCTGGCTCCAGAAATCCAGCACTAGATTCTAACGCTGGAAAAGTTCCAAGGCACATTACTAGAAGGGAAATTTTTATACCTGTTGAACTGTTAGCTCTTGTTTCAGGTGTTTTCTTTTTCTTAACCTTTGTGGTGGTTAAAATACCTGGCAGCTTGCCCAAGAAGTTATTTCCAATATTTCATTTTAAAAAACGAATTCTGATTAGCGTGTAAAAGAACATTGCCATTCTAGAGGAGCCAGAGAGTGTGACTCGACTCCTGTGTCTTCCCACACAGCATCCTGTCAGTCCTGGCTGCAGCAGAGGGCTACAGTCCTATCTGAGCTGAAGTAAGGCATGAAGATATGCCCTAATGTTCACTGATAACTCAAGGTCATACCTAAATGAGGACTTTAATCTTTTTAGAAACTCTGTACTCAACTCTATGTGTAGATAATCTTTTCAGTCATATTAAAGCAGTTATTGATTTATTCCCTTGTCAACTGCCAGAGAACACAATGAATGAGAAATGGAGCTGCTCAATGACTTTGCTTTTAAGTTCAGCTGCCTTGTGACCTTGTGCCTTGAAGATAATTTTCTTCTTAGTATATTACCTTGATTTTGTATGATGTGTCTTAGACTCGCTGCATTAAACTAAGGTACTTATATTTACAGTATTGACTTCCAACATACTGGAAGCTCTCTGTTCACAAACATCCCATAGGATGCATCTGAGGGCTCAAATGTAATAAATCACTCTTCTGTGGAAAGATACGTTTTTTTTTCCAAAAAAAACAAAATGTCATTTCAGTTGACTTCATCCTGAAAGAGCTCATCTGGTGTTTTCTGAGCTTTCATGTAGCAAGTACTTATCTCTCAGTGCAAAACCACTCTTAGAAGCTCCTCACTTGCCCACTGATCATTAATTGCTCCTTTTCCAGTGGGCTTGGAGTGGGATTCAAGGTGATATTTCTATAAATAAAGCTGGTAGCAAACACAACTAATCAGTAACACTTAGGAAAACATAGTTCTGCAACAGACTCTGAAAATATTCTTTTTGAAATGCATAGATTCTCTCATGCCTGCAGTCATTTTGACCCATGCAAGCTTTCCTCAGTAGTTGGTCAGTATCAGAAAAAAATCTGCTGGTTCAAACAGAGCAGGGAAAAAACAGTGCCTGACTCATGGGATTAAGTAAAAAATGTTTACAGTTCCTTTGGGGAAAAAAAAAAAAAAAAAAAGGAGAAATGCTGTTATTAGCTAGAGGGCTTTAGTTACTTTAATACAGTGTAACGATTGACAGTTTGGTCTGAATTTTTCTATGTAATTTCCAGAATCTTATATGCATTCGATTCTATAGTAAACAAAAATATAAAAGTGGTTATTAAGAAGGTATGTAATCCAAATTCCTCTTTTGGCATCTGCTCTTTAAGGAAACTAAAGTTAGCCTGCTATACTTTTTATTTAAATGACTAATCAATGAAGTAGTTGTGTAATATTAAATACACTTCTCAGGACCATACTTACTTGGAAAAAATGAAATGCTCAACCTCTTAGAGACAGATGGGAATTGTCTGACTAAAACCAGACATTCTCCAATCCCCAAGGCTTATTTTATAATCAACAGAAAATCAAATCTGTAGTGCCAGCATGAAAACTGTTGGACACATCTGAGACATTCTCTTCAGGGTGATATGAGATGTATCCTACATGCACCACTTTATCTCCATGGCCTATGAAAGGAACACAAGCTCAGGGGTAGATACCTGCTCTGTACTTTTCTGAAGTCATAAGATGACCCTCATGAATGGGGTGTTATATACTTATTTTGTCTTTCTCTAATTTTCTTACTTTTGCTTATAATTCCCTCCCCACTTCAGTATCCTCTCCCAAGATATTTCCAGGAATTTCCATTTCCTATAGGCATTAAACACTGTACAAAGTTAAAATCACCTAGAATAGTTGTGCAAGAGGGAGAATTTTTAAGATGTCTGTTGTGTTTCCATGAAGAGGTCTCCTAGTCCTCTTACCTATTTTACAATCCCAAATTCATCATGTAGGGAAAATGCTGTCAGCTATTTCTACAGGTTATTTGTAGAGCATGAGGGCTGGACTTCTGCACTCAATTTACATGCTTAAAGCATGGAGATAACTTGGGCAAAAATTTTGGAAAATGTGATAAAGAAGGAATCACATCATGAAAAGAAAGTGGAATAGGAAAACCTAATGGCCTACTTTGAATATTATTCCTGAAATTAGAGACTTCAGTCGGGTAGGTACTTAAATACCTTCTTGAGATAAGAGAAGGTTTTGCCTGTGTTACAACAGAGTGTCACCCAAGATGTGTGCTGGGCTGGAGATGAAACACTGTGCAGCCCCTTGCTCAAGCCCTTCTCTCTTCTCCCTGTGGAATGCGGAAGAGAATCAAAGCAAATTTTTTTGTTGAGATAGGAAGAGTTTAATAATCGAAGATAAAGTAAATACAATAATAATGGTAAATAATAACTATGATGACAATATAAAGGGGGAAAAATTGGTGCACAATGCAGTTTCTCACCACCTGCTGACCGATGTCAGACCCTTACCAGCTGCCCTTATGGGTAACTCCTCTCACCTTATCTATTGGACATGTTGTTATATGGTCTGGAATATCCCTTTGGTTAGGTCACCTGTCCCAGCTATGCTCCCTCCCAGTTTCTTTTGTGTACCTCCTCACTGGCAGACCATGAGACAAGGGGAAAAAAAAGTCCTTGACCTAGGATAAATATGATTTAGCAAAACCCCCAAAATATCAGTGTGTTATCAACACCATTCTCATTCTGTAAAGAAAACATAGTATTATGAGAGCTACTGAGAAGAAGTTAACTCTACCCTAGCTGAAAAGCAGGTCAGTGTCATTCAATTTACCTATTTATAAGGTGTTATGGACTATAGCTCTTGATGCTAACGGTATCAAGATCCTGTGGTATGCAAGTAGAGGTTTGTATCAGCAGCCGTGGTTGCTTCTCGTGTCCCTGGTCTGGGTAGCTCCAGCTGGGCTCCATCTCCACCCCAGGGTGCAGTAGGACTACGGAGTATACCAGAACTTCCACACTTCCCTCCTCCTCCCCTCTCTCATCTTTCATCACTGCAGAAGTTCAAGCAATGGCTCAAACAGGAGCTGGAGAGTGCTCTGAACACATCCTCAGGTACCCTCAGTTTGCACCAGCAGCCACTTGTAGATGGAAATATTTTTTTCCCCTTAGCTGCCATCCTTAATGTTTTCTGCAATGCTTTGTTGAATGATCTAGAATCTAGAGACCATTTTCCTAATGCCTGTACAAAAGAAAACAGCAAAAAAAGTGCAGTTTTTTAGTATAGTAAAATAGTAACAGTGAAGGATGGACAACAGTTTGTGTGTGTGTGTGTGTGTCCCTGAAAGAGGGACAGAAGAACAGAAGAATTCTGTAAGGAAATCGATCCCCCTTTGGCATTTTTTGCATACAAATGTTAACTGTCAGTGCAAGAAAGTGTCCTGCCCATGCCCAAGGTGTGTTTCTGTGCATGTGCCAGTGACCACAGGTTTCTGCCAATGTTTGATCCTTTCCAACTGGGCAGCCATGCCTGCAGCACAGTTGCATACTTTTGGTTCTATGTTATGGTGGCACATGGCAGAATGCTGAGACTTTATGCAAAGAAATACACAAACAACATCAGTTCACGTGGACACCTTGAACAGTAATTTAAAGTCAAAGACCATGCTGGATTTCTTGCAGAATTTCCTGATGGTGAATTGAGTCTAAAAGGTCATGGCTATAAGCCCTGCTGGAGATGATGAAACAGCATTTTCCATCAGAGTTCAAGTTTAATTGTTGACATTTTCAGGCCCTTTTCCCTAATCCTGGGTCATGGCATTAACCCAGACAATGCTATGCCTGATATTGGCTTTCTTTTAATCTGGGAAAAGGCAGAAACCAGCTCTGTTAGTAGTCAGGCCACATACATGTGAAAAAATATGTCATTAAAATGTAGCTGGCTTTTTGGTCCACATGCTGACAAATCCGAAGAGAATTTGTTATTTTTTGGAAAACTTTTAAGATCCTTTGTAACCCCTGAAGTACGCCGGAGAGAGGATATTATCTTTGGCTTTTCACACCCAAGTTATATACCTAGTGACAGTTTCTTAACTCATGACCTTCATTTTCTATGTCTTTTTTCTTTTTAGGAAGCATTTAAGCAGAATCTTCCAGTCCAGTAAGCAAATGAAACTTTCAGACTTTTCAGTGATAAAAAGGATACAGAACCATTGGCATAGTTCCAAAGAATGACACAATAACTATAAAGTCCTTTTTTCCCTCTCAGCTGTGGAAAATACTTCATATTTAAAAGTAATCATTAGGGTTTGTATTCTTTTTCCTTTTGCTTGGGGCTTTTTTAATATTAGTGTTTCTGCTACATTTCTAATTTAAAAAGTGTATTAAGTGAGAAAATAATTTTGGTAAATTAATGTGCTGATACTAAAAAAAAAAAAATAAGTTTCTTTGAAAGCTGGAACTACTCTGTTTACATCTGTGATTTTCTGCATATCAACACTAGCTGAGAAACTGCTTCAGAAACTGAAGGTTCAGTAATGTCAATAAACTACAGCCTCTACTGATTCACAGACCACTTAACTGCTTCTGTGGACTTCTCAGCTAATGTGATTGACTTTTTAAATAATCCAAATACCTCCCAATACTGGGAGATTTGTGGATTTGGTTTTGTTATGCGTTGTATGGGTTTTTTTAAAACTAACTCAAAATTACCTCTGCCTGCTATAAACTTTCCCATAATTGATACAGGCAGGAGGAACACTCAGAATCTGCAGACAGCAAATTCAAGGGAGCACCACTCCGAGCAGGCATTTCATCCCCATGTCATCCCCTCATCCCATTTCTGTGAGATGTCCCTGTGCTTTCCCTCTTGAGCAGTGTGGCGTTACCTGATTGTCCCTCTCTCGCCTCTGTGTGGTGCTGGCCCAGCAAGGATCAGGGCATGCAATCAGGGGATCACCCCATGCAAGGGTGAAACCTCAGGATCCTGGGACTGCTTGACTCCCCAGGCATCTCCCCGTGGTCTGGCGTGGTAATGCCTCTCATCAAGGTCACTTGGGTACCATCTTTTCTGCCGTTGTTCCAGACTTCATCTGCTTCAGCTGAAGGTTTCTCCTGCAGCTCTCAGCATTAGGCTCAATTACTCTGGGCTATTTCAGCTAACAAGTCTTCCCAGCATGTTGTAAAATTATGTTACTTCTCCTATTTGTAGTTTCTTAAGCCTATTTCACAGAAGATGCCAGTATATGATTGAGGTAGAGTCTCATTCTGTGGCCAGGTTCAAACTTCTGCTGTTCCTTAAGAAAGTACAGCAGCCACAAAGCAGAAGGCTAGTGACTCACTGGGCTAAGCTGGCAATCTTTACATCTATTTCACAGTGTTTTATTAGAGGCAGACATTCACCACCTGCTAATTTTCTGGTGTTGTTTTTCAATTATATCTTCTATTGTTTCTTTCTCCCATTCCTTTTTTTTATTGTTTCTATTGGTTTCACTGATGCAATTAAGAGCAGAAATAGCAGATAACTATGGCAAGAAGGAATCAAAGTAACAGGCTTCAGATGAATCAAAAGAAGGAAACTTCTTTATGTTGACTTATTTTTGTAGAGATTTGTAACAGTAGAAATGTGTTCAGGACCAAGTGATTGTCAGAAAAAAAAGACTTGATTGTAAAAAATTTCATAAGGAATAGATCACCTTTACAAATCAACAGCAATGTAAAATTTGCTTAGATTAAGACTTTGGTAATTTCTAAAATTCAAACCCGTGGGTTAATTCACACGAATGGCATTTTATTGCTTAATATCTAAGTGTTGTCTGAGTCTAGTACAGACCTCTGAGTACCGGAATAGCACATTAACATCTGGTAAGATTTGCTTTCAGCTAAGAAATGGCATGAATTTTACAAAACCACAGATAATCCTGTTTACTTGACCTTATGAGAATTTTGGGACTTGCAATGGTTAGGCTTAATCCATATGTGCACGTGCATCTTGAAACATTATTCTTTGCCAGATTTGGAGTTTGGGAGTTATCTGTGTTCTGCAGTCAGGCTGTGGAGTTACCATGGGACCTCTTTAGACTGACTGTTTAATCACCCTAATGAAATTAGGCAAGCTGTTAGGGCACTGGGCAGCAGGCAGCCCAAGGCAGAGCAGGGTGGGCACTGCTCTCCCCATCACTGCTGGCAGCAGAGCAAGCACTGATGGCCATCCCTGTGGCTGAGCTGTCTGCCTCACTGGGAGCTCAGCAGGAGTTAATTAGAAAGAGTTCTAGGGTAGGAGTTAATGTGGTAGTGATGACAAGCTAAAAATTCAGCCTCTCAGTGAAAGAGTGAAGAATGTACATGGCATTTGCATGTATATTATCTATATTTTCTGTACACTGCCTATGGTGCACCAAGTAACTCTTCTCTGTGCAATTCTTTGTAACAAATCACTAGTGCCCTAATTTATCCAAACTTTGAAATTTTGGTCTGTTTTTAAACTGCTGAATTTTCAGAGAAAAAATCTGTGGCCAAGGTCCAGCAGTGGCTGCGTGAGTTTTTTGAGGATTGCTTTACTATGTGTGCTTCTTAAAATTAAAAATGTATTTCTATTTAATATCCTTGAGAGAGGCAAAGACCACAGCACAGGAGTAGGATGAAAGGCTGCCAGATAAATATGCCAGTCAGGATTTAAACAGACTTTTTCTAATGGGTAGAAAGCAGGTTATGAGGCAAGACAAAGCCTTAGCTTAATATACTTTGAGATAAGAGCAGTAGATATATCACCATCTGGTTTGCTTCATGGAACAGTTTTTCTCTATTGGTCAGTGCACCAAGGGGTGTTTAACAAGGAATTTGAGAATGAGTAGGAGTTTTACAAGTTAATATCTTTTCTAGGGTTGTGGGCACTCAGACCTTTGGAAAAGAAATACTGATATCAGATACAAGCAGGTATTGACCTCTCACTGTGTTGTAATTGTTTTTTCTTATCATTTCAATAACTAAGTTATGTCTTGCAAAGTGTTGCTTGTATAGATATCAAGTATATGCCATTCAAAGTATTTTTCCTAGCTACTCTTCTAGAATACTGAACTTAAAGCTGGGGTGATTTTCAGCATCCAGTGATATTTTTCCAATACGTAGTATGACAGCCTGTGATTTGTGGTATAGGGACACCTATCTTCCCTGAAGAAGTACTTTTGACTCTATCAGG